>JASAUF010000540.1:1110000-2310000 GCA_030180095.1 Magnolia changhungtana | reverse complement strand
TTGCCAAGAGGTAAAAAATCCATTGAGTGGAATACGCTTTACTAACTCACTCTTGGAGGCTACAGATCTATCTGACGATCAGAGGCAGTTTCTTGAGACTAGTGCTGCTTGTGAGAAGCAGATGATGAAGATAATAAAAGATGTCAATTCTGAGAGTATTGAAGATGGGTGAGTTCCTTATTAAATTGTTATTCTCATTTTGTAACTAGTAGCATAGAATAGGTAGTGTTGTGTAGAATTCATCTTACATTTTTGCTGTTGCAGTGTTTCTGCATTTTTGGCTGATGAAATTCTGCATGTTGTAGTTGTGAGATAGTGGGACGTCAAAGGAGGTGAAATGACAAAGAAGCAACAGATATCCCTGAGCTTACACATGAATAAATACATTGGTCTTGTAGTGTAGTCTGTTTGTATTACTAGGAGAAGACTGATTAAATGAAGATGACATCAAGAGATAAAATTTGAGACTGACTCTATCTATACATATATACATAGGGGTGTACATTGAGTCGAACTGAGTTGAGCTGGCCTCAGCTCGGCCACGAGCTGACCTCAGCTCGAACTTGGCTCGGCTCGGTTTGGTCAGCAGCTCGGGCCAACTCGGGCTGAGTTCAAGCCAAGATCAAGCCGAGTTCGTCATTGAGGCATTTTCACAAACACCTGGACTGCACCTTCAAAATTTCACTGTATTTGAGATAGCAACAATGGTTTTACAGGTATTTTATTGAACACCTTCTAAGCAACATAAAAATCAAGAAAAAAGGGTGTTGGTTTCATATACATACCTTCCTTGCTACTAGCCACACTTCTTTGAGTCATTTCATCAAACACTTGGTGAGCAACCTTAATATCAAAGTAACCGAGTCACCGAACTGGTTCGATCCGAGTCGAGTCGAGCTGGGGCCAGCTCGAACTCATTTTCGAGCTCAAAAAATCAGCTCGACTCGGCTCAAACTCAGCTTTGAACCGAGTCGAATCGAGTTTTTTCGAGTCAAGTTGAGCGAGCTAACCGAGCTAGCTCGGTTCGTGTACACCCCTATATATACATACATACACACATACATACATATGTCTGTGTGCAGAACTTGCAAATGGTGATGTTTTTGATGTTCAAATGTTTTATTAGATTTCACTTACATTGCTAATTTATAGACATGAAGATGACCATTCAAAGACTCGAAATATGCAGCCTTCAATTCCCAAGGTGACTAATCAAAGACTCACTGTTTCGAGGAGTTAGTAGCAGTAAATGGTATGAACAAAATTTTGAGTGCTCTTTTGGGGTAATTTCTCTTTGCCAGATTGCCTAGGAGCCCTCGAGATCATTAGCACTTCACTTTACCTTCAGAATCATTCAAAACTTCAAACCATTGAAAGTTCCCGGTCCATTTCACTCCTGATGATGCAACAAGATAGAAAATTATCAGAATGTTACATTATATTAGGGACTCCATTGTGGAAAATGTTGTATATCTTATTCCATTGAGAATGACAAGAATATATAGAAAGAGATGAGAAATCTTAACAGATATACACATATCGATCAAATCTTAACAGATATACACATATCGATCCATATCTATCATATACGTATCTATAGTATGTAAAGCTATACATACTATAGATACTTATCGATTCGTTTTATAGTATGTACAGCTGTATGTGTACAGCTATAGATGCATATCCTGTGCCTCACAATCAATATACCATAACGCTCATACCCTAATATTGTGTATGCTAACACTCCCCCTCAAGCTGGAGCATGTATATCGCGCATCCCCAACTTGCCGATGACACTTGCATTGATATCATGTTAGATTAGGGACTACATTGTAGGAAATGTTGTATATCTTATTCCATTGAGAATGACCAAAATATATACGAAGAATGGGAAATCTTAATAGATATACATATGTATCTATCCGTATCCATCATAAGCTCATCTATAGGATGTGCAACTGTAGATACGTATCTGATACTCTAAAACTTGAAAAGAGATGATGCAAACATACCAATCTTGTAGCACAAATCCTTCTCCAAAGTGGCACAAGATTGACATAAAAGATCAATTAAAGGATTGTTGGTGTAACCATAGCTAGCAAAACGCCTTTAAAAAAACATATAATTGATTTTTTTTTTTTTTTGAAGTATTCCAAAATTTTATTAAAAACTATACAAAAGAATGACGAGGCATCACCAATATATGAGGGGGCCGACCCTCCCTAAGATCCCCATACTACAGCCCCATGATTATCCCTAGAAACATTTGATGGCTTTAAGGAAGACCACATTGGGAATGGCCTGAGTTGTGCCAGAAGGTCCAGTTGTTGCGCTCATACCAAACTGCCCAAAGCACCATGAGCAAGGAAAGACACCATAAAGTCATTCTTCCCTTGCAGCCCTTCCAACCGCCATGCAAAGCCATTAGTAGCCACCCCATAGAATGTGGCATCATCCACTCCTTTGAGAAGATAAAGAATTTTCCACCAAATTTCTTGCACGAAGGAGCGATGAAATGAACAAATTATTCGCCGAATACTCATCTTTTATGCACACTATGCATTTGTTCATTAGCAATCTTCTCATTCTTAGGTTGTCAATCGTCAACACCTTATTTTTTCCAACCCACCCTACAAAATATTTCCACATAAGATGAATGAATCCAACGCAATTGGGGAAGGATGACCAACAACAACCGAGTAGAAGGATTTGACCAAGAAACGGCTTGACCTATCAACATTCTTAAGTCCAACTATCTGGGTGGGGAGCACAACCCCAGATTGCTGAATGAGCTCCATGAGGCAAGAGAAATCCTCGATCTCTTCTTAAAAAAGACTTCTATCACCAAATTACATTCTCACCCAGAAATGACACATAGTGAGATGGACCATCTCCTTCAACCGCCATCCTGAACAATCTAGGGAAAATCAAATAAAGAGAGCCATCTCCACACCATCTATCCATCCAGTATCAGATCTTGGAACCCTCCCCCAATTTAAAGGAAATCTCCCTCTGGAAAGAGTTCACCACTTAACACAACTTTCCAAAGTTCCGAAGCCCTGCATTGAATTGATGACTAAGGGAACCACCCACCTTCCTTTGCGCTATATTTAATAAGAATCTACTCGTTTTCATAAGCTTTCCTCCTCTTCATTGAATCTCCATAACTATTTTCCCAGAAGAGCTAAAACTCATATGATTGATTCAACATTTAAAATTTCATATATTTTAGAAGGTAGGCAAAAGAGACTTATTTTCTGGCCAAACAAAACTAAACATGTCATTTTTAATAAATCGCGTTTTATTAAAAAAAATTCTTTTTGGGGGTGAAAAATAGAGTGGTGGCTACCATCCTGATGAGGACATCCGAGCACCAATCAAACTATACAAGAGGAGAAGGAGAGCGTTGACCCCAATTCCAACATCTCTATAGTTGGATGATCATTATATGGGGCTCGAATCGTGTACGTAGCCGTGTTGGAAGACCTCACAGGCATGTTCATGCATCTTTGAAGACCCCATACTGGTAAGATATGTGTGGGTTGCATATAGGAGCTTATTGGGCGCATCTAGACTGTTGGATTAAGTGGACGCTTTCATCGGATCGTTGATCATTTTGCCATCTTGGCCATCATGGGACATTAGTTTAGACATCACGAGACATTAATTTGATGATTTTCTTAGTTATTTTATTTATTTTGTGTTGTTTTCTATTTTAGTTGATTCAAGGGGTATTTTGGATATTTTAGAATCATAAGGGTGTTTTTGTAAAACACGTGGGCGTGTGAACCTTGGAGCATTATTATGCATTGAATGAAATTTCTCTCTTTTGCTTTTGAGTAACAAGAAAACCTCCTGTGAATAGAGATGGTGTGAAGCCATGGTGATTCCACTATCTTTCTCTCTTAGTTCTCTTCTTCTTCAAGTTAATATCTACACCTCTCTCTCTCTCTCTCTCTACCTCTTTCTCTTCTTTTATTTTCTTTTTGTCTTCCTCAAAACTACACCCCAATCAAACCCTAATCCATCTAAACCTCAACCCAATCAAGCCCTAACCCAACCTTCCCCGACCCAAGCCCATGTCCATACAACCGGACACACGTGTACGACATATGGACGCCCCTTCTTTTTCACCCCCCTCATTCCTCTCTATTCATTGTCATTTACTTCAAAACCCTAGTTCTCAAAACCCTAATTCTCATAATCCTAGATCCCCAATTCCTAAACCTAAATCCCCATTTCCCAAAATCTAAAACCCAAAACCTAGTTTAGCCAAAACCCACTATCTTTCTCTCTTAATTCTCTTCTTCTTCAAGTTAATATCTACACCTCTCTCTCTCTCTCTCTCTCTCTCTCTCTCTACCTCTTTCTCTTCTTTTATTTTCTTTTTGTCTTCCTCAAAACTACACCCCAATCAAACCCTAATCCATCTAAACCTCAACCCAATCAAGCCCTAACCCAACCTTCCCCGACCCAAGCCCATGTCCATACAACCGGACACACGTGTACGACTGTTTGTATGGACGCCCCCTTCTTTTTTCACCCCCCTCATTCCTCTCTATTCATTGTCATTTACTTCAAAACCCTAGTTCTCAAAACCCTAATTCTCACAATCCTAGATCCCCAATTCCTAAACCTAAATCCCCATTTCCCAAAATCTAAAACCCAAAACCTAGTTTAGCCAAAACCCTAAAACCAAGTGAATCCCTTGCGGAATTGTTTACGGCTTTGAATTGGAACATGCTTTGTTACTTGGATTCCTTAACTTTGTGATAGAGTAGTTTTATTTTGTGTTTTGATTTCTTTAATTAATTCTTTATTTAGTTTCAACACATCATTCTAGGTTAGACCATCCATCCTGCATCACATTCATCGATGAATTATGTAGGTGGAAAATATTTTAGTGGAGCCAGATTGATTTTTATGGGGATTACTTGAAAAGGAAGGATTTGAGAGAAGCAAAGAATGATACTAACCCACTATTCATGTACATAGATGTTATTGCTCATGCATATGAAAATTCTAATCATTTTAATTGAAGTTTTCTATTTTAAGCTTATTTATATATAATACACACACATGTGCATGTATTGCTGTCTCTTCACTACCTTTTTATTATTTTTTATTTTTTAAGTCAAAGCTGAAAGCTGTTTAAACCCAAATTTTCATTCTCCAAAATTTTGGCCTCTTTTCTCTAACCAAAATTTTTACTGTCTTTTAATGTTCATGACTGAATTAAATACAAATGTTTTCCCATAACGTTGTTTTTTTAAAATTTAATTATGTGTGTGTGAAGGTGTTTTGCTAACTATGGGTGTTACCAAACAGTCTACTAGCCTAGAATAGGTAATCACATGTGGTGTCTATTCATAATATGGAAGAAAACCTCAAAGGAAACTTTATTCCATAAATCCACAAGAGAATTTGTTCCATACATGGTGTATATGGGTGTATTTATATGTCCAATAAGGCAAGCTTCTGGTCGACACAATCAAAGCGTGCCTTCTCAAACTGCTAATAAAGAGTGTAATTAAATAAAGGGGACTTAAAAAGTGGAAGTAGAGACTTCTAATCAAAATATGCTGCTTTATATAGCAACAATATATCCTTTAAGTTCAGCTATACAGTGAATATAGGGCATAATGATTGGTATTTAGCGTCCAACGAACAATACAATACACAATCAACTTCCGGCAGGACTTGTGGGACTTGCAATCCAAGGTTGACATATAGAGGCACTTGATTGGATTTATGGATCCCACAGTCCAATCGGATGTCCTATATGGGCTGAAAAATCACACATGTCAAGTGAAAATCACACCTGTCAAGTGGGGTCCTCTTTGGCCATCCCATGTTTCACATGTATGATGGGTAACCTGGATGCATAGCCTCTCTTATTGTTGCATGCAGGAGCTGACTGAGAGTAATACATACCACGTCACCCTAACAGTCTTGGTAAATGGACGTGCTCCAAAGATTCCATTGGTTTGAGTTGGACAATGTTACTGAGAGCTCTGCAATCAATAATACGCATGCATCTGTTGCCTGTGACTTTTAATAACTAATAATGCCACCGAACCTTGCATCTCGATTAACAGTTGTAAGAGATCTGAAAAGTGATAGGAAAAAGGAACATTCTCATTCTGCACATGTTAGCCAGAAGAAGAGCCCTTCCCTTCCTCCACCTGGAATCAGGAGCTATTGATAGTGACCCAAATCGTTGTTTTTAGTTGCGCTACCAGAATGGGGTTACTACTTCCACCCATGCTTAATTCAAATCCTACCAGGTATAATGTTCTTCCTTGTGGTCTCTATATGCTGTGCAAGGTTATTCAATAACGGTAACGGTGGCCATAATGGCCAGCTTTATTTATGTTACAGCCCTGTAACGGGCAAAATAAAATTTAAGAAGAAAAATGTGAAAAAAATGGAAAATTCAGAAAAATGGGAGGATTCCAAATATGTATTCAATTCTGGTTTTGAATGTGTATATGATGGTGTAACGGGCCATTCATGTAATGCTTCTGGTGTTATTGTTATATTGGATAGTTTGATGCATGTATCATGTCTGTTATATGCATTTCTAGTTCTGATGGGTTTGTACTAATATGGATTGTTGTATTGTCCCATATAAACTCAGTACACTTGTCCATGTTGTTTTCTCACTTTATTTATTATATAATAAAAGTTATACAACTGCTACCGTGTAACAGTCATACTGATTCTTTTTATGTTACCAGTTCTTTGGAGCTCGACAACGCTGAATTTCTACTTGGAAGCGTAATCAATGCTGTTGTTAGCCAAGTAATGATCCTTCTGAGGGAAAGAAATCTACAACTCATCCGCGATATTCCAGAGGACATCAAAACAATGGCTGTTTATGGTGATCAAGCTAGAATTCAACAAGTCTTGGCTGATTTCTTGCTTAACATGGTGCGATATGCACCATCCCCAGATGGCTGGGTAGAGATCCACGTGAGGCCGAGTTTGAAACAGATCTCTGATGGAACAGAGCTAGTGCATCTTGAATTCAGGTTAACGCCTAACTTTAAACTTTTCCATGAAAAATAGGCAAACCATGTTTTCTTTGGGCATGCCATAGAATGGTAGCTTTGCTTTTCATGATATTAAGATATCAAGTTGTTGCCAAAAAAAGAAGAAGAAGAAGTCCTTGGTCTGACTCTGTCCTCGTACCTTTATACAACTTCCCATTGTTGTCTATTCATTCTCACAAGGGCTTATCTTCGCATCCACCCATATACTTACTTCCAAGTTTCAAGTGTTGCATCTCCATGATACTTGACTGTGGCCTAGTTTAGTTATTATTTCAGGTGGGCCATACCCTGGATGGACCATCAACGAAAACTCACAAAGCCAGTCTGACAAACCTAAAAAAAGTAAAGCAAGGTTACCTTGACCTCCACTATTTTCATAAAAATGCAATCCAAGGGTTATGGTTGTCCAATGGGGATGAGTTTTGGGATTTGGCACAGCCAAGTTCTGGCCTGATGACTGATTCGGGTTTTACACATTTTCCACATGTATTAAAAGCAAGTCACTTGTAAGTTAATCGGAAGAAAATGAAAAGCATTCTAGGTTTCCTCTTCTTTCACATAACTGACAGTTGTGATGGAGTTCGGTAATAAAATAGATATCTGAGAACTAGAATTGTTGGCATTTTGCACTTTATTTCTAAAAAGGTCTGGATTTTGCCAAGCAGATTTGGGATTTGTATATTACTTGGGTTGACTTGCTTGAAAACAAGCAAACAAGCCTTGGACAACTCAAACCTTTCCTTGTTGAGTCAGTTGTTGTGAATTGGCTGACTAATTTCTTTTCCTCGATTTCCCGATTAATATTGGTGATTATTATTATCATACACATTATATTATTTATAATAGTTT
This sequence comes from Magnolia changhungtana, assembly GCA_030180095.1. Taxonomy (NCBI): domain Eukaryota; kingdom Viridiplantae; phylum Streptophyta; class Magnoliopsida; order Magnoliales; family Magnoliaceae; genus Magnolia; species Magnolia changhungtana. The sequence goes on along the minus strand of JASAUF010000540.1, from coordinate 2,302,096 downwards.
AGAATATCTGCACAACATATCAAGTAGTGTGGATGTTTATCATAGCATCTTCTCTGTGAAAGTCATGGCTGCTGATAATTTCTAGACCGGGTATGAAAGCTCGATTCCTAAGCTTGGTTTATTAGACAACTCATTCAACTTCGAATCTTTTTTGTTTTAGATATTTTTATTTGTTTTCCATGTGCTTGTATTTACTAAGAGAGGACTTACAGGATCATTGACCTGAGGATACGAACAACATTGCTTCATTTTTTTATTTTTTTTTTCAGTTTGTACAAAGTGGGGGCGCATGGTTTACTGATCCAGATAATTGGTCTGTTGGGCCCCACCATGAATGCCCCATGCCAAGAAATATCATTGATGGGGCAAAGCCTAACCAATCTCAGGCCTTCTTTTAGACTGGACTGTTGGTCTATTTCTGTGAGTCGTGACCATGAATTTGGAGGTCACATATTGAAAGGTTAGGATTATCATATTGAGGAATTTTTTGGTGCATGGTCTATCTATAGTGGGACGCGATAGACCAATGTTCTAGACCGCTGAACCACAGACCCTATTTGACAAACTGAAAACCTGAATTCATACTGTGCATATCCTCAGCTCATGGATTCTGTAATTCCTCTTAGGGCCTGTTTGGATTGGTGGGATTCAAAAAGTAACCATGGAAAAGAAATTGTTTTTCGCAGAGGTGACGTTTTCCACTGACTGCTACAATAAAGTAACCTATGTAAAACTTTTTTGTTTTTTTCTCAACAAAAAGAGTGTTTCTTTCCTGCAAAAAACTTGATAATCCTCATTTCCACACTTTCTGAGAGATAAGTTCCTCAAGAAACTAATACAAACAACCTTTTTAGGATTCCTTTCCACGGATTCCCTTATCCATGGTTTGCATCAGATGCGATGTTTTTTTTTTCCTTTCCAAATCTACTTTTTGGATTCCAGTACAGGTCCTTGCTAAGAAACAACTTATTTTAATCGCCATAATCGATTAGTTTCTGTTGGCTGTAGGATGGTTTGCCCTGGGGAGGGCCTTCCGCCGGAGCTTATCCAAGATATGTTTCATAGCAGCCGATGGGTGACTCAAGAAGGCCTAGGACTGAGCATGTGCAGGAAAATTCTAAAGCTGATGAATGGTGAAGTTCAGTATATCAGGGAGTCCGAAAGATGTTATTTTATCATCATCATTGAGCTTCCTGCTCCTCCAAGAAGCTCAAATAGCATGAGCTAGGTATCTGTTCTTTGTCCCGCTCACCTAACCCTTTCTTGCACCCAACTACACTCTCCCACCCCCACCATTTTCTCCAATGGGCACTTAGTGCCAGCTTCTGAGACATTAGAAGGCAATGTAAGCCCTCTTAATCAGCTCATGGGTGTAATGTCCTGATACTTTGTGCACCTGAGTTTTATGTGCCCATTTGAAGCGGATGCGTGGTATTGAATTGGTGGGGTGACCAACTTTTGCTACAACGAGATGCTGCCACCTGTCATTTTGGTGTTGGGGCCACACAAGATGCAATGATGTCTTCTTGATATTGTATGGAAGGTTTCCACGCTGAAGACGTCGCAGATGTGAAGTTGGTGTGGGTGAAGATGGCAGCATCTATCTGTACTATAATCATGTGTATCTAATAGTGATTTGTATGATTAGTGATTGGAGATGCTGATATGTCACTGGAAATCCTAAAACTTTTGGGATTCCTATGTCTAGGCCTTAGTAAGTAGTGCATGGCTCACAATAGAATGTTATCGTGCTTTTGTTCATGTGTATATGTAACATAATGCCGGCTGAAGTCTTCTGGGATCTGTTCTGTATTACTATTGTCTTACTGTCTCTGTTTGGGATTTGTTAAACTTCACCAAAACCATTGCGGAATGTGCTTGTTGATCCAGACTGCCCGTTGGGATGATTGCCTCTTGGATGGGCCACCGCCCAAACACCAGATGCATTAGACATCCAAACTGTGAACAAAAGTCACCTGAAATGCCTGCTATTTGGATGGTCAATGCAATGATGGGCAACAATGCTTTTTTCGTTTCATTTTATTTTTTGATTGTCTGATCAGTGGACTTTGTATTTGGATGCCTAGCATCATCAGTGGATCTGGATTTTGGGTGTTCTCTAATGGAAGGTCTGGATCAAGGATCACTTTCATAATGAGTTTTGGTGAAGGTTTTTAAATTATGGTGGAGGTTAACAACATATACTTTCTGTTGGTGTTTCTATATAGAGTGAATTCAAAATGTGGACATGGAAAACCTCGAAAGGCCTCTTTGGTTGATGCCTAAAATGCATTTGTCTCATTGTAGTTTTTTTTTTTTTTTTTGAAACGATGGTGGAATTTCATAAACAAACAAAGGCCGAAGCCAAACACTATATATATATATATATGAATTCAACACATCTGCCCACTCCTTTACATTGAGGATCATCTTCCTAGGAACATCTATAACTTTACCCTTTTTATTTCTAAAGCACCTGTCATTTCTTTCCCACCACAAAGCCCAAAGAACCGCCAACAAACTTACCCTTCATACCCTTTTCCTCAATTTCCCTATTTCCCCACTATGCCAAGAAAGAAAATTTTCCTCTATTGAACTCGAAACACCCAATCAAACCCGAATTGTCGAAAAAGTTGAGTCCACACCTCCCTTGCCAATAGGCAATGAATAAAGAGGTGATATACTGATTCTGCATCTTTGTAGCACAAAAGGCAAACATTTGGAAGAATCATATTCCTCTTATGTAGGTTATCCATTGTCAACACTCTATTCCTCCCTACAAGCCATCTGAAAACCGCCACCTTTGTGTCATATCGCAATAGCTAAAAAGTTGGAGCTATTCCATCGAAACCATCTCTATCACACAAAAACTGATAAAGAGATCTAACTGAGAACGATCTTGACTTCTCTCTTAGCCATTTTATGGAATCCGACTTTGAGAGCCTTGGAAAAACCTTCTCTAGCATTTGAAGAAGCTGCAAAAGTTCTTGAAACTCTTCGTCGTCTAGATTCCTTCCACAATACAGATTCCAAGCGACTACTTCCTCCCTCATTGAGAAGCAGCTACTGACCTTCATCCCCTCTTCCCTAGCTATCCCTGCTAATAAGGGAAACCTCTCACACAATTCCACATCTCCTACCCACCTATCCTTCCAAAAACTTATATTTTCCCCATCCCACAAACTAAAAGCTATACCTTCCCACACTGTCTTTCAAAGCCGCTTCTGATTTCCAAAGATATAAAGATCGATACAAAGAAGACGTCTTAGTCAACCACCCTCCTTCGTCTACCCCACATTTCCTAGATAAAACCTCTCTCCATTTGGCATCCCTTTCTTCCCCAAATCTCCAAACCCATTTCCCTAACAATGCAAGATTCATCTCCTCTAACTTCCTACTCCCTGCTTCCCCTTGATCCATCGGTTTTCAAACCTCCTCCCACTTCAAAAGATGAAACTTCTGTCTCTCCTACCCTTTCCATAAGAAATTCATCATTCTCTTTTCCAATTTGCTAAGAATAAACTTTAGGCATTTAAACATTGGCATGAAGTAAATCGGAAGATTTGACATAGATGCTTTGATGAGAGTCATTCTCCTGCCCATGCCCATAGATAAATACTTTGCTGTACATGTTGACATGTTCCTGTCACAATGTTCGAGCATTTTGTCCCACGTGTTTTGCAGGTTTCCCAATGCATAGCGGTAAACCAAGGTAGTTTGTTGGAAAAGATGCATCCCGACATCTAAACATTAATGAGAAAGCGATGATTTTGCACAAAGAAATCCTCTGCATGACATAGTAATAGCGTATCATTAGCATACCGAATGTGAGAAATCTGAAAATTGGATATATCCACCCCAAAACCTTTAACCAAATGAAGATGCACACCTCTATCGATCATTTTACTAAGGGCCTCCATAATTGTGACAAAAAAGAAAAGGAAACAAAGGATTGCCCTGCCATAACCCTCGAGAAGCTGCAAAGAAATCTTTCGGCGAACTGTTCACCAAGACTGGAAATTTTGTTGATCTCACGCATTTATGAATCCAAAAGCACCATTTAGGACCCCACCCCAACCTTCTTGGCATGTAATCTAGAAACTCCTAATCGACATGGTCGCATGCCTTTTCAATATCAAGCTTGCAAACTATTCCATTCTATCCATTTCTATAGCGGGAGTCTAAGCATTCATTAGCCAATAGTGAACAATCTACAATGTGCCTTTCATCCACAAAAGCCCCTTGAGAATTCGATCATATCACTCAAAACCTTTCGAAATTTGGAAGCCAAACTTTTACTAAAATTTTGTATAGGCCTCTTAGCAAACTGATGGGCCAGAAATCTTTCAAGCATTCCTCTCCCTCCTTTTTGGGGATCATAGTTATGAATGTCGGTCCTAATTGTGGGGCTATTACACCCTTCTCATAGAATTCGTCTCATTGTAGTTGACCATAACTATGTATTAGAGATTGGTTATCAAGATTATAGTTACTAAAATGAGATGAACACATTTTTATGTCTATCAAATGAGAATCCTTAGGGAATAGAAAATTGTAGAATCCAATCATTTTTCATGAAAATGTTAAAAAGTCAATGGTCAAATAGACAGTGTTGTGTGCCTTAACCGAATGTGTGAAGAAGAATGTTTGAATAAGGAAGAAAATGAGAATTGAGTGAGAAGAGAAGATATGGAAGAAAGATTAGAAAAGAATAAGGAAGAAATAATTGAGAGAGATAAGAAGGAAAGATAATTATTATTTCTATTATATAAGCATCACAATAAAGCTAGGCATAACATATTATTAAATAACAATAATGATAGAGATAACTTCAATTTAAAGAAATTATTAAAAGCAGATATTTGAATTAGAAAATGAAATTTTCAAATTCAAATGGAATTTGAATTTTAAAAAGATTTAACATGTCCATCAAATGAGATTTGAAATTGAATTTAAGAGATAGGGATCGCATCATCCCACCATCTATCAAAAGAACCTTTTCCTTAAGGTTTGAAGTTAGGAAACTGGAAGGACTCAGCCAAGTCTCCCACACACGGTCTTCTGGGGTCATAGGGCATGTGATTGTCTTCTTGCCACTCTCCCTAATAAGAAAGACTCGTTTCATTTTGCAGTGGTGGCCTTAATGGAACTGCTCGTTGCAGTTATAACATAAACTCTGACAGTGCCATTCCTCTATTTCGGATGGTGTAAGGTATTTGATGGGAATGGTTTCAGGGGTCGCGGATGGCTTGGGTGTGAATTGTGTAGTGACAATTGATGGAAGAAAACACTCCATGTAGGAATGGTTGGATTTGTGGGCTAGGGCGATCTTTTTTTCCATCGATCGTGCCAATGCGATCGCTTTAATCAGGGACGTTGGATGAAAAAGTTTAACCTTGCCCCGGATATCATCGTGCAACCCTCCTACGAAGCAACCAATCATAAAAGATTTGGATAGTTTAATCGTGGGGTTTGCAAGACATTCAAATTCTTTTTTATATTCTTGCACTAATCCCACATATATTTTATGACACCAAAGCAAACACAAATAGCAGATCGGAACTCGTCTTATGTCCATATCGCTATAATCTTCCATCCAATGATACTATTGAATGGCTTTGCTTTCACGGTGAAAAGTCGCCAATCCAATCTTCTCATTCGTAGGAATTTGGTGTTAAGTAAAGAAAAGTTGAGCTCAATAAATCTAGCAGAGGGGATCATCCCCATTGAAGCGGGAAAAATTCACTAGCGTATATTTAGTTCGCAACATGGAAAAAGAGTTTATTATTATGGGATTATGAATTGATGGAAGTGTCAGCAGCAATAGGAGTGGATGTTGTATTACATGGTTGTTTTGCTTGTGTTAAGTTGTAGAAGTATATGCAAGGTGCCCTTTAACACTGCAAAATTATAGTCACTCCTTTTCTAAAACCCAACTAAAGTAGCTAATCGTTCCTTAACTTGAGCATGTCTTGAGAGGTTCTTTGCTGCTATTCTGGTGATTTTCAATTTGTTTTGTCATAATCATCCTTTGAATTACAAGTTGGTTAACAAAATCCTGCATTTTAGTCCTAATTAATTGGTATTCTTTAATATCAAATGTTGTATGTGCTAGCTGTATATGTGAAGAAGAAGAATTGAATAAGGAATAAAACTAGAATTGAAAGATTGCAGGTCCTGATGATCAAACGTGAAGAGTGCTGAGATGCTCCAATTCATGTAATCATGTAGGTTTGACTCACCATTTTGATGATCCAAACCGCTAATCCTGTGGACCCGCAGAAAACAGATAGTGGCAAGATTGTAGTCTTATGAAAATAGCACCAGCCCTCTCAAGGATGCGGATCAGGTGGTGTTGCCCACACCACCCCAAATGTGTTGCACACTATTAGGCCCACCTTTATATATATGTTCTATATCTACACCGTCCATCAGTTTTTCTAGCTCATTTTAGATTATGGTCGCAAAAATGAAGCATATCCAAATCTCAAGTAGATCACACGATAGAGATTGAACACCGACCATTAAAAACTTCTTGGGGCCACAAAAATGAAGCTTATCTATGTCTCCGTGGCTTTATCAACTGTTTGAATGGCAAATAAACATTATCCCCACTGTTTCACTTGAGCTTTTGATCTGCTTCATTTTTTGGGTTCCTATCCAAAGATTTGCTGGCAAAATGGATGGATGTCATGGACATGAAACATATACATCACAATGGGCCCACAACACCCAACATATCACCCCCATCACCCACTGGGGGTGGTGTGGGCAACACTACCTAATCCGTGTCTCTGTAAATTTCACTTTGATTGACTAGTCTAACTAGACTTTCAAATTTTTTTTTCCATCTCTAAGCCTATGTCGTACGGATACCTTTTTTAAATGAAAATACCCTTATTTTTTTGGTTATATTTCTTTCTTTTGGTTATACTCAAAAACCCATCTTCTTTTCTTCATTTTTTTTCTTGAAATTTTTAGTTGAATCTCCAGTTATTGTCATTTTACATCTGTAATCTTTCTCAAGGTTCTTTTCATCGCTTCAAACCAGTCGCATTGAACTTGGAATCTTTTGGGTTTTGTCTGTAAAGATTTTTTGCAATCTTTCTTAGAGTTCTATTTTGAAATTGTGTTTCACTTTACCACTTTTCTTTTTGAACTCGTATTTCACTAGAACGGCAATTGTGGGAGATAAGAATGAAGAATGAATGTGGTTTTGTTTTTTTTTTGGTAGTAAAATTGACCGGTGAAAATTCACCAAGTGTGTGAAATTCACCGTATAGGTGTTGCAACGGTTTTAAACCGTCGTAAATTCACCGAGCGTGAAAATTCTTCAAGCCTGTTGAGACGGTTTTCAACCGTCCTAAATATACCGAGTGAAAATTCCGGAGCACTTTTCACCGAATGCTGGTGTAGAGATGGTTTTCAACCGTTGTAAATTCATGGAGACGAAAATTCACCAAGTACGTGTTGAGACGTCTTTCAGCCGTCGTAAATTTACCTACTTCTAGCTATTCACGGAGGATTTTCACACTCGACCGTGATCTCTGAATGTTTCAGGGTCGACCATGCATTTTCACGGTTGACCATGGACCTACCACTCAATTCTCCAACGTCAATCGTGACTCTCTAGACGTTCCCAGTACTGCGTTGGGTCGGGTCAGGTTGGAAGCAAGTCCAACCAACCTCAACCCGATTTACTAACTCGTCTCGAAAGGTTTGATAAACAAGCCAAGCTCCGATGGTAAGCTCCAACTGGAGGAGAGCAAGGATGAGTCAGGCCAAGCTTGGCCCACCTCGACTCGTCTCAGCTGGATGTAGAACCCTATTTCTAACCGTCCAATTCATGTCCATCTTTCTGATATTCATGCCTTCAGATAATCATAAATTTTGGTTGATGATGCATATAAATATTGACTCATTATTTGGACAGTTTAATTTGAATTACCTGCATCCAACATATCCAATTTCTAAATGCTGTGTATCATCCATCACACACTGACAGAGTATCAAACCATGCATGTTTTGTAAGCTTCTGTAATTGTTCCTTCTTTCTGGGGGAGACTTTGATACTCTGATAGAGCTCGATGGATGATAAGCAGGCATTTATAAAATTAATGATTAATTGCATACGTGGCATACAAACAAGTCAAATTAAACTTTCCAAATTATTTTCCCAATTTTAGATGTATAATGGATGAAAAATTACGCCCATTTAATTATCCGGATATTGGATTAGCAGACATTCATTGGACGGTTTAAAATGAAAAATATCTAGTGGATCCTATTTCAATTAACAATTATCATAGAATCAGAAGTTACAGTTGTTCGATCAATCTGATTTTCGGACCGTGACTTAAAAACTATGGGTTTCACGACCTAAACGGTTTGATTTGAGTTGATGTATGCCACATGTACAATTTCTCAGTGCATGCGTATCAAGTTTCTTACGCTGCATGAGTACGAGATAACTCTTCTTTTTGTGGCTAATATACCGAGCACGAGATCAGAAAACGGGCAGAAAGGGAGCGGAATCGTCTGCAATACCTTTTTTACACATATGAGTAAAACAACCCAATCTCTGTGGGGTCCACCATATTTTTATACGTAAATCTAATCCTTCTATCAGATGAGAAACATTATTATAACTGTACATAAAAATATAATCCTGATTTTTTTATTAAAATAAGTGCCACCAGTGGGAACAATATAAAACTGATCATAAAACCTCTAAGTTCAAACAGTGTGGCCCACATGATGTCTTTATCAGTTTGAGTTTTTTATTTTCACTTCAATATGATGATATAAACCTTAATAACGTGTTTGATGAAATATAAAAACCAAGGTGACCACACATACAAACCTATGGTTGGAATTCTATCCCCATTGTTCCCTATTTTTTTGTCCCATCTGAGTGGTGGATCTTACTGATTTATTTCTATAGACCCTATAATCAAGTATAGAAAATGATGGATGGAGTAGATTTTACATATAAAATATGGTGGGCCCCATAACCTTGGGTGTTGTACGCTCTGCGTATAACTGCGCGTAAAACAGGTGCTGTGGAGGATTCCAGTCCAGCAGGGTCCGTCCAACCGAAGGAGGAAGGTGTGAGGATATGAAAATCGCAGGCTACTCGCGCGGGTAGGATTAGAATCACGGTCTCTTATGTGTGAATCACACATGCCCACGTGGCACAAATGTCCACGTGGCCACGTTTCAGCCATCAGGTGGGTGGGCCGAGTGTATAAGAAATGGATGGTCGAACAGAATTTGACCATCGCTCAACGTTTCATGTGTGGTCCAGCTGCATGATTACGGGTGTGCAAAATGGGTCCGATCCGACAGATCCGCCCCGATCCGCCCCGATCCGCTCCGATTCTAACAGGACTTACTAGATGTTAGCCGGATCAAAGGCACGAATGTTCGGATCGATTCGTAAAACTCGACCCGAATCTGAAATCCGATCATGTTCTGTATGTATTTGCAAATTTTGGTTCAATACGATTAGGTGGGAAGGTAGAGTGGAGAGAGAGAGATATGACGATGGAATGGAGTCCGGAATGATCCATCCCCATCACAAATCTTCTCCCCATATTTCCGCAGCTCCACCTCTTCCACCGACACCAAAGGTATATCCCATCCCACTGTCATGGAAGAAGATCTTCGATTAGATCTCCTTTACTATTTTTTTTTTTTTTTTTTTTTTTCGGTTTGGTAGTCGGACCATGCCTGGGGTGGTGTAGTGCTCGGGTCGTGAATCTCCAAACCAACGCAGTTTCGAACTAACATCTCCTCGTCGACCACGGGCGGGTCTTAGACCAATAGCAATGCGCCATCTGTACCCGAATCCGGATCATCCATTGCAATGGATCGGGTGACTTGATCGTTTTCGGATCGGGTTAGACACCAAAATTTCGGATCGATCGGATTGGTCACAATCCGGTCATGATAAAAGGGCGATGAACAGCCTGGATATCTTACACGTGTGCCATCGGGCACGTGTAGAGTAAAACTTTGAAGTTCTAGGAACGAGGGGAAATGGCTTATTCCGGAGATTCCATGTGCATGGTTTCCCCCGCAGACCTACGGGTATATCCTCCCTTCAAAGATCCGATTATTCCTCGAGGCACGGGATGTAGTGCTATAACGGACCAGGCCAGGGGTAGGTCTCGGCCCAGATTTCGAACCGTTTTGGGCGGGCCTTCGGGCCATCTTTGGCCCGAACCCGGCCCCCTAATGGAATGGGTGACGTTTTTGATGATTTGCATGGTCATGAACAATACTAGGTAGGGTTAGGGGGTGTACATCGAGTCCTACTGAGTCGAGCTGACCTCAGCTTGACTCGGCTTGAACACTGGCTGACCTTAGCTCGAACTTGGCTCGGCTCGGCTTGGTCCTCAAGCCTGACTGGCAAACTCGGCTTGGTTCAGTCAATAGCTCGGGCCGAGTTCGAGTCAAGATCGAGCTGAGTTTACCATTGAGGTATTTCCACAAACACTTGAACTGCAACTTTAAAATCCCATTATTTTACAAACAGAGGCAATGGTTTTACAGGTGTTTTATCAAACACTACACTGTTTTTTGTGGTGGGGTCCACTTGAGCATTGGAAATGATTCAATTTTGGTCTCAACCATTAAAATGCGCTTGAAAAATGGATGGATGGCGTGGATAGACCACATCCATTCACAGTGGGCCCAACAGAGTTTGCTCAGTATGCAATCCAATTTCCACTTTGTAGTGGGAATTGGACCGCACCAAGGTAGCCTGCGGAATAGTTCACAGGAGACCATTACTCTCTCTCTCTCACTTTATATATATATATATATATATATATATATATATATATATATATATATATATATATATATATATATATATAGGGAGGAGATGGACCTGCACCTTTTCACGTGAGCAGCATGCACAAGTGTCATGGTTCGTAGGTCCAGACCACCCTTGAAATCTCTCTCTTTTCTCTCTCTCTCTCTCTCTGTTTCTCTCTCTCAGGCTGAAAATTGGGCTCTGGTCTCTTCAGGGGCGGCTCTCTTCAGATCTCATTCGTCTCACGTGATATATATATATATATATATATATATATATATGTATATATATATATATATATATATGATGGGCTCTAGGATAACAGGTCTTAAACCCATATATAGAATGACATGCACATGATGGTATGGGATAAGATAATTATATACATTCTTGTATGGTGTACATGAGAAAACTTAAAGCTGAACAAGTTTGACTTGATCACCATAAAAAAATCTGTCCATAAAATAGTAAAGACATCTAAATACCAATCCTCCGTAAGCCTATAAATATAAATGTATAGTTTAAAAAGCACCGCAGAGTTCCATGCAATAAAAAATTAAAAAGCTTTCTTAACACATATAATAGAAACCTAAAGTGATTGGTTCAAAGAAAGAGTAAAAGGGCAAGCACCAGTCAGCTCCTCCAATCTCTAGTGAAGATAAATCCTTACCTTTGTGTTAACATGCACACCTAATAGTATTTAATTTTATTTTGTTTTACTTTCATTATGCATAAACTCCTTCACATCTTTTATGCTTGGGGAAGCTAAGCTTGATATGTGCCGGGAGCATCTAAAATAGGGTTGTTAATGGGCGGGGAAGTACCAACGGGCCTTTGGGCTTGGCCCATATTGGGCTGGGTTCGGGTGTTGTATCAAGCCCGACGGGCTTAGGCTTAAATCAGGAACGCAATTGTAAATCGGGCTGATCTCAAGCTTAGCACTCCAAAAGCCCATAAACTTGGCTCGGCTCGATGGGTATTTTCTAAACCTAATTTTCTCCTTTTCTTTCATTGTCTCCCTCTATCTCACACACGAGGCGCATTAAATATCATTTATCCATAGAGATATTTGGGCTCTAGTGGACTAGGGTTGAGCTTTGTGTAAATGTCCCATGCTAGACTTGGGCCTGGACTATTTTAGCCTGTCACGGGCTGGATTTGGGCTTAGGTTCAGAATTGCAAGCCGAGCTTGGATAGAGCTTGGCCCGGCCTAACCCAGCCCATTCACAACCCTAATCTTAAATGCAAGAGGAAGCTGGCACAAGAAAATGGATGGAACCTAGAAAAAGGAAGGAATGCAAGTGCCGGTTTTGCTAGTAAAAATGCTTGTGAGGATAGTCATTTACATAAGTGGTTACTCCAAGCTTATGATCATCGGCAATGTTAGCTTGAGCTTCGTATGATTAGTCTATGATTCCCCATCCAATGTGGTCTATGAATCTTCTGTGATGCACTAGGAGCCCTTGTAGGAATTTTCGGATTTGTAAATTCATAATTATGAATATTTAGAATTAAAAATTAATTGTAAAAAAAAAAATAATTAGAAATTTGAATAAGGAGGAATTTGGAAAACTTATTTGATTCGAAGCGCGACGAAAGTCACTCGGCTTGAAATCGATTTATCCTTTTTTGGCCGTAATGTAACATGAATACTAAACAATCATCTCTGGGATACCCTCAAATGTTGTCTTGTCATACCGATGCACTCGATGTATGAAGACCCGGATCGTCCCTGTATGTCTAACCGGAAGGTTGAACCAGGTAAAATCGTTTTAGAAATTCGTATTAAGAAAGATATAGCTAAAAGATTGAACTTAATATATCTAAAATTTAGAACCAAAAAAGTCTCTTATACGCACCCTTGTTAACAAACGTGGCAGTTGGGTTTTTTGAAGAATAAATTTTTTCACCTTACTATGTTCACAACCTGATGAGCGCATGTGGTTCATGGCATAAATTAGGGCTGACAGCATAGCCTCATAAATAACTAAATTCACGTGTCCCCTGAAAGGGGCCTAAGCCCTATGCAAAATCTTCTTTGTATAAATCTAAAATTTTTCTTCTTCCCTATCTGATATAGGACTAAACCCACACTGTTATAGGACAAAAAACCTTTGTTGATTTGTTAAAATTTTAAAGGAATTTTTTCAAATCATTTAAAATTATTTATTTATTTATTTTGAAACACCAAAAATACAACAACCCTTACCCGTTATTTAAAAATATAAGCATGGATGGACCAGTCCCACCTGATGATTGGATAAAACTAATGGCCCAGTTGGGCCATCCATCATTAAACTAGGCCCACCTGAGAATTAGAAGTAAATAATACAAGTAAGACAACAAAGTGGTGGCAAAATTCGAATATGCAAGGGCATGTTGGTAATTTCAGTGATAAAACAATGGTGTACTGTAGGCTTGAATGTTTCCAAATGATGGATGCATTTTGGGTGTAAACGGCAAAAACTAAAGGCCTAACATGACCTCATGTTGGAATCGGGTTAGCTCTGTTGGTTAATATTTCACTACTTCTAGGGACATTTTCGGAAGGTGATATAATACTAATTGTAAATCTGCAATCCAATCTGTTTGGGTCATTTTAGGAAAACATGTACAAATATACAAATATGGTACACATGCGAACTTGGCACATGCGTAGGGTATCCGTACTAAGTCACAGGTAACCATGCAGTAGATAAAATACATTTATGCTAGAAACTGACGGTCTAGATCTTTCTGACTTGAGGCATGGTTCCGATGTCATTCGCACGAGCAGTGCATGTGGGGAAATCGGGTTGCGTACTGAGCCTCATGGTTCCGAATTCCGATGTCATTCGCACGTGCAGTGCATGTGGGGAAATCGGGTTGCGTACCGAGTTACTCAGTACGCTTTTTATCGTACTGAGTAAACTCAGTTGGGACCATTTTGAATATATATTGTTTATCCACGCCGTCCATTCGTTTTTACATATCATTTTAATGGTTGATCCCAAAATTTAAGCATATACAATGCTCAAATGGACCACATCACAGGAAACAGTGGGAATAATGACTTCCACCGTTGAAACCTTTCTAGGACCTGTTTATTTGTCATCCAACCTGTTCATAAGATCACACAGACATGGATGAAGGAAAAAAATAACAGATTGATAAAAAATTCTGTGGTCCCCAAGAAATTTTCAACGGTAGACTTTCAAATCACACTGTTTCCTGTGGTGAGGTCCACTTTAGATTTGGATATACTTAGTTTTTGGTATAAAGCTCTAAAATTATCAGTTGAAATGGATGGACGGAGTGGATAAAATACACAATTCACGGTGGACCCCACACAATTTACTCAGTACGCTGTCTGCTTCCGCATGTGCGGCATTCCATTGGTTTCATTGCACGTGTAAGAGAGGAATATACGTAATTAGATCAAGCACTTGCAGCGTGTGGCCTACGATTTTGGTGATTCTGATTTGTTCAGATGGGCCCGGCCCAACCATCCACAATCATCTAACCGTGTCCCTAAAAAATCTGCTCCATCAGATGATCGCAACCGTCTAAATGCAACCGTGCATTTCTCACCGAACAGCTGGTATCGTCTGACAAGCGGCATATGATATCAGACCCATTCGTGCTTGGACCCCACTACATAGGGCTTACGTTAGCGAAATGTGTGCCAGCCGTACCATTGCTGCGCCGACTGGGAGCGGCTTAGGTGCGGCCCTTACCCTGGGGTCCACCTTGATGTATTTATTTTATATCCACGCCGTCCATCCGTTTTTCCATATCATTTTAGGGTATGGTTCAAAAAACGAAGCAGATCCAAATCTGGGGTGGACCATACTATAGGAAAGAATGGTGATTAAACACCCACCGTTAAAAACTTACTACGCCCCATCATAATGTTTCTGTAATGTTTAATTTCCATCCAACCTGTTGATAAGAACACATAAATCTGGATTAAGGAAAATAAACCAAATATCAGCTTAATCAAAAACTTTTGTGACCCAGAAGAAGTTTTAATGGTCATTCACCATTGTTTCGTATGGTATGGTCCACCTTATATTTGAATCTGCTTCATCTATAGTCTAATTCCCTAAAATGATCTGGAAAAGTTGACGGACGGCGTGGATTTAGAATATATATATCAAGGTGGGCCCAACGGTAAGGGCCGTACCGTCCTGGACACGGCCGGGGACGTACCTAATCCGCTCCCGCGCCGACTATTGATTAAAAAAAAATATATTTTTTAAAAATGCTCCGGCAGTGTGATGGATGATACTCAGGAGCTTAGAAATTTCATTCGTGGCATACAAATAAGTTAAATTAAACTGTCAAAATTTGGTTCCTATTTTAGATGTCTCATAGACCGAAAATTAAACTTTTTTAATTATCTAACTACCAGATTAGAGGGCATTTATTGGACGGTTGAAAATGCAGAATACCCTATTGTCCAATTTCAACAAACAAGTGTCTACGAATCAGAGGTTAGGATTGCTCATCCAATATGATTATGTGACTGTGACTTAGTGAAGGATGGTTTCACAATTCAGTCAGTTTAATTTGAGTTAATGTATGCCACGTGTATGGTTACTGAGTGCCTGTGTATCAAGCGTCATAAGCTGCCTGAGTATCAATATTCAATATAACTCCCAGAAAAAATAATTAAAAAGAACGTCCATTGGTGTATCGTATAATACTACCCAATAAAAATAGTTTGACGACTATGGGCAAAATGGTAATTTAGGCAGAGAAGAGCCTCAAGCAAATCCAAGGTTTACTAATCCCACACGCCTGTATAAAGGCAGTACATCCACACTCCTGAAAAATGTGCCAACATGGCACAAGGATTTGAGATCCAAACCGTCCATCAGGTGGTCCAGGACGGTCCAATTCATCAGGTGGTCCATACGGCAACAATTGTTAGGAACCAATGAATAGTTAGCATCCATTTATTCCATGAAATGTGGCTAATTTGCTCGGTGGACTAGCTTAATATTTTTGGAATACGAATCTATACGATGGAACCCATCTGATGGACGGCCAGGATCTTGAATATGTCTTCACGTTTTCACCTTTGGTGGCGTGTATACGGGCAAGACTTATACATGTGCGTGGGATTAGCAAACCTCCACTCAATCTCAATCTCAATCCAAGCACCGTTAAAACCCGATGAGTCATTTTAGAACGCTTTTAGAGTACGACCATGCTCATCACCATGTAGCTCAATCCAGACCGTCCAAATAGTTTAGCCTCCACGACTTAATCACATATGCCAATCCAGCAATCCCCACCGTTACTAATACTACTAGTTGAATGTGGACCATTCATTTATTTTTATTCTAAACATCTTTATATCGATTGCCAATCAGAAAACATTATAGGGTTGTAAACCATCCTCAGTGGCACACACCATATAAACAGATTGGATTAGAGAAATACACTCCACGTGTACAGAATCTGAACGCCTGAGTATGGATGAACATAGCATACTAGAGCATGAAAATGTTTTTGTCTACTTATATATTCTGTATGGGAAAGGCAAAGCCTTTCTCAGATCCAGACAAGAACTCACTATCAATAAACACAGCTTTTTTATATAACGTCTGGATGAGATTCGGAATTCGTATCAAAATCCATTAAAAAAAACGAAGACTCCATCGTTAAATAGTGTCCTGCAAGGGATACCACTAATGGTGGTGATGGAAGTTATTGTGGGGCCCACCTGTTTTCGGAGAATCTAACCCGTCCAAGAGGTGGGTCCCATCACGATCGGAAGAACCCAAAAATGGGGGCCACCCAGGGATCAGGTGGGCGGTAGGCCCCACAATAGAGAAAATAATGGGAACGGATTGGCTACTCTCCCTGACACCAGCCATTGGCTGATGGTCGGTGCTCTGTGGGGCCCACCATGATGTATGTGTGTCATCCATGCCGTCCATCTATTTTTACATATCAGTTTATGATATGATAAAAAAAATGAAGTATATCTCAGTCTCAAGTGGACCACATTACAGGAAACAGTGTTGAATGAATTTTGACCATTAAAAATGTTTTGGGGGCATAAAAGTTTTGGATCAAGCTGATATTTATTTTTTCCCTTTATCTGGGTATTTATGACCAAATCAACAGATTTGATGTCGAATAAACAGTACAGTGGGCCTTAGGAGGATTTTAATTGTGAATATCCATTCATTATTTATGTCCTGTAGTGTGGCCCACCTAAGATTTAAATCCCTATCATTTTTTTGTATCAAGCCCTAAAATGATCTGGAAAAATGTATGAATGGAATGGATGAAACACGTACATCATGGTGGGGCCCACAGAGCACCGACCACCAGCCACGGGGCTGATGTCAGGGGGAGTAGCCAATCCGTTCCCGAAAATAATGTAAAATCATAGCAACTACCTCCGAATGAGAGTGTTGGGGCCCACCTGATGATTGGAATGGATTTGTTTTTGAAGAGTCCATAACCATGGAGAGGGCTAGATGTTCATGTAGGCCCCACAACTTGAATTTTGGAGGATTTGGGCCGTTGTAATTTTTTCTCTGATGTGGCCCACCTGATTTTTATATTGGACTGATTTTTAGTATAGGCACGCATCATGTGAGTTTGCAACTGTTGCACGGGTTGGATTCCATACACATATATAGTGGGCCCCACAATAGCTAGATAACAGTACTGGTAGCTGTCGTACGGGTGCCTCGTGAGCGTTCCATGTGCATATAAAGAGAGGCTTTGAACTTATAAGCTTTCAGCAGAAAAAAAAAGAAAAAAGAATGGAGAAAGAAAAAGCAAAAGGAAACAGAAGCAGAGCCATAAATCTTCATCTATCTGCTCTGTAATCTCCTTATCTCTAGAAACCCCATCTGGGTTATATTGGAATTTGCATTTTGAGCTTGGGTTTCCTTTTATTTACCATGGATACCCCTGCAGAAGAGCTGTTGAAGAAGATCCAAGAGCTCGAAGCCGGCCATGCCCAGCTCAAGCAGGAGATGTCGAAGCTGATGCTCGGTGGCAACGATTCCAGGCCGGAACATAGCCATCAGCGGTCCCACTCCGTCTCGCCGCAGCGGCCACGGCTCGGCCACTCGCGGCGGAAGAACAGCGGGTTCGAAGCCGCCGCGGCATGGCAGAGAGGTTCGTCGTCTTTCCGCCATGCGTCTCCGTTGCAAAGGGAGAGCGGGAGCCGTGAGGCTGCTGCTGCTACCTCCACGGGTGGCTGCGTCAGCAGCTCTGCTGCGGGACCGGCAGTTCGTTTCACGGATAAGCAGTGCCTGAATATCTTGCAGTGTTTAGGTCAGTCGGTGCATATATTCGATCTCGACAGGCGGATCATTTATTGGTGAGTTGGGGTTCGTATTGTATTTGGATTCTTTTAGTGAATTGGGTCTGTTTGGTAATGTTTACAAATGTTTGGATTTTTTTCTTTGTAAATTTGATTGTTTCGGTACCTTTGGAATTTCAGAACTTTAGATTGGATGGTCTTGTGTGTGGGTATAATTGGAATTTCTGTGGATGGATTTTTACGAATTCAGTTCTCCTATCCGAGCAGAATGGATGTATGTAATTAGAAAAAAATGAAAATCGATGCTGCGTCTTTGGAGGCTTCTACACTGGCCTCTTAAATTCTGGTAGTTACATTATATTTCTTCTTATTGTGGTCTTGTTTTTGCCTGTGTCCTTTTCAATTGTCTATATTGCAAGCTATTTCTTTTTGGATATTCGATTAGAGGTTTGATAGAGATGCTCGGAAACTCTCTGAAGATGGCAATCTTCTGGATTAATCAGAACTGTTGAAATGTTTGCCAACCATGAGCAGGCTGGCTGTCACATGATGGCATATAGATGGACAGTAAAGAAAAATTTCAGGAAGAAAAAGAGCATTGCACCAATTGAATGGGAGAAATTTGCACCGGTTGGATGGCTAGGATTGTCGAATTATCTTGATTTTTGGGCCATGGCGTGTTTACATGATGCCCATCACTGCCAGAGTGATTGTTCTGGTTTCGTAGATGGATGCCATACATACGTGGAGATTTTGGAGATGAGCGAGCCCTGGCGAGCCACCCTAGCAGACCTCATTCATTATTTTTTTTAATCTTTTAATTTGGATTCAATATCATTAACTTCTTGATTTGTAGTACTTCCAAACATCTCACACTCAAAATAATGTGATGTATAGTCAACAATATTATAAGGATTTATCCTTTAAAAAATGATAATGATATAGCCATGAAGTGGTTTGTTTCTAACTTTTCATCCAGATTGAACATCATACTGTTAATAATCAAGATAATGATATGATTTGCTTTTATTATTTGTATTTGTAGATGCTTTGAGTTTTATATCTTTGCACTAGGGCTTCATTTCTAATTAAATCTTCTAATCGATGAAGAATGCTTTGGTTCTATCAAGTGAAAATTGTACCTTATTGTAAGAGGGAAGACCTTATGGGAAATATGGCTTTGGTGATGTAATTAATTTCAGTGGGTTTGGGGGATAGTGTATTGCCATCCCTTTCCCTTCCTTCTAGGATTGCATCTCTTTTTGTTTGTTGTTGCCTTTCGAAAAAAAAAGAAAAAGAAAAAAAGGTCCTTTGCCATTGTAGAATTTTTTGTTTTTTGCTTGATCTTTTCTTATCAAATTGTTGTTCTAAGTGTTCAGGGCATTTCATTGAGAATATTCAATGTTGTAGGAATCGATCTGCTGAACGCCTCTATGGTTATTGTGCATCGGAAGCCCTCGGTCAGGATGCAATAGAACTACTTATTGATGCTGATAATTTCGACATGGCAACTAATATAATAAACCGGGTAACTACGGGGGAGAGCTGGACTGGGCAGTTTCCAGTCAAGAATAAATCAGGGGAGCGGTTTTTTGCTGTTGCCACCAACACTCCGTTTTATGATGATGATGGTCGTCTGGTTGGCGTCATTTGTGTGTCAAGCGATTCACGGCCCTTTCAGGAACTGAGGGTCCCATTGGCCAATACAAAACCTTTGGAAGCTGAAGATAGCTATAATCAGTCTAGAAGCAGTTCTGTAAATAAAGTGGGTATTGATTCTCAACAACCTCTGCAAGTTGCAATTGCCTCCAAAATATCTAATCTGGTAAGTTACTTTTTCCCAATTTCTTAGTTTTCACCTGAAGAAAGAGGAATCATATGAGTCTCGTCTCAGTACGTGTCCTATCTTTGGGCTTTTCAGTTTGTATGAGCAATGTTTTAAAACCCAGATCAGACCCTACCCATTTTTGCTGGCAGTTCGGTCCAAAGCAGCCCAACCACTGGTTCAACTGGTTGGAGCCGCTTTGTTCATGTGCATAAGACATATATAATGACACATTTCAAGTAACAAAGCGCCTGCGGTGGAGTGGATGGCGTCTTGTCTCCTAAATGGAGGTCACAGGTTTGATACTCCCTGTCAACGGTCTATAATTTTATCCATTTTAAAGGGGCTGACTGTTCAATCGTCTGGTCCAACTGAATGAGAATGAGTGAGCTAGGCAGTCAGACCACTTGACCTGGACAATCTGAACAGTTCGTTTGAAAGAAAAAAGGAGTTGGAAGTGACCTGACCCTTTTTTTTTGACTGGTTTCGATGCCTGTTTCAGTAGTAGTTTTAAAACATTGTGTATGACTGTACGCCCTGATCCAGTGATCCCTACTGTTGATCAGATAGGCCTCTACATTGAAGGGGCAATCTTTGATGCCAATATACTTTTAGATATTCTCATCTTATCATTTCAGACACGGCAAGATACTTATGCTGGTACTGATATTTTTGAGATTTCTAGGATATGTTTTCACTGAATCCTATTGTATCAGGTTCATTTTGTTCAAATTCTAACTATTTTCTTACTGTGAGAAACAAATATTAATAGGTTCTTTAAACTTAGCATGTTAACATGCTAGAATGGCTAGAAAAAGGTACCTTGTTTCATAAAACTTTAAAAAAAAAGGAATGATTTCAAAATTTCGAAGTAAAAATCATATTAAATATCTTGTTTTGAATTACAACCATATTTTCATTGATGTCCTGGATTTCAAGAAACAGAATCGGATCCTTGTTCCTATATCCGTGTATCTATCGATATCTATATCTGGGGATCATAGTGGACCATGCTGAAAAATTTTCCTAGATTGAAAGATCCTAGCAACCCATCCTTTTGACCTTCATTCAGTTGAGCACGGACTGTACACTCACTGTATTTCTCTTCTTAACCGTCTTTTTATGTGCCACAAAGTGAAGGCTTATGATTGCCCCACTAGGGAGATTTTTGGGCCATGGTCAATCCACTGTGTGCCCATCAGATCAATAGTCTAGATAACCAAACTGTTGAACCCAAAGGATCATATGAATCTGACCCAAAGGATCATATGAATCTGACCCAAAGGAATGTAATGAAGAACTTTTAGCACGCATCAACATGACTTATATTCTTAGAATTAAGATGATTCAAGTTTATACTCTGAAAGTATTTTTTGTTTAGTAGCTCTTGATTTTTTAGAATTATCTAAACAGGCTACTAAGGTGACAAACAAAGTTCGCTCACGAATACGAACAAGCGAGCACGGTGCAGATCGTGAAAGTTTGAGTGGTGATGGACATCATTCAGACCATGATACAAATCTCTCTGACCATAGAGAGGATGCGGCATCAAGTGGAGCTAGCACACCAAGAGGAGATGTGCCGCCTTCCCCTTTTGGTGTATTTTCGGCTGCACACGAGGAGAAATTCCCTAGAAGTTCTCCAGAAGGTTCTGGCGAAGAGTGTGATGGGAAAGCAGGAATTCACAAGATCATAAGTTCAAAAGCAGAGGCATGGATTGCTAAGAAGGGGTTATCGTGGCCATGGAAAGGTCATGAGCGTGATGGGGCAGAGGGAAAGACTCGATTTGTCTGGCCCTGGTTGAATAACGATCATGAAAATGACCCAAATCATCAGAGAAGTCCTGAAACAGGTGCAAAGTCGGAGCACCAAGTGACTGAAACTAACCGCCCAGGTAATAATGAGGCATCAGGATCCTGGTCGTCCTTTAATGTTAACAGTACGAGTAGTGTCAGCAGCAGCGGTAGTACTAGTAGCAGTGCCCTTCATAAAGTGGACATGGAAACAGACTGCTTGGACTATGAAATTTTATGGGAAGACCTGACGATTGGAGAGCAGATTGGGCAAGGTATTGTCTTTTCCATGAATGGCTTTTGCTGAAGGAAAGTGTTGTACTTGGTTTTTCATGTGCTGTTCATTTTCCTTCATCCTGATGAAACATGCATTAAGCGAGTGTGGTAGTCAACTTTTCCTACATTAAGACTTCTTCCTTGATGGGATTTTGATTTTTTTTTTTTTTTCCATCTATTGTTTTCCATCATTGGAACAAGTTGTTTAGCCATTGCTAGCATGAGTCTGCTTGGGTACGGTAAAAGTTTATGCCATTAGATGTTTTCCTGTTGTGCTAGGTTGTATCAAGCCCATGGTCGTAGTTGGATTTTTCAACATCATGGTATGAGGAAATGAGTAAAAGTCAGAAGGTAGCTCAACCATTTTCACCTGTTTAATTTGTCTTCTTTAAGATTGAAAACTTATAGTTCACCTGGCTCCCATCCAGGTCTATCAGTGGTCTTTAATGCTTGGTTTTCATGTGTTTTGTCTTTTAAAGTACTTAAGTTGTTGATCTTGCAAAAGGTTGCTCACCTATCTCTTAACCACTTTCACCGGATCTTTGGCATTGCTCTTATTATTATTATTTTTTAAATACAAAATCTCTCATATCCATAGGGAGGCTTATTTTAGAAAGCTCAAGAACTGGCTGAATGGAGTTCATATGATAGAATTGTATTTTGGTTGCATCTCCATTCTTTTGTGCCACTACTCCTGCTTCAAGGATTGGCTGTCGTCGCTGTTTGTTTTATTCGTTGTTTTTACTATTTGATAATTGACAACTTGATATAATCAGAATAAAAGAAAATACAAGAGGGGGCAGAAATTTCCCAATACATAGAGAATATCTAAGAAATCCTTTAGCATGACCTTCATCTGCGAGAATATAGTTAGAATTAAGTTATGAGGAAATTTCTGATATATATAATTTCATGAATTGTCAAGGGTAAAATGATGGAGAACATATGTAGTGTTAGGTGCCTGGCCACCATAACGACTTCATTGTCCCCATAGAGAGCCAAATGGGCCCCATTCCTACAGGATCACGGCAGAATTACGTAGATGTCCACATTTTCTATGACCATTTTTAAACTGGATAAAGTCTTTTGTAATGAAGAGATCTTACGAATTGTGCATCTGATGATTCTAAGGTCTTATTGCATTAGCTGTGAACTGAGCAGAGAATGATCATCCTCGACACTTGTTACTGTTTAAAAGTTTTTGGCATCATTTGTCTATGATGCAATGTTGTTCTGCACTTGAGGATTTCTCTGGTATTTGATTGTCACTTCCATTTGCTTGCACAGGTTCTTGTGGCACTGTATATCATGGTCTCTGGTATGGATCGGTATGTTTTCTTTCCCCTTTCTTCATTCCATTTTATTATTTATTGGCAGGAAAGCAGTACAACCATATTAGTCCATCCATGCTACCGGCTACTTTGTGCATGTCTAAAAATGTTGGTGGACCCATGAGCCCGCCGCCCAAAATGAGAATCCATTAATAATGTGTTTGACCCATATTCTCATTTTGGGATGAATTTTGCAGATAGGAGTGTCTAGCTAATCCTGCTATCTGCATTTTGTGGGATTGGTCAGTCAAGCCCATATCCTCAAAATACACATGGGTTGGATCGCATTCCATTTAATTCTCATTCTGGCTACACCCAACCAAACCCTAAATTGGAGATGAAGATTTGTGGTGTCAGATTCCATCTATCAGAATGTGACATCTTCATTTCCTACATGCTAACTGCAAGCTAAAATGTCATTCAAGGTACCGATTGGAAAAGGAAAATTGTTGTTCAAGGTACTGCTTTATAGCACGCACGTGCATGCTTCTCAGCCTGCTATACATGTTCATGCATGTCACGTGTTCAATGAAGATGAAGGATAGCAGTGCTATTAGTGGGCATTTTTGAAATTTGTACTAAAATGTTCCTGCTTTTTCGCAGGATGTAGCAGTTAAAGTATTCTCCAAGCAAGAATATTCAGATGAAGTGATACTTTCTTTTAGGCAAGAGGTAACTGTCCAAACTATGTAGTGATTTAATGATGCAGGACATGGAAAATTAAATATGATATGCAAGATTTCAGGCTTAGATCATACCAATTCAGAAACAATTACACAAATTCCACATCCCACATGAAAATCCAAACATTCAATTAAAGGGGAATCTATGCGGGTCCAGGCCTACACATGATAGGGCTGGATCAATAAAAAT
Organism: Magnolia changhungtana; assembly: GCA_030180095.1. Classification (NCBI taxonomy): domain Eukaryota; kingdom Viridiplantae; phylum Streptophyta; class Magnoliopsida; order Magnoliales; family Magnoliaceae; genus Magnolia; species Magnolia changhungtana. The sequence continues at coordinate 2,277,897 of JASAUF010000540.1, read as the reverse complement.
TATGAGTCAAACGATACTCAAAGATAAGAAATAATCATCCACACTTGCATAGTAATCAGTCCCTAATCCAAGGGATTCACCAATTTCAAATCAAAGAACCCTAGGGTAAGAAAAGGGGCATATAACTTAGGAAAAACGTAATCTAGGGCTAGGTTTCATGAAAAACGGTTATGAGAGGATAAAAGAGGATAAAAACCTGAGCCAAAAGACGATCCCACGCGTGGATAACAACAATGGCCCAAATGGACGTGCGTGTGATCCCTGCCGCACGTGTGTGGGGCCCACTATTCAGAAAAAGGCTACCTTGGCCCTGGTCGGCTAGGGATGGACTCCAAAACTCCCAAATCTCAGCTCGATCCGATTACGGTTTATGCGTGGTACTCCGCCGAAGTTTCAGCCCTCCTGTAGGGCCAAATTCTAAAATTCTGATATGGGGAGGAGAATTGCTGCAATAGATGATTGATTCAAAGTGTAGATGACAGGGTGAGATGAGAAGAATGGATGATAGAAGATGGGTAGTAGAGATGGCGATGGATGGGGGTGAATTGGGATAGATGTGGCTTCGCACCACGGTAGTTAATCCTTCGATGAAGGGAGGGCTTCGCACCCAATTAGGCTTCACAACTCAGAGAGTAGGAAAACGCAAAATTTTTATTAATCTTCAATCTCTGAAAATAACTACAAGGGGTGCCCTATTTATAGGGAAAACTCTATACCCAAAAACTCGCGCCATGTGCGCAACCTATTACTTGGCGATGAAGTAAACTAAAATAAAAACCAATCAAAGAAATCTAAAACATTCACGATGTTCTAAATAACATAAATAAGCAAAACCTAAAATATGAAATCAATCCGACTAGTGGGCCATGATTATGAGATCCCGTGATGGGCTTTTCTTGGCTATCGGGCCCACTCTCTTGAAACAAACTTCGTCTTCTAGGTAGGAGACCCTCCCTGGACGTCGTCATCGAGCCAGATCGATGGTGGGGCCCTCCTACTCTATGCGTAAGTGCGTAGGTGGGGCGGCGTGCATGCGCGTGTGCGCGAGATGTCCCCATCATTTAAGACTACAATTATGCTTTAAACCTTAAAATCATATGCAATTTTCTCCTTTACACTTAGTTGTAAAGGATAGAGAACAGTAACAACATCTAAGGGTGCATTTGGATGTATGGTAGTTGCAATGGTGGTTGCCTGTTGTGCTTTGCATTTTAGGCAGCTTGGTGAAACCAGGAAATGGAAGTTTTCTTAATTGGATTCCATTTTCGACACCGCCTGTAAGCAAACTTAAGCTTTTTGGCTTGGATTTCCTGCCGATCGCTATTTGCAACTATGCACAAACACCACGTGCGATTTGATTACTGCTTTCCTGGCTTCAGTGATATTCATGAGAGAGGGATTTCAGGAACCATTATCAACCTTTCTTTTTATTTATTAGTGCTGTTCCTTGTATTTGATTAAGTTGATGCTTCAAAAGTTTCTGTTCGAAGTTCAAAACATTATTAATAAGAGTGCCATTCTTCTCTTATTATCACCATTTGGGTTGTGGATTTAGGTTATCACTTTTGACATGGTCATTTGCCAAAGTTGATGCACTTGATAGTTGATATACATCACAAAACGGTTTTGCTTTGAGTGTGGCATGAATTAGGTTGCTTTAGGACAACCATTTAATTCACCTTGCATTTCTAAGTTCCGTTTATTTCAATTTACGAAGGTATCACTTATGAAGAGGCTACGGCATCCAAATATACTACTTTTTATGGGGGCCGTAACTTCTCCTCAGCGCCTCTGCATCGTTACGGAGTTCCTTCCAAGGTTCACTCTCTACTCTTTCTGGAAACTTCAAATCGGGAGATATCTGAATCATGCCTCAAATATCTCAACATGCTTGCATCCAACTTTTCTTTTACTGATATTTTTGCTACACACAGACGCATGCACATGCACGAAAAAAGAGGTACTTGTCTTCATGTTTCGATTTTAAAATTTTGAAGGAAGAAACTGTCATTTGTAAACCCTCGAGTTCACTTCCTATTTTTTGTTTGTGGCAACCTGACCATTGTTGCCAACATGAAAAGGTTCTTCTGAATGCCATCGCTGTCTTCTATCAGTGACAGATAATGATCAGATTTCTGCATTTTTGTTTTATTTTAATGAGGAAAGACAGTCCCTGATTTGCCAATAGCATTGCTAGTAAGAGAATAGTGGACCAAGGTGTTTTGTAACGGTAACGGTGGTCGTAACGGCCACCACCGTTGCCTTTACGATACGGGTCGTGACGGCTGTTATGGCCCCCGAAATGGCCGTTACGGTCTAACAGTCTCTTTTTCTATTGAAAAAAATAAATCCTGAATAACACGTATTTGCCCCGTAATGTTGATTAAAAAGTATGGAAAACTTATATTTGTCCCATAACAGACAATTACGAGGCTGTTATGCCTTTATAAGGGACGTAACGTGCTGTTAATGACAATTACATGTCATTTTTTTCCATAACGGTTGTTATGGCCTTTACGACTCCGTAACGTGTAACGGTTGCCACCGTAACCTTTAAGTAACGGCCTTTACGGCACACCATGTAATGGACTGTTTATCAGATTGGCCTGTTCATTGTTTGACAGTATGCGGTGCTGTTGTGAAGCAAGTCCTTCCAACAGGAACTATATTGATGCTTAAGTTGATACAGTGTTTACTCGTAACCTCCACTGCTTGACAATCAGAGCTCTGTACCCTTACTGGGTCTTTGCCAAGTGCACACACGTGTAAAGCTTGTGTACATGCCACACATGTTCCAGCATTGCATATACTTGTGAGATCTAATCCATCCATCAGGTTGGTTTCACGTGTACATGTTTTCCCAAAAGTAAAATCTGGTCCAATCAGCATGTGGGCCTCAAAATTGGAAACAACTGGATGGGTTAGCAAACTCCAGCCAAAATTTTCAGAGCTGCATATTTGTTTTGCAAACTGTGGCCCACCTGAGCCATGGATCAATGTGATCTTGGGCCAGGGCATCAATATAGTAGTGCCGTTCTGATGGAGGGATGGATCTCAGACCTACAGTGCCATGTTGGCACAAGCGGTGTGTACACTAGCTTCATTGCACGTGTGTGGGCTTAGCCAAGCTCCCCCTACTGGGTATGCTGGTGTCCTTTGTGGGACCCTAGAGGTAATATGGTTGCACTAGACAACCAATGACTGCCTATAATAATTGCAGCCTTGTAAGCATTTTTCCCGCACTCTGGCCCAAATATCCCGATGATAATATATTTGTCAAAACAGTAACAAAATATCGAGAGAATGGAAGGAAGATGCACAAGAAGACAAATAACACACTGACGTGGCTGTAATAATTACCACTGGCAGCGATTGTCTAAGATGCTGATAATCTTCTGCTTCAGCTTTCAAAAACCAAAGAGGTCCTAAAGAAGAAGGAAAATAAGAATTAGCTTCTCAGCAAGGTTTGAAATATGAGTACATATTGGCTGATATGCACAATCAATCAGCCACATCAGTGTGAGTTATGGCTGATTTAGTCCTGTCTCAGCAATGTGAATAAGAATTGCGTCATACTGTTTTCCCAAAAATACCAAATGTATTGGACTATACAATACATCAATATGTATCTTGCCAATATTTTAAATAGAGATGTACACGAGTCGAGCTTGGCACAGCTCGACTCGGTCCTCGAGCCTGACTGGCTAGCTTGGCTTGGTTTGGTCAGCAGCTCGGGCCGGTTTGAGCCGAGTTCGAGCCAAGATCGAGCCGAGTTCGCCTGTGCAGCATTTTCACAAACACATGGACTGCACCTTCAAATTCTCACTGTATGTAAAACAGCAGCAGTGGTTTTACAGGTATTTCATCAAACACCTTGTAGGCAACATCAAAATCAAGAAAAAAGTGTATTTGTTTCATATACATACCTTCCTTGCTACTGGCCGACACTTCGCTGAGTCATTTAATCAAACACTTGGTGAGCAACATCAATATCAAAACAACCGAGTCACTGAACTGGTTCGATCCGAGTTTGATTCGAGTTGGGTTCGATCTGAGTCAAGTCGAGCTCGGGCAAGCTCGAACTCGGTTCGAAATTTTTTCGAGCTCAAAAAATCAGCTCAACTTGGCTTGAACTCAGTTTCGAACCGAGTTGAATTGAGCTTTTTCGAGTCGAGTCGAGCGAGGTAACCAAGCTAAACTCAGTTCGTGTACAGCCCTAATTTTAAACCATGCTTGCAGGCCGTTGCATAATTAGCTATAGTTCTTTCCGTCATTTCGTCACTCCTCATTGTGAAGTGAGACATTGAAATGTTGAGTTGCATCCTGAGAATGAATCAACCGCAGGAATATAATCTGAAAGCTTGTCAAATGCTTTTCGAAGTGGCCTGTGTTGATTCGGTTTTCTGCATAATCTTTTGAAAGCCACCAAAAAGCTCTCTCGGGATTTAAGAAATACAGTATCTAGATGCCTGAAAGCAGTTTCTAATAACTGGGATGAAGGCTCAGCTCAAAATACCTCAAATATCATATATAGCTTGGGTATAAGAGAATTCATCAGGAAAAAAAAAAAGAACTTTGGTATAAGAGAAATGAAGCAATGATCAAGAATTTTTCTACCTGTTCATATGATATGAAAGAGAGAAGATGGAACTTGCATTAGTTGAATACTGTCACTGTCTACTTCTATATTTTAACTGAATGCCCGTTACTACTGAAGATATTAGATGGTTCATATTGTCCCGAAGAAAGCACTTGCCTGATGCAATTCCACCTTTAGATGTATTGAATACCATTGCGTTGTTTCTATTTCATTCTTTTAATTGAACTGAAATCAAGCCCATGTTGTTCCTCACCATTGGATTTACTCTCTCTCTCTCTCTCTCTCTCTCTCTCTCTCTCTCTCTCTCTCTCTTTTCTTTTTCTTTTTTAATGCAGAGGAAGTTTGTTCCGTTTGCTTCAAAGAAACACAACTAGGCTGGATTGGAGACGGCGCGTTCACATGGCTCTGGACATCGTGAGTAAAATTTCTAATCTATAGATGGCATTTTTTACTGCCCCCATTGAACTTGGCGTATTTTGCATCATTCTCAAGTATGCTACTTCTTTGCTAATATTATGGGTTCAAATGGTTTGGGTCAACCCGATGGGTCATTGGACCCACCCCGACCATCAGTGAGTATGGTCCAAAATTCAGATCCATGGGGTGGGTTTGGGTCCAAACACCCCGACAATCAGTGAGTATGGTCCAAAATTCAGACCCATGGGGTGGGTTTGGGTCCAAAAGTTCAACCTTTATCACTAAATGGGTTGGGTCTAGGTCCTCTCAAAATCATCCTGATCTGACACGATATTAACCTTGTTTTTAAATGGGACCAATCGGGTCATACTAAAACATTCCCGATGGGACCTAGTTTTTAAATGGGTCCAATTTGGGTCATACTAAAATGGACCTGACCCAGACCCAATTTTTAAATCAGTTCAATTTGGGTCATACTGACCTGACCTAGACCCAAGAAGTAGTTAGAATGTGGGTTTTTTTTTTTTTTTTTTTCTACTTTTGGGCCAGACTATTACAATGGTTCACCACCTTTTTTCTAAAAGATGGTTAGCTATCCACTACTTGTGACAATTTGGATTGTGGAAATGATGGGCCTGTTGCGAATATATACTAAAACATGACAGTACTTGGACTGCCTTGACCATCTGATCATATCCATTGAATTTGGACTGTAGGACATTTTATTTTTTTACATCAAAATTGATTGCCATCGCCAATTGGATAGTTTAGAAAATTAGGTGTGAATATGCCCTATCTGGACCCAGCCTAGACCTGATCCAAAATCTGACCTGTTAAACAGGTTATCTATTTTTGACTTGGACATTACCCAAATTTCAATGGGTTGGGCTATGGAAAAATTCTGTCCTGATTCTTAATGGATTGGGTCCAGGCGCCCTCTTGGATCACCCATTTGCACCCCTAGCTGATATACATAAAGCTTTGCAACAGTTTTATTTATTTATTTATTTGTTTGGCAATTTTGAAAATTTGAGTTTTATTCTGCTTTATGTTCTTAAGGGCTTATTCTTTTAGTTAGAAGATATATAGTTATTTTTTTCTTGAAGCCTTAGCATCCATGGGCTTAGATATTCACACATTTATTTTATTTTATTTATTTATTTATTTTTTTACTTCAATGCAGTAATCTTTTCAAAATTCTCTTACTGTCACCACTCAACAATGCTCATCATCTATACCTTCTACAGGCACGTGGCATGAATTATCTTCATCATTACAACCCGCCTATCATCCATCGTGATTTAAAGTCATCAAATCTTCTAGTTGATAAAAATTGGACTGTGAAGGTATGGCCTTATCCCATAGAAAAGTTCTCCAATCATGTCACGCACAAGTGTGTGTGGGGTTTTGTTTTTGGGTCCCAAATATTCATATGCAAATCTTCTTATAATCCTTTTAAATCAACAGGTTGGGGATTTTGGTCTATCACGCCTCAAGCATGAGACGTATTTGACAACAAAGACTGGGAAAGGAACGGTATGACATATACAACTCGTTAAGCCAGTCTTTACCTCTGTTTATCTTGTAAATCTTTTTGTCTGTAGGTCTCTACAATATCTTACTATTCCTTGGGCAATCACAATTTTCTATGTTACTGTTTTATAGCCACAATGGATGGCTCCAGAAGTTCTTCGCAACGAGCCCTCAGATGAGAAGTAGGTTCAATTTCTTATGTTGCATTATTTCTGGAATCCTATTTCGTTGGATGAGAAGTACAGAGTAATTTCCATTCTTCTCTTTTTTCTTTTTCTTTTTTTTTTTTTTTTTCCGTTGTGGAAAACAGGTCTGACGTATACAGCTTCGGGGTGATTCTGTGGGAATTAGTCACTGAAAAGATCCCTTGGGATAATCTGAACTCAATGCAGGTATTTTTCTATTTGGGAACTTATGCTTCTGCCTCAGTTTTCAGTTCAGAAATATTATATGGAAAGAGATGATCCAATCCCCAGTATATAGTGCATTTGAAGTGGGTCCCACGAGGGGGGTTTGGCTGAGGGCCTGACCTGGGCTATGAGATAAAGGGATTGATTTGCCATGCTCTATCAGTTCGAGGAGCAAGGGGTTATTTGTCCTGCTCTATCGGTTCTATCTGTGAAAGATCCAGGTTGTTCATCAGGTTGTCCCCTATGTGTCAATCAAGCTGATCAGGTTATTAAGTGGGCGACACATGGACAGGAAAAATTAAGGACAGTGCAAAAATGGATCAATCAAGAGTCTACATTTGATGCAAATCCATCAATCTGGATGACCAGTCGAGCCTAATTTGCAGGTGACTGCGCGTACATTGGTGGGCCCATCTGTTGAACAAGCCGGGATCCCAACATGGTTTCAAGACTTGCAACTCGGACTGACTCGTTCAGTCTTGAGTTGAGTTGCAACCTGGCTGAGTCAGGTGGCGACTCACCTCAGACAGGCAGAGTCGGGCCTATTTACACTACTGATTCATGGTGCCGAACCAGATCGGACAACCTAGTCCAAGTTGTCAATCCGTGGGTCTCTCACTCCTTGGTGAAATCCTACTGTTGATAAGCGTTAGCATTTCTTAAAAATTATCCAATTCTAATTACACATGGCGGATCATGCAGGTGATTGGAGCTGTGGGGTTCATGAACCAGCGGCTAGAGCTCCCAGCGGACCTGGACCCACAGTGGGTGTCGATCATTGAGAGCTGCTGGCATAGGTGGTTATTCTCCATCCCTTCCATATTACCAACCTAAAGTTTCTATCCATGATCTCATATGCATGATATGCAATTGACATTTGACAGTGAACCTGCATGCCGGCCAACATTCCAGGAATTGCTTGAAAGGTTTAAAGACTTGCAGCGGCAGTTTTCTATTCAATCTCAGATGCACCGCTCATCCGCTCAGGGAGATACCACCCAAAGAGTGCCACAAAACTAATCATGTGAAGGTTTGTATTTTTTTCGTCATGTGCCATTATTTTTGGGGTTTGGATCTTCCAACTACCTGACCTCTGATTGGAAAGAGAGAAATGTAGAATATCACGCGATCTTTTATTGGCCAAAGTACATAGCTGGACATGCATGGCTTTGTTGTAACTATTCGGGTCCACTTGCGATTGCCGGAAATGGTAAGCTGTCGAACTTTCTGGTAGGATGGTTTGCATCAGGTGGCGCCCCCAAAGTGGTTGAAGGATCATGTAAATTGTTTTCAGTTGTATCTCATCAGCTGAGCTTTTGCTGTGGTCGTTATTGTTGTTGCCATACTGCTGCTGTGGCAGTGATTTTCTTAAACCTCAAAAAAAAAAAAAAAAAAGGTGATGGGTGGAAAATGTGTTTGTGATTTGATTCATGAGTTGATCATTATTTCTCATTTGCATTTTTTTTTTGGGTAGCTTGTTAGTACACCCAGGGTCATTTCACACTTCACTGTTAGCCACCCCCACTAGGGAATCGATACCAAGACTTGAGTGTTGAAACGAGGTATCTCATTTGCAATTTGATTCATGAGTTTATCATTGTTTCTCATTTGCAATTACTACTGTTTCATGGATAACACTTTTTTTTTTTTTTTTGTTGCTGTCCCATTCGTTGTTCTCTCTTCCCTGTTAGGTGAATTAGTTAATGCGTGGCTTTGTGGGGCCGTGCCAAAAATTAATCACATGGTTCGGACAATTCTAAGTCATTTGATCAATGGAGAATGTACCTGTTGAATGGTTGCTCGCTGATATTCATTTTTCAGCATCTATTTGTGTGGTCACCATTCAGCATCTATTTGTGTCGTCACCAGTGGGATGGCTGAGATCATCTGCATTTGGTGAAGATTTCGGATTGTTGCCCTGCCAGATGGCAAATTTGCTGTGCCAGCTACCATCCCAAATCCAGCAAACTTCGGTCTGGACCCGCGGCTTCTATGTTGGACTATGGCCTGAGTTCTCAGCCCAATTGCTAAATGACTTGTAACTGGGGTTGCATTTTTAAATAACTAACACAAGGCCCAGACACAAGGGTTGCAATGGGCTGGCTAGCCTGCCCCACCCAATGACCATGACCTGGATTTGGTCCTTCACGCACGACCCAATCAATTTTTGGGTTGGGCTTCGGCTCAAGTCATTTTACGCTGGCCAGATCTGAATTTATACATATCAGTTCAGATCCCATGAATATGCGATTCCAGTCCTCAGGCAATCCATCCATCTTGAATTCATTCCTCGTGCATGTGCGTACCACTTTGGCAGTGGATAATAGTAGGAACATTAAGGCGGAAAAATAGGGACTACCAAATTTTGGACTGAAATGGGCGAAACAGTTTTCTTGGGCTTAGGCATATGTTAGGCCCATAAAATCTCCGGCCCCTGGCAGGGCCCAAACTAGGCCCATTTCCACACGGTACCAAGACTTTTTTTTTTTCCTAATCATGAGTCGAGGTGGGCTTCGGGCAGAATTCCATGGATAATGGGCTTGCAAAGCATACTTCAGCCCAGTTGCAATGACATGCGTGTTTGAGATCCTGGACATTCATCAGGCAAGACACCGTGGCATGCCATTTTTTTAATAGGGTCGGACACTCATCAAGCCATGCATGTACGTTTGTATTTTTTACTTTTTATTTTTTTTGTTTTGTTTTGTTTTTTTACTCTCTGAGGGTCCGTTCTACCAGTACAAGTTTGTGTTGCGTGGTCAACATGCCAAGATTATTTTTGGTCCATGCATGTTCTTGTACCTTACCTTATGAATGGGCACATCTCTAGCACGTGGTCTCCCCATGGGCTCTTCATTGAATAATGACCCTCAAGTAAAAATAATAAAACTGATATCCTTGCTGGTGATCTTAGATGGGCAGCATGCATATGTACCATTACATTCCACAGGCCATTAACCAAAAACGACTCGATTTTTTCTTCTTCTTCTTTTTTTTTTTTCACACCTACCCACCCACCACAGAACCTGTTGTACTCAAAACTAATCTTCTATTCAATGACGGGAAGGCAACATGTCCATCTGCAATATATATATAAACAAAGAAATTGTTTCTATTTATAACTTAGATTCATTGATGGATGTCCATCTGCAATATCAGAAATGCATGGTATAAAATGACGGAAGGCAACATGTCATTCAATGTTCGAGCGTCCCGAATTACGCAAACTCTTCAGACATGCCTACAATGTCCATCCATTGCCTGAATCAAATGTGGTACGGAATCATCAATGCTGCCCCACAAATCCTAATAAGCAAAATATTAAACTGCAAAACAACAACATTAACCAAGGTTCTGTATTACATTTTGGGAATAAAATAAAATAAAAGATACCATAATGAAGGCCATGCTTACAGTGAACTCTGTTAGAAATTTTAACGAAGCAAGTGGCGAATGGCAGCAACAGCATCACCTTTGTGCTCACGCAGCGTTTTTTCTGCAACCTTCTTGTCCAACTGTGGGTTTTTTTTTTTTTTTTTTTTTTAAAATTTTAAATTTTTATTTATTATAAAAAAAAGAAAAAGAAAAAAAGACCAGAGTCAGTCAGTGGGTCATGGACCTGCTTAAGAGAGTTAGGGGTCATTTAGCTCCTGGGAATCCAACACTAATGGATATGTACCCCATTAGCGTGGGGGAGGGGCTGGATTTGTGCTTGGGTCCTGGGAAATGAATTCCCTTGGGAAATCAATTTCTAAAATTTACCCGTTTTATGATTCCCACCTCAGGATGCAATTATATATCTTTTAAAAAGGATAAAAGGTTACTAGGAATTCTTTCCCAGTATCCAAATGCAAAAACTGGCATCCTGAGAAGAGCTTTCCCAGAGCCCCAAAACCATAGCCGGAATCTCTAACGCTGGGAATCTGCATCTCGGAAACAGATTTACAATCCCTTTTAAGATTCCAGGGAACCAAACAACCCCTTAAGGAAAGAAAGATCTAACCTCGAGCTCGTTCGCAATGATATCCACATCAGCAGCATTGATCTTAACAGCGGCCAATTCTTTCTCTCTGCAGGGAAACAATCAAAGTCATCAGTTTGCACTAAAGCAATGAGGTTGTGATGTTGTGATTAGCATCGTGCAATGGTGATTGGTGACAAGATAAAAAAGCATCAAGTCAGAAACCTCAGAAGCAGAATAAGGGAGCTACAACAGATACATGAACAGAACTACAAATATTTACTCATTGCTTTTCGGTGAGAAGCAGAATAATGTCAGGGAATTCCTATATGACTTGACAGAATAATGTCAGGGAATTCCTATATGACTTGACCAACGATAGCAGAGGTTTCTAAAAAACAGATCTCCTGATGTGCCTATACAAATATTTTAAATAAGAAAACATTATCTTTTAATAATATTTGTAATTACTTAAACGTAAAAAATATAAATTCCAAACAATAAAAACGGCAGCAGCAATAATTGATGATGAACATCTTGAAAGTTGATCATGTCTAAAAAAGTATGCTAAACACGAGATTCAATAGTTGACCATAAGAAAATTAGTGTTTTTATATTGAGCCATGTCAAGGAATGTAGTGGTGTTTTAAATAGCATTCAGCCCTCTGAAGTGTGAGGTGTGAGCTATGTAGCGTGTAGCATAGGCTACACAGCGCTAGATTTTTAGTTAAGGTTGCATTTGGTTGCACCAAAATCATGAAAATATCAAGAAATTCATGATATTTCAATGCAACCAAATGCAACCTAAAATAATGGGAAAAATAGAGCAAAGGTTAAGTATATGGATAAAAGTATCAAATGGTCTTGCTTAATACCGTTGCTTATATTATTTCACCTAATTTTTAGTGAAAAATAGCAACATGTAACAAATCATTGAAAACGTTAATTGATTTTAATGTTTTAGTGAAAAATAACTTGTAGTGTAAAGCTAGTATGTCGGGTACCCTGTAGTATATGCTACTTAGCATGCAGCGTAAGCTACAAGTGACTTCAGTTATCTTCATAAGCTATATGTAGCGCCAAGGCTGCACTACTTAGCATAAACTATTTAAAATGCTAGAATTTAGGACTTGGGGACATGTATCTACAACACAACAATTTCAGATGTGTGGTACTCCTTTTAAGCTTGGGTCCAAAAAGATCAGCTATTGAGATTTCTCAAGTAGCACTATTTAGGATTGAAAACCTGGTGCTTCAAATGGGTGCTTTAACCCTGGGTAAGTGAGCATGTTATTCTATAAGTGTCTCATATGCATCTCATTGTCATTCCATCAAGACTGTTTAAATCACATTGAGCTTTTCTGTATAACACTAAAAGCCCTTTCCTAAACATGAAGATGATTCCTATCTCATCTAGTTTGTGTATGCCATGATGATCTCACCCTAATTATGAGGTTTGGGGGTTGAGATGCTTTATCACACTAGATATGATGTGATTGTGTTATTGGTATGCCCATCTTACTCCCACAATACAGGATGGTTTTGAGAGTTACACAGATGATAGCATCAACCTGTCTCGTCGGATCATGGGTGGATGTCTTGTGACATGTTTAATCTGCTTGTGAAAGATCCTTGCTATAAAATCAATTGTTCCAAGGGAATGTGATATACATTGCACATCTGATGGGATGAATTAAGGAATGTCTAAGACAATGGGAGGAAGTAAAATATGCCATGATCAGCTAACTCTACATCACCGGCAAGAGGTCAGTCAGGTTAGACAAAACCATGAGAACCGGGCTATGTGGTCCACTGATGTGGACGTGGATTCTCCTGCTAGCCAGAATATCTCAGAAATTGGATTACATACTCTTGTAGCAGAAGTTCTTCAGTCTCTTTGGAGTAATGTGGGTGTCACCAAAATTCCATTGGGCAATTCTTTTTAATGTGTCACAGGGGTCTGCAAAGTAAAGCAGGGCGAAAAGTGTGGTGGCTAGCTATGCTTGCAGGGATATGGTTCTTATGGCTAGAAAGAAACAATAGGTGTTTTAGGAATTGTTTGGGCGAATAGAGGAAGTCTTTCATAGAGCGAAATTGCATGTAATAGAATGGGCAGTGGCCTCAAAGGCTGTTGATTGTTTTCCTGCCAGCTGGGCTGAGCTATAATGGCTCTTGGTTTCTGTTGTATGGTTTGTTTTCTTGGATATTCTGGCTGTGGCCTTCCTCTTAATAAAACTGTCTTCAATGCTCAGGAAAAAAAAAGTGGTGGGACGTGCACATTCCATTCCAAGGTGACCCGGATGTGTGGTATTCTCATGTTTCTAGAGGATAAGGAGATTCTTAAATGAACTTCGAGTTGTCTGGTGATTGGTGTAGATCACATGATTAAAGGTACCTTGTATGTGATAACAGTGAAATGATGGTGCACTCTATATGGTCCTATGCCATAACTGGACCACGCAGGTAGACAGCGTTGATTACCATTACGGTCACTTTTATGGACTTCTATGAGAGGACGTGTACTCACCAACCCTTTGACTATGATCTGACAAATGATCCTCTTTGTTGGTTGATTGCTACAGAGTCCTTGTTCAACATATAAGTGCTAAAAAGCCTTGGATACCATTGACTTTAGGGCAAGTGCGACTTTGTTAAGGTTGTGTGCTTGGAAAAGCTAATGTGAATCTTATCCATTGATAATATGCATCTTGATCATATACCGATGATCTTGTCTATAGATCATGATGACCATGGTCCTGCATGGACATGTTATTATTGCCATAGTTAATTTGTGGGTTTACCTTTAAACATATATGAGAACCTGGGTTAAAGGAGAGGGTTTCCTCTGTTTTGCTTTTTTTTTGGAACTTGAGTTTGGGTGCGATAACCACTAACAAAGGGAGAGTTGTGTTCCATGGATATCAGTACTTTGTTGGTCCATGGCCACCTAGCAAGTTTTTAGGACAAAATTGGGTTATTCTTATGCAGTCATTCTGTGTGAGGGGACTGACAACGGTCGAGATGAAAAGTCTCCACCATTAGGTTTGACAACAAGTCGGTGGGCCATGATCACCTTGCAGGATATGGAATCTTGTTCTTAGAACCATTGGATAACTTGCATTCGATGATCAGCTTAGGTCTCTAGATTGAAACACCCATCATGCTTGGTCCAAATCAACTTGTCTATATACTAAATTGGACTAATCCTTAAATCGAGGACATATGGAGGATTCAAGTTCCTAGTGTAATGTAACCTAGTTCGCCACACGGAGTCAAGCACAGTGGTTCATATGTTGGGATGGGTATAGACATTAGGACACAGCTGAGGCCTATGTGATCCAACAAGGGGTCTACTGGTTACCTAGGAACATTATTATGGCTAAGATCCGATACACTAGAACATCAAACAAGTGGTTTTTCAAATAGGTATGGCAATCAAAAGGTTTTTTAAATGGTTTTACAAATGATTTCAACTATTGATTTTATTTTTTTTAAACCATTAAAATGTTTAATCACACTTGATGTTAGTTCCGACGGTTGAGATCTTGTGGTCCACTACTTGGGTTGCATGGGAATTGGATCAAGGGTGAATGGAGATGGATAATGGAGGGATCAAGTCAATTTGGGTACATGGTTAAGGAAAGTCACAAACTAACAACGTGGTAGGGATATGGAAGACTCTAGGGTGGCAGAGTACCATACCAGTGTCTTTTCATGCAACTCTAATTCCTTCTTATATATAAATCCTACACCAGAGGGATTAATAGATAGCGTTGGACATCCCTAGCCCCCTTAGGGTGTCACCACTTGAGAGAAAGAAAGGGTTGTCATTTGGTTAGGCTATCAGGCTGGGCCTATTCGAAAATTTGCATTTGCTAGGCCCAAGTCCAGGCCATTGACAACCCTAGAGGAGAGAATTGGCGTGTAGGCTCTTTTCTTATCCTCTATCTCAGATCGAGGAGAGACTTCCTATGTTGGAGGATCAACATCGATAGTTCTATAGTTTCTCAATGGTATCAATTGGAGATGCTTCTAGTTTATAGAATTGTGATTTTTTTCCCCGCCAATCTTCTACTATGCTATATGAAGTCAGCGTGTTTACCTAAACCTGATAATGTGGCTTTTGTGCAGCATTCTCAAATTGCGAGTCATGAATATCTGAATAGGACAAACCGGCCCCCGTGGGTATCTTTGCTTCAGAACAAAATAATTAGAATTAAGCTCGGTCAACGCACAACATTTCCACAATAACGTTATGATCAATCAATGGGACTTGGCAGGAAAGTGTTCTTGCCTCCATCTCTAACTGCTTATCCTGCTTCAATAGATACATCTGAGAGATGGGTCTACTGCCGGGAGACGCATAAGCCTCGAATCCTGCCGAAATGAATAGGTATAAAGAGAGAAGGAGAAAGAAGTAGAGGATGAGAAATCGTTTACCTGGGCCTCACGCCCTCTTCCAATCACTAGAAGTCGAAGACGAAATCGTCAGAAGCAAAAAACTCTTTTTTTTTTTTTCTTTCATAAACATAACATAACATGCTATAGGTTTAGGGCAACCCTTATAAATTCGTAATTACATGAAATTACCAAAACACTCCCACTAAAAAAAAGTTTAAAAAAAAAAAGAAATTCGGGGAAAAGAGGAAAAAATGGGAGTCTTTGTCTAAAGAAATGCATTGAGAAACGGCAGATGTATAGAACCTGATCGACGATAGAACAAGATCCATTTTGCATCATATCTAACTAATTCCTTGGTTCGGACCAAAGAAGCACTTCGCGTTAGTAAGCCCCTCTTCGAGCCTCTACTGAATTCCACTCGCCCCTGATCATTGCCTTGGTAAGCTATTGCCTCACCAACTAGCTAATTAGACACGAGCAAGGGAGTGGAAACTGGTACCAAAAAATGGATGGGATCTCAAAAAGGAAGGAACGCTAGCGTCGGCTTCCGCCAGCAAAAATGCTTGCAAGGATAGTTTTTCACTACATAGGGTAGCTGCTCCTTTGTTTTTCATTTTTAGACATCTGAAATATCTAAACGGGATTCTTAGGTTAAAAACAAGAAATCTGAATTTTGAGAAGTTTTATATTCTATTGAATTTTTGAAATCATGAAAATATTGGCACGACCAAATTCTTGGATTCTCCTTGTAAAAGATTAACATTATTTTCCAGCTTCCTTCAAGTAGTTTGACCAATTAAATGATCTTTTCTTATCCTTCACTACAACAAAGAGGAAAAATGTACAAAATCTGCAGTTAGAAACTCACTCTAGGGTACCTATTGGTGGTTATACTTGGGACAAGGGGGTGTTAGAAGGGTTGTCATGGGACCCACTAGTATTAACTATGCTAGTGAAGCGGAGATGAGGACACTTTGGGCCAAATGCAAAAGCTCATGTTTCCAATCGGCCCGGTAGCAAATGAAGGAAATTCTTTGAACATAATGTGATGCCTGTTAAAGGTATCTAGCCTTGGAAATGGGTTACCAATCTCTTCCAACACAATCTCTTCCAACACATGATTGGGGAAAAAACAAAGAAAACTTCTTTTTATTTACTATTCACCATACGTTTATAAAGAATCCTGACATGCACACAAATACTTTTCTAACGCAAAAGAAACCCTGAACTTCTATTCAGTGTTCGAAATATCAGTATCACATTACATCTCTATTATCACATGGGATATATCGGTTGTATTGCGTACTATATCGTTGTTGTTGGAAACATGGGAAAACATTAGGAAATTGGACGAATTTTTCAACGAAACTTAAAGTGATTGTGAAAAAAAAAAAAATCAATATACACTCATAAATCAAAACATTACAAAAAAACATATGCATATAATAGGTTTCTTTATATGGGGTCCTAATCTATGTGTTGTCTAATTGAATTGATACAAGTATATTCAAAGTCTATTCATATAATTTATAAATGTAAGAAGATGGGTAGAAACACAAGCAATACATTAAAAAGCAAAAGAAGAATCACTAGATCAGGTTACTTACATGTTTGATTTTGTGTTTGGACACAAATTGCAACCGATTTGCGAGAAATTGGAATATTTTATTTTATTTTTTTCAATTTTCCGCAACTCGGCCCATCTCCTCCAAATCTCGAAATCAAAGCCCCCAATCCATGATTTTTGGATTTGTATCAATTTGATACTGATTTAACATAATTTATAGGAAAAAAAAAAGAAAAAGAATTGAAAATAAAAAATGCTCACCAGATCGAACACGCGGGATATATCCTATTACTTGTGTGTTTCGCATCGCACAGGTGGGATACAAGATATATCGTGGGATCTATCGGCCGATATCATCGGTACTTCTGCTTCTAATCATCCATTGTTTCTTATCTCAACCATCTATTATAGAAACGTCTAATTGAAGTTATGGCCCTTGATAGAGGAATGGTGGAAAGGATTCATGTGGCCAACCGCAATTAGTTGGGATTAAGGCTTAGGACGACAACAACAACAACGATGACAAGGACGATGACCTATTATAAAAATTATTGATAATGATTAAAAGATTCCAAAATCCCATTACAGCCATAGATCCCTTCACAAAACACCCATACAACTCTTCAATCCATGTCGGAATCACATGATCTTAAGCTTGTTTGAAAGCTAATTCAATATGCTTTCAAAGTGGAACAGTTTCATATCATTTGAATATTGTTTAGAACTCAAACAGTAGCCTAGAGAATAAGTGATGAAAATAAGGGTACGTACAGGGACAGTTCAAATCCTCGAAAACTTGACTCAACCTGATATCCAGCTGGGCCAGATTGATTCAGAGACTCAATTGAGTCTTTACATGATTTGATTTTGTATTTAATAATTAAACTAAAATACTAGTGATAGTAATAAATATTTCTTAACAGGATAAATAAAATACAATAGGAAAAGTGATGAAAACATGCGTTGCTTGTGCTGTAAGGACGCAGAGTCCATCGATCACCTGTTCATATTTTGCACCTTTACGTCCATGGTTTGGGATTTCTTTTTAGCGGACTTTGGGGAATTCCAGGTCATGCCGGGCTCAGTTAGAGATCTTTTGTGGGCCTGCATGGAGGGTCCGGAGGGAAGAAAAATCGCCAAGGTTGGTTGTTGACGCTGCCGGCTGTTTAGTGGGCGGTTTGGGGAGAAAGGAATAGTCGCCGATTTCGGAATTCCTCCTGATCAGTCGAGGAGGTAATGGAGGTGGTCAAGTCATCGGTTTCCGAATGGAAATCACTAAATAATAATAGCTGCTAGCTGGTTTTTGTGCCCTTTGGGCAGTCTTGTATTCTTTCCCTGCTTTTGGCAGGCCTTTAATAATATTTTCCATCACTCTTCAAAAAAAAAAAAAAAAAAAAGACAAAACAAAAGAAGGAAAAGTAAACAACAATAGCTATGAACTGCATTGGTTAAAGACCTTAGTTCTCTTAGAGGTGGTTGAGGGTTTGATTTTATTCCTCCGCCTTTACATTTTATTTTAAAAACAAACTTTGCTGACTTGGAGAGTGACTAGGTTTGAGCCATTGCAAGTCGCATCGAGTTGACCGAGTCTGCGAATCAACTTGACAAGTCTCTCTAAAACTCAGCCAAGTCAAACTCAAAAGCGAGTTTCTCACCGAATTAGCTTGAAATCTAATGAGTCAGGTTGACTCGGCTGATTTTCAAGTCCAGTCGGCGAGTTTTCGAATAATGCTTATTCGTAGGGCTGTTAGGTCCAGGAGTACCCATACAAGTCCCTGGATCCGTCAGGCTCAAGTATCTGTTGAGTACTCATAGGATCTCATGACCCTCTTTTGGGTCGGGTTAGGCTGGATATTTTAGTACTTATCCACCATGAGGTCCATCGTATGAATAATTTGGATTATCAAAACACGAGCCTAGATGTAGGCAATCCTGTGCCCCAACAAATTATACATTTGTAAATCAGCAGGACTTCATAATTCCTCTTGTAACATATCTTGAAAGGTTTTCATGGAAGAATTGAAAATTGCGGTTGTGTGTTCACTGCCGTGTAATGTTGAAGGCTGAGACAACCTATAAGTGCTGACGTCCTGTAATGGTGTTTTTAAGAGAGGCGGTGTTTAAAAAATTATTTCTTCAAGAAAAATGACAATTACATGTATCCCATTACAGTGTTGCATTAGGTTGACGTTGTTTTTTTTTTTTTTTAAATAACTGGAGCTTCATTAGGTTGACGTTGTTAACGTTATAACAACTGATATATCAGTTGTCACAACATCTTTTGAAACCATGGGTCTAGGATCTTATGGTGTGCCACAAAATCATGGTTTTGGAGCCACAAAATCATGGTTTTGGAGCTCTGCAAGCCTACATGATGCTCTTGGTTTTAGGGTGGCTTGGGAAATGGAAGTTGAGAGAGAGAGAGAGAGAGAGAGAGAGAGAGAGAGAGAGAGAGAGAGAGAGATCTGGTTCTTTCTGTTCTCATCTCGTGTTGGAAGAATTCAAGTATTCAACACCAACGCCATCTCTCTCAACAACATTGGAGGAAACAAAAGGGAACAAAAAAAAAAAAAAAAAAAACTGAATGCTGAGGAAAAACTGCTGGAGGAAAAAAAAAAAAACAAAAAGGCACAGGGGAAAACGAAGGGAAAAACTGTGAAGGGCTAGCCAGCCCAACACCAAAATTCCGAAATTCAGCAACAAAACAAATCCCAAATGTTGAATAAAAACAGAATGTGGAGATGAAAATAAATAGCTCATCTCCTGTCTTGAATAAGAAGAGATTCACTCACAGCCCCAAGCTTCACCAGGCTCACCCAAAGCTGATCGCATGGATCATGGGCTTCTTCTATCGAGTCAGCATCACTCTTAGGTAGGAACCCAATTTAGTCCAGGAGACAGCATATTTGGAACTACATATAGCATTCTTCTAGAAGAGGAACTACGTGATCTTCTTCACTGTAAAGGATCATATGTGGAACACAGCTAGGGTACACATGGCATCAATACCTCAACCATTTCAGCACAGCCTTTACAGATCACATACCATGCTCTACTGGACAAGGACATTATTATTTATTAAGATAATTAAAAAGTATCGCAGAAACCAACAAATCCTATACTACGAGGTTTGACAAATCTGACACTCCTTACTGTTATTGGAATTAGACACTTGCATCCGTGGCAACAAACAAGGATTGGGGCCCCTGATTTTGTTGGTTGTTATGAGGTTTTTCCCAGCCCTGGGGCTGGTCTTTTCTGTTTTTCAACCTACGGCATCTAGGATGTGGAAGGCAGTCTACAAGGTTAAGAAAAAAACTCAAGGAAGCGATTTTATTCACTTGCGAGGATGGGTTTTTGGGTAGATCACTGGATCGGCGACCCTCCTCTTTAGGAGAATACTCAAGGTTAGAGGACCTCACTCCGAATCAGCGTGTAACCGTTGCTTGTTGCTTTTTGGCAGATGTTGGTGTATGAACCTTATTGATGAGGAAGCAGAGGAGTTCCTTCAGCTCCCAACGAGCAATGGCCAATGAGGCTCCATCATGTCAGGCAATCTTCTACAGGGAGTTGACTCCTTGCTCGATGGATGTGGGTGTGGTTGCACCTCCTATGTTTGCAAGGTTGTGGCCTTTGCTTCATTAGATGGAAGAAATCCTGTGCTCACTATTGATAATTTACAAAAAAAGAACGATGGTGATCCCCAATTGTTGCATAATGCGTATGAGGGATGTGGAGTCGGTGAACCACTTGTTCATTCACAATGCATTTGCTCGTGTGGTTTGGGACAGCTTTCAACGTGATGCTGGGGTCTAAGAATCTCTCCGTAGCATGGAGATTAGTGTTGTTGACGATAATGTGGACCTTGTGGAAAGAGAGGAACAATTGGACTCTGCGGTCGGTGGTGAATGTTGTTGAGAGGGCAAAGTCTGATGTGTTAGAGTGGGTTAATTGTATTTTAGCCTCCAACCATAGTGACTGGTTATAGATGGCTGGGATGCTGTTGTTAGTTGTCGCTGTTGGGCCTTTTGATACCTTTCAAAAAAAAAAAAGCACACTCAAAAAGTAGTCGGTGTTTGCCATTAAAGACTCACCTCATTCTCATTGCATTCCAGTCAGCTTCTGCAGATGCAGCAATTGATGCCATAGCCTGCACATGACCATCTATATGAGAATATGCCACAAATTGCCAATAGAAACCATGCTTTTTAAATACCTTTAAAAAAGAAAAAAGAAAAAAGAAAAATTCAATATCGTCTTCAAAGAAAATGCCATTTATGAGAGCTTCAATTACTCTCGATCATAACAATTGAAATTTCTGGTTCTTCCATGGATAAAACATATAAGAGACATGAACTTAGACTTTCCATTTGCATAAAAATCCAAGAACACATAAACCCATTATCTAAAAGACACACACACACACACACACACACACACACACACACAACACACAAAAGAGCATAAGGGAAAAAATGTAAAATAATAATAATAATAATAATAAAATTAAATAATCAGACCATTCAATGGAGAAACAGAGAAAATTAATAGACTAATGAAGCAATCAGCAAAAGTAGCAACACGGGCATCGGCTAAAACTATCAAAAGATTAAAAGTATGACAGAAATCGAAGAATGTAACATGGGTTTTCTTTCTCCTTCATTAAAATTTCGACCTTTGACAAGGAAAAAGAAAAAAGAGGCAGATTAATGAAGCAATCAGCAAAGATAACAACATGGGTGTGGGCGTCATCAGAAGAGTGAAAGGGTACATAAAAATGAAGAATCTGAGATGGGTTTTCTTTTATTTGATTGCATATATAAAAATAAAAGAGGAAAGGGATAGAAAGGAGAAGACCTCCTGGACTCGGGTGGAGTTGAGCTGACGATCCTCAACACGGTCGGTGAGCTTGTCGAGTGCTTTGCTC
Organism: Magnolia changhungtana; assembly: GCA_030180095.1. Classification (NCBI taxonomy): domain Eukaryota; kingdom Viridiplantae; phylum Streptophyta; class Magnoliopsida; order Magnoliales; family Magnoliaceae; genus Magnolia; species Magnolia changhungtana. The sequence goes on along the minus strand of JASAUF010000540.1, from coordinate 2,256,081 downwards.
TGTTGCTGCAAGTCTTTCGAATCCACCATTCTGTCGATCCCCTCATCTCCACCCTCCATTTTCTCTCTCTCTCTCGAAGTCGAAGAACCAGACGAAGAAGCAGAACCCTCTCCTCACTGCCGAGGGCGTAAACCTCCTCGATACTATTATATGAAGGCCAGTAGTCTGCGGTAATACCCGACATTGTAGTCCGCAATCCGCATGATGCCGACCAGATATGATCCACCCTCGGCTCTCGGAACAGTTGAAAAAAGAGAGAGAATTCATCATACAATCCTGACCGTCTATCACTCCGCCTGACATGATGGGGACTACCTAATTTCAATTTGTTGGGGATGGGCTCTCCCATGGTGTGGCCTACCCATTGAACAGTTCCAACTAGGAGTCAAATCGGCGGGACTTGAGTTGCAAATCTGAGTAGGCCCCACACAAAAGGCCCAGCTTGATCGGACGCGGATTGGGTACTGCTTCCACCAGGACCTAGCTAGAGACACACGGTCCTGTCCTCTCAGGGGCTCTGTGGGACCCACAGTGATATATATGTTTTATCCAAGCCGTCCATCCATTTTGAAAGATCATTTTAGAGCATGAGCCCTAAAAGGAGGTAGATTGAAGGCTGGAGTGAATCACACCGCTGGAAGCAGTGGTGACAATGACCCCACCGTTGAAACCTTCCTAAGGCCTACTGTGATGTTTAGTAGCCATCCAACCTGTTTATAAGGTCACATAGACCTGGGTGAAGGGAAAACATAAATATCGGCTTAATCCAAAACTTCTGTGGCCCCCATGAGGCTTTCATCGGTAGGCATTCAATCCCCACGGATTCCTATGGTGTGGTCCACTTGAGGATTCATTCTGCCTCATTTTTGGGCTTATATCCTAAAATGATTTCTCAAAATGGATGGACGGCGTGGATAAAACACAGACATCAGGGCAGGCCGCACAGAGCACCTGGCAGGTCTGTCCGTCTCTAGGTAGGTCCCGGTGGGGGTGGTACGGGTACCCAATCCCCGCCCAGCTTGATCTGCTTCGAATCGGGGCCTGGAAGGGTACCACGAAATTCAATTTGGACCGTCCTACGAGCTACTGGATTTACTTCCCTCTTATCAAGGTCATGTAAATCATGTGGAATGAGCATCCCACTAGGATGATCAGCTCAATAGATCCAACGGTTCCAGTCGTCCGAAGTTCTCCCCAACAAAAAGGCCACTTTCTATTGCGTTTGATGACAAACCGCTGATCAGATTAGACAGTATCGTCCAATCAATGGAATTTTTGCACCGTGGATGTTCCATCACAGGGCCACTAAGGTAGCGATGGATAGGGTACAGTTTCACGGGAGGAATTATAGGGTTCTGTACAATAAAAGAAAAAGGGGGTTTTTAGTTCGGCCAGGTGGGCCCACGGTTCACAAATCCAGTCCATTGATCTGTTGCATACCATGGACCATGCCCAATCTTGGGACTTCAATTGAAAGTGCAGCGGTGCTGTATTTCTCATGCTGTTCGCCACACCCTCAATCTTGTGGCACATGAATGAAACCGACTTGTACACGCAATAACAACTTGGTTGAAAGACTCGAGTCAAGTCAGGTCCAAGTAAAACCAGGACTCGCCGGAGCCAGGGGTGATGCGGGGTATGGAACCTGGCCTGTTTATAGTCCGAGTCTTCGAACCCCTCAGTTGAAGAATCCCAAAGAGTGGATGCTTGTCAAAGGATCTCTCAGAATCTGCAGTCAGATACTAAATTTGCTTCTATGGGAACAGCCATTACACGCCAAATTCATCCCCCATCTATTTACTACCGGAAAAAAATAGGCGAAAAAAAAAGAGGTTTCATTACAATATTTGAATGTATAAATACAGTATAAACTGTTTCTCCTAATCCTTGAGAGAAGATGGAAGTTTAAAACATTTTTTGGACCTTTTTGCATGACGAGGGTGGAACATGAATACTACTAAGCATAATAATTCAAGCTGGCTTTCTTCTTTGCTTGAACTTGAATAATCCCTTCATTAAAATCTTCATGGATCACCTGAATCCAAAACGAAAAAGAAAAAAAGAACAAGTGTCAGCAAATTTGTCACAACAACACCCACATCAACATAACTACAATTACAATGTCATTGCAGATAATGATGTCTCAGAGGGAGTGATGGCATGGCAAAGACTATAATGATATCCATCGACAAAGCCTGCCTTATCAATATGACCAGCGTATGAGAATAAACAATACATCTCGATAGGAGAAGGTTGTGCTCTCTATGCTAGTACAACACATACAAAAGGAGATGTAGAAAGAATGGAAGAGGATTATCGGGGTGATCCTGGTGATGGCTACTTCAGAGTAATAGCAATTCTCATGTACATGAAGAGAATTGCAACAGTGCCGTTTCAAAATCACAGCAATGAAATTGAATCTAGTAATAATGGAGAAGATGCTGAAATATATAAAGAATAGAACCTCTGTGGCATCTCGGCGGAGAGCCAGCATTCCGGCCTCTACACAAACGGCCTTCAGCTGTGCCCCGTTGAAATCATCTGTTGAACGAGCCAACTCTTCAAAATTTACATCTGGGTGTACAGTCATTTTTCTTGAATGGATCTGTAGAAGAATTACAAGGTTAAAACAATAATTAACTGCACACAAAGTACAGAAAATTGCAGGTAAAGGCAACAGTTTGGCACACCTGCAAGATCCGTGCTCTTGCGTCTTCAGTTGGATGAGGGAACTCAATTTTGCGATCCAGACGGCCGGAACGCATGAGAGCAGGATCCAGAATATCAGCTCGATTAGTTGCTGCTATTACCTGAATGTCACCAAGATAGGATTAATAATATTATTATGGTTATACATATCAATAAAGAGAGATGAGCCTACAGATTCGATAGGTGATAACAACAAGAGCTTCAAGATCTTACCAGTTAATGCGAGTGCAGTGCAACTGCAAATTCTGAAGGGCATGGGTGCAATTGATTGGCCCGACCCACTTCTAAACCAGGTTCGGACCAAGTCAGGTCGGGTTGCGGATCTAGATGAGGTCAAAAAGGTTTTAGATTAATGGGTTGGACATGGGTTTAGGCCAACCTGACCTGACCCGCCCCACCCATATATTGAATCAATGGACTGGACCAAATGACCCAATTCAACCCATGGACTGAAACAAAACCTCCTATAGTTTTGATCCCTAGACCTCTTAGATATTTTAGCAATTCACTTGTACCACAAGAAATATTGTTGGCTTTGTATCTATTTTCTTTCTTTGGTTAAAAATTACTAATGAATGTTTAAGAATTCATGTGGGCGCATGGTTTAGGAATCCAAACCATTGGTTTGTTGGATCCACCATGGATGATGGATTGTGTGTATAACAGCGAACAAAGCAAGAAGAGCCAAGAGGCCGGATATGACAGACTACAGTTAGTATACGAGCCGGGCTAGGCGGGTCAGTTCTGCAATTAAATGGGTTGGGTTGAGTCGGGTCTGGTCGTGTTCGGGCTATAGAAATTCTAAGCAAGTCAGGCCAGGTCACCAGGTAATGGGTTAGGGCCAGATTTCTTGACCCGTTTATTAAATGGGTCATTGCTTTACCCTGACCCAGACTGAACCCAACCCATTGCTAGGTCTAAGTCTTAATTCATGAATTGAAGCAAAAATCCTAGAAAAGAAAATGACAGAGAAAATCTTTTACACATTCAAACACCACTACATATAACAAAGGCAAAATTCTTCCTTTTGTGTAGTGACCAACTAACAAAGCCTTTGTGGTCACTTTCGAAAGAGCATTGGACTGGTTTGGTCCTCCTAAACATATGTTTCTATCAGCTGTTTTAGAGGCGCGGATGATAGAAAGATGTGTTGAGTGGGCACTGTGCTATAGGAAATTAGCCAGGAATATTGTAACACTAAATATGGTATTTGAAAGACCATTGGACTGGTTTAGTCCTACCATATGAGGGTTTGTCAATTGTCACCTAGATGTCCTGCTTCAAACTTGATACACACTTCCGCTCCTGCTTGTAAGGCTCTTACAATTGCTGACGTTTTGAAACAGGCGCTTCCCTGCTGCAGGACCCAAATAGATCACTCTTCTGCTTACAACATGTAACTAGAGTTTTGAATCACCCCTAAGAACATTGGAGGTATTCCCTTGCCATCGCATTTCTTATGGGTATTATCACAGATTCGCGAGTGTATAAATAGACCAACTCTGTAAGATTCAGAATCAACATTAAACCCAACTTGAACCTTTGGTAAATGCCTAAGTGAAAAATCTATTACTCCAGCCAAAACAAGCTCAAATAACCTTTTCACTTGGGTCCACTCCAAAAATTATAACTGATCTGTTTCTAGTCCAATTAAAGTAAAAAGGCATCGATCTGAGAGGCCTGAGTAAAGAATCTCTGCTTCTTACATGCCATTAAACCTATTTGAAATTGCTGGATTACTAAATAATATTTTTTGAAGGAGAGGGAATGTATCGTTCAAGCAATAAATCCAAAGCTCATCTCCAAGAAGAAAGAAGACATTTTGAACTCAAACTATCCATTTTAATTGTTAAATATGAACATGAACTACAAATAATAACACAACTGCCCATTATAAATGACTCCAAAAAATAAAATAAAATTAAAATAGAATAACACTAGAGATGGCAAGAGACTGACCTTTATCCGGTCATCACTACTAAAACCATCAAGCTGATTAAGCAGTTCCAGCATGGTACGTTGCACTTCTCTATCCCCACTGACTTCACTGCAGTAAAATAGAGTAAATCATTATAGCTCGCAAAAATCCGACATCATTCCTTTCCCAGCAAGTCATCTAGAAAAAATTACAGAAAAGATATGAGCGGCCACTGCCAGGACCAAAAATATCAAGCACACTGGAAAACCAAATGGCTGAAGACGAGTTCACTCAAAAAAGGTCAGTCACAGAACCAACATCTTACAATTAACGTCACCATGTCAAGTTTTGATTTCCCCATAAGGGTGATTCTAGAAGCTGCTTCCTTTCCCAGATCCAGAAACTGCAATGGCTTCACCCGCTCCAAGGTTAAGGGTTCAAGTAGGTGTCATCGCTGTCAGGATAGGCCACTTGGTGCTCAAAAGAACTTCAATCAAATCATTATAATGTTTCACTTCACCTCTCAGAACCTATGTTACTCAAACACAAAATGGGTGCTATGCCTATCACTTTTAAGTGTAAAAGCCGTACGCAGTAGACATGACATGAATGCATACGATACACACGATATCATAGCTCAGAACTGGAACCCAGCTTCAGTTGTACACCGTGCTTTGCTCATGGACTTTACAGAAAATGATCTCTCTTCTACTTTTACTACACAGGATAAAGGCAATGCACATAGGATCATTGATCTAATTGACACATTCGGTTGTGGTTTTTTATCTTCCAATTTCTGAAATGGCATGGGTCATGGTGATAGCATTTATTTTTTGACGCATATTTCTTCCGTATATATTGGAATACCGTGCAAGTGCAACAACCAAAGTTTGTGTATTTAGATAGATATTGATCACACTAAGGCAATGTTGCCTGGACAGTACTACCTTCTAGGTTTTTGCTGTGACGACTAAGGTATTCAATGATAGTAACAGTGGCTGTAATGGCCACCTCCCAAGGTAGTGGCCTTTTGGTGGTTGGTTGGCAGGAATATGGCACTTGCTATAGAGAATATCAGGAAAAGGTCGATGATCATCATCAACGTTTGCTTTTGCCCATTGATTTGTTATTGGTTATGCTTTTGCCCGTTGGGATTTTTTAATAAAATTCATCATCTTAGAAGAAAAAGCCCTCCATTGTTACCGTTACAATACGGGCTTAAGGTCTTCTTTTTTCTTTTTTCTTTTTTTACCTTTATCAAACTTCATTACATCCGTTACAAACCTCCCCTTTTTTTTTTTTCCTGAAAGGGACGTTACAGCCATTACAACCCCATAACGTGTAATGGTTCCCACCATTACCGTTATGTGACGGCTGTTGAGTAACTGTTTTTTGATACCTTGGTGACAACACTTGGACACTCCTGGAAACAAGACATCACGAGACTTCAAAATTTGTACATTTAAAGTTTCTTAGTAATGTTATCAAAAAGTGCCACATGCCGGACACTTCAGTGTCCAAGCATATTCTTGAGTTCCTAAATGTCTCATTCCTACCATATTCTTCACAAAAATTTCCTTTTTATCTTTCTCAAAATTTTAATGCGAATTTCTTTTGTCAAGTAAAAATATGTCTCATTCCTAGAACTCAAGCTTGCCCCCATTCTCTTGTCATTGAAGAAACCATTCATAAGAACTTCATCTCACTCCCTAGATTTTAGTTCCTTTTTTGCTATGGGCACTATGACCAATGTAACAAAAAGGCACAAGCGTTGTTGTTCTTTTTGCTTTTACCTTCTTTCATTGTGGTGCTGTAATTTTTTAAGAGAGAGTAATGTTAATACAAACCACCATTTCTTGAGGTGAGTATATATGATCTTCAATATTTTTTTAATCAATTACTTGTTAGTATAGATTAGTAGTAATAGATTTTTATTTGGACTTTGTGAATATTCATTTATATATATTTTTTCTTTTCTCATTTCCTTTGTCTTAGCATTTCACCAGTTTATTTTTATTTTACAAATTATTTGTCTGTGTACAGAAGTGTCCTCATGCCTAGATTTTTGGAGTTTGCTGTGCCGGACACTTTAGGACACTTGGCATCGGAGCCACGTGTCCAGGCAACACTACACCAAGGACCACCCAAAACAAGGATGGTTCACGAAAAACATTTATTATTATGCAGCAACCCATAAAAGTCACAGCAATCCAGTATTTCCCCCAAGACTAAAGATGTTCTGGCCTAATGATTTGGCAATGCTAAGCAATAATTGAGTCAGACGCTGTAAGAACAGAAACTCATGAACTTTAAAATGTGTACGAGATATGAAGACAATATACCTATCAAATCGCTTAGTTCCTATTGCATCGATTTCATCTATAAAGATGATGCACGGAGATTTCTCCTTTGCAAGTTGAAAGGCATCACGAACAAGTTTTGCTCCATCACCAATGAACATCTGAACAAATCCCGTGTCAACAATTTTTATCAGTATATGGATGCAATCATCGACAAAATGGAAATTTCATATATCTGCCCTCGAATGATGCCCTAGGGCTAGACGGGCAATGCAAAAGCCGATTTCACAAATAATGCACCTGCAACAACAGCTAGATGGCAATAATATTTGAAGAAAATGAAAGCACATTGTTGTATCATGTACAACTGTAGAGTAGAATGAAGAAGTAAACTTTATAACATAGAATAGGATATTCAGATATCGTAAAAGAGGGTAATTGGGAAAAAAGAAGAAGAAGAAGAAGAAGAAGAAGAAGAAGAAATTGATTTCTAGAAAAAAATAAAATTTAAAAATAAAAAATGAAAGCCAAGTTCTATTAGAGGGGAAAATGCAAGATGAAAACAGCAAAACAAGGATGGATGATGAGGAATCATCAACCCAATAGAGAATAGAATCTGCTGAAAATTGAATAAATATTACTCTATATAGCATATTTCAAAAACACTTAAGGATTTGGTTCAAGTGACCAAGCAAACACTGATACATCAATGTAGAGGCATTCATCAATTTAAAAAATGGTAGATATGATCAGGGGAAGATAAACAATGACCTGAACAAGTTGTGGGCCTGCTAGCTTTAGAAAAGTAGCATTTGTCTGTGCTGCGCATGCACGAGCCATCAATGTTTTTCCAGTTCCAGGAGGACCATACAAAAGTACTCCTTTTGGTGGACGAACTCCTAATTTCTGAAATCTCTCTTGATGGGTCATCGGCAAAACAATGGCCTCAACAAGTTCTTGAATCTGCCGAAAGAAAATAATGTATGAGCGTTAGGACAGATTTTAAGAACTTTTTGTAACAACAAATTAATTCCACCCTAGAGGGATATGAAGTGCCTAATTCATAATGGTGCTCTCACAACTAGCTACTGTTGCAGATCTATCAGCTACAACACCAGCCTTGGATAATACATGGGAAAACTCAGCCTCTATGGCATTTGCCAAGTTCAAAATCCATCAAAGATAAATCACAGTCAACATAGGTATGCTGATAAGCATGATTGTGAGAAATCCTCAGACCCACACTTTGAACAATTAAAACCTCAGCTTCTTTAGACTCATTGAATCTAAGCAGTCCAGAAAAGAAGCTAGTTCAATATCCGCTCCATCATCTCTACCAACTTTTTTCAGTCCCATAAAAAAGAAGCTTCAAGTCATAGCAATTCATACAAGCCTAGAATTGCTACCCCCACGAAACAGAATCAGATATTCACCTGCTTCTCAAGGCCTCCGATATCATTGTAATCTTCTGTTGGCTTTTCATCAACCTCCATTGCCTTTACACGTGAATCATATTCAGAAGGAAGAGTATCCAGTATCAAGTAGCTGTCTTTGTTTACCCCAACCAAGTCACCAGGTTTTAGATTATCAGGGTCGACAAGCCCAACAACAGGCAAAAAGATTGTCTACAATAACAAAAACAGGAAGTATAAGCTCACTTGCAATAACATCCAGAATTAAACGGCATATGCAGAAAAGATAACTTTTTCAACTGTAGACATCAGTGAAGAACAGCAATGCTTACGCTTTAAATGAATAAACTCGCTTTAAATGAATAAACTCTCAAAGTAGAAAGAAAACATGAAGCATTGACAGGCAAGATGCAAAGAAGTAAAAACCATTGCATGAAATTGATCAAAGACTGATTTCAAGTTCAACCATCCCCGCTGAAGACAATTTCTGAGCATCTCAGGAAAATTTGATTCAATAGAATATATGAGTAATATACATGGATCAATATTTCTAGGCAAGGATATGCAATATAAGATTACAAAACGGAAAGAAAAACTTGAAGGGCTGAAGGCAAATAGAACACATGGCATTTGAAGATTCAACCAATAAAAAATATGTGCATGAAAAATAAAACAATTTTTTTTTTTTTTCTGATATCCCTCGAAAATACTAAAATCTTCTTTTTCTTTTTTGAAGGGGCAAAAATACTACAGATCATACATGACACAACAAGAAAACATTTAACAAGTCTTCCTTTCTGAATCGAAAAGTACAAAACATCCTCATAGCAGCATAAAATTAGATAACATGAGGATTTCATTATAACTAATAACAACGCTTGAAATGGTAGATAACATAGCATCTCATAGTGACATAATAACTTAGAAATTTGTGCAGATAGTTTACATCGAACGATGAAATATGAGATCACTTGATATTTCAATGTTTACACCAGTATTACTCAACTATTCCTAAAAACCAGCCCTAACATTAGCCAGAACAAGATGGTGAGAGTATGTTCCAGATAGCACAATAAAAAAATGTGAATAAGAACTGCTTGCTCACTTGGCGTGTAGATGTTTTTAGCACAACACACTTTCCCTTCCTTTGAGAGTCGAGATCAACATTAGCACCATCTTCCTCAGCCTCGTCTTCTGGGTTCATTTCCAAAATCTAGAAATGTCAATGAATTACTGTTAGAATCCCTATATGATAGTCATTCCTGTGCAGCAATCTATCGACTATATGAGAGAGAGAGAGAGAGAGAGCATGTACACGATGAATAAAAAAAAATATTAAGCTCAAAAACACTACTGAGAAATGGTACCAACAGAAAAAAAAAAAAAAAAAAAAAAGAAGAAGAAGAAGAAGAAGAAGAAGAAGAAGAAGAAAAAGAAAAAGAAAAAGAAGATTGAAATTTGAAATCAGAGTCGGCACAGCTGATACATTGACCGATATGGAGAGTTTTCCGGGAAGTTGGCATCCACCAGAGTATGATAATTCAAACTTTGATTGCAACCATGTAAAGCACATACTTTTAACTTTCACATCTCCCACATGCTTGCCAACATTTATGCAAATATAACTCATAGAAAAGAGTTCTAATCATGTTAAAACATAACAGCAGTCTAAAAAATGGTGAAACGCATTTCAATGGTTCAAAGTTTACAACTTTACAAGGTTTGCAATTTTACAATATGTTATCCATTATAGAGATAAGACCGAATTATCAGAAATGCCATCCACCAAGGTCCATTGGGCATTACTTTGAAGGTGTAATCATTTGCTTAACCTAATAAGTTAAAAGCAATTACCCTAATTGTTTTACTTGCGAATTATGTAACCAATTTGCAACCCATAACTTTATTATCATTACAATCATGACAGTTAGTCAAAAAGCAAATAGAGAAACAAAACACCGGCCACCAAAATAACAGCAGTCCAAGAAATGGTGAAACGCATTTCAATGGTTCAAAGTTTACAACTTTACAAGGTTTGCAATTTTACAACATGTTATCCATTATAGAGATAAGACTGAATTATCAGAAATGCCATCCACCAAGGTCCATTGGGCATTACTTTGAAGGTGTAATCATTTGCTTAACCTAATAAGTTAAAAGCAATTACCCTAATTGTTTTACTTGCGAATTATGTAACCAATTTGCAACCCATAACTTTATTATCAATACAATCATGACAGTTAGTCAAAAGCAAATAGAGAAACAAAACACCGGCCACCAAAATAACTGCTTCACAAGAAATAGGGCTTTTTTGAAAGTTGAGAATTTTATTGCAACAGCCAAAGGCAAAACAAAGGAAACAAACAAAAAGAACAGGAAATACAAAAATTATAAATCCCACTCCCTGATATAAGTGAGAACTTTCCTTGCACTGAAACCCATAGTCTCCACCCTGTCCCTAAAACATTTGGTGTTCCTTTCCATCTAGATGCTCCATAAAACAACCAGTAGGGCTTGGTGCCACTGACATGTCTCTCTTTGGATGAGGGCCCTCCTACATGCCATCCCAAAAACAAATACTCCATGGAAGATGGCATTGCCCAAGGCACCTTAAAAGATGCCAAGATATAATTCCAAACACCTAAGGAATAAGGGCATCTGAGGGACAGATGCTATACCATTTTCTCATCCTTTTTGCACAAGAGGCAAATGTTGGGGAGGATCATTCCTCTCTTGCCGAGGTTATCCACCAGTCAGAGGTTATGCACCGTGAGAATCCTGTTTCTACCGGCAAGCCATGTAAACGCAGCCACATTTGGAGGAGCGTGGTAACGCCAAATATGTCTTGTGTGTGAGCGGTTGGAAGCAAGGCGAGACACAGATTACCTTTAGAAAGGACTGAACTGAAACACCCCCTGATTTATCCCTCAACCAGAAAGGTTCATCTGGAACAAACAGATTAGGGGCAAATGCCTTCCAAAGCAGTCAACAAGCTTGTTAATTCTTCAATCTCCGACTCGAATAAGGATCTGCAACATGGAGGAAGCTGCACACCTACGTCGTCTTGAATATAGAAGCAATCAGCCACCAGAATGGGCTAATTCAGACAGAGACCCGCAACGCAAGGAAATTGCGATCTGAGAGAAGAAACATCCAGCAAATGCCATCCCAAAAGTTTACATTAGCTCCACTTCCAACAGACATCCCTATCTCAGGAGGACCTTGCCCGCCAGACGAGCGATAAATTTCCAGCAAAAAAGATGCTCTGTAAATGGAGTTCTTGGTCCATTTGCACGATATCACTACCCCATATTTGCCGGCAATAACCTTATGCCACAAATTGCTCTCCTCCACCCCAAATCTCCAAATCCATTTTCCAAGCAACCAGAGTTGACCTCTTCTAGGATACAAAAGCCAGCCTCACCATCTTTGAAAGGTTTGCAAACTTCATCCCACTTAAGGAGGTGAAATTTACTCTGATGACATCCCCCTTGCCACAGGAAGTCCCTATGAAGCTTGTCAATCCTCAAAAGGATTAATTTTGGATAGCAAAACAACGACATAAAGTAAATGGGTAGGTTTGAGAGGGCAGCTTTGACAAGGGCGATTCTCCCACCAAAAGAGAGAAGTGTACCTTTCCAGGGGGCCAATTTCCTCTCCATCCTTTCTATCACTGCGTCCCACAGGTAATTAGTAGGTTTTCCAATGCACAAAGGCATGCCCAAATAAGAAGATGGGAATCAGTCAGATCGACAACCCAACACCCCTACTAGAGATGCCATTTCCCCATCTTCCAAATTTATCCCCAACAGCTCGCTTTTAAACAAATTGACGAAAAGATCAGAAACTGCTTTGAAACAACAAATGGTCTTAGATAAATGGACCAGATTTCCCAACCCTGCCTTACAAAAAACATGAGTCCATCCGCAAACTGTATATGGGAAATAGGACCATCACTTGGGAATCTTGAATCCCTCAAATTAACCCGACTCCTACCCTTTGCTGAGCATTTTACTAAGAGCTTCAGCAAACACAATGAACAGAATGGGGGAGAGAAGATCCCCTTGACGCAAACCACTGGATGAATTTAAAAAATTCCAAAAGGAGATCCATTTAATAGGACCGAGAAGCAAGCAAATTCCACGCAGCGCAAACCCACATCTACCCTCTCCATTTGACACCAAACCCCAACATGCCCAACATGAAGTCTAATAAATCCCAATCGACGAGGTCGTAAGCTTTTTTTGAGATCAAGCTTACAAATCACTCCTTTCAACCCAGCCCTATGACGTAAACTAGTCTAGATTTCCCAACCCTGCCTTACAAAAAACAAGAATCTATCCACAAACTGTATATGGGAAATAGGACCATCCACTTAGGAATCTTGAATCCCTCAAATTAACCCAACTCCTACCCTTTGCTGTGCATTTTACTAAGAGCTTCAGCAACCACAAATGAAGAGAATGGGGGAGAGATGATCCCCCTGACACAAACCACTGGATGAATTAAAAAATAATCCAAAAGGAGATTCATTTAATAGGACCGATAAGTGAGCAGATTCCACGCAGCGCAAGCCCACATCTACCCTCTCCATTTGACACCAAACCCCAACCTGCCCAACATGAAGTCTAATAAATCCCAATTGACATGGTCATAAACTTTCTTGAGATCAAGATTACAGATCACTCCCTTCAACCTAGCCGTATGACACAAATGAATACATTCATGAGTGGGAAGACAACTATCAATAATCTGCCAATTAGCAATAAGCACACTTTGGAAAGGGAAAATGATCGATGGCAGGACCGATCTAAACCTTTGAGCGAATGATCTTAGCAACAATCTTATAGGGACCACTGAAGTGATAAGACTGATGGGGAGGAAATCTTTGAAAAAGGAAGCTCCCTCAATTTGGGGGATGAGAATGATGAGCAAACTACCTATTTCCTGTAACAATTTGCCAGACTGCAAAAAATTAGATACAAAACTAAGAACCTCCCCCTTAACGATATCCCAAAAAAATGGGAAAAAGGCTAAGGGAAACTCATCTAGCCTTGGGGCCTTGTCTTGACCGAGATAATAATAAATAAATGAAACACTTATTTGACCTCTGACTCAAAGATCAATGTTATCAAAATCATTATCATATCACAAATTGTAATATGGATTGAATAGTATTGAATTGCAAATCGTATCATAAATCATAAGATATTTATGATTTTCTTAAAATATGAAAAATATAAATATATCAGAAAAAATTAAAAACTCGGCAATCATCCTTTTGCCATCAATATGCACCAGTGTTTTAAATAGCAGTAGTGTGTTGCGCAGCATTCAACCCTCAGTATCGTGTAGCGTAAGGTACACAATACTTCCATTTTTAAAATTTTAATTTTATTTATTATTATTTTAAATATATATATATATATATATGTCACATTCTTCAAAATAAAAATCCCACAGTTCAGAGCATCAAGTACAATACAAATGTCGCATTCCTCAGTGGGCCCCACATGGGCTATACCATAGAAAACAATGGATAGCCATAGAGATATTGAAAAAGAAATGAAAAAAAAATGATAAAGAACAAAAAACGCACAATAACCGGCATTTTAAAAAGGAAAAAAAGAAAAAAGAACAAAAAGAGAGAAAATAAAACTTAAAATAACAAGTTATTTTCATTGTACATCGAAAGAAACTCACCAAGGGGAACAAGCTCACCTATAGTTGTTTCAAGATGAGATTCAATTAATGAAAATTCTAAAATTTGAAGCTCCATAGCCGATCGGAACCGGAATTGGGAAAATCTAATTTCTCCTTCGTTTCTTCTCCAATCATCATGAAACTGCACCAAATGGACCTCTTTATAGTCTCCAACAGTCGGCCAAAGAAGTCCCTTCGATGGGCTTTTGGATCGCAAGATTGAAAAGGGGGAGAGGAAGTTGCGTTCGGCATAGGTTTCCGAGGGGTTTCGAAAACCCTATTCGACTGCTGCTTTTTTTTTTTATAGTAACTTAAGTAGTTGTGGTGTGAGTTCACCACTATTTATAACCAAAAAAAAAATACTGCAACGTAGCGCACACTACCCGCGCTACACGCTACACGACCATAGCGTACGCTACGACCCCTATGCTACAGGGGATTTACGCTATTTGGCACACTACGTAGCGCTATAGCAACGCTACACTACGTAGCATACGCTACGAGCGCTACTGAAAACACTAATATGCACCAAGTAAAACTATGTCATGATAGTGTTAAGGATTCTTATCTTTCCTTTTCTTTTTTGTCTTTCAAGAATTTTTTTTCTTAAAAAACATACAAGGATCCTTGAATAATTTATGTCCTTGTTACCTTTCTTGAATGTAGAATCACGTGGAAAAGTAGCATTTGATTTTGTAGACCAATAGAAAAGGATAATTTGATTTCTAACCATCATTCCACAATACATACAAGTCAACATGATCGCAACCATCCATAAAAACATCCAGATAAGTCATACATCAATTTGGTGCTTCAACTGATTAAGAAGTAAGAAATTATTTATATTAAAAAAAAAACTCCAGGATTTAACATTGAAGAGAATATATATCATTTAATCTCTTATAAAAAAACAAAATAAAATAATTTACCTTTTATAAACAATTTTTTAAAGGCATTTTCTAAACAATTCTTAAAGCCTCCACCAATTTAAAAACATAAAATGAAACACAATTGAAGCTTAAAATAGAAGAAAACAAGTATAATTTGAATCATAAATTGGGGTTTGAATCGTAAATCGTAAGATTCAAAACATAAAATCGTAGGATTCATATAAAAAGGGATTCAAATGTGGGATTAGATTGGACATGAATCAAGCTAGCTCGGTTAACTCGCTCGACTCGGCTCGGGCCAGCTCGATTCAACTCGGATCGAAAGCTGGGTTCAAGCCAAGTCAAGCCTTTTCTTTTTAGTTCAAAAAAATTTTGAGCCGAGCTCGAGCTGACCCAAGCTCGAATTGGTTCAGTTTGGCTTGACCTATATACATTTAAATATATATATATATATATATATATATATATATATATATATAAAATGGCCGTAAATTCCCTTTCCTTTTCTTGCCTTAGTCGACCGGCGCTCCCGCACTCTCAAATCCCCTTTCCTATTTTTCGCCCTAGTAGAACCAACCGACCCTCTCTCTCTCTCTCTCTCTCTCTCTCTCTCTCGTCGTCGTTCCTTGTCCGAGCAGTCAATCCTCCATGTTCATCTATCCTTCCCTGTCCGAATGCTCAACTGTGTCGTCCCTACCCAAGCAATCGATCGAGCATTCAAGCTTCCATCTGGCTGTCCATCCCTGTCCGAGCACTCGAGCCGGTAACCCTCTCTCTCTCTCTCTCTCTCTCTCTCTCTCTCTCTCTCCTCTCTCGCCCTCTCTCTATTTGGGCGCTTGAGCTCGAAATTAGCTCGAGCTAGCCTGAGCTACTGACCAAACCGAGCCAAGCTGGCCAGTCAGGCTCAAGGACTGAGCCGAGCCAAACTTGAGCTGAGGTAGGTTGTTGGCCGAACCGAGCTGAGTTGAGCCAAGCTCGATTTGTTCAGCTTGGTATCCAGCTCTATGTGGGATTCAAATCATTGCTTAAGATTCGACTCAAATCATAAATCATAGGATTTTGACAACATTATCAGAGAGACTTTTCAGTATTTTCTGCACCGGACAACGAGATTTTGTTAAATTTTAAATTTTTCAGAGACGGGTGAACCTTTCGACCTTAGAAAGAAGTTGTGAGTACCACCTGATTACCTCTCAGCATATTTGATCTTTGATCTCTAAGTATTTACCGTCAGCCCATGAGCAGGAAATTCTGTTGTATCTTGCCCGGGCACTGGCCATGCTATGGAAGCATCTTGTGTTTTTGTCCCCCTCATGAAGCCACAAAGCATGTGACTACTTCCACCATTTAATATTATCTTCTTTCAATCTCCTGCTAAAATCTGCACAAAATGCCTTCCTATCCGCATTATCAGCCTCAGACAGAGACCCACCTTCCTCTTCGTTAGTTATCGAGAGTTTGAATAGCATTGAGAATACATTCCAGCCCTGCACCTCTCTGATCATAAACCTCCCTTCTCCAGACCTTCAATTTTTCTTTTAGGCTCCTGAGTTTCTGAACTAGTCTGGACCCTACCGATCCCTGAACAACCATGATCCTCCACCAACCAGCCACCAAATCCTTCAACTTTGAGCCAAGACAGCTCGAAACAAAATGGCTTCAGTCCCCAATTATCTTCCTTGACTTCAAGCAGAATTGGATAGTGGTCAGGAACAGGTTTGGGGAGTCCTCTCTATAAACGACTCAAGCATTAGAAAAAAGATTCTGTAATTCTTTCCTCTCTATAGAAATGTGATGACATATCACTAAGAAATTAGCGAGATCATCACTCATGAGTCTTTTCTATTACCTGAGCAAGCCCCCTGGAATCATCCCCTCCCTAACCACTGAATTGTGCACATCCCACTAAACAATTAGCATACTTTTGGAAGTCTTAGAACCCTAGCTTTTAAAGACAAGAACGTCACACCTCAAGGTGGAAGAAAAATACCTCATGGCAGTTCCCAAGGCTTGAGCCCTGTCTAGCCGAGCGTCAAACCTAGTCTAGCTGCTTCAAGGAGTAAACCATACAGGAGGTCTCATCGGCGTCAGCATCATCATCATCTAAGCCTTATCCCAGTTAATTGGGGTCAGCTACATGTATCCTCTTCTGCTCAGGATTCATGATAAGAGTTGTGGCAAAAGTTTCGCACCGGCTACTAAGCTGACCCAACCCTTCTTTATCTGGACTTGGGATCGAACATATGAGGGGTGTTTGGGCAAAAAATTGAATTTTTTTATTCTTTCAGAAATTTCACCATCCTCAGCCAACATGCATAAATTCACCAGTAGGATGGAAACATCTTGCCCAAATTAGGTTTGTATTGGATCAAAAGCAACAATTTTTCAATTCATTTCTCATTGTGGAAGAAAAGAAGGATTCAGAAACCAAATAAGCTTCAACAAAATAAAAGCCAGCAGAATCATATTGGAAGGAGATCAATCGGATAACGAAAAATCACCTCGACAATGTTTCCGACTAAGTAAGGGAGCTGTTTGTTGAGCTTAATCTTCTCTTGATTCTCTTTGATCTTCTCTTTGAAGGATTCTAGCTCTAGATTCGTTCTCTGCAGTTCTTCCTTCAAGAGATGAAGAGAGAGAGAGAGAGGGAGAGAGAGATTAATCGAAAAAATCCTAGAAATCAGGAGAGAGAGAGATGAATGAAACCCTAGAAAAAGCAAAGGCGGGAATTATACCTTGAGGATTCGAATCTCGTTGTCGAGAAGACGAGATGCTCTGACGATGTCGTCCGAGGACATGGAAGCCAGCTGATCATCTTCGAAAGAGCTGCTGCTGTCTTCTACCATGGCGGCAGCCATCAGAGAGAGAGAGAGAGAGAGAGAGAGAGAGGCCGAATTCTTCGAAGAGGAGGAAAGAGGCTTAAAAGGGGACTGCACTAGCCGGATTCGTGTAGGCATCCGAAGGTCGTGACTTGCGCTGTGCACCATGTCGGCTACTTTCCCTGCCACCAGCCAATGGCTGGTGGTTGGCTGGCTGGTGGTTGGCTGGTGGTCGGTGCTATGTGGGCCTCATCATGTTGTATATGTTTCATCCATGCCGTTCATCTATTTTTATAGATCATTTTACCATATGAGAACAAAAATGACTTATTTAAAAATCTCAGGTGGAGCACATTATAGGAAACAGTGTTTAATGAATGTCGACCATTAAAAACTTTTTAGGGCATAAAAGTTTTGGATCAAGTTGATCTTTGTTTTTTTTCCGTATATATGACCTAATCAATCGATTGGATGTCAAATAAACACTATAGTAAGCTTTAAGAGTTAGGAGTATTTTAATGATGGATATCCAATCAATATTGTTTTCCTATGGTGTGGTCCATATGAAATGTATATTCCTCTAATAGTTGGAATCAAGCCCTAAAATGATCTTTAAAAATGGATGAAACACATGCAACATGATTTGATGAGGCCCACATAGCACCGACCACCAGCCAGGGGGCTTTGTGGGGCCACTGCGATGTATGTATTTTCTTCACACTGTCCATCCATTTTGAAAAATCATTTCATAACTCAAACCAAAAAAGAGGCAGATAAAAGGCTCGAGTGGACCACACCATAGAAAGCAGTGGGGATTGAACGCAAGCTGATATTTATGTTTTGCCATAATCCATGTGTACGTGACGTTAGCAAATAAACATCACGGTGGGTCCAAGGAAGGTTTTAACGGTGGGTGTCATTATCACCACATGTGGTGTGGTCCACTTGAGTCTTCAATCTGCCTCATTTTCAGGGTTATGTCCTAAAATTATTTGTTGAAATGGATGGACAGGGTGGATAAAACACATATATCATGGTGGCCCCACAGAGCCTGTGATAGGATGGTCCGTCTCTAACTAGTCCTGATGGGGTAGAACCCAATCCGCGTCCCAGATCCACACGTGGCCAAACTTTCTCCTAGATCTTAATCCTCTGCTCAGTCCAAGATTTGGTGGGCCACACCATATGGAACGGTCAAAAACCATGCTTAAAACTTCTAAATTTAGGTATCGTGTCCTGTATGATCTTGGAGTGTCCTTATATTCTGGGGCATCCCTTCCCTCTGGGGCCTCTCGTGAATAGATTGGATGGCATATACGCAGCACGGTGGGCCCCACATGATTTAGACAATTTTAATGGTGGGACTCTGTTCTCCGTGGTGTAGCACACCTGAGATATGATTGGCCTATTTTTTGCGGCCCATTCCAAACAGGCGGTGGCACACTTGATGTTCGGATTGATCTCACCCACGTGAAGTCATTCCCATCAGGGGAGTTGTTTGGTACTCTGGCATCACATGATACCTCATGCACGGGCCACTCAGAAATTAGACAAGTGGAATCCATTGACCCCATCTGTCTAAATTTCAGAAATCATCCCAAAATCAGAGTAGTTGAATGCTAAGATCTGATTCGAAGATAATTGTTGAGGGGCCCACCTGATATGGGCACACATTAATGTATGTGCATCCATGCCGTCCATATGCATTGAAAACTCATTTTAGGGCATGATCCAAAACATGAAGCATATCCAAATCTCAAATGGACAATCGTGAAGTAGTAGTAATGGACAATTAAAAACTTTTTGTCAGCCACAAAAGCCTTCAATCGATATGATATTTGTTTGGTTTCTTCCTACAAGTTTTTGTGACCTTATCAATGAGTTGGATTGAAATTAACATTATGGACTCCATGAAGGTTTTAATGATAAGGATTCAATTATGATTGTTTAACATGGTGTGATCCACCTGAGAATTTTGCATCCTTTATTTTCAGGTTCATGCCCTAAAATGCGATTTGTGAGATTTGAAAATGGTTGGACAATGTGGATTTAAGGCACATACATCACTGTGAGCCCCACAATCAAGGGTCTCACCCACCTAGGTGGGTCTGTCCACTCCCCTTGAGGGGTCTGCTTGATATTTTTCATTTTTAACCCTCTAATGAATGTCCATCAATTCATTAGTGAGATAATTAAATAAGCCTAGTGGTTCCTGACACATCTAAAGACTAGTAATTTGGACAGCTCAATCTCTCTCTTTTAAAACCAATCTGATCTCACATTGCCAAAGTATCAGAGTCCATACTTGATAATGGTACCAAACTGGGTCAGGCTCGAGTTTGAGTTGACTCAAGGCAAGTCACATCAGTCAAATCTTCAATCCATTCACATGGATCAACCTCAAATTGGGCTTATTCACGGGTGGAATGTGGGAAGCAAAAACCATTCAATTCCTATGGACACAGTTTGGCTAGTGACCCTATCACCAGCCAGCTAGCTGGTGTCAAAGCTCTGTGACCCCACTCCTGCCATAATGTATCTGTTTTATTCATGCAGGCCATCCATTTTTCTAGATCTGCTGAAGCCCTTACCCAAAAAATGAGGAAGATCCAAATATCAGATACACCACACCATTGGAAAATCATGTTGACTAAATGTCCACCATTAAAAACTTTCCAGAGTCTACTGTAAATTTTAATTTCCATGAAGGAAAAACACAAATATCAGCTTAATCAAAAACTTCTGTGGCTTTCAAAAAGTTTTCAATGATAAGCATTAAATCCCCACAATTTCCTACGGTGTGGTCCACCCGAGATTTAGAATTCCTCATTTTTTTAGCTCATGTCTTAGAATATGATGAAAAATGGAGGACTGAATCCCTACTTTTTTTGTGGTGTGGTCCACCTCAAATTCAGATGTTCCTCATTTTTGGGCTCATGTCCTAAAATGAGCGAAAATAGATAGATGGAGTGGATAAAACAGATACATCTTGGTGGGGCACACCGCACACAGAGCTTTGATACCAGCTAGCTGGCTGGTGCTGGGGTCACTGGCGACCGCGTCCAATTGTTACTAGCAAAACGGTGGGCCCCAACATGACTGGAGCAGAGCCGATCTGAAACAATCTTGGAATACCATCCCCGCCATTCAGTCCACAATCTAAAATCTAGAAGCAAAATCACATGGATCCGAGGAAGTTTAAACAAAACTCGAACGAATTGGTCAATGGTCAAAGCAGCGGCTAGGATTGTCCAGCTGACCTGATGTTTATACTGGACGACATTCATGATTGGTCCATTCAATGAGCGTCGCATATCTCACATTCAACCTGTGCAGGCGCAGGATTAGCAATCCTCCACTTTGGAATATGATTTTTAACCACGGTGATAAGAAGGTAAAAGTGTTAGAGGAATAGTTATTTTGTAATATAAGAGTTGTGTGGAAAATGATTTCAATAAAAAAATCAGGATACTTCTGTCAAACAACCATTTACTCTAAAAACTTAAGCGGTCAAAGTGTGGTGTATCGATATATATCAAGGGATTTTAACACTCCAAAACTCCCGCACGTGCAGGGTGAGAACTCTGCACGAAAACATACTGATAAGGGTGGAGGGACACTCACATCATAAATAGGCCGGGCTTGATTTCTCGATTCTTGGGCAGACTTGATTTTCCAAACCCCCCATGGGAGAATAATGTATTAGCGAGACATATTTGCTGCTCTTGAGATTTGAACATAGGACCTTCGTTCCAATATCATGTAGAGAACGGTTTGATGATTATAATGTGAAAAAAAAAAAAGAAAAAGATTAAGAGATAAGAAGAAGAATGAAGAGAGTTTGGAAAAGATGTTTTGTGTTAAGCTTGTTTGTCCTATTATACAATATTTTATTATAATAAAGCATATAATACACCACAAGATAAGAAGAAAGAATGCGAATGCACTTATATTAAAAGGGGCCTAAGCACATACACTATACACTAACATTCTTTATAACTTCCGCATATTACTTAAAAGATTTGACCTAATATATTTAGTGGACTGAAATTAAGAAAAACTTACCATTTTTATTATAAGCATACGGTTCTTTACGAGTCTGAATAATCTGGGAGTTTTGTCATTGTTATAATGCCATTGGACTACATCATCACATATTACATTTAATGCAGTAGTGCTGACACCATCATGATTTGTATATCCACACCGTACATCTATTTTTCCATCTCATTTTAGGACACGATCCTAAACCTCAAGAAGATCCAAATCTCGGGTACACCATACCACTAGAAACAGTGATGAATGACCATTAAAAACTTTTTGTGGGCCATAAAAGTTTTGGATCAAGCTGTTCTTTGTATTTTCCCTTCATCCATGTCTTCTTGACATTATCAAGAATTCGGATGTAAAATAAACATTGCAAAAACTTTACAATGGCCCATTTGGAATGTTTAACGGTGAGGCACTCAATCACCACTTTTCCTGTGGTGTGGCCACCTGAGATTTGGATCTGCTTACTTTTTTGAGACCTCATACTAAAATGGGCTGGAGAAACCGATGGACGGCGTGGATATACAACGTATCATCAACGTGGACCCCACGTTACAGGTAACACCCCACGCGCATGGATCATTACAGAGAATTGGCCAAGTGAACTCAACCCATCAAGTTGTCGGGCGGAGCCACTGTAAAACTCAGCTCTTGTAGTGACCCGGTCTTGACTCGGAAAGACACATTGAGTTGACTCAAACCAAGTCACTCGCTCTATGAAACTAGGGAATCCCCAACCATTGCCAGGAAAAGTGACCATCAGCAACATCCCCAAACCTTTTTTAAATGACATGTAGCATGCCCAATCATCAATCCAGACCGTCCATTGTTTTATACAATTAGGAAAAAGCCATGGTGCAAAAATCATGCCAGTCGGATGATCTTAAGCATCTGATCAATAGCTTGGAAAATGGACAATTAAGATTGAGCAGAGAGACAAAATAGGTCCAATCATCATCTTCAACCATCCATTTGATAGATCCCCTAATGATTCCAAAGTAACACGTTGGTTTGATGTAACCATGCAACATGTGGCTTAGAAAAAACAGACCATTAAAACAAATTGGGCTCATTCATAGGGCTAGATCATCTGATGGGTGATATTCTTTCACCATGGCTTACTCCCAATGGTACTGTTGAATGAATGGTCCCGATTGATGATTAGGCATCCCACGTGTAAATCAGAACCCTTTAATATTCACTATCTTCCATTATAGTTTTAGTTTATGATAATTAAATATTGAGTTGAGTCGGGTCGAATCCTTGAGCCGATCAGACCCCACTGAACATTGAATTGAGTCGAGTTTTTGGGTCTTTGAACCATGGATCATCATACTCTGTTGGCATTAAAAAAAAATAAATAATAATAATAATAAAAATTATATCTGCAATAATCATCATTGATCTGCTTTCAGTTACAAGTATAGAAACTCAAAACCAAATGGTAATCCAACTCAATGCGGTACTGTAATAAAATATCAGTTGTGAATATACAGATATATAGATGATCACAACCAGATGAAACACAATCAGACATACCAGTGGTTTCGCTTCCAATTTCCCGAACTCGAATATCGATGGAGATTCCAACTGTTTCGCTTGCTATGGCAGATGAGGAGGTAGATTGTAGCATTTGACAGGTCCCACCAAGTTAACAGCTTCTCTGAGTGCCTCTAGAAGATGCTCTGGATAATCCTCAACACATGCAATGCCATGCTGAGATTGCATTTTCCTCAGAACCCTTCCAGCAATCTGCAACAAATCATGTGGATTAGAAAACATTCTGATAACATGTATATGATTGATTTCTATGCACAAGGTGCGTTTGTTTGCACCACCAAATATCATGATTTATCAGTCTAACTTGGTGCAAGATACCATGAATTTTCATGATATTTGATCCAACCAAATACACCCCTAAAAGAAGGGTTTTTTATTTTCCCTTGCCCAATGCAATGCTGCATGGAATTTAGGAAGTCAATAGATTCAGTGCATAACCAGTTCCCAGCTGAGTTGCACTCAGAAACCAATATTGAATACCATGCATCAATGAGAACAAAAGAAAATAGAAAGGGAAAAGAGGCTTAAGGAGTAGAAAACAGAACCTTCCGTGCATAGCCACCATAAGCTACCCCACCAATTAAAGCTTGCGGAGATGCGGATAATTCGGCAGCACACAGCTCAGCCCTAGAATGCTCTATCAGAGCATACAATCCAAAGAGTCAGCTCATCAACCCTGTGTTCTAAACAGCTGACGTTGAGATTCATACCATAGTTAAAAAACTTGAAAAATCGAAAACCTGACTCGAACCAATATCTAGTGGGATCAGGTAAACTCAAAGACTAGAATGGGCCCTTACTTGAATCAACTTGATATTCTGATAACTTAAGTTTAGAAGTTTTCAGCTTGTGTTGATATATTTGGAAATCGCTACAGTATATAAAATACCTGTATCCAATCACAAATGCATCTCATAGCTCACTTGGAGTGTGCCTACTACACTTTTTATTTTGAAAAAGAGAGAGGAAAAAAAAAAAGAAGACTAGGTGAGTGACTCGATCAGGTCACACTGAGTCGCATTCAGTTGACTGAGTTTTTGAGTCACCTCGACGAGTCTTGTCGAGTCCTGACCAGTCAAGCTTGTCAGTGAGTTTCCAAGAGAGCTTGAAATCTTGTTGAGTTGACTCAGACAAGTTTCGAGTTAGCCACTGAGTTTTATAACTGCGATTAATGCAACATCATGCATGGATTTCAGAACTCAAGAGGAAAAGAAATAGCCTAACAAGATCAAACATTCATTGGACTTAGCCCTTGTTGTAGACATGACTCAACTGTTGCTTCTAGCACAAAGTCCAAGAAATGCAATGACTACTCACGAGAGTGATTCTTATTCTCCCATACATCCAATGTGTACAAGACTTGGGTCTTTCATCTGGTGGTCTACATATATACAAAGAAAATGGATGGTTAAAAAAACCGAACATACAACCATGGTCCAACTGATGGTAGGACAGCCCTGATTTCTAGTCACAGAACACACATAGCAGGGCCCACCTGATGAATGGCCTCAATCTTTGGGATTCAGAATACTAACACCGTGAGTAGTCATTGGAGGCAATAGTCCTGAAAATGGTTTCTCAGATGGATGAGTCGATGATAAACTCTATGGGTGTTGAGTTACGAAGAAAGCCAGGTGAGAGAAGTACCAGGGATGGACATATTTTGGAAAAGTCCCACTTTCTTCAGATAATCAATTGTGTGGGCGTTAGTGCCTCCAGCCAGTTGAAGGAAACCTTGCATCAGAAAAGCTTAGTAAACACACACCAGGGATGCAAGAAGGAACCATACACCCACAGCCCTTTATGAATCATTCAATATCAAAGACATACCAGGAGGCCTATCTGTTGATGCAGCCAAACGAACAGCAAAGGCAATTGCCTCTCTTGTTGCACCTCGACCAATGTCTCCACTCATGGGTCTGCCATCCAACTGTAATAGATTTCATCATTTACATACATACATAGATACATAAATACACACACGTACATCCCATGCAGTTGACTACACCATATAGTCGATTGCATTTAGGCCCCACCATGGAGTGTGTCAGCAATCTGAACCATGCAACAGAAGCAGCCCACCATGAAAATTGGATGCCCCAAAAATCAGCAGGATCCAAAACTCAGTAGACCACACCATCTGGAAGAGAGTAAAAACATGCCTATAACCTCTAAAATTGTGTGGTAGGGCCCACCAGAGTTCTGAAATGGCCTGGTTTTTGGCATGTCCCCTCATCCAGGTAGGATGAAACACAGTGAACAGGTTGGATGGTGTATAAACATCAAAACTCCAGCCTTCTGATTTTGGTTTCACCATATCCGAATTGAAAAGAAATAAGAAGCACGCAGGCACATGAAGGCAAAACATTTATATTTGCATACACCCAAATGTATGTAGCTTTCATGAAACAACGGCCTCAATCTGGCATACCTCTCGGTGCTACTCAAACAGAGAGGGAAATGGCATCAAGACATGCTGAACTTGGTATATGATTTTGGTTGCTAAAATGTAATGCCATTGGTCTGAATTTCAACTAAAAGATAGTACAGGTGGTGGTTTAACTGCCAAACAGAAAGCAAAACCACCAGAGATGAGAAATTGATTTAAAAATTTGCTTGGAAGTCTCATGTGTGCAAAGAATTTAAAGGCAACCAGCAACTCACAGAATGTGTTTGCTAAAATCTACTTAAAACACAATGTAATGGAAGGTGAATAATCAAAATTCATCAGCACCTTTAGGGCGAGTTTGGACGCACTGCCCAACAAAATGGAAGCAACCAAATTCTAACTTCCTCGGTCAGCATTTGTGTCAATAGTGCATCCTTGAAATTGCAATCCCATTACTTTCAGGTTGGAATAGAAAGAAAGATAAGTGCCTTGTGAGGGGTACTCATTGTGAATACTAGGAAGCATCAATAGCTTTTCCCACTACATTGTGATTAAAATGAATGCTTGTCATTAAATTCACTTGTACATCCAAACACCGCCTTACAGTTTTCTACCTCCTAGGGTCAGTTTGCATACAAGGAATCTTGGGTGAAAGAATTGATATGCGCAATGATTATATATTTCTTTCCTACAGACTACAGTTATGAAATCTCTTGGATTCCGAATTATAGGGTTATATTTGCTTCGCAAGCGAAACTTCCAAATTCTTTAGTCAATGGTCACCTTGTATCTTGTGCTAAAGAATTGCAAATGAGAATAAAGCTAATGATTACTTTGTGGAATCCATGATCTTCTTCGGAATCCAAACAAAGGAACTGTAGTAACTGCAGAAAAAATTCTTTTACACAGGATTCTGTCTATTCAAACTGGCCCTTAATGGGAAAAAGTCTGTTTACCGTCACAAGGCATTAACCCACATTTATGATTATACATAAGCATTTGGGGCAGCCAGAGTCATTAGGTACCTACCAACTCATAAGAACTTAATGGGTATAAAAATCCACAAAATCATAACAGATATTATCTTGCATTTTTTATATCATAGGACAAACCTGCCATAAATTGTAGCATTGTAGATGCGGATGCATAATCGAGTACATCAAATTCATTGAGGATATGGTTGAATTTCCCACATCAGGCAAGCTAACCTGAACCCAGCAACAGACAATTAATTCCATATAGTTGGCATGAGAAATAGGAGATTCAAATGCACATGTACCCTCATATTGTAGGTGTCATATATACGAGTAATTCAGTCTATTATGTAAACTAGGGCTATGGCATGTGCAAGAAGAAAAAGAAGAAGAGAAGAAGAAGTCCGATGGTGAACGGCCCATGCTCATGTTTTCTGGTTTTGTGGCCAACTCGAGCTTAAGATATGCCGCATTTTTGGGATGGAGTCCTAACATGAGCCAGCTCAACAAATGTATAGTATAGATGTAACATAGGCACCAAGGCGGGCCCCACAGATCCTTTTGTATCACGGTCCTCATATATCACGCTTAAGTGCAGGATACACATGAAAAGAACAGAGGGAGCAGGCTGAATAGAAAAGACAAAAATGTCCCTTGGTTGAAGGGCCAGACCCACCTAAAGACTACTTGTTAGTGCCCCTTCCCCCAGCTAATTGCAGGGGTTAAAAATGTACACCTACTTTTGTGTTATGTATGGTAGAGATACAATTAAAACGAGCCATATATCATGTCAAATTGCCCAACCTAATAAATTCAATAAATCATTTTAAAGGAAAGATATGTAGATACCCCCTTTTGGGATAGTTCTTTACTACTAAGATCACAACCAATTCAATCTTGTCATGAAAAGTTGATGGCAATACCTACAATGAGAGGCTAGACTGGACATCTCTACTAGTTTAGGGCTAGCAATCAGTCTGGTCACTCTTTTATGTAAACTCACCTGCCCTAAATACGATAGCCTGATCAAGAGAGCCAAAAGCCAGGTCAGCCTGCCGGAGTTTCTTTCTATTGACTTTGTTTTTGGGGAGGATTGTCTGCTTGAACAATTCCCATTCAAGCTGAGTAAAGAACTAGAGCTAGCAACTCTCTCGAGTTCACCGGTGAGGCCTGAGGCCAAAGAATCAATGGAATGAGAATCACATTGAGTCTTGTTTCAATAGGCATTTTTTTGCACAAGTCAAATATGATTCGAAGCAAATGACTTTCCTTGGTGCTTGTTATTTGGGGATGTCTTGATTTATTTGGGGATGTTTTGATTTTGGTCAACAAGACTAGGGAGGCCAAATGCTAAATAGAGGCTTAAAAATTAGCATAACCAAGACAGAGTATTTGGAATGCAATTTTACGAGGACCACTTGAAAAGGAGAGACTTTGGTTAAAACTAATGGCTAAGAGATTCATACCTTGGCTCTATTATTAAAATTGATGGCCCTTAAAGCAATCTGTTTCATTACTGTGGCTCTATTATTCAAAAGGATGAAGAGATTGATGAAGATCTTTCCAATAGAATTAGAATTGGGTGGATGAAGTGGAGATGTGCCTTTGGCCCTCTATAGTGTTGTGTGATCATGACATATCTATGAAACTCAAGGGAATCTTTTATAAGACAGCTATTAGGCCAGCTATGCTAGAGTGTCGGGTAGCTAAAAGGCAACATTGGCAGAGATCAAGCGTCACAAAGATGAGGATGTTGAGATGGATGTGTCATAAGACTAGGAAGGATAAAAATAAGAATGAGCTCACCTGAGTAGACTCAATAAGAGAAAAATGACGAAGAGCATATCGAGATGTTTTGGTTGGGTGCAACAAGTTAGGGTTTTCGAAAGGCAATGGACGCATAAACTTTTTAAAACTTAAAATTTTAATTACATTAGTGGATCCCCATCTACATGTAACCAAATCCAAAAGCATAAATATAAACCATGCACATGCATGCCTTTGATTTATGACACGGGAAAACGGATACTAACACCCAATGTCGATCTTCTAATTAGTAAGTCTCTCCCTGATCTATCTCATATAAGAAGTGAAGAAAAAGCTCTGGCACACCCCTACAATAGGAATAGCAGCGTGCAATGAGAGCCGTCCACTAGACAAACCCCACACATGTGGACGTGTCAATGGAAGGGAATGAGTGAGGAGAATGATCTCTCTCTCTCTCTCTCTCTCTCTCTCTCTCTCTCACTATAGTGGTGATGCCCAAGGGAGGTAGGGACGGCTGAGGCTGTCTCTCACCTTCTTTGGGATAAGATCAATATATAAGGAGTTGCCACCTTCTCTGAGATAAGATCAATGTATTAGGAGTTAGGGTTTTAGGGAGATACCAAGTATGGTGCTTCACCATCCTACAGACTTTAGCACACCCTACTTCATCTAAAATTTGTAATCCTGCCTATCCATGTACTCATATTGAAATAATCCTTCCACTCCCATAAACACCATCCTTGGCCCAAATCCCAGGCAAGTCCAAGGATGGATCAATAGCTCTTAATCATGTCCATTGATATTGATTTAAAATAAATCAATGGTGACAACTATTTCAACGGTTGAAATTTTTTGTTTAATCAATAGAAAACATTAGATGCTCCAGCTAGCTTAGAAAACATTGATGGATAGTCCAAACCGCAAGATCAGTCCATAAATGTCTTGGGTAAACAAGTAGATCCCATGTTAGAAACGTGTGAGCCTCAACTGGACCCTAATGCATGCACCCAACATCATCCACGTGTCATCCACCAACGTAACCTCATAAATGAGCCAAAGCACATATCACTGGGACCGTGACCAACTGACACGTCCTCAGGTTCAATGATTAAATTTGTCAATGCTAGTACATTAACAAGTCAATCTAGTCCAGCATGATGGGTCTCCGATCTAGAGACATGAATTGATCCATCAATGCAAGTGCCCAACAAGCCTATCACCAGGAGCATATTCCCATGGCAAACTTACACTCCTATGTGGGGTAGGGAAGCGACACACCGACTGCTGGCCGTGTCCAAAGGTGGAGACCTTCCATCCCGACTCATCATCAGTCCACTCACATAGGATGACCACATCAAGAAAAAATAACCATAGGTTCGTCCTACAACCTGTTAAATGGTATGGTCAAATAGGGGACTGAGATTCATGGCCCACAACTCTCCCTCAGCATGTGGCCGTTGTGTCCAATCTCAGGTTCCCAAGAGAAAGAAGAGGAGTCCCTCTCTTTAACCTATATAAATATCACATTTTATCAAGTTCCACGCACATTATTAATGCAAATGAACGAATCATACTAAAATGAAAATGAGGTCTATGGCATAAGCAGTAGTCTTTTTAGGGCACAACACTAGCACCACAGACCAGAGATGGCTCCAATAATGAGGGGAACAATGATTAGAATTAAAGGGCCTCAAAAGAGGATGAGGAAGACCTAAAAGGACTTGGATCAAGGTGGTAGGAACAGAGGAAGACTAGTTGGCTTATTGAATCATTGTGCCTTATTAAAGTTGCCCTAGCCAATAGCCATAATCAACTATCTATTGACAAAGGCATTAGAAGCTTGTCAAGGACTTACAGCTACTAGCTTCAAATGACCTATTGATTCTGCCAATCCTTTCCAAAGCTCATTGAATGAATCAATATGCCTGCATAAAAAATGCAATGTTATAAAGTTCAAATAATTGCATCAAAACTGAAGTACTGATGGTCTGACATGCATACCAGATCCTTCCTATATGTGTGCTAGCATTAAAAAAGCAAATCTTGACAAATGGGCCAACTCCTATGGTGATACCCGAACATGGAATTAGTTAAGAGGCATCTTTGCATACCTAGCACTTGTATGTATCTCTACAGCATCCACATCATTTCTCTTGAGAAGTTGAGAGGTTGAAGCAGCATCTCTAACATATGTTATAGCACCTGAAACAATTCAGAGGACATCATTACAATAGCCCAATGAGACAAGATGCACAGAATAGTTCATAAACAGAACCAACATGCATACAGTTCCATGAAGGTCATCGCCAGGCAGTTTAAATCAAAGTTCTTTTAAGCAAATCAAAAGATAAGTACACCTACTTATTTTGTCATATGGACAAACAGGAAGGCAACGGCCACAACCATAGCAACGTTCAGTTATAACTCCCTGCTGTATGAGAAATAGTTTGGTTTCAGTATTAGCAACAAAAAAGAAAAAAGAAAAAGAAAAGAAAAATAAAAAAGAGAGAGAGAGAACATTTTTGAAAGAGTAGAAAAAAGATGGCACAAGACTGCATGGTGAAGTTAACAAAATGGACCACACAAAACACCTGGAATTTACCACGTGCACCAGCATCAGCACCAGCACCATGGGGAGATACTTCTTCCATTGATATACTTTCCAGCGATATTGCATTAGCAGGACAGACCATTTCACATGGCCTCGAACAATCAGGCGGGCAATCCTCTGGATCAAATTCTGGTGAAAGGGTACCCAAGGCTTAGAACAGCAATCAAAATAACTAACACCAACACAACATTCCATCGAAGCAATGAGGTTATTCAAAAAAAGAAAAAGAAAAAGAAAAAAGAAGAAAAAACCATGTACAAGCTATACCACTCAAGCAAGGTTAACAAACTTGAAACTCAATTTGGACATGATAAATATTCAAGACAAGCAACAATCTAAATAGGAATACCATCCTATTCTGGATATCTATATCAAAAGAGATGCTACTTGCAGATGTGCATCTCCAAATACCAAATTCAAACACTGCATTTACTAGCATTGCACACAAGTACAGGATCCGAGATGTTCATCAGGTGGGCCCACAGTGAAGTGCTCTATCCCAAAAATCAGTCCAGTCCAGTCATTAGCTGGGCCACATGTGAACAAAAGAAATGGATGATTAAAAAAGGATAATCAACAGCCAATATACATGTGAGGCCCACCTGATGAGTGTAATAGTCTGATTTTATTTATTTATGCTGGGGCACATACACCTTGAGGTACACCTAATAAAGAAGCACATTCTCAGAATCTCACATGCATGACACTTTGGCATGTATGTGGGATTTGTGTTTAATGTTTGCTAATCCAAGTATACAAGTACCACTCCTCATGTCAAAAGGGGGAACACTAAGACGCTTCATGCAATAAAATGGTAAAGGGCTCATTCACAGCACACATGCCAACATGGCATGTGTGTGTGAGATAAGGGCCACTCATTACGTGTAGTCCACCGTGAGAGCCCTGCCCTAAAAATTAGATCCGCTATTTTTCTCAAACCTGAAATCAAGCTTATATACTTTTATTATTAATCAAGTTGCAATGTAAATTTATATTTAGAATGTAGAGATCTATGCACAAAGGATCTACAATAAGGAAATTCCTAATTTCACATATAAATTACAATATCAATTTGCATTAAAACTACATTGTGTATGCTTCATATGTATTGGAGCAACCCACTCATGACCCTACACCCAGTGTACCGCATATTAGAGGAAATAGCATACAGCATACCAGCATATCTGTTTTCATGCTAGGCACCTGAGTGATCCACGATCTAGGTAGCCTTGGGTTGGTCCACCCATCAGGTGGCCATGTTAGAATGAGGACACGGATCCTTAGCTAAAAAGAAAAAAACACCCAAATTCTATTTAAATTTACT
The DNA here is from genome assembly GCA_030180095.1 of Magnolia changhungtana. Taxonomy (NCBI): domain Eukaryota; kingdom Viridiplantae; phylum Streptophyta; class Magnoliopsida; order Magnoliales; family Magnoliaceae; genus Magnolia; species Magnolia changhungtana. The sequence continues at coordinate 2,223,655 of JASAUF010000540.1, read as the reverse complement.
ACCGGCTTTCCTGAAGTGAAGATCTTCATCATCGTTAACGCTGATCATCACCCATGGCCTCCGAAGCAGTGTGATCCCTCTTGCTGCATCAATGCCTTCATTCACTGCATTCACAACTGACTCATCGGCCGCACAGTCAATGCAATCGACTGCACAATTCACAAAATGACATTTCAACAGAAATCCTAAGGGCACATTTGGATCACCATCAAATTGAATTGCAATCATTAATCTAATAAAGGGTGTATTCCCATGCTCAATTCAATTGCATAGCAATAATTCAGCTAAATATAAAGGAAATGACCAAAATGGTGGTGGGATCATTTCAATTTGTAGCAATGACCAACCATTAGTGCCACTTCATGTGTTTCAAGTATGACTTGGAACAATCGGAATTGTAGTTCAAAAGCTAGTCCCTTGTATGAATGGATTGGGGTTAAGCCTTAGTTTGGTTGTTTTAAGGGTGTCAATGGTACGGTTCTGCCAGCCAATCAGGTCTTTGGGCCTGGCCCATCACAGGATGGGTCTAAAAGTTCAGTCCCAATTAGCAAATGGTCATGAATGTCCATTGGTCTGGTCGAGCTGGGCCAGGCCTAGGCCATGATAATGCCAACTAGTCCCACAAATGCACATTAGATATAATTCAAGTACATATAGAAATTACACAACGATCCGCAAAACCAATTTTAATTTTGTTGGACTCAATTCCAGGGGTTGTATTAATGGGTCGGCTCTACCCAACCCTTAAGGCCTGTCCGGATGGTACCCTTAGATCATTTGCCTTGATTTCTGCCTTCATGGTTGTCATCGTCGAGGAAAATAGCTCTTACCTCTTTTGAACAAGAATGATTTTGGGGAGGTGGTGTTTCTCCACCACCCCACACACATGCCCACGTGTCGCATGTGCATCGGATCAAACCATCCATTATCTGCGGCGTCACGTGACCATACCCCAACTCCAAAATCAGGCCTACACATTCTCCAGGTGGGCCACTATAGTAGAATAAATCTGAACCGTTTGTGGGTTGCCCGACACAAATTAACACATTCGCCAGGGCTGTCCACTACAGATGAGCTGGAATTGTTTCAAGGGCACAATCAAAATAGGCTCTTAGATTATTTCAACTTTACAGAAATGAATTATCGTGATTCAGGTCAATTGTGCATCCAAACTTAATAAAAAAGGAAATAAACAAATCGGGATTTCCTTGATCAGCATTCACATGGAGTGTCCAAGCTCCAAATCACAACCACAATACCTTCAAGTGGGACTTGAAGGAAATGTAATCTCAGTTATGAGAGCTACTGCCTGTCAGTTCCTCTCTATTAAACTGAATGTTTGCAATTCAATTCGCTTGTGCATCCAAACACCATCTAAATTACAAAAAAAATAAAAAATAAAAGGATTTATACCTCCGGCGAGAGTGTAAATGAGAGAGAGATTTCTGACATCGACGACGTCCTGAATGAATTCAACAAACGGAGGAAGAAGTGATCTGTTAGAGTTCAAATGTAAATTTGGGGCTTGTTTTAGGGGGTAATTACAGAACTAACCTCGAAGCTGGCACCACAGATGAGCTTGACCCAATTCCCTCTACGCAGGGATTCTTGAGGAGGAGAAGAAGAGATGGATGGGATGACGGAAGTCTGGACGAGGGTTTGGATGATCCGACGGCACTGATGGCGGGTCCCATGATCTGCTGAAACAAGAAAAAAGAGTTTTTGAGGGAGAGAAGGAAATGGCAGAAGAGGTAATTTTGAAGGAAGAAATGGACCTTTTGGGAATGTTTGATGCTGCTGTTGAGAGTAAAGAGAGGCAGTGCATGAGAAGCTGAGTGCCATCGCTGCTCACTGGATAAGAAACGGCGGGATCTTTTTGAGCGCGGATTCGGTGAAACAGCGATAACAGTTTTAGTGGGTCAGGCCCTGACTGTGGGGCCCATCTAGATGTATGTGTTATATATCTAAGCCGTCCAAACGTTTTTAAATCTTATTTTATGGCATTGTCTAAAAAAATGAGGCAGATACAAATCTCAAGTGGGCCACACCACAAGAAAAATGTGGGGATTGAATGCTCACGATTAAAAACTTCCTAACCCAATTGTAATGTTAATTTGCTATCAATGGATTACATGTTATGAAGTGATTTGTCCTCAAGCCAGGCATGCCCTCATAAACTTCCCTGAGCAAACGAATAATCTATGTTTTATAATTAAATGTATTTTTTCATTATTTAAATACTGACACAGAGGAGGAAGTGAGGTCCAGCACTGTCTTCTTCAGGATAACTGTTCCGAACTAGGTAGACTCTTTCAATCCACGGGTAAACCAACAAGAAAATAGGAAATAATTTTTATAAAATTTAAAATTGATTGATGAATGAAATAAACAAGTTCACAACCCTTTTAAATAGGATATAGTTTGCAACTTACTATGAATATTAAACTTATTATTTATAGACGATCCTAACATCTACTAGTGCGCAAGGTTTTCTGCCAAAAAATAGCAAGGGATTAAAAATAAAAATGGAATTAAGATAGAAAAATGACCGTCGATTTGGTGGTATTTCGCAAATCCGGCTTTTGCAACCCGGTGTAGTGAAGTTAGGTGGCTAAAGTTGTTTGTTGTACCCTAAAATCATATATTTTTTGTCCAATAACTTATTCTAATTTATGAGATACGTTTAATTTAAAGTTTGATAGTTTGGATCACTTCTGCCGTCGACCGGGCCTTTTCTGATCCATAGTGGCTATGAAACTGTCCGCCTCACTCACTACATCAAATACATTTTTCTGCATCGACTCGTGGCCCAAAAAAATATTATAATATTTTTAAGGTACGACTATAATGGAAATGAGAAATTTAGGACTGTGGACCCCACCTTTTATCCAGCTGTTTTTATGAAAGAAGACAAACCTTGTTTTGCAGCTTAGACCTCCACGTGCGGAGACTGAATTTCAGGACGAAAATACCCCTCCTTTCACGGAAACGGATTGGGTACTCCCCTGCCACCAACCAATGGTGGATGTTTGGTGGTCTGTGAGCCCCACCATGATGTATGCTTTTCATCCATGCCATCCGTATATTTTTCCACATCATTTTATGGTATGAGACAAAAAATGAGGTATATGCAAATCTCAAGTGTACCACATTACAGGAAACAATGTTGAATGAGCATCGACCATTAAAAACTTTTTGGGGGCCCACTGTGATGTTTGTGAGAAATCCTCCCCGTCTAAGTTCATTCATAGGGTCACAAAGACCTGGATGAAGAGGAAAAACAAATTTCGTAATGATCCAAAACTTTTGTAACCCCTAAAAGTGTTTCAATGGTAGACGTTCAATTCCCCACTCTCTTTTACAGTGTGGTCCACTTGATAGTTAGATCTATCTTATTTTTCGTCACAAGCCTTAATATGAGCTCGCCAAATAGATGGACGGTTTGGATATAACACAGACCTCATGATGGGACCCACAAAAGCAACACAACATATAAAATTTTTTTTAAAAAAACAACAACACAGACTCTCGCGGCACTGTCGCATAGTCTGCTACGGTAATGGCTACGGTTATAATTTGTAGCCATTGTACATCAAAAATTGCAAAATTTTTTAGGCAAACTCGCTAGACCGTTTTGGACTTTTTCGATATTATCGAAAGACTTTCGATGTATTGAAAGAGCTTTGATACTTATAGTTACGGATTATAACCATAGTTATAGTTGTGGTCTGTTCTAGTCTATACAATTATTTATTTATTTATTATTTTTATTTTTTTTACATGGAGAACTTTATTCTGCCTACAATATTCTCTAATACATATTTATATAAATATGTATATATAAGCATATAATTTTTTTTTTCTCTCTTTGTTTCATTTCATTTTTTATTCATTTAACAAGAATATCTTCTAAACCAAAATTAGTTACTTGACATACCCTATATGATTTTAGGGTAGGAGAAGCTACTTTAGCCAACCAACCTAGTTATTTTTCAAGATTCCATCAGGTCGATGGTCGATGGTTGAAAATTCATTTCATTCACTTCGCGGTCAATTTCATTCATTTCATTTACTTAGCGATCAATTCCATGCATTTCACGGTCAATTCCCTTCACTTCATGCAATTCCGTGCATTTCACGGTCAATTCCCTTCATTTCACGGTCAAACAGAAATTGAGCAGGACAAACTAGAAATTGAGTGGGGCAAACATGAAATTGAGCGGGGCAAACTGAAAATTGAGCGGGGCAAACTAGAAATTGAGCGGGGCAAACTAGAAATTGAGCGGGGCAAACATGAAATTGAGTGGGGCAAATATGAAATTGAGTGGGGCAAACATGAAATTGAGCGGGTCGAGCTGAAAATTGAGCGGAACAAACTGAAAATTATTTTAGTGTATGAGCCAAAAGACTAGTCAATCCAAAACTCAATTGGAACACAGCAAGAAAAGCAGCAGTGACAATGACCCATTGTTAAAATCTTCATAGGGTTGACCATGATGTTTATTTGCCATCTTACCAGTTCATAAGGTCACACAGCCCTGAAGAAGGGAAAACATAAATATCAATTTGATCAAGAACTTCCAACTCTCAAGAAGTTTTTAACGTTGGACATTTAATCCTCATTGTGTGATCTACTTAAGCCTTGGATCTGCCTCAATTTTAGGTTCATGCTCTAAAATGATCGAACGAAATGGATGCTTAGTGTAGATAAAACTCATACATCATGGTGGGCCTCACAAAGCCCTCTTTAAGTTGAAGAGTCTATTAATTTTCATTCTTGCAGTGGGGAGAGAGAACATTAAACAAGAGAGAAGCATTTAATAGAGAGAGAAGAGAGGAAAATGATTCTTTCCAAAGAAAATGGGATGATTAAAAAATTGTACACGTGATGTATTTGGATGAAGTGCCACATATGTAAAAAAATTTGATATGTTAATTAGGTAAGGTCTATTGTAAGCAAGTGAATATAATTATTTTATTTTATTTTTGCGATAAAAAATATGATATTTTTCTAAAAACATTTAGGCCATTAGAAATCCATTCCAATGGTTCATATTTAACTTACATGTATGGCTGCAGATATGAGAATCATTTACTAATTTTTAGTAGATAAAATTTAATCAATGGACTCAATTTGATGAATGGATTGGATCTTTAACACACAATTTCCATCACACTTATATAAGACTTGAGGTCACACATCCTCACGTGATACATTTCATCCATTTCATGTTTGCCCCGCTCAATTTCATGCTTGCCCTGCTCATTTCATAGTTTGCCCTGCTGAATTTCATGCTTGCCCTACTAAATTCCTAGTTTGCCCCGCTCAATTTCATGCTTGCCCCGCTAATTTCCTAGTTTGCCCTGCTCAATTTCATATTTGCCCCGCTCAATTTCATGCTTGTCCCGCTCATTTCATAGTTTGCCCTACTCAATTTCCAGTTTGCCCCACTCAATTTCCAGTTTGCCTTGCTCAATTTCATGCTTGCCCCGCTCAAGTTCCAATTTACCCCGCTGAATTTCCAGTTTGCCCCGCTTAATTTCTAGTTTGTCCCGCAGAATTTCATGCTTGCCCCGCTCAAGTTCCAGTTTGCCCCGCTCAATTTCATGCTTGCCCCGCTCAATTCATGTGAAAATCAAGTGCCAAAATCAATGATATTGAGAAAGACTTGTGCATATTTAGAATTTCCAACAACAATTTCTAAATTCTGCATTTCATTAGCGCTGACAAGTGAGCTTTCAATTACGGTTCATCAAGAGGAATTCCACAGAGAATCATTTGGATCAACTCTTCACATCACCTTTGCAGATAACAAGTAACCGTTACATACAAGCAGTAAAAGCAAACATGGGAGACCGTCAATGTATATAAAATAATCCTCCACGGGCGATGCTACAACCAATTCACTACACAAATAGCAAAGATGTGGTCACGAATTTAGCGGGTTGAACCAATAGGGTTGGTTCATAAAGGAGTATCCCAAATTTTTCTGATTTTGCCATCCATAAGGATTTGAATCATAAAAGGTTGGATGTTTGGTGCTGCTGTGGTTGACGCAATCAACGGCACCACATGAAACGGGTCATTTATACATCTTCGCAGTGACAACATGGATATCTCCAAAGTGTAGTACAGGAGCCTTGTATACTAATATATTTCCCGAGATTTGCCCATTGTCTTTGTATTTTAGTGAGAAATAAAGCATGGAAATGTTGAGTAGGTAACAAATGCAAACATATCACATTACTCTAAAACAATTAGAGGAATCACATAAATAGATTAATATAGCAACAAAATTACATACAAAATAACACGAACTTCATTAGCTTTTGGCATTCCAGTCGGTTCTGCAGTTCTCACACAAATGTAAAATTCAAATACTCCCAACAAGGATGGAATTTATTCATCTTCGTATCGTTCCGTAGTGGGGATGGCTAACATGGAGGGAGTGTACTGACAAGGGTGTGTACAACAATCAAACCCAAGCAAAAACAAAACAAAAAAAGAAAAAAAAAACTCAAATTTTTTTTTTTTTGGCGAAAGATGCAAATGTCAGTATCATCTACATATCATCGATATTATCGACGTAAGTCATCGATAATATCGACAACATGTCGATAATATCAAATGTAGATGACATTGTCCAGCAAGCTTAGGTGCATTTTCATATTTTATCGATATATCGACAACATCTCGATATATCGATAGTAGAAATATATCGATATATCAACATGTTGTAGATAATATCGAATTAGGGCTGTAAGTGTCCAGCAAGTAATCAGGAAATATTTCATATTGACTCAATATATCGACAAGTTATCGATAATATCGACGATGTCGATGGATACATCGACGATATGTCGATGATATCTACGTATAAAACAATCAGAAATGTAAAGTCGATTTTATCGACATATCGTGGAATAAAGAGAAGAAAACACATGGATGGGATGGAATGGTCGACGTGACCATGACCATGTGGTATCTCTAAGAAATAGTTCTTATGTTGTTTGGTAAAACGAGATGCACGTACCAATGATGCATCACCCGGGCAAATATTCTGTCGTTCGACTCCTCTCTCTCTCTCTCTCTCTCTCTCTCTCTCGTCATGCAAAACACTAGCATTTCACGTTATTTAATTTCTTTCTCTATATTCGAGGGCGACGAATGCTATTTACAGTGCCAGCAACAAACAAAACCTCCCTGCACGTGCCAAAAAATATTAACGATGAAAATCTCATGTACCCAAGATGATATGAACAAAGAATTTAACAAACAATGAAAGAAAAAGAACATAATCCATATGGTATACTTCCAAGCTCTTTCATAAACACTTTACAAACTTGATCGTAAGAAGAAACAGGGCATCAATTTAGCATGGACTGTCTCATTGTCTATACATATTCTTGAGGAACCAAGTATTCCTACAAGAGAGACAAGCAACTAGAAAAGAAAATTGAAAAACGTTGCACAGATTGAGCAGTTAACCACATTAAACACACATCGAGCAGTTAACCACATTAAACATTTGCAGAATAAAAAGTGTTCTTTGGGCAATTTGTTCTTTAAACATTTACCCCGCTTAATTTCATGTCTGCCCCGCTCATTTCCTAGTTTGCCCCGCTCAATTTCATGTTTGCCCCGCTCAATTGCTAATTTGCCCCGCTCAATTTATAGTTTGCCCCGCTCAATTTTCAGTTTGCCCCGCTCAATTTATAGTTTGCCCCGCTCAACTTCTAGTTTGCCCCGCTCAATTGAGCGGGCCAAACTAGAAATTGAGTGGGGCAAACATGAAATTGAACAGGGCCCACTATATGGGATGCTGAAACAAATGAAAATAGCGTATTAAGAATTTCCAACGACATTGACAACATGGATATCTCCAAAGTGTAGTTCCGGAGCCTTGTATACTAATATATTTTCCGAGATTTGCCCATTCTCTCTATATTTTAGTGAGAAAAAAAGCATGGAACAAATATGTTTTTAAAGAATATATTACCCAAAGTACAGTTTTTAAGTTATTCACCTGGAACAATTGGATGACAACATGAATAAGTAATATGGAAAAACTACATCGGATTTCTACGGAAGTTCTAAAATTTTAAGAAATCTATGATGGTAGAAACTTATGGCAGTTGCATGTGCATTTAAACTCGCTTTCAACAATACATCTAATAGGTCTTAAGTATAAAACATACCTCTCAATGCAATGTGCTCCCGCTCAATTTTTAGTTTGCCCCGCTCAATTTTCAGTTTGCCCCGCTCAATTTCATGTTGATTGACATGATGAAGGAGGGTGTAAACACATAGCTAGACATATGAACAGATGCTTTAGAATCTGAAGAATTTAAAATTAGTTAGACTAAAATAGAGTATATGGAGTGCAATTTTAGTAATAATAAGAATGAGAACGAGGAATTAGTCAAGATTGCTTACTTGGATTGATAATTCATGAGAGTGGATAGATTGAGAAGGATGTTGTGCATAGAATTCGGGCGAGGTGGAAGAAATGGAGATGTGCCTCTGGAGTTTTATGTGATCATCGTGTACTAACTTAAATTGCCTTGATCCCATTGACTAAGGATTGAGGCAAGCAGGAGCCCTGTAGCAAGGGGATAGATTGAAGAGGCACATAACCCCCCCTCCCCTCTTTCCTTACCATCATCGTCAAATGAAAGTAGAGTTGTGGCTGCTCTCTACTTCTGCTTGTAGACTTCTTCTCCTTCGTGCTTCAAGTGACAAAATGTGAAGTAGAGGTAGGTGAAGAACATGTGGTCCCTAGCAAAAATGGTTATGAAATAGATGTTGAACAACGAAGTTTGATTTTAGAAAAGCACCATCACTATGGGAATGTACACACGGTAAAAAAAAGTTACGTCAATCCGTTGAGATATGGTATGCTACAAGTGAATATTTGAGACAAAAAATGCATCCTAATTTAGGATGACTAATCCTTCTAATCTAGTCCACATAATTTCATGCTCGCCCCGCTCAATTCCTAGTTTGCCCCACTTGATTTCATGCTTGCCCCGCTCAGTTTCATGCTTGCCCCACTCATTTCTAGTTTGCCCCGCTTAATTTCATGCTTGCCCCGCTCGAATCCTAGTTTGCCCCGCTCAATTTCATGTTTGCCCCACTCATTTCCAGGTTGCCTCGCACAATTTCATGTTTACCCTGCTCAATTTCATGTTTGCCCCACTCAATTTCCAGTTTGCCCCGATGGCTTGTATTACTGCACTTTACTCTTCGAATAAACCTGTTCCCATTGTTTGCTTGCTTGGAAGTAATGTAACATATCAAGCAACAGTAGTCTGTGATCAATATCAAAATAAAGCAAAATCATGTAGCATTTCTCAAAAAGCTAGATATGTTACTTAATAAACTAATAGGGAATGATTACGAACCCCTAGATTTCTTGACACCCAGTACATGTCTCCATCAAAATCACTGTTCGCTATCTTATCTGCCAATGATCGCGGCCCTTTGGTTGGAAAGAAAATAACATATTAAGAATTTCCAACAACCTTTTCCAAATCCCCACTGAATTTCCAGTTTGGCCCGCTCAATTTCCGAAATTCCTCCATGCTACAAGTTCTTAACATATTAAGAATTTCCAACAACCTTTTCCAAATCCCCGCTGAATTTCCAGTTTGGCCCGCTCAATTTCCGAAATTCCTCCATGCTACAAGTTCTCCAGATGCTTGGGTCCTTACTCTTACCCGGGTGGTAGACTCCTTGGAGTTTCAACACCGGGTCAAGGGTTCGAGTACCCATGGTGGTGAAATCCCACGGCGTGCGTTTGTGGGGTGTGTGCGTGTGGCGTGAGTGTGTGGGGGTGTGTGTGCGTCTGTAAAAAAAAAAAAAAAAAAAAAAAAAAAAGTTCTCCAGATGCAAATAACTAAAAAAATGATGAAAACATGTCAGCTACCCCACCATCCTTCAGAAAAAGCTTATCTGATATGCATTGAGTTCGTTGATTTTTCTTCCTATTTGTCTTTATTCCATCCAAAATTTAAGTAACTTCCAGTCTTAGATGTTGGACATCTCAGACAGACGAGAGAGGTTTTCTAATCTTGATTTCCTCTGTTGTGCTCTGTTCCTAATTCTTGTTTGGGAATTGATATGTACACACACCATGATTGATTTGCGGTATTTGTATTTGTGTTAGGAGGAAATCTCATGGATTTTGTAAATCCTTGTTGAATTGGGGAAAGCCCTCTCTATCCCTCCATACTCCATGCAAAGGATCCAATGTTGGAAACCTATAATAAACGAAACTTGGATGATTTTTCAAACCAATGGATTTAAATTTCCATCTCACTTAATACCATATAATTCCATATGGCAAACACCTCCTAAATATGTGGTTTTAAATACCATACATGATCAGCCACTAAACATGTCAATTGGATGTATTGCATTTTGTTTCCATGACACATTGTTTGTAAAATTTGGGTCTTCTTTTTCAGTCCATGTATTTAAGTAGGCAGTCATATCAACAACTGACTGGATTGAAACTACTTCCTCTGCCTTCATATTCGGAGCAATATCCGGGTCTTGATGCTATTAAACTATCCTGCATATGTTATGGGTCTTTTCTATTAGGCTGTGAGTTAGAGACCCCATATACCCAATAGGCAACTCACCAATCCACTGACCTTACACATTCAACATCGATCACATGATCAGTCTACATTTTTGGGCGATCCTTACTTATCAAATGTGCAATTAAAGCATTCCTCTCAATGTAATGTGCTTATTGGAACGAACATTTTGAGTATCATTCAAAGCATTCCTCAGAAGATTTATAAATTATTCTTTTGGGACACCTTCATAGTTTAATAGTGAAATTAAAGTTTTATTTAGGTACATTTTCCTTGGCTGGTTGCTAAAAAATACAAACACTAAAAAAAAAATACATAACCCCAACTTCTCACCCTAAAAAAAATTTCAACTACTCCCACCAAGGATGGAATTTACTCATCTTCGTATCGATCCCTAATGGGGATGGCTAACATGGAGGGTGTGTATTGACATAGGTGTGTACAATAAGCTAACCCAAACGAAAACAAAAACAAAAAAAAATAAATTGCAAAAGATGCAAACGTCGATATTATCAACATATCATAAATATTATTGACATAAGTTGTTTATATTATCTACATATCATCGATATTATCAACGTTAGTCATAGATAATATCGACAATATGTCGATAATATTGAATCTGGATGACAATTGTCTAACAAGTTTGCTTAAAAAATCCTGCAATTTTTGATACACTTTAGCTACGGATTATAACCGTAGCTATAATTTCGTCGATATATCAAAGGCCTTTCGATATTATCGAAAAAGTTAAGAACTGTCCAGCGAGTTTGCCTAAAAATTCGGGAATTTTCGATAAGTTTAGCTACGGATTATAACCGTAGCTGTAACCGTAGCGGCTACACAGCGCCGTGGTCTCTTTTTTTTTTTTCCTATGTTGCTTTTGTTGGTCCCATCATGATGTTTGTGTTATATCCAAACTGTCCATATATTTTAGAAGCTCATATTAAGGCTTGTGACGAAAAATAAGATAGATATAACTATCAAGTGGACCACACTGTAAAAGGCAAGAATTGAACGTCTACCATTGAAACCCTTTTAGGGGTTACAAAAGTTTTGGATCATTATGAAAACTTTTTTTTCCCTCTTCATCCAGGCCTTTGTGACCTTATGAATAGATTGGATGGAAAATAAATGTTATGGTGGGCCCTACAAAATTTTTAATGGTGAAAATCAGTTTTCCTGCTGCTCTTTGTGGTGTGGTCCAGTTGATCTTCGGATATGAATTTATTTATTTTTTGGATAATGCTCCTAAATGATCTCGAAATATGGATGAACGTTGTGGATATAATAAATACAGAGCTGTGGGGCCATGTAACTTTGATATCTTTTGAGCCGTTTGTACAACTCTCGGCTGGAGGAGCGTCAGCGCTCGTCTTCGAAAGGAAGGGAGGGGTATTTTCGTCCTCAAATTCGCTGTCCGTACGAGCAGATCTAAGTTGCAAAGCAAAGTTTATCTTCTTTCATAAAAACAGCTGGATAGAAGGTGGGGTCTACAGTCCTAAATTTCTCTAATGGAAACGGATTGGCTACTCCCTAGCTCCAGCCAATGGCTGATGGTCGATGCTCTGTGGGCCCCACTATGATGTATTTTGTTTCATCCATGCCGTCCATCTATTTTTCTAGATCATTTAATGATATGAGACCAAAAACGAGGTATATACAAATCTCAAGTGGACCACATTGTAGGCGTTGACCATTAAAAACTTTTTGGGGGCCATAAAAGTTTTGGATGAAGCTGATCTTTGTTTTTTCACTTCATCTGCGTATGTATGACGTAATCAACAGATTGTATTTCAAATAAACAGTACAGTGGGCCTTAGGAGGATTTTACTGGTGAATATCTAATCACTGTTGTTTTCCTGTGGTGTGGTCCATCTGAGAATTATATCCCTCTCATATTTTGTCACAAGCCCTAAAATGATCTTTAAAAATGGATGAACGGAATGGATGAAACATTACATCATGGTGGGGCTCACAGAGCACCCACCACTAGCCACCGGGCTGGTGGCAGGGGAGTAGCCAATCCGTTTCCGACTGTAAAAGATGATTCGTACAGATGGATGGCTGTAATTGTATCATAAATATAAGTGTTTGATTAAAATTCTTTCTTTCCATTTCCAAGGAAATGAATTTAAGGCCAACGGTCAAAATGGAAGTTGTCTTATATTATTAGCTTTTCGAGAGAAAATAACAAGAAGAAATGTAATCACGTCTGTTTTAACAACATAAATAGTAAAAAAACACCATATTCATTGAAAAAAAAAAAAAAAAGATCTTATACTGAAGAATACTTGATTCCAAAGAGGTTCCTCAAGTAATTCAAATAAAACCATTTCACATTACAATGCATAAAACACCCACAAAAGGACAGGAAGAACTAGAAATGAATCCCAAGAATCAAATACAACTCCAGAAACCTCCAAGGAATCCAAAAACACAGCTACTAAAATGGAATGAAATTCTACCTACAGAGAAACTTATTTCTCCCTTTATTCATATATAAGCTTTCCATATTAATAATGTGAATTAAGGTTGAAATTCATCTTCTCAAACTGCACCCGAAACACAGAGCCACTGACCGACGAAGAGCTTGTCGCAGTTGAGGTTTGGGTTGATAGCACTGAAGAAGTTAGAGCTCAAGTTAAACGTCTCTGTCACTGAAGTGCATGTATCGCCTGCCTCTACGCCATAGACGGATGCGCATATCGGAGTCGAATCCTGCTTTCCGGAGCCGACTATTGCATTACATGATCAAAGAAAACAAAGAAATTAATATTGCAATGAGAAATGAAATGAAGATCACTATAGCAATTTAAGATCACATGAGATATATATAGCTAAACTACATGCATTTTCAACTATTCCTTAACTTGTGGGGTCCACTTTTGTAGCCAAAACATCACAGTGGTTGGATGATCTTGGCCAACTGATCATTGCCCATTGGATTTGGACATAGATTTTTTCCTTTGCCTGTGGTGAGATATGTAATTCACGCCACTATTACGTTACGCGTCGGATCCATCCATTGTGTGAATGCTATAAGGATTAGCCCCTAAGTGTGATTTGTGGTAAATGGGATGAACGATTTGGACGGTCCGAATTGACGTAAATGTATGCCAGATTTTGCAGTGGATCAAGCACAACCATTTGATAAATGATGGAAACTGCACATTATAGCCTAGTCCTAACTACTAAGATGACTTTAGTTAAGTAACCCAAAACTCACAGCCAAATAATCTGCCCTCAGCCATGGAGATGAAGTAAAGAAGAGAGAGCATCAAAATCAAGTTGAAGAACATGACCATGTTCTTGCTTTCCTTGGCCATTTTTAGCTCCTTTTTTTTTTTTTATATATATATATAAAAAAATGTGTGAAGCTCTCTCTTCTTGGAAGTGGCTTCTATAGACCCCTCTTATTTATAGTAGATATTGAAGGAAGGGGCCAACATATAAGTCACAAAAAGTACTTAATTTCTGGTGTGTTTTACAAAGAGGCCGGCCTCAACATAGTTCTTGATGTATCATTTTATAGTATACATTTATAATTTTGTATTTTCTTAAGCCCTATGATGAGGATAAGACGGGTTAATCGAGATTAAATCTAACTTGTTAAGGCTGTTAATCCATCTCAATCAGATCTTTGTGGACACAGTCACCAGATCTTTGCTACTTGTTTGAAGTAAACCCAAATCGAATTTTGATCGATTGAGTTAGTGGGGCGGCTCAATTTCGAACATGGCATCTTTTGGCCGGAAAATGCAACCCAATCAGTTGGCCTCTTAAATAATAATTCTGCCCTTTTTAAATACTAGAAACAAATAAAATTTTGATTATAAAAAATCTATTGGGCGGACCTCCATTTCCCATGTTGCTCGCAGATATTCCTTCAACGTTGAAGTATTTCGTTACATCTGTGTACCTTTAGGGGTTCACTTGGATGCGACGATCGTTCATTTAAAACCTGGATTTCCATGTCCAAATATTGCATTTGTATTATTTTTTCTTTTAAAGAAAACGTTCACTTAAAACCTGGATTTCTATGTCCAATTGCATTTGTAATATTATTTTTTCTTTTTAAGAAAAAACACAGAGGGAAATCATCAAATATTTACTAACAGATGCAGTATTCACTTAAAATTGATTTGTCTATTTGGACAATGCTATCCAAAAAAATAAGAAAAATAAAGATTTGTGTTGTCCAAGAGAAATTTTTATTATGCACATATCTTATATCCTACAAATATGACATGCTAATAGGTCCAAGCCTGTCTAAAGCCAGGTTAACAGGAGATGTAGAGCGGGTCGCGGACACTTTCATGTCCAAGATGGACCAGAGAAGGCTTGATTGGAGGCAGAGGTGATCATGAACTCTTACATGTATATACAGGTTGGTCGAGGATCGAGACCTTTGTAGTTCTTAAGAACTAGATGTTGGTTACAATGGTCTTTAATTGGCAAGAGTCATAGACTATGGATCTCAGTACCCTGTATATAACATGATTGTCACAGGTATGTAAGATGCACCTGTGGACATTCTATTATGAGATGTACGATCATCTTGTGTGCGTGAACTGACTTTGGTTAGGATGGACAATCTCCACTATCAGAGATCCAACTTGGTGTAGGTGTGCCTTTTTTCCTTAATACATGTAGGCGTGTGAGTGTGACATGAATATGAGATTTAAGGTCGGACCTTTGGGACACTTACATTGGTTAGATCAAGATTAAGTCACTAATCATTAGCTTGGAGAAGATAATCATTATTATTATGACTTTTTTTTTTTTTTTTTTTTTATTTAACGAGGAAACCTGGCCAACAAAACAAGGCCGCGCCTACACAAACAAAGTCTCCACGGGGCCCGAAAATAAGTGGCCTGGGCCTGAGAAGACAAAAACTAGCCTATCGACATTCGGGTTACTTCAGGAAAAAAGGACCTGAAAGAAGCCTATCATAAGACTAAGAACAGAAAGGAACAAAAACCTAACATCGAACTAACCACTGGGAGGACCCAGGCGAATCGCCCGAAGGCCTAGCCTATCAAGGAAAGGGTTGCCTCTGACATGTCTCGGGAGGAGCGTCGAGTGACGAAAAAACGAGGAAACCTGGGATTCACTGCCCATACGGGCCATTCCATCTGCAGGGCCGTTTCCTTCTCGAAAAATGTGCTGAAAAATAATTTGGCCTAAGGATCGCCATCTAACAATTCTCTCTATCATGAATTTGATTAATTCTTAGACCTGAGAATATGTATGAGTTACAACCCTAACTCGTAGGCTTTAGCTCTTCCTACGAGACTATATAGAAGCTATTGAAAGTAAACATGGCTAGGTGCTTTCATCAAGAACCATTGATTCGTGCAATTGCTAATAAAGAACCCACTAAGTTTTACCTAGAGATTAGCTAGATCTATTAAATCAATGACCTATTAAGTGATTTTTCCATTGAGCCCGGTACTTGAAATATTTTAATCAATTTTTTAAATGTTTTCGACGGTTGAAGTTTTGTTTTGCCCGTTAAAACTGTTTTGATCGCACTTGAGGATGATTTAATAGTTCAGATTGGATGATCCACTATTTGATCAACATAATATGAGATCTCTGGTTTATGACCACAATATATAGTGGAAAGATTAGATTACATGTACATGCATGGATGAAGCAGATTAAAACACTTCTCTCATAGTAGGTTGCGAATTCGTACATGGGGTGGTCGAGCACCATACTGAATGCAAGCCTTAAATTTCTCATTGTTTATATGATTCTCCTACAGTAGAAGAGTAGTAGAGAGCTATCCCTGAACGTCCTTACCCCTTAAGACACATGAGGAGAAGAGAAAAGAAAAGAGATGTAAAAGTAAAAGAAAGAAAGCTTAAGACGAGGGGAGATCCACTCTATCTCCTCCTGTATCCTCACGTATGATCCACTTTTATGAATGGTGTACATCTTCCTTGGTACCTATTAGAGGATCAGAATGTTATCTCAACCTTTTGGTACTGAGATAGATTAGAAAGAGGCCTCATGAGTTTAAGGACTTGCATCAACTTTACAATATTCTACGTTGTCGGATCCTCTTTATAAGTATAATTTAAAACTATAAAGTTTAAATTCTTTTCAAAATTTTGATATGATCGTCTGTGAGAGGTGCTAGACAAACAAGTTTTTGTTCATAAAGTGCGGAGAAAAATTTTATATATTTCACTATATCTCCGTGGAAACCCATCACCTATTGCCACCCTTGGCGACATGTGCTGAACCCAAAACCCAAAAAGCTCAACTTGAGTACATCTTTTAAGTGCATGTGGTTTGTTGTCTTGCTAAGTCAACTTAACTGATTGTCAACTGTACGTATTAGTCGTAGCCAGTATTAATCCCATGAGCATTTTTCCGTAAACAATACAATAATTCAAGTTTTATTAGAGAATTTTTTTTTTTATAAAGAAACTATATTTTTAAGGAAAAGCGTAATCATGACTGTTTAAACATTACAAACAACATAAAACACCATATCCATTTTAAAAAAAAATAATAAATCAAATTTGTACTAATAAATCCTCAATTCCAAAGAGGTACTGAGGCAATTCAAATAAAGCCATCATTCGTTACAATGCACTCAACACTCACATTAGGACTGGAAAAACTAAGGTCATTCCCAAGTTAGAAATGGCTTGTATTAATCAAATACAACTCCGGAGTCGTCCTAAAAATCCAAAAACACAGCTACTAAAATGGAATGAAATCCCATACCTAGAGAGAAACTCGTTTCTCCCTTTATTCATACATAAGCTTTTCATATTAAGAATGCGAAATGAGGTTGAAATTCATATTCTCAAACTGCTCCTGAAACACAGAGCCACTGACCGACGAAGAGCTTGTCACAGTTGAGGTTTGGGTTAATCCCACCGAAGAAGCTGGAGCTCAAGTTGAACTTCTCCGTCACTAAAGTGCACGTGTCATCCGCCTCTACGCCATAGACAGATGTGCATATCGGAGTCGAATCCTGCTTTCCGGAGCCGACTGTTACATTACATGATCAAAGAAAACAAATACATAATCAATATTGCAATGAGAAATGAAATGAAGATGACTATAGTAACTTGAATTTAAACATCTACGTACGATTGCATGAGCTATAGCTAAACTACATGCACTTTCAACCATTCCTTAACTACTAAGATGATTTTATCTAATTAACCCAAAACTCACAGCCAAATAATTTGCCCTCAGCAATGGAGATGAAGAGAAGAAGAGAGAGCATCAAAACCAAATTGAAGAACATGACCATGTTGTTGCTTCTCTTAGCCATTTTAGTTCTTCTGCTTCTTCTTCTCCTGAAAAATGTGTGAAGCTCTCTCTTCTTGGAAATGGCTTCTATAAACCTCTCTTATTTATAGTAGATATTGATGGAAGAGGCCAACATATAAGTCACAAAAAGCTCTTTCTCGAGTGCCTTTTACAAAGAGGCTGGCTCATAGTTCTTGATGTATCATTTTATAGTATATATTTGTAATTTTTATATTTTTTAAAGCCCTATGATGAGGATAAGACGGGTTAATTGAGAGTAAATCTAACTTGTTATGGTTGTTAATCAATCTTGATCATATCTTTATGGACAGTCACATGATCTATTTGTGTTTGGAAGTAAACCCAAATTGAAATTTGATCACATCGGTCAAAGTATACACTCCACTCTATCAAACATTCTGATGTGAACGGATCCAATTCTAATCATCTTATAGCCATGATCATTACCCGTAAAAACTAGGCCATCATCGTACTTGTGGTATGTGGTGAACTAACTCCGATGAGAGGTCGTGATTTGAAGCCCCCATATCCAAAATTTACTCCTTATAGAAGTGACCCGTTTTGGACAGCGATAATATAACGCAACCATACGAACCTTCACAATATTTTGCTAAATTAGCCTCCTTGGTAGAATTATATAAATTATCATCCTTATAGGTTTTAGGGGACCGATAATCCTTCATATGTCTGATCTTCCCACAATTCCAGTATTTCATCTTGCCTTTACCTTTAGACTTGGATCTCGATCGTGAATTTCTTTTCTCATGTTCAGAAGTTCTTCCTCTAGCAACCAACACATTTGTAGAGGAACCATCACCACAGTTCTTTTTTCTTAATTTCTTCAAATGAATAGTTGAGATAATGGTTTTGACGCCAATGGGTTTTTTTTTTTTTACTATGGCACCGAGTGTCTACGAGATTCTCATAGAACTCGAAAATAGAATTCAATAGGATTATGGTTTGATCTTCATCATCAATCTTCACCTTCACGCTCATCAATTTGCAAAGTACTTTATTAAAGTTGTTGATGTGTTCATTGAGATCTGTTCCTTCCCCCATCTTCATATTGTACAACTACTTTAAAAACAGATGATTGGAGAGCGACCTTGTCATGAAGAAGCTCTCCAACTTCGCCTACAATATATCCAGCGGTAGTCATTTTACTGATGACATTACAGAGGGCCTCATCGGCCAAGCACAATTGAATTATGTTAATTGTCATTCGATCTAGTTCATCCCACTCTTCATCATTCATAGTATCAAGACACTTCGCCTTCCTAAGAATATCTACTGTAATCTTTGCGGAATTAGAAGGGCTTTAATCTTCACCCTCCGCAATTCAAAATTATATATTTTTCCCTGTAAACTTCCCTGCCGCCTCAAATTTAACATTCGTTTCCTTCGATACCATGTCTTTAGATTCAATCTAAAACCCCAACTTGATAACTTAATTTCTCTAATACCACTTATTAGGCGCAGAAGCATCACCTAAATGTGACCCAAACATGAATCAAACAAGCACAGATATAAAAAATTCCAGCATGCACAGAGAACACATCAATTTACCTGAAAAAACCCTTGTGGGAAAAAAATTACACTAAGTAATCCACTATGAAAACAAAATTACAAGAGACGTAATCAACTTAAATGCAAACCCTAGAGTAGAAAATCCTAGATCCCCTTCCTTCAAACCCTAACTCTCTCTAGAACATGCTTCCAATTCCTTAGAATTCACCTAATCTTGTTTTACACCTATATTATATAGCCCGAATATGGAATTAGAAACAATAATACACACTTATGCAGAAGTTGTGCAAACTGTTGATAGGACCTTTGATAGGATCGACAATCATCAATGGCCTGTCGATATGATCGAAGAACGCCCTAAAACAGTCTGGCTAGCAATTGGGGAAATTTGGAAGTTTCTTAATAGTATCGACTAGACTATCGATCCTATCAAAACTTCCCCGTTAGCATCATATTAAAGGCACCCGATTTCAACATATTGCATCGTTAGTAAATATTTGATTTCCAAAAAAAAAATGCAAAGGAAAATTAAATACATATTTACTAATAGCGTGCAAATGCATTTGGACATTGAAATTCAAGTTTTAAATGAGTGATCTTTGCATCCAAGCGAACCCTTAAAGGCATGTAGTTGTAACTAAATACTTTGACGTTGAAGGCATATCTACAAGCAACATCGGAATTAGTGGCCCACCCAATGGATTTTTTATAATCAAATTTTTTTTTTTCTATTATTTAGAAAGAGTGGAATCATTATTTAATAGGCCAACCGATCAGGTTGCATTTTCTGTGCCAACCAAAAGATGTTGGGTGATCCAAATTGAGTCATCCCACCAACTTAATCAATGTACATATTCTAGATTTGAAGAAAATGTTAATTTCATAGGTACTTTCGATGCATTGGGATGCAAGTTCACCAGCCATGATGGTGTTATGAAAGTTTCAAAGGGAGCATTCATCGTTATGAAGGCACAAACAAGTGATAATCTATATATGTTTATTAGGAATACTGTATCGATTGGAGTTGCAGCGTTTGTAGCGAAATTCATTTTAGTACATATATGACATATGTGCCTACACCACATGAGTCAGCGCAATATGAAGGTACTCCTAGATCATCGTTTAATTCCTATTTTTATTTTTATTTTATTTGACTTGTATATATGGTAAACAGTCAAAATTATCATTTAAAACTAGAAAATTCAGTAGTAAAAGACTGTTAGATTATATACACTCTAATGTGTGGGGGTTGTCGTCTGTGGTTTGTAGAGGAGAGTCATCATTCTTCGTAATATTCATTGACAACTTCTCTAGAAATGTATGGGTTTATTTTATGAAAAATAAATCCGACATGTTTGCCACTTTCAAGTTTTGAAAGGTTATGGTTGAAAAACAGTCAGAGCGACAGTTGAAAGTACTGAGGATGAAAAGTAGCGAAAAATTTACTTCAAAAGAATTTAATCAGTTTTATAATAATGAGGGGATTGTGAGGCATAACATAGTTAAGCACACACCAGAGCATAATGGTGTAGTGGAACGTATGAATCAAGCTATTTTAAAAAGGGCTTGAAGTATATTGAGTAATGCTGTGTCGAGCAAAGGTTTATGGGTTGAGGAATTAACATTGTTATTTGATGAATCGGTTTCCATCTACGACTATTGATTATAGTTTCTTGCAGAAGTATAGAGTGGTCAAGAAATAGACTACTCATGGTTATATGTATTTAGTTGTAATGCTTACTCTCATATACTATTGGTTGAGAGACATAAGATACATTAAAGGATAAAGAAGTGTACCTTTATTATAACTATAGTGATGGTGTGAAGAAATACATACTTATTTTTTATGTAAGCAAAATTGATTGTCCATACTAAAAGTCATTGTTATTATGTGTAGTAAATTGGATCTCACTAAGTCTTTCATCTCAATATGGAGGCACGCTCCTATATCTCTATGAGCATTTTTCGTAAACAACACAATGATTTAAGTTTTTTAGTAAAGAAAATATTTATATATATATAAAAAAAACTAATTTCTAATGAAAGGTGTAATCATAGCGGTTTTAACGTTACACATATAACACCACATCCATAAAAAAAATAAATAATAAAAAAATATTTTTTTTCTTAAAAAATCCTCAATTCCAAAGAGATCTCAAGGAGAGGCAATTCCAATAAAGCCATTTCACATTAAAATGCACACAACACTAGCAAAAATAGGAAGAACTAGAAATCAATCCCAAGGTAGAAATGCTTGCTTGCATTAATCAAATACAACTCCAGAGTCCTCCAAGGAATCCAAAAACACAACTACTAAAATGGAATGAAATCCTATACCTAGATAGAAACTTATTTCTCCCTTTCATACATAAGCTATTCATATTAATAATCCAAATTAAGGTTGAAATTCATATTCTCAAACTGCTCCTGAAACACAGAGCCACTGGCCAATGAAGAGCTTGTCGCAGTTGAGGTTTGGGTTGATCGCACCGAAGAAGTTGGAGCTTAAGTTGAACTTCTCCGTCACTAAAGTGCACGTGTCATCTGCCTCTATGCCATAGACAGATGCACATATCGGAGTCGAATCCTGCTTTCCGGAGCCGACTATTACATTACATGATCAAAGAAAACAAACACATTAATCAATATTGCAATGAGAAATGAAATGAAAGATCAATAAAGTAAATTGA
The DNA here is from genome assembly GCA_030180095.1 of Magnolia changhungtana. Lineage (NCBI taxonomy): Eukaryota > Viridiplantae > Streptophyta > Magnoliopsida > Magnoliales > Magnoliaceae > Magnolia > Magnolia changhungtana. The sequence continues at coordinate 2,201,528 of JASAUF010000540.1, read as the reverse complement.
ATTTAAACATCTAAGATAACATGAGCTATAGCTAAACTACATGCATTTTCGAACATTCCTTAACTGATGATGACTCATCCACTATGGTAATTTAAGATCACATGAGATACAGCTAAACTACAGCTGAATATCACACTGATAGATTTTTTTCCATTGGGTGTGGTGAGATATGTAATTCACGCCACGATTACATCATACATCATACATCTCATCCATCCATTGTTTGAATACTAAAATTTGTGATAAATGGGCCAAACGATATTTGGATGGTCTGATATGATGTATACATGTGGCACGTTTTGAAGTGGATCAATCACTACCATTTGAGAAACTGCGGAAACAAACACATGGTAGCATAGTCCAAACCACTCAGATGATTTTACTTAAGTGACCCAAAACTCACATCCAAATAATCTGGCCTCAGCCATGGAAATGAAGAGAAGAAAAGAGAGCATCAAAACCAAGTTGAAGAACATGAACATGTTGTTGTTTTCCTTAGCCATTTTAGCCCTTCTTCTTTTTTTTTTTTTTTTTAATGAAAAATGTGTGAAGCTCTCTCTTCTTGGAAGTGGCTTCTATAAACCTCTCTTATTTATAGTAGATATTGATGGAAGGGGCCAACATATAAGTCACAAAAAGCTCTTTCTTGAGTGCCTTTTACAAAGAGGCCGGCCTCTACATAGTTCTTGATGTATCATTAATTTTATAGTATACAATTATAATTTTGAATTTTCTTAAGCCCTATGATGAGGATAGAACCAGTCAATCGGGATTACATCTAAAATTTTATGGTTGTTAATCCATCTCGATCAGCTCTTTGTCGACACAGTCACTCAATATATGCTACTTGTTTGGAAGTAAACCCAATTCAAATTTTGATTGATTTAGTGGGGCGACTCAATTTCAAAAACACATCATCTTTTGGCCGGCTCGGAAAATGTGATCCGAATGGTCAGCCTATTAAATAATAATTTTTTTCTTAATTTCTACTTGAAAAAAAAATGCATTGGGCAGTCCACTAATTACCATGTTGCTCACAAATGCCTTCAACATCGAAGTATTTATTTACATCTATGTGCCTTTAGGAGTTTGCTTGGATGTGAAGGTCGCTCACTTAAAACTTGGATTTCCATGTCCAATTGCATTTGGATGCTCTTAGCAATTATTTGATTTCCCTTTTGACGTAGAACGTGTCACAAAAACACTCTTAGTATGGTTGGACCAAAAGAAGGTGGACTGTAAATTTATCATAACTTTTGATTCGAGTATCGTTACGGCGCATTGACCGAGTATCAAAAGCCAAAGTAGAATGAGGTTTTTTTTTTTTTTTTTTTTTTTTGGAGGGGATTGATGTAGAGTGGGATGTAGACACTTTCATGTCCGAGATAGATCAGAGAAGGCTCGATCGGAGGTAGAAGTCGTTAAGATTGTTTGGAACCTTAAAATGGGTATATCTCGCAAACCGGAATGAGTTACTCGACTTACCATATATGATTTTGGGGTAGGATGAGCTACTTTAGCCAACCAACCTGGCTATCATGCCAAATTTGCGAGATTCCACCAAATCGATGGTCAAAAATCAATTTTATTTCTATTTTTACTATTTATAGTAAGCTTTAGTTTGATTATAACTCTTCATCCATTAGGCTTTAGGAGTTGTCCAACATGAAAAGTGTTTAGAAAAATTAGGAGAATAACGTGGTTAAGCCACACATGACCTTTACTATAAATAGTAAATCTATTTATAGTAAGTTACGAATTTCAGGGAGTTTGAGTTGGAGTCTAATGGTGAAACTTCTTCCAAGATTTGGTATCACTGTTTATCAATCAATCAAATTACAAATTTTATAGAATTTATTTTCTATTTTTCTTACTTTTTCATCGTGGATTCAAGAAGTCTCTGTAAGGAGTCTGGAGAAGCTCCGTGGATTCAAGGTAGTTATCCTTGAGGAAGATGGTGATAGCCCTGCGTCAACTTTGTATATTAATTTTTTATTACACACACACACACACACACACGTACGTACACACATAGAAGGATAAGAGATGCAATATTCTCTTAAGATAGATTTGTCCATTTGAACAGTACTGTCCAAAAATATGGAAAAATAAAATGTGTTGTCCAAGAGATCGAAAGGCCAGAATGTCACTGTACACGACAGCCCTGTCTTTAATGTGTCTTACATTAAATTGTACTCCAGAAGATGCAACCCCACGTTACACATATGGCCTTCTGATTCCGGGGAACATGTTGGCATTTTCGGATGCATGTACTATATGAGCCGAATCTCAAAAGTATGTCATATGACCCACATACTGCAGGAGCCAAATCTCACACTTGTGCCATAGGATCATCACCTCTTCAATAGATGCTGCTGTTGCTGTAAATAAAAAATGCTCCTGCAGTGCCATCTTTACTAGAAGGGCATCAACGGCTCATTCTATCCGAAGCGGATTGGCTGGTGTACCACACACCAGCTATATAGCTGTGTATTGACGTCAGCAGGTTCTGTGGGTCCCATCATGAGGTATGTGTTATATCCAAACCGTCCATCCATTTGGCGATCTCATCTTAAGGCTTGAGATGAAAAATAAGACAGATCTAAAGATCCAAGTGGACCACACTGAAAAAAGCAGTGGGGGATTGATTGTCTACCATTGAAACCCTTTTGGGGTCACAGAAGTTTGGTATCAATATGAAATTTGTTTTTCCTCTTCATCCATGTATTTGTGACCTTATTAACAGATTGGATGGAAAATAAGCGTTATGGTGGGCCCTATGAATTTTTTAACAATGAAAATCATTATCCTTGCTGCTATTTTTGGTGTGGTCCATTTGAGCTTTGGATATGATTAATTTTTAGTCAAATGCTCTAAAATGATCTAGAAAAATGGATTAACGGTGTGGATATAATAAATACATCATTGTGGCGCCCATGTAACTTTGATCTCCTTTGAACCGTTCGTACAACTCAAGAGTTCGAGCAGCGTAGGGGATCGCCTTCGCACAACACGTATCTAAACCAGCTATATAGCTGGTGTGTGTACGTGGTACACTAGCCAATCCGCTTCCATTCTATCCATGCATCCAAACGCAATGGATATGGGTCCATGACTAACTGGGCTAGTATGCAGCTAAGTGAGTTGGATGCAGGGAAGGATGTGATGAGGTGGATCACCATCTTCCTCAAGGATAACTACTCCAAATCCACGGAGCTCTCCGGATTCCTCATAGAGTTTCCCCAAATCCAAGAGAGATAAATGGAAATAATTTTTGATAAATTCAAAAATAAATTGATTGGTGATAAAAACAAAATTACAATCATTTAAATAATGAGTTTAAACCTAGGACAGAGTTTTAGACTCAAACTCTCTAAAAAATGACTTACTATAAATATTAAACTTATTATTTATGGATGGTCATAATTCCTACTAGACTTTATAGTTTTTGCCCAAAAAAAGTAAGTGTCAAAATTTTCCTAATTACGTTATTCTCCTAATTTTTCTAAGCCATTTTTATATTGGGCATGACTCCAACAACGCAAAATATCAAAAGTTATGATCGAATTAAAACTTACTATTTATAGTAAGAATGAAAATAAAATGAACTTTTGACTATCAATTTGATGGAATCTCACAAATCCGGCATGGACAACTCAGCATAGTGGGGTTCGTTGGCTTCTTTGCATGCCAATGAAACTCAGAGAAGAAATTTCATTCCGTACGTATACATTTATTCTATGAATATGACATAGTAATAGTTCCAAGCCTATCCAAAGCCAAGTTAAGCTCATCGGGCTAGGAGGGTCATGAGCCCATTGTTATATTATGTACCTAGAAAATTAATACGAGCTCTAATCTACTAGCAATGTAAATGGGACAAGGCTATCCTAGTGGTAGATCATGATAACAATGAGTCCCTCATGGACATCTTGATATACTTAGTGTGTACTGTCATTATGAACTCATACATGTGTATGGGTTGGTTGAGGATTAAGTCCTCCGTAGTCCTTAAGAACTAGCAATTGGCCATGATGGTCTTTAATTGAAGAAAATCACGGAGTTGTGAACATTCTATTATGAGATGTATGGTCATCTTGTGTGTGGGAACAAAATTGAGTTAGGATGGACAGTCATCACCATCAGGAATCTGAATTGGTGTCAACGTGCCTTCTCTTTCAACCACTACGGAAGTGTGAGCGTCCCATGCATACAAGAACTAAGTTCAGACCTTTGGGACACTTACATTGGTTGGATCAAGATCAAGTCATTGATCATTAGCCTCGATCAAATGATCATCATGATTATGACTTGATGTTATATGAATTTGATTAATCCTTAGACTTGAGAATGTATAGGAGTTATTGACGGGTCTTTAACTCTTTTTACAAGAATATATAGGAGTCATTGAAAGTTGACATGGCTGGATACTTCTCACAATAATTGTTGATTCTTGCATAGGTCAATACTGAACCCATTAGGTTTACTCAGGGACTATTTAATGGCTTGATCTATTAGATTAGTGACTCATTAAGTGATTTTTTTATTAGGCCTAACACTTGAAATGTTTTAATGAGCTTTTTAAAAGTTTTCGATCACTAAAGTTTTGTTTTAACCATTAAAACTGCTTTGAATTACACTTGATAATGATCTAATGGTCCAAGTAAGAAGATCCACTATTTGATCAGCATATGACACATATATTTAGTGTATGGCCACATGTAGATGCATGGATGAAACATATCAATGCACTTCTCTCACAATATGTTATGAAGTAGGGTGGTGAAAACCATAATAAATACATGCACCCCTAGAATCCCTCCTTATCTATATGATTATTATCTCATAAGAGAAGATTAGTAGAGAGCTAGCCCTGAACAATACATGCACCCCTAAAAAGAGAAAGAGAAAGTTTAGGAGAAGAAGAGGAGATCCACCCCATCTTCACTTTCATTCTCATGTGTGGCCGAGTTTTGTGGATGGTGTACTTCGTTCGCGGCACCTACCAGATGATAATATATTCAGTACTTATCTCAACTTTCTGGTACTAAGATATATTAGGAAGAGACCTGAGTTGAAGGACTTGTGTCGATTCTACAACGTTCTGCACCATTGGATCATCTTCATAGGTATGATCTAAGCCTCTCAAGTTTAGATTCTTTAGAAAATCTGATATGATTGTCTACAAGATGTATTGGATGAACATGCTTTCTGTTCATAAAACGTGGAGAAAAGTTTTATGTGGTTTGCAATCCATGAAAATCCATTATCATTGCCACCCTTAGCCGCGTGTGTTGAACTGAAAACCCAATACGCTCAACATGAGTACATCTTTTAAGTCGCATGTGGTTTGCTATCTTGCTAAGCCAACTCAAAATTTTGCCAACCGTACTTATTAGTTATGGCCCATGGTAGTGGATACCAATCACATGTCCGTTGAGTATCATTTTTAAGTATTAATTTAATTATTAATCAAATTTTAATCAGTTAAAAAAGAAAAATGATTGGTTAAAAATTTTCTTTTTAGAGTTGTGGTGTTAATATGATTAGAAAATAAACCACATGTTTGAAGGGTACAAGAATGCCCATCAAGCCAGAGTATCTGATAGAAAGTGATCGCCTAAAGAAACATGCAAAAATCACACTGATGGTATGATCCAATCCATCATTTACTGACCTTACTTTCTACAGTCGTCTGTTTTCCAAGCTATGGATATGATGGTTAAGATTGCCTAATTAACATCAATGATTCTTTAGAAACATAAGCAATCCATGACAGGTCCTAAGAAATAGATGGATAGGATTGTTGATTAGAATTTCTTCTTCTTATTCTTCTTCTTCTTCTTCTTCTTTATTTATTTATTTATTTATTTATTTTATGTAAACAAAATCGACGGTCCATACTAAAAGTCATGGATCGAATTGTTAATATTTGTATAAGTGGATTGGGTCCACATATGCCTGTGAGCATTTTCCGTAAACAACACAATAATTTAAGTTTTTTAGTAGAGAAAAAAAAATGTTTTTCTAATAAAAAGTGTGATTAAGACTGTTTAAACAGAACAAACAGCATATAACACCATATCCATAAAAATAAAAAAATCAAAAATCAAAATCAAAATTTTACTAAAAAATCTTCAATTCCAAAGACATCCCGGGACAATTCAAATAAAGCCATTTCATGTTACAATGCACATGACACTCACAAAAGGACAGGAAAAACTAGAAATCATTCCCAAGGTAGAAATGGGTTGCTTGCATTAATCAAATACAACTCTGGAGTCCTAAAAATCCAAAAACACAGCTACTAAAATGAAATGAAATCCTACCTAGAGACTTATTTCTCCTGGCCCTTTATTCATACATAAGCTTTCCGTATTAATAATGTGAATTAAGGTTGAAATTCATCTTCTCAGACTACTCCTGAAACACAGAGCCACTGACCGACGAAGAGCTTATCGCAGTTGAGGTTTGGGTTGATCGCACTGAAGAAGTTTGAGCTCAAGTTGAAATTCTCTGTCACTAAAGTGCACGTGTCACCCGTCTCTACACCATAGACGGATGCGCATATCGGAGTCGAATCCTGCTTTCTAAAGCCGACTGTTACATTACATGATCAAAGAAAACAAAGACATTAATCAACATTGCAATGAGAAATGAAATGAATATCACTATAGTAATTCATTTAAGATCACATGAGCTATATATATAGCTAAACTACATGCATTTTCGACTTTTTCCTTAACTGACGATGGCTCATCCACTATAGTAATTTAAGATCACATGAGATATAGCTAAACTACAGCTGAATATCACACTGATAGATTTTTTCTATTGGGTGTGGTGAGATATGTAATTCACGCCACGATTACAATATACATCTCATCCATTCATTGCCTGAATACTACGAGGATCACCCCTTAAGAGTGATTTGTGATAAATGGGCGGAACGACATTTGGATGGTCTGATATGATGTACACATAAGCCATGTTTTGCAGGGGATCAATCACTACCATTTGAGAAACTGCGGAAACAAACACATGATAGCATAATCCAAACCACTAAGATGATTTTACTTAAGTGACCCAAAACTCACATCCAAATAATCTGGCCTCAGCCATGGAAATGAAGAGAAGAAAAGAGAGCATCAAAACCAAGTTGAAGAACATGACCATGTTCTTGTTTTCCTTAGCCATTTTGGCTTCTCTGTTTTTTTTTTTTTTTTGAAAAGTGTGTGGAGCTCTCTCTTCTTGGAGTTGGCTTCTATAAACCTCTCTTATTTATAGTAGATATTGATGGAAGGGGCCAACATATAAGTCACAAAAAGCTCTTTCTTGTGTGCGTTTTACAAAGAGGCCGGCCTCTACATAGTTCTTGATGTATCATTTGTAGTTTATATTTGTAATTTTGTATTTTCTAAGTCCTTTGATGAGGATAAGACGGTTAAACAAGATTAAATCTAAATTCTATGTACGGTTGTCAATCCATCTCAATCAGATCTTTGTGGACACAGTCACCTGATCTATGCTACTTGTTTGGAAGTAAACCCAAATCAAAATTTGATTGATTGTGTTGGTGGGTCAGCTCAATTTTAATCACACAACATCCTTTGGCCAGCGCAAAAAATGAAATTTTGATTAGAAAAAATGCATTAATTGGGTGGGCCACTATTTCTCATGTTGCTCACGGATATACCTTCAATGTTGAGGTATTTAGTTACATCTGTATGCCTTTAAAGGTTCACTTGGATGCAGAGATCACTCAATTGGGATATTCATGCGCAATTGCATTTGGATATAGTATTCATTTAAGATATATTTGTCCATTTTGGTAAGGTTGTCCAAAAATAAATAAATAAAGATTATGTTATCTAAGAGACCCAAATAAGACCCGTGTGAGACAAACGTGTGGCATAAGACCCGCATATTGCAACAGCCGGGTCTCACACGTGTGCCATGGGATCACCTCTTCAATAAATGCTCCTGCAGTGCCATCTTTAGTAGGAGGATATCAAACAATAGCATTCTATCCTAGTGGGCCTGTAGGCAGTTATATTAAGTAAGTTTTTTTTTTTGGAAAAAGGAATATTTCATTACTGGACAAAAAATACAGATATTCGGGTCTTCGAATGGAAAATGACCAACAAAAGACCTATCGTAAGGAGGCCCGAACACTTGGCCCAAAAAGCAAAACAAAGGAACAAACAAAGATGTTGAGGCTTTAATTCTTCCTCTCTCTGATCGACATTCGAGACCGACCTTGTCAAGGAAGAGGAAACCCCTCACTATTGAGGCAAATCCGCCTTGCAAGAAGTAAGAAAACAAACTTGGGACACACTTCCAACACGAGCGAGCACATCAGCCGAAGCATTACCTTCCCTGAACACGTGTCTGAACTCCACCAAGGTAAGATTCCGAAGTCTATCCGTAATGGTTTTCCAACCATTCCATATCCAACCAATGTTTGCTTCCTCATTGAAGACTTTAATCACCAAATCCGAATCTGACTCGACCACAATTTTGAAGAAACCTTTATCCAAACATTGAAGAATCCTATCATGAACTGCACGAATCTCAGCTCCAATATTGGACATCACACCATAACCAAAAGCGAAACCAAACAAGAATTCGCCCTTGTCATTTCTACAGACACCTCCACCCCCAGCCAAGCCTGGGTTGCCCCTTGAGGACCCGTCAACATTTACTTTCACCCAACCTGCAGGTGGTTTCTTCCATAAGACCACAGTTTGGTGCGATGGATGAGGCTGAACATACCCTCTCTTAACATTTTCATTGGAGGTGGTGGTCAGCCACCAAGAGACTTTTGCAATAATCGATGAAGCCTTCATAGCTCTATCATCATAAATAGCCCCGTTCCTAGCTTGCCAAAGTTCCCAAAGAATAAAAGCTGGAGAAAGAAGGTTACGTACGAGCACACTCTGTACGCAGTCATTATCCCTCCTCCATTAGGATTCTAGCTTCCACCGATTGACGCCTTTGTAAGGAGATCCTACTGAATCGCAAAAATTTCCCGGACATAAAATACCGCTGGCGCCGTCGTCCGTAAAGAGATGGGACATGGTCTCTTCGGCCGGGCCATGCTCGAATCGTCTCACAATCAACCGCACTTTGATGCCAAGGACACGCCTCTGGATTGGATTGCTTTTTCAATCGGAATTGCATTGTGGAGAATTTTCCAGATAAAGAGGGAAATTTTCGGTGAAGATTTCGGTGTCACACCCATCTCGCCCAAAGACTTTCTGGGGAGCGTTCGACCTGCTGATGTCCCAGGCAGATTTTACAGAGAAGGCGCCTGAAGAGGTGAAGGGCCAAAGAGGGGTATCGGGACCTGTTGAGACACAAAATCCACGCTGAAAAATATACTCAAAAACATGAGTAGGGAGCATGGAAAGAGCCATCGACGGCGGGAGAGGACCAGATGGGCCCAACACTTGGTTAACTTACAAGGAGAGAGCATCATCTCGATATTTCGATCGTCAAGAAATTCTACTAGAAGAGGGCCAAGACAAAATTTCCAATTGCATCGCCAAAAATTTTTCGCAATCTCCTATATTGGGCATGCCAACACTCCACTGAACTTTTTCTACCAGGAACGGAGTGACGCTGATGATCTTCTTCCAAAATGGTGACGCGCTCCTAACATTTCTGTCATACACCAATGTTCCCTGATTGTAATTATACTTTGATGCCATAAAAGAGGCTATCAATTTGATGGCAACCGGACCATAAGCTAGAATCCCTACTCAAAGCCAAGCACCTAAGCCATTTTCATTTGGAGGGCTTTCATCACCTCTGATAGATTTTGGATTCCTAATCCACCTTCATCTTTCGGCCTTGTGATACATTTCCAGCTTTTCCAATGCAATTTCCGTTTACCACTTGCCCACCTCCGACGAAAGTTCTTTCCGGGCATTATGAACTCATGCATTTGGAATGCAAGAAGCGGCCATCGTGTGTATAGGAATACCGCCTCACATGCCGATAAGCACTAGCCTACCATGACGGTCTTTAATCATAAAAAATCTGGATCGCCAACCCCTAATCCGGCCTTCTACTTTGTCTACCAAAGGCTGAAAAGCATTAACTTTCAGTCTACCAACTGCCAGAGGGACTCCTAGATAGAGAAGAGGGCCCGTGGATCGTCCGATGCCTAGCTGTCTGGAGATTGCTCGAATCCTGGTAACCGGAGTTTTATCGGAACAATAAAATGAGCTTTTGCCTTTGTTAATACATTGACCCGACGCTAATTGATATTCCTCCAACAGAGTTGCGACCCTTCTCATTGAAGCCTTACCTCCGTTTAGAAAGAGGAGGGTATCATCCGCATAGAGAAGATGGGAAACAACCGGGTTGCCCCTCCCGAGGGAGAAAGGAGCACAACTGCCTGACGCTACCATGTGGTGAAGGCCTCGGCTTAAAACGTCTGCCCCTAGGATGAACAGACTAGGCGAGAGTGGATCACCTTGCCTCAGCCCACAGGATGACTTCAAAAAGCCAGATGCTTCCCCATTTATCAAGACAGAGAACCAGCAGCTTGAGTAATTCTCCACTATGTTGACCCACCTCTCGCAAAACCCGAACCGCGTCAAAACGTGCTTCAGAAAATTCCAATCCACTTTGTCGTACGCTTTTTCCATATCCAACTTGAGCACCACATTGCCTCCTCTAGACTTCCTATTAACACCCCTGAACAACTCCTGAGAAAGAGCAATGTTCTCCGAGATAGACCGACCTTTAACAAAAGCACCCTGCTCTGGGGAGATCAAAGAGGGGAGGAAACGACTGAGCCTGACAGCTATGATCTTCGAGAAGATCTTATAGAGGCAATTGCATAAGCTTATAGGTCGGAAATCAGCCCATTTCCTAGGAGCGGCCCTTTTGGGAATCAAACAAATCAGAGAGATCTTTATTTTTTTGCTTTGGAATCTTCCCTCCCCAAAGAAGTAGACCATCCCTTGTAAATATCCAGGCCAACAATGTCCCAACAAACCGAGTAGAAAACTCCCGAAAACCCGTCTCTCTCTCGCACTTTCTTTCTCTCTCTAATGGAGAGGATAGTTAGTGAACTTCTTGGATGGATGGCACCACCATAAGACAATCATTCATCTCCTGTGTCACCAAATGCGGCACCAAATCAAGCAAATCTGAATTAACAAGGCTGCATCTTCCTTTAAAAAGATCCTCAAAATGGCTGATTGCAGCTTTCTTAATTTCATCTGGCTCCTTCAAAACTTCCCCTGAAACAAGCTGAATACTAGAAATTCTAGCCCTTCTTTGTCTTTCAGTAGCTGTGGCATGAAAAAACTTAGTGTTGCGATCCCCTTCATCTAACCAACTTATTCTAGACTGATGACAATGCATACAAGCAACCTACTGGGTGGGACATTTCATCCCTCTCTACTTTTTATTTTTATCAAATAGTAGTGTTAATCAACCAGTTCCAAGCTTGAGTAGAGGAGGATTAATGTCATGTGGGTCAGAAATGGAATTATTAAAATAAGCCAACTGTGAAATAGCTAGACTGATGACAATATGTGAAATTTGAAAATTTTAAAAGATTGTTATTGGATTGCCTTTTATGCATGCTAATGAAATTCGGAGAGAAATTTTCATTTTGTACATATCTTAGATTCTACAAATATTTCATGCTAATAGGTTCATACTTGTCCAGAGATAGTTTAGGCTCATTGGGCTGGGGAGGTCATGAATTGACACAAGGATGGACGCGCGTGATGAGGTTGATCACTATCTTCCTCAGGGATAACTACTCCAGATCCATAGAACTTCGAATGTTGGCATTTTCGGATGCATGAACTATAGGAGCCGAATCTCAAAAGTATGTCATATGACCCACATACTGCAGGAGCCAAATCTCACACGTGTGTCATAGGATCATCACCTCTTCAATAGATGCTGCTGTTGCTGTAAATAAAAAATGCTCCTGCAGTGCCATCTTTACTAGAAGGGCATCAACGGCGCATTCTATCCAATGCGGATTGGCTGGTGTACCACACACCAGCTATATATATAGCTGTGTATTGACGTCAGCAAGTTTTGTGGGTCCCATCATGAGGTACATGTTATATCCAAACCGTCCATCCATTTGGCGATCTCGTCTTAAGGCTTGAGACGAAAAATAAAACAGATCTAAAGATCAAGTTGACCACACTGAAAAAAGCAGTGGGGGATTGATCGTCTACACTGAAACCCTTTTGGGGGTCACAGAAGTTTCGGATCAATATGAAATTTGTTTTTCCTCTTCATCCATGTATTTGTGACCTTATTAACAGATCTAGATTGGATGGAAAATAAATGTTACGGTGGGCCCTACGAATTTTTTAACAATGAAAATCATTATCCTTGCTGCTATTTTTGGTGTGGTCCATTTGAGCTTTGGATATGATTAATTTTTTGTCTAATGCTCTAAAATGATCTAGAAAAATGGATTAACGGTGTGGATATAATAAATACATCATCGTGGCGCCCATGTAACTTTGATCTCCTTCGAACTGTTTGCACAACTCGGAGCTCGAGAAGCGTCAGGGATCATCTTCGCACCTCGCACAACACGTATCTACACCAGCTATATAGCTGGTGTGTGGTACACTAGCCAATCCGCTTCCATTCTATCCATGCATCCAAACGCAATGCATATGGGTCCATGTCTAACTGGGCTTGTACGCAGCTAAGTGAGTTGGATGCAGGGAAGGATGTGATGAGGTGGATCACCATCTTCCTCAAGGATAACTACTCTGAATCCACGGAGCTCTCCCGATTCGTCATAGAGTTTCCCCAAATCCAAGAGAGATAAATATAAATAATTTTTTATAAATTCAAAAATAAATTGATTGGTGATAAAACAAAATTACAATCATTTAAATAATGAGTTCAAACCTAGAAAGCGTTTTAGACTCAAACTCTCTAAAAACATGACTTACTATAAATATTAAACTTATTATTTATAGCCGGTCATAATTCCTACTAGACTTTATAGTTTTTTGCCAAAAAAAGTAAGTATCAAAATTTTCCTAATTACGTTATTCTCCTAATTTTTCTAAGCCATTTTTATATTGGCCATGACTCCAACAACTCAAAATATCAAAAGTTATGATTGAATTAAAACTTACTATTTATAGTAAGAATAAAAATAAAATGAACTTTTTGACTATCAATTTGATGGAATCTCACAAATCCGGCATGGACAACTCGGCATAGTGGGGTTGGTTGGCTTCTTTGCATGCCAATGAAACTCAGAGAAGAAATTTCATTCCGTACGTATACATTTATTCTATGAATATGACATAGTAATAAGTCCAAGCTTATCCAAAGCCAAGTTAAGCTCATTGGGCTAGGAGGGTCATGAGCCCATTGTTATATTATGTACCTAGAAACGGGACAGGGCTATCCTAGTGGTAGATCATGATAACGATGAGTCCCTCATGGACATCTTGATATACTTAGTGTGAACTGTCATTATGAACTCATACATGTGTATGGGTTGGTTGAGGATTAAGCCCTCCGTAGTCCTTAAGAACTAGAAATTGGCCATGATGGTCTTTAATCGAAGAAAATCACGGAGTTGTGAACATTCTATTATGAGATGTATATATGGTCATCTTGTGTGTGAGACCAAATTGAATTAGGATGGATAGTCATCACCATCAGGAATCTGAATTGGTGTCAACGTGCCTTCTCTTTCAGCCACTACGGAAGTGTGAGCATCCCATGCATACAAGAACTAAGTTCAGACCTTTGGGACACTTACATTGGTTGGATCAAGATCAAATCATTGATCATTTGCTTCAATCAAATTAATGATCATCATGAGTATGACTTGATGTTATATGAATTTGATTAATCCTTAGACTTGAGAATGTATAGAAGTTATTGGCGGGTAGTCTTTGACTCTTTTATGAGAATATATAGAAGTCATTGGAAGTTGACATGGCTGGATACTTCCCACAAGAATTGTTGATTCTTGCATAGGCCAATACTGAACCCATTAGGTTTACTTAGGGACCGTTTAATGGCTTGATCTATTAGATTAGCGACTCATTAAGTGATTTTTTTATTAGGCCCAACAGTTGAAATGTTTTAATAAGCTTTTTAAAAGTTTTCGATCACTAAAGTTTTGTTTTAACCGTTAAAACTGCTTTCAATTACACTTGATAATGATCTGATTGTCCAAGTAAGATGATCCACTATTTGATCAGCATATGACACATATATCTAGTGTATGGCCACATGTAGATGCATGGATGAAACATATCAATGCACTTCTCTCACAATATGTTATGAAGTTGTGGTCAGGGTGGTGTAAACCATACTAAATATATACACCCCTAAAATCCCTCCTTATCTATATGATTATTATCTCATGAGAGAAGATTAGTAGAGAGCTAGCCCTGAACAACTCCACCCCTTAAGACATGTGAGAAGAAGGAAAAAAGAGAGAGTTTAAGAGAAGAAGAGGAGATCCACCCCATCTTCACCTTCATTCTCATGTGTGGCCGAGTTTTGTGGATGGTGTACTTCGTCCCCGGCACCTACCAGATGATTATACTTATCTCAACTTTCCGGTACTAAGATATATTAGGAAGAGACCTGAGTTGAAGGACTTGCGTCGACTCTACAACATTCTGCACCGTTGGATCATCTTCATATGTATGACCTCTCAAGTTTAGATTCTTTAGAAAATCTGATATGATTGTATACAAGATGTGTTGGATGAACATGCTTTTTGTTCATAAATCGTGGAGAAAAGTTTTACGTCGCTGGCAATCCATGAAAATCCATTACTCATTGCCACCCTTAGCCGCATGTGTTGAACTGAAAACCCAATAAGCTCGACATGAGTACATCTTTTAAAACGCATACGGTTTGCTGTCTTGCTAAGCCAACTCAATTTTTTGCCAACCGTACTAATTAGTTATGGCCCATGGTAGTGGATACCGATCACATGTCTGTTGAGTATCATTTTCAAGTATTAATTTAATTAAAATATTTAATTATTAATTAAGTCTTAATTACTTAAAAAAGAAAAATGATTGGTTAAAAATTTTCTTTTTAGAGTTGTGGTGTTAATATGATTAGAAAATAAATCACATGTTGGAAGGGAACAAGAATGCCCATCAAGCCAGTATCTGAAAGAAGGTGATCGCCTAAAGAAACATGTAAAATTCACACTGATGGGATGATTCCAATCCATGACGGGTCCTAAGAAATAGATGGATAGGATTGTTGATTAGACTTTTTTTTTTTTTTTTTTTTTTTTTTTTTTTTAATGTAAACAAAATTGATGGTCCATACTAAAAGTCATGGATCGAATTGTTAATATTTGTATAAGTGGATTGGGTCCACATATGCCTGTGAGCATTTTCCGTAAACAACACAATAATTTAAGTTTTTTAGTAGAGAAAAAAAAAGGTATTTTTCTAATAAAAAGTGTAATTAAGACTGTTTAAACAGAACAAACAGTATATAACACCATATCCATAAAAATAAAAAAAATCAAAATCAAAATTTTACTAAAAAATCTTCAATTCCAAAGACATCCCGAGGCAATTCAAATAAAGCCATTTCATGTTACAATGCACATGACACTCACAAAAGGACAGGAAAAACTAGAAATCATTCCCAAGGTAGAAATGGGTTGCTTGCATTAATCAAATACAACTCTGGAGTCCTAAAAATCTAAAAACACAGCTACTAAAATGAAATGAAATCCTACCTAGAGAGAAACTTATTTCTCCTGGCCCTTTATTCGTACATAAACTTTCCGTATTAATAATATGGATTAAGGTTGAAATTCATCTTCTCAAACTGCTCCTGAAACACAGAGCCACTGACCGACGAAGAGCTCATTGCAGTTGAGGTTTGGGTTGATCTCACTGAAGAAGTTTGAGCTCAAGTTGAAGTTTTCTGTCACTAAAGTGCACGTGTCACCCGCCTCTACGCCGTAGACGGATGCGCATATCGGAGTCGAATCCTGCTTCCTAAAGCTGACTGTTACATTACGTGATCAAAGAAAACAAAGACATTAATCAATATTGCAATGAGAAATGAAATGAATATCACTATAGTAATTAATTTAAGATCACATGAGCTATATATATAGCTAAACTACATGCATTTTCGACTTTTCCTTGACTGATGATGACTCATCCACTATAGTAATTTAAGATCACATGAGATATAGCTAAACTACAGCTGAATATCACACTGATAGATTTTTTCCATTGGGTGTGGTGAGATATGTAATTCACGCCACGATTACATCATACATCTCATCCATTCATTGCTTGAATTCTACAAGGATCACCCCTTAAGAGTGATTTGTGATAACTGGGCCGAACGTCGACATTTGGATGATCTGATATGATGTACACATAAGCCATGTTTTGCTGTGGATCAATCACTACCATTTCAGAAACTGCAGAAACAAACACATGATAGCATAATCCAAACCACTAAGATGATTTTACTTAAGTGACCCAAAACTCACATCCAAATAATCTGGCCTCAGCCATGGAAATGAAGAGAAGAAAAGAGAGCATCAAAACCAAGTTGAAGAACATGACCATGTTCTTGTTTTCCTTAGCCATTTTGGCTTCTCTTTTTTTTTTTTTTTTTTGAAAAATGTGTGGAGCTCTCTCTTCTTGGAATTGGCTTCTATAAACCTCTCTTATTTATAGTAGATATTGATGGAAGGGACCAACATATAAGTCACAAAAAGCTCTTTCTTGTGTGCGTTTTACAAAGAGGCCGGCCTCTACATAGTTCTTGATGTATCATTTGTAGTTTATATTTGTAATTTTGTATTTTCTAAGTCCTTTGATGAGGATAAGACGGTTAATCAAGGTTAAATCTAAATCCTACGTACGGTTGTCAATCCATCTCAATCAGATCTTTGTGGACACATTCATATGATCTATGCTACTTGTTTGGAAGTAAACCCAAATCAACATTTGATTGATTGGGTTGGTGGGCCAGCTCAATTTCAGTCACAGAACATGATGTAGAGTGGGTCGTGGACAGTTTCATGACCAAGATGGATCAGAAAAGGCTCAGTCGGCGACAGAAGTGATCCGGACCGTTGTACCTTAGATCGGGCGTATCTCGTAATCCGGAGTGAGTTACCTGACGTAAAATATATGATTTTGGGGTAGAACAAGCTACTTTAGCCAACCAACCCTGCTATGCTATGTTGCGACGCTGACGCAGGGATGAACGTGATGAGGATAACTACTCTGAATCCACGGAGCTTCTCTGGACTCCTCACAGAGACTTCTCGAATCCACGAGGAAAGAAAGCAGAAAATAGAAATAAATTCTAAGAAATTTGAAATTGATTAATTGATTACTAAAAATGAGTTCACAACCCTTTAAATAGGGGTACCAAGCAATGGGAAAGAAATCAGAATCAAACTACGACTAAAACTCCTAGAATCCATGACTTACTATAAATAGTAAACTTACTATTTATAGACGGTCGTGATGTCTACTAGTGCACAAGGTTTTCGGCCAAAAATAGTAAGTGCCCTATTTGGTTTCACCAAACCGTTCCCCTAATTATTCTAAGCTCTTTTCATGTTGGACGCAACTCCTAAAGCCCGACGGATAAAGAGTTATAATCAAACTAAAACGTATTATTTATAGTAAAAACGAGATTAAAACAGGGAAATGACCATCGATCCGGGGGTTTCTTGCAATTCCAGGTGTCGTAACCCCACGTAGCAGGGTTGGTTGGCTAAAGTAGCTCGTTCTACCCCAAAATCAGATATTTTACGTCGGGTAACTCATTCCGGATTGCAAGATACGCCCGATCTAGGTCCGGATCACTTCTGTCATCGACCGGGCCTTTTCTAATCCATCTTGGCCATGAAACTGTCCGCGACCTGCTCTACATCAGTCCCCTCCACTTTAAAAGAACTCGTCCTCGAGTTTCATCCTGCACTGGTTCATGATACTCGGTTAGGTCCGCGACGTTGAAAGTCTGTGAGATCGCCATGTTATTTGGAAGATCAACAACATAAACGTTGTCATTGATCTTTCGAATGATTGAGACGCGTCCAATCTTCTTATTTTTCAACTTGTTATACGTCCCGGTCAAAAATCTCTCTTTGCGCAGATAGGTCATAACGTGGTTGCCCACCTCGAACACTTTTTCTCACCGGTGCTTATCTGCTTGTTCCTTGTACTTCTCGTTCGAGGCATGTAGCTTGGTCTGCACTTTCGCATGGATGCCCATGATCTTGTCTGCCATATATTCTGCTGCAATGCTCGTGCCTGGGTGCTTGGGCAGAGGGACCAAGTCAAGCGTGTGGTGAGGCACTCGTCCATAGATAATCTGGAACGGTGATTTCCCTGTCAAGCGGTTCACCATATTGTTGAATGCAAACTCTGCTTGAGATAAGGCCAAATCCCACTGCTTTGGTTTTTCTCCTAAAATATAGTGAAGGAGGTTTCCCAACGTGCGAATCACAACTTCAGTCTACCCATCAGTCTGTGGGTGGTAAGCACCGCTGAATTGAAGTCGTGTATTGAATCGAGTCCATAAAGTCTGCCAAAAGTAGCTAATGAACTTCATGTCACAATCAGAAGTAATTGTCTTGGGGACCCCGTGTAGCCGTACGACCTCCCTGAAGAACAGATTCGCCACATGTGTTGCATCGAGGGTCTTCTTGCATAGGATAAAGTGTGTCATCTTGGAGAAACGATCTAGCACCACGAACACCAAATCCATACCGCATTGTGTTCGTGGGAGACCAAGCACGAAATCCATTGATAAATCCTCTCAAGGACCGTCAGGCATAAGTAACGGGGTGTAGAGGCCCGTATTTTAAGATTTTCCCTTGGAGGTCTAACAAACATGACAACGTTGTACGGCTTTTCCCACATCACGTACTAATTGCGGCCAGTAATACCGCTCTTCCACAAGAGCTCGCGTCTTGTCTCGTTGAAGGTGTTCATCGAGGCCACCTCCATGTAGCTTCTGAATAATCTGCTCCCTAAGAGGACTTTGGGGGATGCACAATTGATTCCCTTTGAAGAGAAAACTGTCCTGTATATGAAGGTCACTGGGATGACCTCCTTGGCACTTCATCTAAGAATCTTTGAAGTCCTCATCCTCGGCATACAGCTCCTTAAGACAGTCGAAACCGACCACCTCGTTGCTCATCGTAACAAGTAGTGATGCACGATGATTAAGTGGTTCAGCCACCTTGTTTTGCTGTCCTAACTTGTGCTTCAGAACGAACGTGAATTCCTGTAAAACCGCAACCCATCTAGCATGCACACGATTCACGTTAGTCTGACTATTAATAAATTTTAATGCTTGATGGTCAATGTACAGAACAAACTCTCTTTGAATCAGATAATGCC
Source organism: Magnolia changhungtana (assembly GCA_030180095.1). Taxonomy (NCBI): domain Eukaryota; kingdom Viridiplantae; phylum Streptophyta; class Magnoliopsida; order Magnoliales; family Magnoliaceae; genus Magnolia; species Magnolia changhungtana. Next base: position 2,182,125 of record JASAUF010000540.1, on the reverse strand, counting down.
GCCAATGTCGCAGCGCCTGAACAACTGCGTTTAACCCAAGCTCATAAGTCGACCACTTCTTTCGGGCTTCGCTGAGCTTCTCGCTGTAGAAGGATACCGGCCTGCCTTCCTGTGATAATACTTTTCCAATTCCGACGTATGAAGCGTCACACTTAACCTCAAATAATTTGTCGAAATTAGGAAGCATTAAGACCGGTGTTGTAGACAAACGATGCTTGATTTCATGAAAGCTCTTGTCAGCTTTATTGGTCCACTGGAACGGTCCTTTTTTCATGCAAGCTGTTATAGGCGTGACTATGGTGCTAAAATCTTCCACAAATCGACGATAAAAAGTTGCCAACCCGTGAAAACTCCTCACCCATGAATGTTTGTCAGGATCGGTCATTCCTTAATAGCTCGTACTTTTTCATCGTCCATATGAATGCCTGTGGACGTTACAACAAATCCTAGAAACAATAGGCTGTCAGTTAAAAAACTACACTTCTTCAAGTTGAGGTACAACTTGTTAATTTATAGGACCTGTAGCACCTGCCTGAGATGTTTCATGTGCTCCGCCTCATCTTGGCTATATATCAATATGTCATCAAAATATACTACCACGAATCGACCAGTAAACGATTTTAACACTTGATTCATCAAACGCATAAAAGTACTTGGTGCATTTGATAGGCCAAAGGACATGACTAGCCACTCATACAACCCTTCTTTGGTCTTGAAAGTCATTTTCCACTCATCATCAGGTCGGATACGAACCTGATGGTACCCGCTCCTTAGATCTAGTTTAAAGAACACCTTGGCCCCTTTTAGCATATTGAGCATGTCATCCAACCGTGGTATTGAGAACCGATATATGATGGCAATTTTGTTGATTTTTCGGCTGTCGACACACATGAGCCAGCTTCCATCTTTTTTTGGTGTTAATAATGCTGGTACGGTACATGGGCTCATGCTCTCTCTTAAGAGACCCTTATGGATCAATTCCTCCACTTGCCCCTGAAATATCTCACACTCCTTCGGACTCATCCAATAATGAGGGCGGTTAGGCAGGCTAGCCCCAGGGACGAGGTCTATATATGTTGGATGTCCTTCATGGGGGGCAATCTATCAGGTAAATCTTCAGACCAGACTTCTTTGAATTCGTTTAGGAACAGTCTTAAACTTGGAGGGATGTTTGAGGGTTCCTCTTTCCCACCCTTCATCACTATGGCGTATACCTCATCGGTTTCCTTGGACTCCTCTATGAAGCCTCGAATGGTCAAGAGGGAACTCCCCTCTACTTTAGAAGCTTCAGGGTGATTCTCTGGTGCCATAGGGCCAAGGATTATTTTTTCGACTATCCTTGATGAATACGTAAACATTGTCTCATCCCCGATGGGTTGCATCACGGTCCAACTGCAAGGGTTGACCGAGTAGCATGTGGGAAGCTTCCATATTGACCACGTAACAAAGTATCTGATCCTTATAGTTTTTACCAATTGAAAATGAGATAGTGCATTGTTTAGTTATCTTGGTCTCATTCACCTTTTTTATCCAGTCAATTGAGTACGGGAAAGGATGTTTCATCGTTAGTAGCCGCAACTTATCCACCATCACCCTTGAGACGATGTTCTCGCTACTACCACTATTTATGATCACATCATAGACCTTTCCGTTGATAGTGGACTTAGTACGAAATATATTGTGTCGTTGTGGATGTAATTCCTTTCGTGGGGTATACAATAATCGCCTCACAACTAGAAATTCGCCACAATCCTCGCCCATCACTTCATCGCCAACTGCTATTTCTTCAATAGTTTATTTATGTTCATCATATCCATGGCCTTCTTTTGCGGCCTTATCTTCAGTGCCCCCTTCGTTTATAGTCAAGTGTGCTACGGGACGTTGAGGACATGTGTTTGATAAGTGGCCTAGCTGGCCATAGCGGTAACAATTGTTCGACCTTGGCCGAGCATAAAGATTTGGAATCCTACTCGGGCCTGCTGTTGTGGGTGCTGCACTTTGAGGTCTAGATGAGTCGCTCCCCATATCACGGTTTGCAGTTGTAGGAGGTTGAGGACGTTCTCCTACTTGATCTTTTCGTCGTGCCAGCACTGGATCCTGCATGAGACCCATCATGGGAGGTCGAGTTGAAGGATAAGGACGAGCAGAAACTCTTGCAAGTTGCATTTCTGCCCTATCCGTCAATTGAACTACTTCATCCACGGTCCCAACTGGGTACATCTGAACTCAGTCCTGAATTATCGGTCGCAACCTACCTATAAATCGTGCCACCTTCTGTGACTCAGATTCTGATAGATCGTTTCGTGTAACTAACCGCTGGAATTCTTTAATGTAATCTTTGACGGTTCGATTTCCTTGTCAGCAATTTTAGTTTTGCTAGAATAATATCTGCTCATAATCACTGGGGAGAAATCGTGATCGAAGAAGACGTCTCATCCGTGGTCATGATGAGATAGGCGCCTTGTTCTGGTGAGCTCGTGAGAGTTGTAATTATTCTCACCATGCAGAAGCATCAGATTTTAACTTAAACGCTACCAATTTTACCCTTTTATGATCTAGCATATCCATATAATCAAAATATCTCTCTACTTCGGCTAGCCAATCGAGGAAATCTTCTATACGTAATAAACCATTAAAACTAGGAAGTTCAGCTTTACCTCGATAATCTCTTTCAACATGATCTAGGTGATCGTCTCCATGGATTGGTCGTCGGGCAAAACTCTCATTAAGGTCCTCGTCGCTAGAACTTGAATCATTTGGTGTAGCTCTACGGTTTGCTACTGATAGTGCTCTACGAAAATCGGGGTTGTGTCGTACAAAAACCACAAGTGGTGGAACAACCATAAGTGGTGGAGCACTGCCTAGGGCTCGGGGCAGAAGTAGCGCATTCGCAAGACAGTCGAGGGTTACTTGCAACCCTTGCATGGTTAACTGACTCTCCCGGTGGAAAGTTTCCATTCTTTCCAAAAGATAATGAATCCCTTGATCATCGTCCACAGGATTTTGATTCATACCTTCATTGTTTGTCATTAGCCCAAGGGGAATCCTCGCTTTGATACCAATAGACGCAGGGATAAACGTGATGATGATAACTACTCCGAATCCATACGGAGCTTCTTTGGACTCCTTATAGAGACTTCTCGAATCCACGAAGAAAGAAAGAAGAAAATAGAAATAAATTCTAAGAAATTCAAAATTGATTACTAAAAATGAGTTCATAACCCTTTAAATAGGGGTACCAAGCAATGGGAAAGAAATCAGAATCAAACTACAACTAAAACTCCTAGAATCTGCGACTTACTATAAATAGTAAACTTACTATTTATAGATGGTCGTGATGTCTACTAGTGCGTAAGGTTTTAAGCCAAAAATAGGAAGTGTCCTATTTGGCTTCACCAAACCGTTCCCCTAATTATTCTAAGCTCTTTTCACGTTGGATGCAACTCCTAAAGCCCAACGGATAAAGAGTTATAATCAAACTAAAACTTACTATTTATAGTAAAAACGAGATTAAAACTGGGAAACGACCATCAATCTGGGGGTTTCTCGCAATTCCGGATGCAGGGAAGGATGTGATGAGGTGGATCACCATCTTCCTCAAGGATAACTACTCCGAATCCACGAAGCTCTCCGGATTCCTCATAGAGTTTCCCCAAATCCAAGAGAGATAAATAGAAATAATTTTTTATAAATTCAAAAATAAATTGATTCGTGATAACAACAAAATTACAATCATTTAAATAATGAGTTTAAACCTAGGATAGTTTTAGACTCAAACTCTCTAAAAACATGACTCACTATAAATATTAAACTTATTATTTATAGACAGTCATAATTCCTACTAGACTTTATAGTTTTTACCCAAAAAAAGTAAGTGGCAAAGATTTCCTAATTACGTTATTCTCCTAATTTTTTTAAGCCATTTTTATATTGGCCATGACTCCAACAACTCAAAATATCAAAAGTTATGATCGAATTAAAACTTACTATTTATAGTAAGAATGAAAATAAAATGAACTTTTGACTATCAATTTGATGGAATCTCACAAAACCGGCATGGACAACTCGGCATAGTGGGGTTGGTTGGCTTCTTTGCATGCCAATGAAACTCAAAGAAGAAATTTCATTCCGTGCATATACATTTATTCTACGAATATGACATAGTAATAGGTCTAAGCCTATCCAAAGCCAAGTTAAGCTCATCGGGCTAGGAGGGTCATGAGCCCATTTTTATATAATGTACCTAGAAAATTAATATGACCTCTAATCTATTAGCAATGTAAATGGGACAGGGCTATCCTAGTGGTAGATCATGATAACGATGAGTCCCTCATGGACATCTTGATATACTTAGTGTGTACTGTCATTATGAACTCATACATGTGTATGGGTTGGTTGAGGATTAAGTCCTCCGTAGTCCTTAAGAACTAGAAATTGGCCATGATGGTCTTTAATCGAAGGAAATCACGGAGTTGTGAACATTCTATTATGAGATGTATGGTCATCTTGTGTGTGGGAACAAAATTGAGTTAGGATGGATAATCATCACCATCAGGAATCTGAATTGGTGTCAACGTGCCTTCTCTTTCAACCACTACGAAAGTGTAAACATCCCATGCATACAAGAACTAAGTTCAGACCTTTGGGACACTTACATTGGTTGGATCAAGATCAAGTCATTGATCATTAGCCTCGATCAAATGATCATCATGATTATGACTTGATGTTATATGAATTTGATTAATCCTTAGACTTGAGAATGTATAGGAGTTATCGACGGGTAGTCTTTGACTCTTTTTATGAGAATATATAGAAGTCATTGAAAGTTGACATGGCTGGATACTTCCCACAAGAATTGTTGATTCTTGCATAGGTCAATACTGAACCCATTAGGTTTACTTGGGGACTGTTTAATGGCTTGATCTATTAGATTAGTAACTCATTAAGTGATTTTTTTTATTAGGCCAAACACTTGAAATGTTTTAATAAACTTTTTAAAAGTTTTCGATCACCGAAGTTTTGTTTTAACCATTAAAACTGCTTTGAATTACACTTGATAATGATCTGATGGTCCAAGTAAGATGATCCACTATTTGATCAGCATATGACATATATATCTAGTGTATGGCCACATGTAGATGCATGGATGAAACATATCAATGCACTTCTCTCATTATATGTTATGAAGTTGTGGTCAGGGTGGTGAAAACCATACTAAATATATGCACCCCTAAAATCCCTCCTTATCTATATGATTATTATCTCATAAGAGAAGATTAGTAGAGAGCTAGCCCTGAACAACTCCACCCCTTAAGACATGTGAGAAGAAGGAAAAAAGAGAGAGAAAGTTTAAGAGAAGAAGAGGAGATCCACCCCATCTTCACCTTCATTCTCATGTGTGGCCGAGTTTTGTGAATGGTGTACTTCGTCCGCGGCACCTACCAGATGATAATAGATTCAGTACTTATCTCAACTTTCCGGTACTAAGATATATTAGGAAGAGACCTGAGTTGAAGGACTTGTGTCGACTCTACAACGTTCTGCACCATACCGTTGGATCATCTTCATAGGTATGATCTAAGCCTCTCAAGTTTAGATTCTTTAGAAAATCTGATATGATTGTCTACAAGATGTGTTGGATGAACATGCTTTTTGTTCGTAAAACGTGGAGAAAAGTTTTATGTCACTGGCAATCCATGAAAATCCATTACTCATTGCCACCCTTAGCCGCATGTGTTGAACCGAAAACCCAATAAGCTTAACATGAGTACATCTTTTAAGGCACATGCGGTTTGCTATCTTGCTAAGCCAACTCAAAATTTTGCCAACCGTACTAATTAGTTATGGCCCATGGTAGTGGATACCAATCACATGTCCGTTGAGTTTCATTTTTAAGTATTAATTTAATTATTAATCAAATTTTAATTAGTTAAAAAAGAAAAATGATTGGTTAAAAATTTTCTTTTTAGAGTTGTGGTGTTAATATGATTAGAAAATAAACCACATGTTTGAAGGGTACAAGAATGCCCATCAAGCCAGAGTATCTGAAAGAAGGTGATCGCCTAAAGAAACATGTAAAACTCACACTGATAGGATGATCCAATCCATCATTTACTGACCTTACTTTCTACAGCCGTCTGTTTTCCAACCTATGGATATGATGGTTAAGATTGCCTAATTAACATCAATGATTCTTTAGAAACATAAGCAATCCATGACGGATCCTAAGAAATAGATGGATAGGATTGTTGATTAGACTCTTTTTATTTATTTATTATTATTATGTAAACAAAATTGACGGTCCATACTAAAAGTCATGGATCGAATTGTTAATATTTGTATAAGTGGATTGGGTCACATATTTCTGTGAGCATTTTCTGCAAACAGCACAATAATTTAAGTTTTTAAGTAGAGAAAAAAGAAGTATTTTTTTAATAAAAAGTGTAATTAAGACTGTTTAAACAGAACAAACAGTATATAACACCATATCCATAAAAATCAAAAATCAAAAATCAAAATCAAAATTTTACTAACAAATCTTCAATTCCAAAGACATCCCGAGACAATTCAAATAAAGCCATTTCATGTTACAATGCACATGACACTCACAAAAGGACAGGAAAAACTAGAAATCATTCCCAAGGTAGAAATGGGTTGCTTGCATTAATCAAATACAACTCTGGAGTCCTAAAAATCCAAAAACACAGCTACTAAAATGAAATGAAATCCTACCAAGAGAAAAACTTTTTTCTCCTGGCCCTTTATTCATACATAAGCTTTCCGTATTAATAATGTGAATTAAGGTTGAAATTCATCTTCTCAAACTACTCCTGAAACACAGAGCCACTGACCAACGAAGAGCTTATCGCAGTTGAGGTTTGGGTTGATCGCACTGAAGAAGTTTGAGCTCAAGTTGAAATTCTCCGTCACTAAAGTACACGTGTCACCCGCCTCTACGCCGTAGACGGATGTGCATATCAGAGTCGAATCCTGCTTCCTAAAGCTGACTGTTACATTACATGATCAAAGAAAACAAAGACATTAATCAATATTGCAATGAGAAATGAAATGAATATCACTATAGTAATTAATTTAAGATCACATGAGCTATATATATAGCTAAACTAGGTGCATTTTCGACCATTCCTTAACTGATGATGACTCATCCACTATAGTAATTTAAGATCACATGAGATATAGCTAAACTACAGCTGAATATCACACTGATAGATTTTTTCCATTGGGTGTGGTGAGATATGTAATTCACGCCACGATTACAATATACATCTCATCCATTCATTGCTTGAATACTACAAGGATCACCCCTTAAGAGTGATTTGTGATAAATGGGCCGAACGACACTTGGATGGTCTGATATGATGTACACATAAGCCATGTTTTGCAGTGGATCAATCACTACCATTTGAGAGACTGCGGAAACAAACACATGATAGCATAATCCAAACCACTCAGATGATTTTACTTAAGTGACGCAAAACTCACATCCAAATAATCTGGCCTCAGCCATGGAAATGAAGAGAAGAAAAGAGAGCATCAAAACCAAGTTGAAGAACATAACCATGTTCTTGGTTTCCTTAGCCATTTTGGCTTTTTTTTTTTTTTTTTTTTTTTTTTTTTTGAAAAGTGTGTGGAGCTCTCTCTTCTTGGAATTGGCTTCTATAAACCTCTCTTATTTATAGTAGATATTGATGGAAGGGACCAACATATAAGTCACAAAAAGCTCTTTCTTGTGTGCGTTTTACAAAGAGGCCGGCCTCTACATAGTTCTTGATGTATCATTTGTAGTTTATATTTGTAATTTTGTATTTTCTAAGTCCTTTGATGAGGATAAGATGGTTAATCAAGATTAAATCTAAATTCTACGTACAGTTGTCAATCCATCTCAATCAGATCTTTGTGGACACAGTCACCTGATCTATGCTACTTGTTTGGAAGTAAACCCAAATCAAAATTTGATTGATTGAGTTGGTGGGTCAGCTCAATTTCAATCACACAACATCTTTTCGCCAGCGCAAAAAATGAAATTTTGATTAGAAAAAATGCATTAATTGGGTGGGCCACTATTTCTCATGTTGCTCACGGATATACCTTCAATGTTGAGGTATTTAGTTACATCTGTGTGCCTTTAAAGGTTCACTTGGATGCAGAGATCACTCACTTGGGATATTCATGTCCAATTGCATTTGGATATAGTATTCATTTAAGATATATTTGTCCAATTTGGTAAGGTTGTCCAACAATAAATAAATAAATAAAGATTATGTTATCTAAGAGACCCAAATAAGACCCGTGTGAGACAAACGTGTGGCATAAGATCCGCATATTGCAACAGCCGGGTCTCACACGTGTGCCATGAGATCACCTCTTCAATAAATGCTCCTGCAGTGCCATCTTTATAGGAGGATATCAAACAACAGCATTCTATCCAAGTGGGCATGTAGGCAGTTATATTAAGTGAGTTGTCAGTGCATACAAGCAACCTACTAGGTGGGACATTTCATCGCTCTCTACTTTTCATTTTTATCAAATAATAGTGTTAATCAACCAGTTCCAAGCTTGAGTAGAGGAGGATTAATGTCATGTGGGTCAGAAAAGGAATTAATAAAATAAGCCAACTGTGAAATAGCTAGACTGGTGACAATATGTGAAATTTGAAAATTTTAAAAGATTGTTATTGGATTGCCTTTTATGCATGCTAATTAATGAAATTCGGAGAGAAAATTTCATTTTGTACATATCTTAGATTCTACAAATATTTCATGCTAATAGGTTCATACTTGTCCAGAGATAGGTTAGGCTCATTGGGCTGGGGAGGTCATGAATTGACACAAGGATGGACGTGCGTGATGAGGTTGATCACTGTCTTCCTCAGGGATAACTACTCCAGATCCATAGAACTTCGGATGTTGGCATTTTCGGATGCATGTACTATAGGAGCCGAATCTCAAAAGTATGTCATATGACCCACATACTGCAGGAGCCAAATCTCACACGTGTGCCATAGGATCATCACCTCTTCAATAGATGCTGCTGTTGCTGTAAATAAAAAATGCCCCGCAGTGCCATCTTTATTAGAAGGGCATCAACGGCGCATTCTATCCTAAGCGGATTGGCTGGTGTACCACACAGCAGCTATATATATAGCTGTGTATTGATGTCAGCAAGTTTTGTGGGTCCCATCATGAGGTACATGTTATATCCAAACCGTCCATCCATTTGGCGATCTCGTCTTAAGGCTTGTGATGAAAAATAAAACAGATCTAAAGATCAAGTGGACCACACTGAAAAAAGCAGTGGGGGATTGATCGTTTACCATTGAAACCCTTTTGGGGGTCACAGAAGTTTCGGATCAATATGAAATTTGTTTTTCCTCTTCATCCATGTATTTGTGACATTATTAATAGATCTAGATTGGATGGAAAATAAACGTTACGGTGGGCCCTACGAATTTTTTAACAATGAAAATCATTATCCTTGCTGCTATTTTTGGTGTGGTCCATTTGAGCTTTGGATATGATTAATTTTTTGTCTAATGCTCTAAAATGATCTAGAAAAATGGATTAACGGTGTGGATATAATAAATACATCATTGTGGCACCCATGTAACTTGGATCTCCTTTGAACCGTTTTTACAACTCGTAGCTTGAGCAGCCCGGGGGATCATCTTCGCACAACACGTATCTGCACCAGCTATATAGCTGGTGTGTGGTACACTAGCCAATCCGCTTCCATTCTATCCATGCATCCAAACCCAATGCATATGGGTCCATGTCTAACTGGGTTTGTACGCAGCTAAGTGAGTTGGATGCAGGGAAGGATGTGATGAGGTGGATCACCATCTTCCTCAAGGATAATTACTCCGAATCCACGGAGCTCTCTGGATTCCTCATAGAGTTTCCCCAAATCTAAGAGAGATAAATAGAAATAATTTTTGATAAATTCAAAAATAAATTGATTGGTGATAAAACAAAATTACAATCATTTAAATAATGAGTTCAAACCTAAGACAGAGTTTTAGACTCAAACTCTCTAAAAACATGACTTACTATAAATATTAAACTTATTATTTATAGACTGTCATAATTCCTACTAGACTTTTTAGTTTTTGCCCAAAAAAAGTAAGTGTCAAAATTTTCCTAATTACGTTATTCTCCTAATTTTTCTAAGCCATTTTTATATTGGCCATGACTCCAACAATTCAAAATATCAAAAGTTATGATCGAATTAAAACTTACTATTTGTAGTAAGAATGAAAATAAAATGAACTTTTGACTATCAATTTGATGGAATCTCACAAATCCGGCATGGACAACTCGGCATAGTGGGGTTGGTTGGCTTCTTTGCATGCCAATGAAACTCAGAGAAGAAATTTCATTCCGTACGTATACATTTATTCTACGAATATGACATACATTTATTCTACGAATATGACATAGTAATAGGTCCAAGCCTATCCAAAGCCAAGTTAAGCTCATTGGGCTAGGAGGGTCATGAGCCCATTGTTATATTATGTACCTAGAAAATTAATATGAGCTCTAATCTATTAGCGATGCAAATGGGACAGGGCTATCCTAGTGGTAGATCATGATAACGATGAGTCCCTCATGGACATCTTGATATACTTAGTGTGTACTGCCATTATAAACTCATACATGTGTATGGGTTGGTTGAGGATTAAGTCCTCCGTAGTCCTTAAGAACTAGAAATTGGCCATGATGGTCTTTAATCGAAGAATATCACAGAGTTGTGAACATTTATTATGAGATGTATAGTCATCTTGTGTGTGGGAACAAAATTAAGTTAGGATGGACAGTCATCACCATCAGGAATCTAAATTGGTGTCAACGTGCCTTCTCTTTCAACCACTACAGAAGTGTGAGCGTCCCATGCATACAAGAACTAAGTTCAAACCTATGGGACACTTACATTGGTTGGATCAAGATCAAGTCATTAATGATCATCATGGTTATGACTTGATGTTATATAAATTTGATTAATCCTTAGACTTGAGAATGTATAGAAGTTATTGATGGGTAGTCTTTGACTCTTTTTATGAGAATATATAGAAGTCATTGAAAGTTGACATGGCTGGATGCTTCCCACAAGAATTGTTGATTCTTGCATAGGCAAATACTGAACCCATAAGGTTTACTTAGGGACGGTTTAATGTTAGATTAGTGACTCATTAAGTGATTTTTTTTATTAGGCCCAACACTTGAAATGTTTTAATAATCTTTTTAAAAGTTTTCGATGACTAAATTTTGTTTTAACCATTAAAACTGCTTTAAATTACACTTGATAATGATCTGATGGTCCAAGTAAGATGATCCACTATTTGATCATCATATGACACATATATCTAGTGTAGGGCCACATGTAGATGCATGGATGAAACATATCAATACACTTCTCTCACAATATGTTATGAAGTTGTGGTCAGGGTGGTGAAAACCATACTAAATATATACACCCCTATAATCCCTCCTTATCTATATGATTATTATCTCATAAGAGAAGATTAGTAGAGAGCTAGCCCTGAACAACTCCACCCCTTAAGACATGTGAGAAGAAGGAAAAAAGAGGAAGAGAAAGTTTAAGAGAAGAAGAGGAGATCCACCCCATCTTCACCTTCATTCTCATGTGTGGCCGAGTTTTGTGGATGGTGTACTTTGTCTGCAGCACCTACCAGATGATAATATATTCAGTACTTATCTCAACTTTCCGGTACTAAGATATATTAGGAAGAGACCTGAGTTGAAGGACTTGCGTCGACTCTACAACATTCTGCACCATTGGATCATCTTCATAGGTATGATCTAAACCTCTGAAGTTTAGGTTCTTTAGAAAATCTGATATGATTGTCTACAAGATGTGTTGGATGAACATGCTTTTTGTTCATAAAACATGGAGAAAAGTTTTATGTCGCTGGCAATCCATGAAAATCCATTACTCATTGCCACCCTTAGCCGCATGTGTTGAACTGAAAACCCAGTGAGCTCAACACGAGTACATCTTTTAAAGCGCATGCGGTTTGCTGTCTTGCTAAGCCAACTCAATTTTTTGCCAACCGTACTAATTAGTTATGGCCCATGGTAGTGGATACCAATCACATGTCTGTTGATTATCATTTTTAAGTATTAATTTAATTAAAATATTTAATTATTAATTAAGTCTTAATTAGTTAAAAAAGAAAAATGATTGGTTAAAATATTTCTTTTTAGAGTTGTGGTGTTGATATGATTAGAAAATAAATCACATGTTCGAAGGCTACAAGAATGCCCATCAAGCCAGAGTATCTGAAAGAAGGTGATCGCCTAAAGAAACATGTAAAATTCACACTGATGGGATGATCCAATCCATCATTTACTGACCTTACTTTCTACAGCCGTCTGTTTTCCAAGCTATGGATATGATGGTTAAGATTGCCTAATTAACATCAATGATTCTTTAGAAACATAAGCAATCCATGACGGGTCCTAAGAAATAGATGGATAGGATTGTTGATTAGACTTTATTTTTTTAATGTAAACAAAATTGACTGTCCATACTAAAATTCATGGATCGAATTGTTAATATTTGTATAAGTGCATTGGGTCCACATATGCCTGTGAGCATTTTCCGTAAACAACACAATAATTTAAGTTTTTAGTAGAGAAAAAAAAAGTATTTTTCTAATAAAAAGTGTAATTGTGACTGTTTAATCAGAACAAACAGCATAAAACACCTTATCCATAAAAATAAAAAAATTAAAAAATCAAAATCGAAATTTTACTAAAAAATCTTCAATTCCAGAGACACCCCGAGGCAATTCAAATAAAGCCATTCCATGTTACAATGCACATGACACTCACAAAAGGACAGGAAAAACTAGATATCATGCATTCCCAAGGTAGAAATGGCTTGCTTGCATATTAATCAAATACAACTCTGGAATCCTAAAAATCCAAAAACACAGCTACTAAAATGAAATGAAATCCTACCTAGAGAGGCTTATTTCTCCTGGCCCTTTATTCATACATAAGCTTTCCGTATTAATAATGTGAATTAAGGTTGAAATTCATCTTCTCAAACTGCTCCTGAAACACACAGCCACTGACCAACGAAGAGCTTATCGCAGTTGAGGTTTGGGTTGATCGCACTGAAGAAGCTTGAGCTCAAGTTGAAATTCTCCGTCACTAAAGTGCACGTGTCACCTGCCTCTACGCCATAGACGGATGCGCATATCGGAGTCGAATCCTGCTTCCTAAGGCCGACTGTTACATTACATGATCAGAGAAAACAAAGACATTAATCAATATTGCAATGAGAAATGAAATGAATATCACTATAGTACTTAATTTAAGATCACATCAGCTATATATATAGCTAAACTACATGCATTTTCAACTTTTCCTTAACTGATGATGACTCATCCACTATAGTAATTTAAGATCACATGAGATATAGCTAAACTACGTACAGCTGAATATCACACTGATAGATTTTTTCCATTGGGCGTGGTGAGATATGTAATTCACGCCACGATTACAATATAGATCTCATCCATTCATTGCTTGAATACTACAAGGATCACCCCTTAAGAGTGATGTGTGATAAATGGGCCAAACGACATTTGGATGGTCTGATATGATGTACACATAAGCCATGTTTTGTAGTGGATCAATCACTACCATTTGAGAAACTGCGGAAACAAACACATGATAGCATAATCCAAACCACTAAGATGATTTTACTTAAGTGACCCAAGACTCACATCCAAATAATCTGGCCTCAGTCATGGAAATGAAGAGAAGAAAAGAGAGCATCAAAACCAAGTTGAAGAACATGACCATGTTCTTGTTTTCCTTAGTCATTTTGGCTTCTTCTTCTTCTTCTTCTTTTTTTTTTTTGAAAAATGTGTGGAGCTCTCTCTTCTTGGAATTGGCTTCTATAAACCTCTCTTATTTATAGTAGATATTGATGGAAGGGCCCAACATATAAGTCACAAAAAGCTCTTTCTTGTGTGCGTTTTACAAAGAGGCCGGCCTCTACATAGTTCTTGATGTATCATTTGTAGTTTATATTTGTAATTTTGTATTTTCTAAGTCCTTTGATGAGGATAAGACGGTTAATCAAGATTAAATCTAAATTCTACGTACAGTTGTCAATCCATCTCAATCAGATCTTTGTCGACACATTCATATGATCTATGCTACTTATTTGGAAGTAAACCCAAATCAAAATTTGATTGATTGAGTTGGTGGGTCAGCTCAATTTCAATCACAGAACATGATGAAGAGCGAGTCGCGGATAGTTTCATGACCAAGATGGATCAGAAAAGGCCCGGTCAACGACAGAAGTGATCCGGACCGTCGGACCTTAGATCCGGCGTATCTCGCAATCCGGAATGAGTTACCTGACATAAAATATATGATTTTGGGGTAGAACGAGCTACTTTAGCCAACCAACCCCACTATGCTAGGTTGCGACGCTGACGCAGGGATGAACGTGATGAGAATAACTACTCCGATTCTACGGAGCTTCTCTGGACTCCTCACAGAGACTTCTTGAATCCACGAGAAAAGAAAGCAGAAAATAGAAATAAATTCTAAAAAATTTAAAATTGATTAATTGATTACTAAAAACAAGTTCACAACCCTTTAAATAGGGGTACCAAGCAATGGGAAAGAAATCAAAATCAAACTACGACTAAAACTCCTAGAATCTGCGACTTACTATAAATAGTAAACTTACTATTTATAGACGGTCGTGATGTCTACTAGTGCGCAATGTTTTCTGCCAAAAATAGTAAGTATTCTATTTGGCTTCACCAAACCGTTCCCCTAATTATTCTAAGCTCTTTTCACTTTGGACGCAACTCCTAAAGCCCGACGGATAAAGAGTTATAATCTAACTAAAACTTACTATTTTATAGTAAAAACGAGATTAAAACTGGGAAACGACCATCGATCCAGGGGTTTCTCACAATTCTGGGCATCGTAACTCCGCGTAGCAGGGTTGGTTGGCTAAAAGTAGCTCGTTCTACTTCAAAATCAAAGATTTTACGTCAGGTAACTTATTCCGGATTGCGAGATACGCCCGATCTAAGGTTCGACGGTCCGGATCACTTCTGTCGTCGACCGGGCTTTTTCTGATCCATCTTGGCCATGAAACTGTCCGCGACCTGCTCTACATCAGTCCCCTCCACTTCAAAAAAACTAGTCCTCGAGTTCTCATCCTGCGCTGGTTCATGATACTCAGTTATGTCCTCGACGTTGAAAGTCTATGAGATCGTCATGTCATCTGGAAGATCAACAACATAAGCGTTGTCATTAATCTTTCGAATGATTGGGACGGGTCCAATCTTCTTCCTTTTCAACTTGTTGTACATCCCGGTCGAAAATCTCTCTTTACGCAGATGGACCATAACGCCGTCGCCCACCTCGAACACTTTTTGTCGACGGTGCTTATCTGCTTGTTCCTTGTACTTCTCGTTCAAGGCATGTAGCTTGATCTGCACTTCCACATGGATGCCCATGATCTTGTCTACCATATATTCTGCTACAATACTCGTGCCTGGGTGCTTGGACAGAGGGACCAAGTCAAGCGTGTGGCGAGGCACTCGTCCATAAATAATCTGGAATGGTGATTTCCCTGTCTGATTTCCCTGTCGAGCGATTCACCATGTTGTTGAATGCAAACTCTGCTTGAGAAAAGGCCAAATCTCACTGCTTTGATTTTTCTCCTAAAATATAGCGAAGGAGGTTTCCTAACGTGCGATTCACAACTTCGGTCTGCCCATCAGTCTGTGGGTGGTAAGCACTGCTGAATTGAAGTCGTGTATAGAATCGAGTCCACAAAGTCCGCCAAAAGTGCTAATGAACTTCGTGTCACGATCAGAAGTAATAGTCTTGAGGACCCTGTGTAGCTGTACGTCCTCCCTGAAGAATAGATTCGCCACGTATGTTGCATCAAGGGTCTTCTTGCATAGGATAAAGTGTGTCATCTTGGAGAAACGATCTACCACCACGAACACCGAATCCATACCACGTTGTATTCGTGGGAGACCAAGCACAAAGTCCATTGATAAATCCTCCCAAGGACCGTCAGGCACAGGTAACGGGATGTAGAGGCCCGTATTCTGAGATTGCCCCTTGGAGGTCTAACAAACATGACAACGTTGTACGGCTTTTCCCACATCACGTACTAATTGCGGCCAGTAATAATGTTTTTCCATAAGAGCTCGCATCTTGTCTCGCCCAAAGTGTCCACCGAGGCCACCTCCATATATCTTCTAAGTAATCTACTCCATCAGAGAACTTTGGGGGATGCACAATCGATTCCCTTTGAAGAGAAAATTATCCTGTATATGAAGGTCACTGAGGTGACCTCCTTGGCACTTCATCCAAGAATCTTTGAAGTCCTCATCCTCGGCATACAACTCCTTGAGATAGTCAAAACCGACCACTCGTTACTCATCGTAACAAGTACTGATGCATGATGACTAAGTGCATCAACCACCTTGTTTTGCTGTCCTGACTTGTGCTTCAGAACGAACGTGAATTCCTGTAAAAATATAACCCATCTAGCATGCACATGATTCACGTTAGTCTAACTATTAATAAACTTTAATGCTTGATGGTCAGTGTACAGAACAAATTCTCTTTGAATCAGATAATGCCGCCAATGTCGCAGCGCCTGAACAACTGCGTTCAACTAAAACTCATAAGTCAACCACTTCTTTCGGGCTTCGCTGAGTTTCTCGCCGTAGAAGGCTACCGGCCTGCCTTCCTGTGATAATACTCTTCCAATTCCGACGTATGAAGCATCACACTCAACCTCATATAATTTGTCGAAATTAGGAAGCACCAAGACCGGTATTGTAGATAAACGATGCTTGATCTCATGAAAGCTCTTGTCAGCTTTATCGGTCCGCTAGAACAGTCCTTTTTTCATGCAATCTGTTATAGGTGCGACTATGGTGCTAAAATCTCGCACAAATCAATGATAGAAAGTCACCAACCCGTGAAAACTCCTCACTTCATGAATGTTTGTCGGGATCGGCCATTCCTTAATAGTTTGCATCTTTTCATCGTCCACACGAATGCCTGTGGACGTTACAATAAACCCTAGAAACAATAGGCTGTCAGTTAAAAAATTACACTTCTTCAAGTTGAGGTACAACTTGTTAATTTGTAGGACCTGTAGCACCTGCTTGAGATATTTCCTATGCTCCACGTCATCCTGGCTATATATCAATATGTCATCAAAATATACTACCACGAATCGGCCAGTAAATGGTTTTAGCACTTAATTCATCAAATGCATAAAAATACTTGGTCCGTTTGATAAGCCAAAGGGCATGACTAGCCACTCATACAATCCTTCTTCGGTCTTGAATGTCGTTTTTCACTCATCACAGGGTCAGATATGAATCTGATGGTACCCGCTCCTTAGATCTAGTTTAGAGAATACCTTGGCCCCTTCTAGCATATCAAGCATATCGTCCAACCGTGGTATTGGGAACCGATATTTGATGGTAATTTTGTTGATTGCTCGGCTGTCGACAAACATGCGCCAGCTTCCATCTTTTTTTGATGTTAATAATGCTGGTACGATACATGAGCTCATGCTCTCTCTCAAGAGACTCTTACGGATCAATTCCTCCACTTGCCCCTAAAGTATCTCACACTTCTTTGGACTCTCGTCTGCTAATGAGGGCGGTTGGGCAGGCTAGCCCCAGGGACGAGGTCTATGTGATGTTAGATATCCCTTATGGGGGGCAATCCATCAGGTAAATCCTCAGGCCAGACTTCTTTGAATTCGTTTAGCAACAGTCTTAAACTTGGAGGGATGTTTGAGGGTTCCTCTTCCCCGCCCTTCACCACTACGGCATATACCTCACCGGTTTCCTTGGATTCTTCCATGAAGTCCCGAATGGTTAAGAGGGAACTCCCCTCCACTTTAGAAGCTTCAGGGTAGTTCTCTAGTGCCACAGGGGCAAGGATTATTTCTTCGACTATCCTTGACGAATACGTAAACATTGTCTCGTCCCCGATGGGTCGCATCACGGTCCGACTGCCAGGGTCGACTGAGTAGCATGTTGCAAGCTTCCATGTCGACCACGTTATAAAGTATCTAATCCTTATAATTTTTACCAATTGAAAATGAGATAGTACATTGTTCAATTACCTTGGTCTCATTCACCTTTTTTATCCAGCCAATTGAGTACGGGAAAGGATGTTTCATCGTTATTAGCCACAATTTATCCACCATCACCCTTGAGACGATGTTCTCGCTACTACCACTATTTATGATCACATCATACACATTTCCGTTGATAGTGCACTGAGTACGAAATATATTATGTCGCTGTGGATGTAATTTCTTTCGTGGGGTATACAGTAATCGCCTCACAACTAGAAATTCGTCACGATCCTCACCCATCACTTCATCGTCACCTGCTATGACATAGTCGCTGCTATTTCATGTTCATCATATCCATGACCTTCTTCTGCGACCTCATCTTCAGTGCCCCCATCGTTTATAGTCCAGTGTGCTGCTGGACGTTGAGGACATGTGTTCAATAAGTGGCCTGGCTGGCCACAGCGGTAACAATTGTTCGACCTTAGCCGGGTATAAGGATTTGGAATCCTACTCGGGCCCACTGTTGTGGGTGCTGCACGTTGAGGTCTAGATGAGTCACTCTCCATATCACGATTTGTGGTTGTAGGAGGTTGAGGACGTTCTCCTACTGGATCTTTTCCTCGTGCCAACATTGGATGTTGCGTGGGACCCGTCATGAGGGGTCGAGTTGAAGGATAGGCATGAGCAGGAACTCTTGCAAGTTACGTTTCTGCCCTACCCGTCAATTGAACTGCTTCATCCACGGTCCCGACTAGGTACATCTGAACTCGGTCCTGAATTATCAGTCGCAACTCACCTATAAATCGTGCCACCTTCTGTGACTCAGATTCCAACAGATCGTTTCGTGTAGCGAACCGCTGGAATTATTCAGTGTAATCTGTGATGGTTCGATTTCCTTGTCGGCAATTTTAGTATTGCTGGAATAATACCTGCTCATAATTACTAGGGAGAAATCATAATCGAAGAAAACGTCTCATCTGTGGCCATGATGAGATGGGCGCCTTGTTCTGGTAGGCTCGTGAGAGTTGTAATTGTTCCCACCATGCAGAAGCACCAGATTTTAACTTAAACGCTACTAAATTTACCCTTTTATGATCTGGCACGTCCATATAATCAAAATATCTCTCTACTTCGGCTAGTCAATCGAGGAAATCTTCTATACGTAATAAACCATTAAAACTATGAAGTTCAGCCTTACCTTGATAGTTTCTTTCAGCACGATCTAGGTGATCGCCTCCATGGATTGGTCATCGGGCAAAACCCTCATTAAGGTTCTCGTCGCTAGAACTTGAATCATCTAGTGTAGCCCTACATTTGTCACTGGTAGTGCTCTACAAAAATCGGGGTTGTATCGTATAGCAACCACGGGTGGTGGAGCCACCCTGGGTGGTGGAGCATCGCCTAGGGTTCGGGGCGGAAGTAGCGTAACCGCAAGACGGTCGAGGGTTACCTGTAGCCCTTGCATGGTCAACTGACTCTCCCGGTGGAAAGTTTTCATTCTTTCCGAAAGATAATGAATCCCTGGATCACCGTCCTCAGGATTTTGATTCATACCTTCATTGTTTGTCATCGGCCCGAGGGGAATCCTCGCTTTGATACCAATTGACGCAGGGATAAACGTGATGAGGATAACTACTCCGAATCCATGGAGCTTCTTTAGACTCCTCACAGAGACTTCTCGAATCCACAAGGAAAGAAAGCAGAAAATAAAAATAAATTCTAAGAAATTCAAAATTGATTAATTGATTACTAAAAACGAGTTCATAGCCCTTTAAATAGGGGTACCAAGCAATGGGAAAGAAATCAGAATCAAACTATAACTAAAACTCCTAGAATCTGCGACTTATTATAAATAGTAAACTTACTATTTATAGACGGTCGTGATGTCTACTAGTGCGTAAGGTGTTCAGCCAAAAAATAGTAAGTGTCCTATTTGGCTTCACCAAACCGTTTCCCTAATTATTCTAAGCTCTTTTCACGTTGTACACAACTCCTAAAGCCCGACAGATGAAGAGTTATAATCAAACTAAAACTTACTATTTATAGTAAAAACGAGATTAAAACAGGGAAACGACCATCGATCTGGGGGTTTCTCGCAATTCCGGATGCAAGGTAGGATGTGATGAGGTGGATCACCATCTTCCTGATAACTACTCTGAATCCACGAAGCTCTCCGGATTCCTCATTGAGTTTCCCCAAATCCAAGAGAGATAAATAGAAATAATTTTTGATAAATTCAAAAATAAATTGATTGGTGAAAAAAAAACAAAATTACAATCATTTAAATAGTGAGTTTAAACCTAGGACAGAGTTTTAGACTCAAACTCTCTAAAAACATGACTTACTATAAATATTAAACTTGTTATTTATAGATGATCATAATTCCTACTAGACATTATAGTTTTTGCCAAAAAAAGTAAGTGTCAAAATTTTCCTAATTACGTTGTTCTCCTAATTTTTCTAAGCCATTTTTATATTGGGCATGACTCCAACAACTCAAAATATCAAAAGTTATGATCGAAGTAAAACTTACTATTTATAGTAAAAATGAAAATAAAATGAACTTTCGACTATCAATTTGATGGAATCCCACAAATCCGGCATGGACAACTCAGCATAGTGGGGTTGGTTGGCTTCTTTGCATGCCAATGAAACTCAGAGAAGAAATTTCATTTCGTACGTATACATTTATTCTACGAATATGACATAGTAATAGGTCCAAGCCTATCCAAAGCCAAGTTAAGCTCATCGGGCTAGGAGGGTCATGAGCCCATTGTTATATTATGTACCTTGAAAATTAATATGAGCTCCAATCTATTAGTGATGTAAATGGGACAGGGCTATCCTAGTGGTAGATCATGATAACGATGAGTCCCTCATGGACATCTTGATATACTTAGTGTGTACTATCATTATGAACTCATACATGTGTATGGGTTGGTTGAGGATTAAGTCCTCCATAGTTCTTAAGAACTAGAAATTGGCCATGATGGTCTTTAATCGAAGAAAATCACGGAGTTGTGAACATTCTATTATGAGATGTATGGTCATCTTGTGTGTGGGAACAAAATTGAGTTAGGATGGACAATCATCACCATCAGGAATCTGAATTAGTGTCAACGTGCCTTCTCTTTCAACCACTACGGAAGTGTGAGCGTCCCATGCATACAAGAACTAAGTTCAGACCTTTGGGGTACATTGGTTGGATCAAGATCAAGTCATTGATCATTAGCCTCGATCAAATGATCATCATAATTATGACTTGATGTTATATGAATTTGATTAATCCTTAGACTTGAGAATGTATAGGAGTTATTGACGGGTAGTCTTTGACTCTTTTTACGAGAATATATAGAAGTCATTGAAAGTTGACATGGCTGGATACTTCCCACAAGAATTGTTGATTCTTGCATAGGCCAATACTGAACCCATAAGGTTTACTTAGGGACTATTTAATGGCTTGATCTATTAGATTAGTGACTCATTAAGTGATTTTTTTATTAGGCCCAACACTTGAAATGTTTTAATAAGCTTTTTAAAAGTTTTCGATCACTAAAGTTTTGTTTTAACCATTAAAACTGCTTTGAATTACACTTGATAATGATCTAATGGTCCAAGTAAGATGATCCACTATTTGATCATCATATGACACATATATCTAGTGTATGGCCACATGTAGATGCATGGATGAAACATATCAATGCACTTCTCTCGCAATATGTTATGAAGTTGTGGTCAGGGTGGTGAAAACCATACTAAATACATGCACCCTTAAAATCTCTCCTTATCTATATGATTATTATCTCATAAGAGAATATTAGTAGAGAGCTAGTCCTGAACAACTCCACCCCTTAAGACATGTGAGAAGAAGGAAAAAAGAGAAAGAGAAAGTTTGAGGAAAGAAGAGGAGATCCACGATCTTCACCTTCATTCTCATGTGTGGCCGAGTTTTGTGGATGGTCTACTTTGTCCGCAGCACCTACCAGATGATAATATATTCAGTACTTATCTCAACTTTCCCGTACTAAGATATATTAGGAAGAGACCTGAGTTGAAGGACTTGTGTCCACTCCACAACGTTCTACACCGTTGGATCATCTTCATAGGTATGATCTAAGCCTCTCAACTTTAAATTCTTTAGAAAATCTGATATGATTGTCTACAAGATGTGTTGGATGAACATGCTTTTTGTTCATAAAACGTGGAGAAAAGTTTTATGTCACTGGCAATCCATGAAAATCCATTACTCATTGCCACCCTTAGCCTCATGTGTTGAACGGAAAACCCAATAAGCTTAACATGAGTACATCTTTTAAGGCGCATGTGGTTTGCTATCTTGCTAAGCCAACTCAAAATTTTGCCAACCGTACTTATTAGTTATGGCCCATGGTAGTGGATACCAATCACATGTCTGTTGAGTATCATTTTTAAGTATTAATTTAATTATTAATCAAATTTTAATTAGTTAAAAAAGAAAAATGATTGGTTAAAAATTTTCTTTTTAGAGTTGTGGTGTTAATATGATTAGAAAATAAACCACATGTTTGAAGGGTACAAGAATGCCCATCAAGCCAGAGTATCTGACAGAAAGTGATCGCCTAACGAAACATGCAAAAATCACACTGATGGTATGATCCAATCCATTGTTTACTGACCTTACTTTCTACCGCCGTCTGTTTTCCAAGCTATGGATATGATGGTTAAGATTGCCTAATTAACATCAATGATTCTTTAGAAACATAAGCAATCCATGACGGGTCCTAAGAAATAGATGGATAGGATTGTTGATTAGAATTTCTTCTTCTTTTTTTTATGTAAACAAAATTGATAGTCCATACTAAAAGTCATGGATCGAATTGTTAATATTTGTATAAGTGGATTGGGTCCACATGTGCCTGTGAGCATTTTCCGTAAACATCACAATAATTTAAGTTTTTTAGTAGAGAAAAAAAATATTTTTCTAATAAAAAGCGTACTTAAGACTGTTTAAACAGAACAAACAGCATATAACACCATATCCATAAAAATAAAAAATTAAAAAATCAAAATCAAAATTTTACTAAAAAATCTTCAATTCCAAAGACATCCCGAGACAATTCAAATAAAGCCATTTCATGTGACAATGCACATGACACTCACAAAAGGACAGGAAAAACTAGAAATCATTCCCAAGGTAGAAATGGGTTGCTTGCATTAATCAAATACAACTCTGGAGTCCTAAAAATCCAAAAACACAGCTACTAAAATGAAATGAAATCCTACCTAGAGAGAAACTTATTTCTCCTGGCCCTTTATTCATACATAAGCTTTCCGTATTAATAATGTGAATTAAGGTTGAAATTCATCTTCTCAAACTACTCCTGAAACACAGAGCCACTGACCAACGAAGAGCTTATCGCAGTTGAGGTTTGGGTTGATCGCACTGAAGAAGTTTGAGCTCAAGTTGAAATTCTCCGTCACTAAAGTGCACGTGTCACCCGCCTCTACACCGTAGACGGATGTGCATATCAGAGTCGAATCCTGCTTCCTAAAGCCGACTGTTACATTACATGATCAAAGAAAACAAAGACATTAATCAATATTGCAATGAGAAATGAAATGAATATCACTATAGTAATTAATTTAAGATCACATGAGCCATATATATAGCTAAACTAGGTGCATTTTCGACCATTCCTTAACTGATGATGACTCATCCACTATAGTAATTTAAGATCACATGAGATATAGCTAAACTACAGCTGAATATCACACTGATAGATTTTTTCCATTGGGTGTGGTGAGATATGTAATTCACGCCACGATTACATCATACATCTCATCCATTCATTGCTTGAATACTACAAGGATCACCCCTTAAGAGTGATTTGTGATAAATGGGCCGAACGTCGACATTTGGATGGTCTGATATGATGTACACATAAGCCATGTTTTGCAGTGGATCCATCACTACCATTTGAGAAACTGTGGAAACAAACACATGATAGCATAATCCAAACCACTAAGATGATTTTACTTAAGTGACCCAAAACTCACATCCAAATAATCTGGCATCAGCCATGGAAATGAAGAGAAGAAAAGAGAGCATCAAAACCAAGTTGAAGAACATGACCATGTTCCTGTTTTCCTTAGCCATTTTGGCTTCTCTTTTTTTTTCCTTTTTGAAAAATGTGTGGAGCTCTCTCTTCTTGGAATTGGCTTCTATAAACCTCTCTTATTTAATAGTAGATATTGATGGAAGGGGCCAACATATAAGTCACAAAAAGCTCTTTCTTGTGTGCGTTTTACAAAGAAGCCGGCCTCTACATAGTTCTTGATGTATCATTTGTAGTTTATATTTGTAATTTTGTATTTTCTAAGTCCTTCGATGAGGATAAGACGGTTAATCAAGATTAAATCTAAATTCTATGTACGGTTGTCAATCCATCCCAATCAGATCTTTGTGGACACATTCACCTGATCTATGCCTACTTGTTTGGAAGTAAACCCAAATCAAAATTTGATTGATTGAGTTGGTAGGTCAGCTCAATTAATTTCAATCACACAACATCCTTTGGCCAGCGCAGAAAATGAAATTTTGATTAGAAAAAATGCATTAATTGGGTGGGCCACTATTTCTCATGTTGCTCACGGATATACCTTCAATGTTGAGGTATTTAGTTACATCTGTGTGCCTTTAAAGGTTCACTTGGATGCAGAGATCACTCAATTGGGATATTCATGCGCAATTGCATTTGGATATAGTATTCATTTAAGATATATTTGTCCATTTTGGTAAGGTTGTCCAAAAATAAATAAATAAAGATTATGTTATCTAAGAGACCCAAATAAGACCCGTGTGAGACAAACGTGTGGCATAAAGACCCACATATTGCAACAGCCGGGTCTCACACGTGTGCCAGGGGATCACCTCTTCAATAAATGCTCCTGCAGTGCCATCTTTAGTAGGAGGATATCAAACAACAGCATTCTATCCAAGTCGGCATGTAGGCAGTTATATTAAGTGAGTTGTCAGTGCATACAAGCAACCTACTAGGTGGGACATTCCATCGCTCTCTACTTTTCATTTTTATCAAATAATAGTGTTAATCAACCAGTTCCAAGCTTTAGTAGAGGAGGATTAATGTCATGTGGGTCATAAAAGGAATTAATAAAATAAGCCAACTGTGAAATAGCTAGACTGATGACAATATGTGAAATTTGAAAATTTTAAAAGATTGTTATTGGATTGCCTTTTATGCATGCTAATGAAATTCGGAGAGAAAATTTCATTTTGTACATATCTTAGATTCTACAAATATTTCATGCTAATAGGTTCATACTTGTCCAAAGCTAGGTTAGGCTCATTGGGCTGGGGAGGTCATGAATTGACACAAGGATGGACGCGCGTGATGAGGTTGATCACTGTCTTCCTTAGGGATAACTACTCCAGATCCATAGAACTTTTTGTAACACCCCGAGTTTTCGAGGGCCGTGTAAGAACTCGGCTCTTAAATTCCCAAGTGTCATGGATGCCCTAATGGACTTCATATTTTGATTACATTTAGATGATTCATACCTAATGGAGGATTTAACAAGGCATGAGGCATAAGTACGCCATAAAGCAATATCAATTGCTACTAAATAAAAAAAATAATCCAAACAACGAATCCAAAATCATTTAAATAGGGAACTACTCCCACCCATACATGACCCAAATCGACTAGGGCCCTGGTCTATACACTGCAGTAACCCGAACTCAACTAAAAGGACCCGCCGAGAGTCTGGAAGCAGGGAAGCTCCTCTCCCCTATCCTTGCTCACCTCGCTCGGCTCGCCAAGCTCTGCCTCACCTGCATCTAATAAAATGTATAGTTGGTGTTTTAAAACACCGTCCCAGAGTGGGAGTGAGTGATCAACTCAGTGGGTGTTATTAGTCTTAAGTTACAACAGGAATCAATTAAATTATGGATTTAATGAAAGACAATACATTCACAAGCACCTAACAAATCTTATTAATGTGTGTACATGATGGATGATATGATGCATACCCTCGCCACAACACTCCCTCGAGCAACTCCATCCAACGATTGCGTATAACCAACACTCCCTCAGAGCGACCTCGACTGCCGAGTCGCTACCCTAGCTAGTGCGATGCGATGATAATGTTAGCCAAATTCTTAGTTAAGTCCGTTCATCGAGCAAGTTGGGGAATCTGATACACCTCACGTATCAATGCCCTAATTTAGTTACGAGACTAAGCCTCCCAACGTGTAAAGCCGAGACCCCGCGATCCTTGATCCCGTCGGGTTCCCCATCCCCGACTCCAAGCACATGGGGAGTGCCGAGAGGAAGGGATCGCAAGCAGTCACTACGGGGAGGCGCGTCACCCCAACGTAGACCGACAGCTCGAACACAGTGTCTCATTCTACCATGCCCGGTTCACGAGACAGTGGATCAACTTCAAGTGGTTATCGGTGGGCTGCAACTGTGGTAGGGTATTCCAAGTTCTATACATATGTGAGCAAATAAGGTTAACAAATAGGGCTGGTCGGTAAGTAGGCTAGACCGCACGAGTCAGGCGAATATGCGACGAACGACATCGGGTACAAAAGACCCATGTAGCTGAACTATTGTCGCCCATACACACCCGCCCAAACCCACGGGTTTAGCCCTATCATAGTCCTACCGATGGGACTACCATCTCTCCTCATGTTCCCGACCAACCCAAGGGTATGAATAGTGATTCATAGCATGCCAACTACCAATACATCATCCAGCATAAACAACATCATGGTTTCAAACTCCTCAACATACAATTTATATTCTCGTAGCAAGCAAGGCTAACAATATCATAAAATAAAGTGCATGTGAGTTATGTGTGTGGGTGAGGAAGTTAAGCACTTCTTTCATCTTAAGAAATCATAAGCACAAGAGTAATAAATCATGGATACTAAGAAGCAACTCTATAAGGAAAAATTCAACAAGGCATGAGCATGAGACCATCCATACACAAAATCATGTGAGAGGCAAGAACATCATCATATGAAAAGTAAACACGTAATTCCATGCAAATCCAACTAACATGCAATTCCTAGGATTCTTCTAGATTCTCCAAATATAGCATCTAAATAATTAAAATCATTAAATTCGTAATAAAAATTGTGCTAGGCCACTTAAGGATAATAGTCCGCACCTATTGATCATTGAAGAGTTGGAAAACAACCTAGGAAAGAGGGCTAGCTTTTGGGGTCGGACGACCGGAATCCCTAAAACAACTATTTACATATTAGAACTTCATGCAAAATTCTCTCACACACAAGGGTTTCAAGAAGAAAGGGTGAGAGATTTACCTATACAATCAACGGAAGGGAATGGGCGGACGTGGTGGAGGATTCGTTGAGGAAGAGATGAGGAGTTGCAAGCATCGGACTCTCTTGGCTCCACTTTGATCTATGACCCACCTTCACTCTCCCTTCCTCTCTTCTTCCTTTCTTCTTTCTCCCTTTTCTCTCTTCTCTCTTTCTCTTCTCTAAGACAAAATTCGTATGGGGAGAGGGGTGCCCAAAAGGAAACCTTATATAGGGTCAGATTTGGTGGAAATGGCCCCAAGTGTTGTATTTTTACTATACTAAACCTATGGGAGGGTCTTTCTAAGCTCTAGGGCCCACTATGGGGGATATGTATTGATATATACTGTATGATAGTTAGCTCTAATGATCATCTACGCATGAATATGATCGGCCCGCCATTTGGATGCGCCGATCGACAGATATGATTAGAAGTCTATTCAACGGTTACCGATAGTCGATCGGGGCCGCGGCTATACAGATATGAGCAGGGAAATATCTTTACCCCACGTGTGAAGTTTGGTCGTAAACCGACGGTCCGAAATCCTCAACTTTGCATGAGAGTGGACGATCCAATTCACTTAAGTTCTAGCTTCCTCCTTTAGGGTATTTGCAATTCTCATGCACTCGTCATATGGCTCAAGTTGAGCGGTTCTGAGCACTATTCAGGTCCGACTCCTGCGATGGACGTCGAGCCCAGTAAGATGAATATTACTTTATAATTTTGGAACTAGTGGCCCACCAACGAGCGGTCTAGAGCTTGATCAAAAAATCAGGCATTTCTAGAATGAATTAGGTATTGAGATTTCTCATGGGCGATGATTAGGGTTTGGATTAACTATATTTATAGTGTTGCCTATTTATAACTAGTGGAAGTGGAGATTTGGTCATGATTACTTTAAACCGTCGGTTTTAGGCTACAAGAGTAACGGGTTTGATTTGGTCTATTAGTCAAGATCCGGGCCTTATCTGACTCGGCCCCGGTTAGATCTTTAATTTAGTCATGCTTGTCTTGATTAGTTAGCGAAGGGTCGGTTAGATTTGTGCCCTATGTGAGTAAATCATAGGGCT
This sequence comes from Magnolia changhungtana, assembly GCA_030180095.1. Taxonomy (NCBI): domain Eukaryota; kingdom Viridiplantae; phylum Streptophyta; class Magnoliopsida; order Magnoliales; family Magnoliaceae; genus Magnolia; species Magnolia changhungtana. The sequence goes on along the minus strand of JASAUF010000540.1, from coordinate 2,153,579 downwards.
ACACTTGATGTTCAAGTGATCAGGCGGATTCGTTGGCTTCTTACGATTGATTAATTTAACTTGTACGGTTCTTTACTGGTTTCACCCCTGTATATACTAACATTGAGTGCTAATGGTCATTAAGTGATATTATAGGTTAATTATATATAAAAAAAATTCAAGGATTTTTGGAAATGTGAAAATCCAGGATATTACACTTCTTTGGACTCATCACAAAGATTCCTCGAATCCACAAGGAAAAATAGAAAAATAGAAATAATTTTAATAAATTTAAAAATAAATTGATTGATGATAAAAATGAATTACGATCCTTTGAATAGTGATATCAAACCTAGGAAGAAGTTTTAAAATCAAAACCCCTAAAAAAAATGACTTACTATAAATAGTAAACTTACTATTTATAGATGGTCATGATTTCTACTAAACTTCATGGTTTTCGACAAAAAATTATAAGTGTCCAATTTGGCCCAATCATATTATTCTTCTAATTTTTCCAAGCCCTTTTCATGTTGGGAATGACTCCGAAAGTTCAAAGTATCAAAAGTTATGATTGAACTAAAACTTACTATAAATAGTAAAAAGAAATTAAAATGGACTTTCGACTATAGATCTGATGGAATCTTGCAAATCCGGCATGGGCAACCCGATGTAGCAGGTTGGTTAGCTAAAGTAGGTTTGGTTTGCTAGATATGCTTTGCTTTAGGGTTCTGCTCGTCTTGATCACTTCCACCTCCGATCAGGCCTTCTATGGTCCATCTTGGCCATGAAAGTGTCGGCGGCCCGCTCTACATCATGAGCCCATTGCCACCCTTCGCCACGTGCTGAACCCAAAACCCAATAAGCTCAACTGGAGTCCATCTTTTAAATGGATACAGCTGGTTTCCTGCTAAGTCAACTCAACGGATTGCAAGCCGTACTTATTTGTCATGGCTAGCGGATTGAAAATTATTGTCAAAGTCTTAATTTAGCCAGAATACTTAGTTATTAAGTAAGCTTTTGGTTGAACTAAATTAGAAATATAGTTAGTCTGGAAAGTTTTATTATTATATTTGTGGTTTTAGTAAGATTATGATGAAATGAGGAGTTTTCTTCTTTACCCAAGTTAGCTAATACATACACAATATATAAAAGCTCTTACTCTCTTACTTTCTATATATATATATATATATATATATATATATATATATATATATATATATATATATATATATATATATATATATATATATATCCTTTTCTCCTCTTCATGCACTATTTTTTTAAAATTCTACCCCATGAACTCAAGAGTGTCTTCTTCATAATATTACTTACATGATTTTCTACACATCTTTTTCAATCACAACATATGGCATGCCACATGCAACCCTTTCATTGCCATGTCATCTCACTACTATACAAAAATTACAAACTAGGATTGGGTATACTACCCCTACCTCTTCCGAGCTTGGGATGGGCTGGGGCTCTGAGGGGCCACTGTGATGCATGGCTTTTATCCCCACCGTCCATCCATTCTACTATATCATTTTAAGTTTCGAGACCAAAAATAGGCAAATCCATGGCTCAAGTGGACCACACCACATAAAGCACTGGTGCTAATGACACCCACAGTTGAAACCTTCCTGTGGCCCACCAGGATATTTACTTGCCATCCAACCTATTCATAAGGTCACATAGACCATGATTTTCTACCATGTGATCACAATGGCATGTGGATCAATGCCTAAGATGGTAATTGGTAAAGCGACCACAACAGATCTTCTCCAACCATGACATGGGGCATGTCACTTGCAATCTTTTCATTGTCATGTCATCACCATTGGACAAAAGTTACGGACGCGGATTAGGTACTACCCGATCGCCTCTTCTGAGCTCAAGATGAGCTAGGACTGAGGGGCCACATTGATGTATGGCTTTTATCCACATCATCCATCCATTCTACCATATCATATAGGTTATGAGCCCAAAAGTAGGCATATCCACTACTCAAGTGGACCACATCACAGGAAGCAGCGGTGCTAACGACTTCCACCATTGAAACCTTCCTAGGGCCCACTATGATGTTTACCTGCCACCCAACCTGTTCATAAGGTCATATAGGCAATGATTTTGTACAATGTACATCACAATAGCATGTGGATCAATGCCTAGGATGGTAATTGGTAAAGCGACCACAACATATATGTTAAAAGTGTGACACCAAAATCACTATGGACTAATTTACTTTTCTGAGCCCATATAACTCATGTTTCACATGCTAATAAGGCTCAAATGTCAATAGACCCTTAAAGGAGTATTTTCGATAATTTTATGTTGAAAGTGTTATTTTTAAGGTTGATTATGTTAGAGTTAAGAGAAAGTTCCGATTTTTTTAATTTTTTATTTTTTTATTTTTTATTTGGAGAGCCTCAAAGGGGAGAGAGCTAGGATTTTTATTACAAGTTCTCTAAATAGTAGATTAATTGTTGCTTTATAACATTGTTTTTTTAAATAATGGTTTTCCCCGTAAAATAAAAAATAAAAAAAATCATGTGTTATCTATATAGATGCGTGGATTTTTTTTATTTTTTTTTCTTATTTGTTTCAATTCGTTAAGGTGCTTTCGCAAAGATGATTCTCCAACAATATCTTCTCCAACCAAAATATACATCACCACTAGACAAAAGTTTATGAACACGGGTTGAGTACTACCCTTGCCTCCTCTAAGCCCAAGAGAGGTTGGGGCGTTGAGGGGCCACCATGATGCATGGCTTATCCACATCATTCATCCATTTTACCAAAAGTATGCATATCCACTGCTCAAGTGAACCACAACAAACACCACTGCTAACATCACTGCTAATGACGCCCGGCCACCATTGAAACCTTACTAGGGTGCCCACGTGTTTATTTGCCATCCAACATGTTCATAAGGCCATATATATTATGATAGTCAACTATGTACATCAAACGTGGATCAATGCCAAGGATGGTAATTGGTAAAGCGGCCCACGAGACATCTTCCCCAACCATGACATGTGACATCTCATGTGCAACCCTTTCATTGTCATGTCATCATTATTGGACAAACCCTTTCATTATGATGCCATCATTACATCATTACTATACATAAGTTATGGACATAGGTACTGCCCTTGCCTCTTTCCTGCAAGGATGGGTTGGGGCTCTAGGGACCACCATGATGTATAGCTTTTATCCACACGGTCCATCTATTTTACGGTATCATTTTAGGTTATGAACCTAAAAATGAGGCATATCCACTGCTCAAGTGGACCACAAATGACATCCACCATTGAAACCTTTTTAGGGCCCATTATGGTGTTTACTTGCCATCTAACCGGTTCATAAGATCATATGCACCTGGATGGGCACAACTTTGGGGTTCATAACCAATGGCCCCACCTTGATGTATGTTCCTTAGACCATGCTATCATCCATTTTGAAAACCCATTTTAGGGAATGATCCAAGAAATAATCCAAATCCAGGTGGATCATAATACAAGAAACAGTGGTAATCTATCGTTAAAAACTCCGCGTGGGCTACAAAAGTTTTGGATGAAGTTGATATTTGCATGGTCATGTCATTCATGTCTTTGTGACCTTATCAATAAGTTGGATGATAAAATAAACATTCCAGTGGCCCCATGAAGTTTTTAACGGTGGGGAGTCAATCATGACTGTTTCCTATGGTGTGGTCCACCTAAGATTTGGATCTGCTTAATTTTTGGGATCATCTGGGCTGTCAAAATGGATGGACGGTGTGTGGATGTAAGGCACATACATCATAGTAGGCTCCACGGATCTGCGATCCACCCAAACTGCACCCGACCTGGATGAAGGAAGGAAAACTCAAATATCAGCTTGATCCAAAACTTTTATGGCCTCCGAAAAGTTTACAACAGTTGTCGTTTAATCTCCGTTGTATTGTCTGGTCCACTTCAGCCTCAGATTTGCCTCGTTTTTTAACTTCTAACCTAAAATGACATGAAAAAATGAATGGATGGTGTGGATAAAAGCTATACATCACGGTGGTCCCTCACCCACACTGCGTCCAAAAGTTACACGCAAGAGTCAGCAAAGACTGTGGTATCGAAATATAAAGCCAACAAGAGTCCTGACTCTGTGGGGCCCATCATGACGTTTGTGTTTTACGGTTCAGCTGTTTTGTTAGATCACTATAGGGCACTGGACAAAAATCAAGGCCAATCCAAAGCTCAAGTGGACCACACCAGAGGAAACAATGGGGATAATGATGCTCACTGTTGAAAGCTTCTTAGGGCCCACATAATGTTTATTTTCCATCCAACCCATTCATAAGGTCACGAAGACTTGGATGAAGGTAAAATACATATATCAACTTGATCCAAAACCCCTATGACTCTCAAAAAGTTGTCAACAATAAATATTCAATCTCCATTTTTTCCATAGTTGCTCATCTCTATTATCGTCAATTCTTGTGAAAGCCAAATATTATAATGAATTATGTGTAAACATGAGGGATTTGTGTAGTGTATTTGAAGATTTTCAAGACATATGAAGAGAATTCTACGGTAATACAGCTAGTGTTTATTGGGCAATGCCACGTGATGCATCCACTAAGTGATCAGGTGAAGAGTAACTACGGTGAAACAATTACAAGACATATGATAGGTTTAGAAGCAAATAAGATCAAGTAGCGCTCAGAATGTGGGAAGCATCCAAATGGCCAGGTGAGTTAACATTATAAATAGCTAGCAAAGGAATTCAGCAAAGCAAAGTGTCCCGTATCACCAAATCAAACCAAACCAAACTTATCTTTCAAATTATTCTTTTGATTATCAGTCATTTATATTCCTTAGGGCCTGTTTCAGAGTGTGGATTTGGAACCCCCTGCATTTGAAATCCTACTATTGTGTTTGGCACCCAGGATTAGGAGTCAACTTTAAGCCAAAAGTAGCTATGTATGGTATATTTATAGGGGTTTGAGTTTAATTAATATATCAATTTTAATATCTCTAATTAGCGGAATTATGTCATGTTTGACACAATTGTTGTAATAAGCCCACTAAAATATATGCTTTGCCGGAAAATGATGAAATTCCAAGTCTCGAATGGGCCACAAGCATAAGATCATGTCTGAGTGACTAACCAACGATTTTTAACCGTTGATTTACATGGAAAATGTTTGGACTGTGTTGATCATCATATTAAAGTAATTATAGTGATGTAATTGATAATCTAATTATTTTGGGATATCATTAGTGGGTCATGAGCCCAATAGAATAATAGCCTAGTGACACACATGTTACACATGTAACTATTGGAAGAATTTTAGATGTAATCCAAGCTTTCATTGTGGATTTGAAACCTCCTATTTGAGGGGATTTGAAACCCCCAGTTACTTTATGGTACCAAACAAATAGAGGATTTGAAAACCCCCCAAATCTATGGTGCCAAATGTTGAGGGTCAAATATTGCGTATCAGACCTTATTTATTGCCTGAATTTACGAACATAGTACTGATTAACGGTTCAATTTAACTGTGTTCGTGATACAGGGTATATTTGAGAGCTTGGATTACAAAAGGTGCTAAACGTATGGAATTAACGTTCTGATGATGCCAAGGTAAGGGACGGACTCCAGGGGACCAAGATCGACGGATTTACATGCCAGAGATCCGAGGAAATTAAGCCGTTCACGTTAAAGAGGCCTGAAAGCCTTCCAGAATGCAAGATCACAGGGTTCTCGCTATCCGTTCAGCTTGAAACTCCATACGGGGCTAAGGGACCACAAATTAACCGCACACGTCAAATTTCATCCGTTCGATCCCTGTAGAAGTGGCTCAACAGACAGATCAGCCCATAAACGGTCAATTTTGGGCCCACCTGGTATCTGGATATGCTCCATCTTGGGTCCCAACCGTTTAAATAATATAACAAAGAGGATGGATGGAGCAGATTGCTCGTAAACATCACAGTGTAGCCCACATGTGCATTGCGTATACAGGCGCACGTGCGCCAGCCGTGCACCAGACGGTCAGCCCGGTCAAAGATGGGCTGACCCGTCTTCCTTCATACGCAGCAACAGCGGACGCACCAGCGTCCACTGATTTTGAGCAGTAGGCCCCACTTGTTCCTGTTTTGATGGATCTGAACCGTCCATTGCGTTCAAAGCGAGGGAATAACCTGCGTCTAGGTGTCTGTTCGGCTTCATGCACGTGTACCCACGTAAACTGTTGTACAACAAGAGATGGACGGCGAAACAAGAGATCAAGCGGGCCACACCGATTTCGCTCTAAAAATGCATCTTCCTGGGTGATTTTTGGTCCTAAAGCTAATGAACGGGGTGGATTGTTCACCTGACTTCAATTGGTGAGCCAACGCACACCGTCAGGGACTTCCGCGGAAGCTCTGTTTCGCACAGGGACTTCTGGTTTTCCCTTGAGGGCCACCACCGTAGAACAAACGTCCAATCATGACCGTCCATCATGTTTAAAAGGGGCCCATAAACACGGTCTAGGTGGCAAAATTTTAAGACGCATCAGAGATCGGTTTTCGATCATCCAAATGGCAGACAGACGGTGGAGAGGGTTAATTCGATGGACCAGAGAAGCCCAAGAAAAAAACACTCCTTCCCGATTGAAATTCTGGGAGGAATTCAGTGGATGGGTCGGATTTCTCTTCTGACTTCAATCCTAGGCCCACCAATCATCACAGATGCGTAAAGCCTTGCGTTTGATTTCACTGCGTAAACAGGGAGTCCGGCTCCATTGCAAACTAACTGCGAAAGAGAAGTCGGTGCTCGACTCCAGCCACCACTTCCAGAATTCTATAAAGGAGAGAAAGGAAGAGAGAGAGACGGCATCCAGGGCTGACCGTGAAGCAGCGAACGAGGGAGAGTTTTTCTTAGTCTTTATTTTTACTATTTTTATTTCTTTATTTTTATTAAGGATAGCCTAATCATGGTAGGCTAAACCCCTTAGCTAGGGCGAAGAGGTGAAGCTTGTAGTGAGATGGGATTTTACTTTATGCCTTTAATTTATTTCTTTTTGTGAACTGAATTTGATATTGGTTTGTTTATTATGGGAATACTTTTAGTTTTTAATGGTCTGTTGTGACTAAAATTACAATGGGTCTGTGATAGCTTTGAGTATGTTCCTTTCCTTTTGATGTTTATGACGTCAGGAAGCCCTGTTGTTCACCATCGTCTCCTGGGCATAGTTGGATGTCAGTACCCTTCCTAACCTTCATACATTATTGATTGGTTGGTAATTAGTTTAATTATGTTGTTTACTTTGTATCCTGGGCATGGTCTGGTGATGGAATCCATTCTAATTCATACACCTTTCATCTTTTGAAAACTATATCAATGGCAGTTCAGTAAATTTCCATAATTCATGATACTGGCATAAGATCTCCCTGATCTCTACAAGTGGATCTTCTGAATCCCTAGTTTCCCTTCTCTGATTTTTCCTAAGTTTTAGATTAATATTTCATCATTATTCTTCAAATTACAATCGATTTAGACTTCATCTTAGTCTAGTTCTAGATCTGGTTATTTTCAGATAACGTACAGGTTTCAGTCCCTGTGGATTCGACCTCGGTCTTACCGAGTTTATTACTACATCACAACCCTATACTTGGGGAGTGAACAAGTTTTTGCGCCGTTGTCGGGGACTGACGGCTACGATTTTCTGAAATTAATTAGATTTAGAGTTAGTTTAAGATTAGGATTTTACTAATTTTAATTTTGTTTTTTTATTTAATTCATAGGACTAACATATTTCCTATTCTGTAGGTTGTTAAGATAGAACTTCTAATTTGGTAAACTCTTTCTGATTTGCTAAATTTTCTAACTCTTTAGATTTGATTTGCTTTAGAAATTTCTTCTATTTAGAAACTAACTTATTTTGTTTTATTTTGCAGGTCTTTAGCTTAAGGACTCCAATTTGGTAATCTCCTTCCAACCCTCTTTTCTTTCTAGATTCATATTTTCTTTCTTAGGATTAGATTTAGGATTTGATTGAGGGCTGTGAGTGTTTCATGCCCAAGTGGGCCCGTGACGACACTCGACGTCTCTTGACTGAAGGAGGATTAGTTGAGGGGTTGACTGTCCATCGCAGGACTAGACACCGCTCGAATTCCCCTGAGTTAATTGAGGTTATGGCTGCAAATCAACCTCAAGCACTACCTCAACATATGGATGAGGAAGTACATGAGGTTATGACTGCAAATCAACCTCAAGCACTACCTCAACATATGGATGAGAATGAGGTGCATCAAGCACCCCCGCCTCGTACTTTACGAGATTATTTACAACCGGCGGGGGTGAGTACACCCTCATATATGATTTTTCCTGAAAACACAGGACATATGGACATCAAGCCAGGAGTTATCCAACTCCTTCCTAAATTCCATGGGCTTGAATCAGAAAGTCCATACTTACATTTGAAAGAGTTCGATGAGATTATAGCCACCTTATACTTTCCCAATGTATCCGAGGATACAATCAGGCTGAAACTCTTTCCTTTTTTCTTAAAAGAGAAGGCTAAGACGTGGCTACATTCACTGCATCCTCGATCCATTGGCACATGGAATGATATGCAGAGGTAATTCATAAAGAAATTCTTCCCACATCATAAAATAATTACCCCCAGAAAAGCAATCATGAACTTTGCCCAAAAGGAAGATGAAACATTCTTCCAATGTTGGGAAAGGTTTAAGGATCTGGTCAGTTCATGCCCACAACACGGCTTTGAAACGTGGCGCATTACAAGTTTTTTCTACGATGGACTGACATCTTCCATGCGCCAAATGGTCGAGACAATGTGCAATGGAGAGTTCATTAATAAAGATATTGACGAGGTATGGGATTACCTCGACAGTCTGGCTGAAAAAACACAATCTTGGGACTATTACCCAAAATCAAACACCACGTCTAGGCCAACTCAATCTAAGGAGAAAGGTGGATTGTATCTCCTGAAAGAAGAGGATGATCTCAATTATAAAGTGACTAATCTCATAAGAAAATTTGAGGCCATGGAAGAAAAGAAGGATAAGGTCAATGAAATTGTCTGCGGCATCTGTGATTGCAACATTCACACAACTGAAAACTGTCCTACAATACCTGCCTTTCGAGGAGTGTTGAATGAACAAGCCAATGCCGTGAACAACTATCAAAGACCTTTTACTGGACCCAACTCCAATACATACAATCCTGGTTGGAAAAATCATCCAAACTTTAGTTGGAGAAATGGACAAACGGCTACCCCCCAAGTTTTTTTTCAAAATCCAAATCAGGGGAAACCTCAATAAGAACTGGTTCAAAATCCCATACAAGAGCTGACTCAGGCAGTGCGTGGACTTACAGACTTTATGCAAAAAATAGATTCACGTATGACGGTTATAGAAAAGGGGATGCTTCCTGCACAACCGCTCCCTAATCCTAAACCGCAATACGAGATAAATGATCCCAAATTCTTCAATCAAATGGGACACGCTAAATCCATCACCACTCTTAGGAGTGGGAAGATCATTGATAAAACCCTTCCGGTTAGGCCCGAAAAGCCTCAAGAACCAGAAGAGGACAATAATGATGGATCTAGTGATGTCCCATAAAATTTAGGACCGGAACTTCTAGAGAAGCCAATTGCTCCGTTCCCCCAACGGTTGGTTGCACCGAAACGTCTTTCTAACTCTCAGGATATTCTAGAGGTGTTGAAACAAGTGAAAGTCAACATTCCTCTACTTGATGTCGTAAAACAGGTTCCTATATATGCAAAATTTCTGAAAGACCTATGCACGACCAAAAGACGGTAGAGTATTCAAAAGAAGATCTTCTTGACTGAGAAAGTGAGTGTCATCCTGAAGCAAGACGTGCCGAAGAAATTCAAGGATCTCGGTAGCCCAACCATATCATGTGTAATCGGGAACCATCGAATTGATCACGCACTTCTTGACTTAGGAGCAAGTGTCAATCTGATTCCCTACTCGGTATACAAACAGTTAGGGTTGGGTGAGTTAAAACCCACCCTAACCACACTATAACTTGCCGATCGAACTGTTCGTGTACCAGGAGGGATTATTGAGGATGTGTTAGTCCAAGTCGATAGATTTTACTACCCTTTAGATTTTATCATCCTGGACACCGAACCCATCAACAACATGAGCACTCAGATTCCCGTCATTCTTGGTCGCCCATTCCTTGCCACGTCAAATGCAATCATCAATTGCAGGAATGGTGTCATGACTATGTCTTTTGGAAATTTGACATTAGAGTCAAACATCTTTTTCAATAACGGCAGCAACGCAGAGGATGATGACGATGTCCACGACATTAACATGATCGATACTTTCGTGGAAGATAGGACACCCCTTACCTTATCCTCTGATCCTCTAGACACGTGCTTGGCCCACTCCCATGAGTTTGATGATGATATGATTAGGGAGATGTGTGCCTTGCTTGATACTGCACCGGTACTTGAAGTTAACCGGTGGAGGCCACAATTTGAAGAATTGCCACAAACTGATGTAGTGCCTCTACCGTCTAACCTCAAGGCACCGAAGCTTGACCTAAAACCTTTGCCCTCTGATTTGAAATATGCCTATTTAGGTCAAGATGAGACATATCCGGTGGTGATCTCTGCCCACCTGGAGAAAGAACAGGAGAGTATGCTCATATCTACTCTCATTGAGCATAAAGGAGCCCTAGGATGGACGATAGCGGACCTCAAGGGAATCGATCCCTCGATTTGTACTCACCATATATATCTTGAGGAAAATGTGAAGACCGCTCGGCAACCACAACGTAGGCTAAATCCAAACATGAAGGAAGTGGTTAAAGCCGAGGTTCTTAAACTATTGGATGTGGGTATCATATACCCTATATCTGATAGTCAATGGGTGAGTCTAACTCAGGTGGTTCCTAAGAAGTCCGGAATCACTATCGTAGCCAATGCTAATAATGAACTTGTGCCAACTAGAGTCACTACTGGTTGGAGAATGTGCATTGACTACAGAAAGTTGAATACCGTCACAAGGAAGGATCACTTTCCTTTGCCCTTCATCGATCAAATCTTGGAAAGGCTAGCTGGTCATTCCTATTACTGTTTCCTTGACGGGTATTCGGGCTACAATCAGATTGAAATCGCCCCTGAGGACCAGGAAAAGACCACATTTACATGTCCCTACGGCACCTTTGCTTACCGAAGGATGCCATTTGGACTATGTAATGCCCCTGCCACCTTTCAGCGATGTATGTTGAGTATCTTTTCTGATATGGTGGGGCAATATCTAGAGGTCTTCATGGACGATTTCTCTATTTATGGTTCATCTTTCAGCAAGTGCTTGGAAAGTCTTAAATGTGTGCTGAAAAGATGTGAAGAAAAGAACTTGGTACTTAATTGGGAGAAGTGTCATTTCATGGTTCATAAGGGGATTGTCCTTGGACATATCATCTCGTCCAAGGGAATTGAGGTAGATAAGGCAAAAATCGATCTTATCTCTAACCTACCTCCACCCAAGAACATCAGAGACGTGCGATCCTTCTTAGGACACGCAGGATTTTACAGGCGATTCATAAAGGACTTTAGTCTCCTCTCTCGTCCTTTATGTAATCTTCTTCAAAAGGATGTTCCATACGAGTGGACTGAGCAATGCCAGGAAGCTTTCACCAAGCTTAAAGGCATGTTAACCACTGCACCCATCATGCAGCCACCCGACTGGAGCCTTCCTTTTGAGCTTATGTGCGACGCTTCTGATTATGCTCTTGGAGCGGTTCTAGGCCAGAGAAAAGATAAGAGGCCCTACGTCATTCATTATGAGAGTAGGACTTTAAATCCTGCCCAAGTGAACTAATCGACTACGGAAAAGGAACTCTTAGCCGTAGTGTTCGCCTTGAACAAATTTAGGTCCTACTTAATCGGATCCAAGATCATTATCTATACAGATCATGCGGCACTGAAGTATCTTCTTTCTAAGAATGATTCTAAGCCCCGCTTGATACGATGGATCCTTCTACTCCAAGAATTTGATTTGGAAATTAAAGATAAAAAGGGAGTAGAGAACGTAGTAGCCGATCACTTTTCTCGCCTTAATACCTCTGATTCCCTTGAGGCGACCCATATCAACGACATGTTCCCTGATGAACAGATGTTCAGAGTCTCCCATTCACCTTGGTTCACTGATATTGCTAATTATCTTGCTACAGGTTCCATACCGACGTATTGGACTGCGCAAGATAAGAAGAAATTTTTCACCGAGGTGCGCAACTTCTTCTGGGATGATCCTTACTTGTTTAAATATTGCTCAGACCAAATTTTGAGGAGATGTGTGCCAGACGATGAGCATCAGAGTGTCATCTCCTTTTGTCACTCACAGGCCTGTGGTGGTCACTTTTCTGCAAAAAAGACCACGGCCAAGATTCTGCGGTGTGGCTTCTATTGGCCCACTATGTTCAGGGATACTCATGAGTTTTGCAAAGCTTGTGAGCGTTGTCAGAAATTGGGAGCATTGTCCCGTCGAAATATGATGCCATTGAATCTCATTCTTATCATAGAGGCATTTGATTGTTGGGGCATCGATTTCATGGGGCCATTCCCCCAATCTTGTGGGAATTTATATATTTTGCTTGCCGTAGACTATGTCACTAAATGGGTCGAAGCGATTCCGTGTCGGAATAATGACCATCGCACGGTCATTAAATTCCTAAAAGAAAACATCCTTTCCCGATTTGGAACGTCTCGAGCTATTATTAGTGATGGGGGTTCACACTTTTGTAATAGGCCATTTGAGAGTTTAATGAAGAAATACGGTATCTCTCATAAGGTGAGTACCCCATACCACCCACAGACAAGTGGGCAAGCTGAGATTTCTAATAGGGAATTCAAACACATTTTGGAGAAAACGGTTAACCCTGACCGTAAGGATTGGTCAATTCGATTGACCGATGCCTTGTGGGCTTACCGTACTGCTTTTAAAACCCCTATTGGAATGTCTCCATTTAGACTCGTCTATGGGAAGGCTTGCCACTTGCCTGTGGAGTTGGAACATAGAGCTTACTGGGCGATCAAAAATCTGAATTTCAATCTGAACAACGCTGGCTCGCTACGCAAACTTCAATTAAATGAACTTGAAGAAATCCAGAACGACGCGTATGAGAACTCGAGAATTTATAAGGACAGGATGAAGGCGTTTCATGACCAACATATTCTACAAAAATCATTCACGCCAAGTCAGAAAGTCCTTTTGTATAATTCTCGATTACATCTCTTTCCGGGTAAGCTTCGATCTCGTTGGACCAGCCCTTACATTGTTGTTACTGCTTATCTTCATGGGGCCATTGAGATAAGAGATCCCAACAATGGTAAGGAGTTTAAAGTAAATGGACATCGATTAAAACCATTTGTCGAGAAATTTGATTCAAAGGACATGTTCATGCCTCTGACTGATCCTGTTTACCAGGAATGATCTCCTAGTCTGATGGAGGTATAGGTAGGTTTATCGCTTTCATAGGACTAGGGTAGTTGCTTTATTTGTCTGGCTGAAGACGGTAAACTTAGCGCTCCTAGGAGGCAACCCAACTGTTTATTCCATTTTATTTTCCTAGTTAGTTAGTTTAATGTTTGTGGGTAACATTACTGCAAACCCTCACGAGACTACAACTCGTCCACTAAGGGGCAACCTAGGGGTTTAAAGGCTTGTTGCATATGCTAAATGTAATTGAGAGCACCTGCGAAAGTGGTATAGGTAGGATTTTATTTTTATTATTCTTGTTTTGTTTTCTCTCTCGTGCTGACCGGATTCCATGCTGCGATCTCTTGGAAAGTCTCTCACGATTCATCATTCAGGTACTATCTTCCCATCACTTCATATTTACTTTTCGTTGTCCCATGTGCATTGCATATTCATATCTTTTACATTGAGGACAATGTAGATTTTAAGTTGGGGGTGGGAGATTAGGTAACCTAATCAGTGTTTTTCTTGGTCTTGAGCAAAAATTGTGAAAATTTTTAAATTTTTTCTGAAAATTCTTGTGAATTTGAAGTGATTTTGACGACCATCTTGGATTTATAATGTTAAGATACGTATTGTTGGTAATTCATGACTTTTGGATTCAGTTATTTGTAGATTTCACAATTAAGTTTGAATTGTTAATCCATGATTAGAAGTTGTAAACATTGATTGAGTCATGATTTTACATACCACATCTCACTTACACATTGAGATTTCAGTTTGATATTGAATGATTAACTTGGTAATCACTGAGCATGAAAGAAACCAGCCTAAAAGATTTGGCCATCAGGTAATAAAAAGAGAATTACACCATGGGTTTGCTCCCTATAGGTGTGGATTTGATTTTCTGTGATTAACAGTTAGACAGAGCTGGACGACTATTTTCATCATAGGTTTGCTCCCTATAGGTGAGGATTTGTTTCCCTTCTTTGGCACTACTGTTCATAGAAAGATCAAAAGCAGAAAGAATGAAAAGAAGAAATTTAAGGCATGTTCTAATTTAGGTTTTAGTTGTCCTGAATGCTCTTTGACTCATCAATGTTATCATGGAAAGTAACGATTGAATCTCTTAATGATGATAAGCCGAGATTACATTATACACATATTAAACTCAATGTTTAGAATTTTTTCTAATTAATGGATCAATATTTTGTACTTAATTATGAAGTCTACCGTGTGCTTGAGTCTAGGAGAAATTAATGCCCAACATTCATGAATCTTAGACTTATAGTATTTGGATTGTTTTCCAAAAATCACTCGAGTTCATAGAAACTGTCCTATAATTCTCAATTTATTTTTTGCATACTTTGCTCGGGACTAGCAAAATGCTGGTTGGAGGTTGTGTTAAGGGTCAAATATTGCGTATCAGACCCTATTTATTGCCTCAATTTACGAACATAGTACTAATTAACGGTTCAATTTAACTATGTTCGTGATACAAGGTATATTTGAGAGCTTGGATTACAAAAGGTGCTAAACACATGGAATTAACGTTCTGATGATGCCAAGGTAAGGGACGGACTCTAGGGGACCAAGATCGACGGATTTACATGCCAGAGATCCGAGGAAATCAAGCCGTTCACGTTAAAGAGGCCTTAAAGCCTTCCAGAATGCAAGATCACAGGGTTCCCGCTATCCGTTCAGCTTGAAACTCCATACGGGGCCAAGGGACCACAAATTAACCGCACACGTCAAATTTCATCCGTTCGATCCCTGTAGAAGTGGCTCAACAGACAGATCAGCCCATAAACGGTCAATTTTGGGCCCACCTGGTATCTGGATATGCTCCATCTTGGGTCCCAACCGTTTAAATAATATGACAAAGAGGATGGATGGAGTGGATTGCTCGTAAACATCACAGTGTAGCCCACATCTGCATTGCGTATACAGGTGCACGTGCGCCAGCCGTGCACCAGACGGTCAGCCCGGTTAAAGACAGGCTGACCCGTCTTCCTTCATACGCAGCAACAGCGGACGCATCAGCGTCCGCTGATTTTGAGCAGTAGGCCCCACTCGTTCCTGTTTTGATGGATCTGAACCGTCCATTGCGTTCAAAGTGAGGGAATAACCTACGTCTAGGTGTCTGTTCGGCTTCATGCACGTGTACCCACGTAAACTGTTGTACAACAAGAGATGGACGGCGAAACAAGAGATCAAGCGGGCCACACCGATTTCGCTCTAAAAATGCATCTTCCTGGGTGATTTTTGGTCCTAAAGCTAATGAACGGGGTGGATTGTTCACCTGACTTCAATTGGTGAGCCAACGCACACCGTCAGGGACTTCCGCGGAAGCTCTGTTTCGCACAGGGACTTCTGGTTTTCCCTTGAGGGCCACCACCGTAGAACAAACGTCCAATCATGACCGTCCATCATGTTTAAAAGGGGCCCATAAACACGGTCTAGGTGTCAAAATTTTAAGACGCATCAGAGATCGGTTTTCGATCATCCAAATGGCAGACAGACGGTGGAGAGGGTTGATTCGATGGACCAGAGAAGCCCGGGAAAAAAACATTCCTTCCCGATTGAAATTCCGGGAGGAATTCAGTGGATGGGTCGGATTTCTCTTCTGACTTCAATCCTAGGCCCACCAATCATCACAGATGCGTAAAGCCTTGCGTTTGATTTCACTGCGTAAACAGGGAGTCCGGCTCCATTGCAAACTAACTGCGAAAGAGAAGTCGGTGCTCGACTCCAGCCACCACTTCCAGAATTCTATAAAGGAGAGAAAGGAAGAGAGAGAGAGAGACGACATCCAGGGCTGACCGTGAAGCAGCGAACGAGGGAGAGTTTTTCTTAGTCTTTATTTTTACTATTTTTATTTCTTTATTTTTATTAAGGATAGCCTAATCATGGTAGGCTAAACCCCTTAGCTAGGGCGAAGAGGTGAAGCTTGTAGTGAGATGAGATTTTACTTTATGCCTTTAATTTATTTCTTTTTGTGAACTGAATTTGATATTGGTTTGTTTATTATGGGAATACTTTTAGTTTTTAATGGTCTGTTGTGACTAAAATTACAATGGGTCTGCGATAGTTTTGAGTATGTTCCTTTCCTTTTGATGTTTATGATGTCAGGAAGCCCTGTTGTTCACCATCGTCTCCTGGGCATGGTTGGATGTCGGTACCCTTCCTAACCTTCATGCATTATTGATTGGTTGGTAATTAGTTTAATTCTGTTGTTTACTTTGTCTCCTGGGCATGGTCTGGTGATGGAATCCATTCTAATTCATATACCTTTCATCTTTTGAAAACTATATCAATGGCAGTTCAGTAAATTTTCATAATTCATGATACTGGCATAAGATCTCCCTAATCTCTACAAGTGGATCTTCTGAATCCCTAGTTTCCCTTCTCTGATTTTTCCTAAGTTTTAGATTAATATTTCATCATTATTATTCAAATTACAATCGATTTAGACTTCATCTTAGTCTAGTTCTAGATCTGGTTATTTTCAGATAACGTACAGGTTTCAGTCCCTGTGGATTCGACCTCGGTCTTACCGAGTTTATTACTACATCACAACCCTATACTTGGGGAGTGAACACCAAACGATCCCTTAATATAATCATTTTATCTTTACCTGTTATTTCATTTATTAATATACTTTGTAGTGACTATCAAGTAGTTGTTAAACTTTAGTTGCAATTGAAGTCTACGTTTATGTGATTCAGTTCAAGTATCAAGTAAAGTTTTTCATTTAGAAAAGTGTTTTGTGTCGATTCTGCGTGAATGACTGTAAAAATTTCTTTTTTGTTATTTTTTTGTTTATACTAAAAAGTCATTTCGTAAAAAAAAGTAAATGTATAACCCATTTTCAAATGACGAACTCATCCTTTGATTATCGTTTGATCGTTTTAAAATATTATGCGAGTTGCTAAATAAGCGACTGATTTTATTCAATCTTAATCACATAGTACATATCTACATATATTAGCGCTTGCGGTCATAGTTGCACGGTTTGAGTTGAGCTGCACATTTAACTCTAGTAGGCAATGTAACCAAATCCACTGTGCGGTCCACTAGACCCTTGAATATACCACATTTATAGTAGCTGGCAAAACACATCACGATCAGCCCCAGAGAGTTAGGTCATTGGTAGCGGATTCTTCAGGCAATCCAAGTCCGACACGGAGTAATGAGTCTGTCACAAGAAATAAACCATTCAGAACCATTTTCCATCAATTGCAATTAAAAACATTGAGATAGTAAATGCGTTTTTCTCAACAATAAGTAGCAATGCCGCGGATAGACGTGACTACCGCTTTTGTTCATTTGATAACTCCTCAACTGCCTTTTCTTTTTTCTTTCCACCGTTTAAACAGAGGCCCATTAATCTCAATCCTAGGATGGAAATTCAAATTTCTTAATTTGGTTTTTGATGATTTTTTAGGAGGATTTGATAATAAAATAAAATAAAAAGGCATATTATGTAAAAGAGAGGTCTCAAGTCAAACTGATTGGACCACAAGTAATGGTCCAACTAGTGAATAATTTCCAACCTATTAACTGAATTTGAAATCTAAACCTTCCAATAAGTTGGTTCCACAGTGAATTTTACCTATTGATAAAAAATAAATCTTATCCATTCATCAAGTGGGCCACACTGTGAGAGAAATTTAGTAAATGATAAATAGAAAAATACAAGTATGATTCACTTAATGAGTATATGGCTGATTTTTTTTCCAAGGTGATCCTCACAGAGGGGCCAATCTATTGGATGGATTGGATTTTTCATGAAATTAATAAATTCGAATTTATTCTCTGGTTGGACCTTTTCTGTTGGTCCAGCCGGTTGGACTTAAAACCTTCTCAATGAAAGCGTGTTTTTTTTGTTGTAAAATTACATTCATGTCCCTGATCGTCACTATTTCAAAGGGGAGCTATTTAATACTCTGGCTGCGTATGACGCTTTATATACATGCACTTAGAAAGGGTAAGCTTGGCATATACTATCGCAAATTAAACCAAGTAAATTGTGGAAATAACACCCGTAAGTTACAGTAAAAAAATTCAGATTGGATGAAAAATCTTGATCTCTGATTCCCAGACATTGGTTGTTGAAATAAGACATTGGATATCCTTCATTTTTAACCGTCCAATTTATGTGGGCCAATCCGATAATCAGATAATCAAATAATCGTAAATTTTGGCTTATGATATATGAAACCTACTACCCGTAATTTATTTAGACGGTTTAATGTAAATTAATTTTATTCCAAATATATAACTTGTCAGTAAAATTTTAAATGCCTGTGCAGCATCCATCACGGTCTGCTAGAGTATCAAAGTTTTCACTTTTCAAACCGGTTGAATATTGTTTTCACTGGCAGCGGAAAATCCTATACTCATAAATGCTTGGGTGAAATCCGGGCCGTTCATCACGTGGGTTTGGTCCCAAAATCAGACCGTTCCTGTCATCAGGTGGGCCCTACGTGTATGAAAAATAAGATGGGCGGCGATAACTAATCAACGCTCCAAATTGAAAGTACTATTGTGGCCCATCTGATGACTGGCCGGGACATAGCCAGTTTATCTATTCGAATTCCTGACCTAATAAGTTCGGATGAGTGGACGGATGATATCCCCTATGTAGGGCCCACCAGATGAACTGCTTTGTTCTGCCACATGAGTGGAAAGAATGGTCAGAAGATCTCTGCAATGAAACTTGCCACGAGTGTATATCAACATTAAAATCCCCACCAATAAGAGAAAAAATGGATTAAATAGGTGGGGCCCACTTGCAGGTTTTGCTATTGGATGGCACGTGGTGTTGCAAGATATGGTGTCAGATTTGCTGGGGTTCTGCTAGGGAACAGATGATGGGAAATAGCAATCTAGTCTTCCTATGTAGGGCCCACCTTGGAGATACAGTTGGAGCATCAATGTTGATATAGGCCCATCTGATCTTACATTGGTGATGGATGGACACCAAAAGTTGTATTGATCAGGCCATCCTGACCGTCTAATCTATGAGAATCAGTTGGATGGTTAAGAAAAAGGTCGGCAGTCCAAGTTTAACGGGCAAACTAGATGGATAGAACCGCGCAATCACTGTGGTTGGACGGTTGTGATGCATCCACATTGGGGCCTATTAACGGTTTAAAATTAACAGGCATGTGTGGTATGTGTTCTATGGAAGGGATGTAGCACTGAGTTTCTCTACAGCTCGTAAGTGGGTGATGGATCAATCTGCACTGTCCATCTAGTGGACCTCGCTGCGGATGGAGCGTTTTTTTTTGTAAATCACACTCATCATAGGATCATAGGCCTTGCTTTTATTCACTTCACAGCACTTAATGTGGACACGGATTTCCTGCGCATGAAACCAGGTGGGGACCACTGTGATGTTTGTAAGAATTCCATCCCGTCCATCCGTTTTTTGAGTTCATTTTAGAGCGCGAGAAAAAAAAAAATGAGCTGGATTCGATGCTCAAATGTGTCGAAAATGTGAGAATTGAACGTCCACAGTTGAAATATTTGTGGGGCCACAGAATTTTGAATCATGCTAATATTTGTGTTTTCAGTTCATCCCAGTAGGAATGACCTTATGAACAGTATGGATGTCATGTAAACATCACCATCGACCCCAGGGAAGTTTCAACGGTAGGAATTTTTCTAACCACCTTTTCCTTTAATACAGCCCTCTTGAGTCTTGGATCCTGCTAAATTTTAGTCCCACTGAATAAAATGAGATTACAAAACGGATGGACGGGGTGGATTTCTCACAAATATCACGATGGGCCCCACCTTGCTTTCCAGCGCAGGAACTTCCTGCAAAAGGCTTTGGCAGGGAATAAATGTTTGACCATATTAGCCATTTTCCTTCACAACCGTTGATTTGAAGGTCACTTTCAGATGGTTAGAATCATTCAATATATGTGCGTCTTGATCATTCAATCTACGTGCATCATGAAGCACTCGTGATCCAAGGTGGGGTCCACTGGATGGACTGTTTCGATTGAAAAATTTCCCCAACGCGTGCAATGTAGCAAGATGGTCCACCAAATTCCGGTTCTTACTGCTCTACCATATCATCTCCCTTGTCCGTACAGGTGGACCCATTTTTAGGTGATGTAGGCAGTAATTCTGATGGGCCCCTGCTGATAGTAGCATCCTAACCGTTCAGATCTTTACCTTTTTTATGGGACGGTTGTTGTATTTTTCATGGGAATTTGGAGAACATTTCAGGTACATTTCTTCACTTCTGGGGCCATCGGATCAAGATCTGGACCGTTAAAAAATTACCCCACCTGTATGAACTGGGAACCTCGGGAATTGGAATTTGGGATATAAAACAAAGCTTAAGAAAACAGAAGGCTCGGATTTCCTGTTTAAACAACAAGGGCCCACCATTCAACTGGATCCTCCATGGATGGACGTCTTATCTGTTCACTTTGAGGCTGCAGTGCAAATAAACTTTAAAGAACACATATACAGCAACGGTCTATATTCATCTGACGAAAGGCCCAAGATCTGTGGGTGGGGTCTTCCAATCTAGGAAATTTCTGGGGCGTGGTCCATCCACAATTTGTCTAATCAGATCAATGGTTTGGATCATTCAATATCACCAACCATTGCACGATCATCAAAACAATCATGTAAACAAAATAAAAAAATGTGTAGCCCACGTATTTGCGCAGTATGCGCATGACTTCAATTCAGTGGAGCCCATATTTAATTAATCTAGACCGTTGGATATTCTTTCCACATCGTAGATAGACTAGTCCAAACAATTTCATCCATAGAAAAATCTTAGCCGTTAGATTTATGGCCTACTGAAAGAAGCACTGTAACTATAGTGCTCTAAGAGCACTGGAGCATTACTCGTTATTTGTAGAAAACTTTGGAGACAAAAAAAAAAAAAAAAAAGAGGATGCCAGCGTAAAAAATAAAAGAAATAAAGGACTATTTGGTTACTAAAAACAGATGCCAAGCACTTTTTACTTTTTAGTAAAAAAAAAAAAAAGAAAAAAAAAAGAAAGTACTATTTATCTTTCATCCCACGTTGGTGGGATTTTAAAGTTCTTAACAGCTATATATATGCATGCAAGTATACTCAAATCCCTACTCTTGAGAGCTTGCATTTGAAAATGAAGAGAGTGGGTGTAGTGCTTTTTGTAGTCTGTATGATTTGTTTTCATGAGGTTGATGGGGGTGGCCTTTCTTATGATTTCTACGAGAAATCATGTCCACAAGTTGAGATGATTGTGAAACAAGGGCTGGGATCAGTTTTCTTATTGGACCCCACTATTCCTGCTGCTTTGCTCAGGCTCCTGTTTCATGACTGCCAAGTTCAGGTGCATCTCTCTCTCTCTCTCTCTCTCTCTCTCTCTCTCTCTCTCTCTCTCTGATCTCTCTCCGCGTCTCTCTCTCTCTCTCTCTCTCTCTCTCTCCAAACATGTGAAGCGGGAATCCCCGCGTACATTTCAAATTGAAAATGTTAAAATTGCACGGACGATTGATAATTACACATGCTTGTCCAGTCTCACGTGCAAACAAGGTACGCGTGTGAGATCTGAGCTTTTCAGAAGGTTGGAAACAATGCTTGGATATACTACTGTAAAAATCAGGCAATTTCGCTCTTCAGGTGGGCCACATCGTACAAAGTATATTGAAGGTTGTATGCTTGTTCTAGCCATTCATTTTTCTTTGATGTGTTGTGGCTCATCTTAGATGTAAAATGGTCTAATTTTCAATCCACAAGATCTACAAAGTTCAGCTCACCTAATGGAAAGCTCGGATCTCACACACGTCACGTGAGAACACATGTGCCCGCCCATGGATGTGTACGGCTCCCACACGTGTGCGCAATTAAACCTACATGCTACAGTGCACACTCTCTCACCTATCACACGCCTGCACCTTCTCACATGATGTTTCGGCCATTGGATGCATTAAATAGATTTTTTTGGCTGGCTCGCATTTAATACATCAAAAGGCCATTAAAAAAAAGAGCCTCTAGGAGTGGTGCAAGCCCCAGTAAGTGATTAGTTCTCGTGGAGTTTGTAAATGTGTGGCCCACCCATAAATGACTGACGGTGACCCAAGAATCTGTCCATTGAATGTAGACGGTTGGTGGCTTCTGTAGAGAGAATTTTGATAATATTTGAAAGCCGGTTGAGTCAGTCTGGGTTGAACAATTCAAGTTCATGAGTCTTAATCAAGATTTTGATAACATTCCCTTTTTATTTAGTTGTTGTCTACAAAGTTTTCAAATACAGTTATTGAATCCAACCTTTTTTCTGTTTTTTCTTTTAACACAAAAAACTGATTTTTGTATAAATGAATTATATGCCCCTGTGATCACATTGTGACCCAACAAATGTAGGGCAAAAGCTCTCTCTCTCTCTCTCTCTCTCTCTCTCGTAATATGATTATTAAGGGCTTGTTTTGATTCATAGAGAGCATGGGAGAGAAAATAATGTTTCTTGAAAAAACTTATTTCCAGGAAAACCATGTGAAAGGAAGCATTATTTTATTTCTTTGTTTTTCAAGATTTATTTTAGAAATTTAAGATCTATATATTTTCAAATTTATTGTTTGACAATAAAAACATTTCTTAGAAAAAAAAATTAAGCAGTCACTAACATGTGCCAAATTAGCACATGTGGGATGCTTGAAGATGAATAGTAGCATATATGGCATATGCAACGAATGTGGATGATTGAAGCTTAATTGTGATACATATAAGGTGCTTGAAGTTATGTATTGGCACATGTGACATAGGATACAGACGGGCACATTCGGCACTTGAAGCTAGATAATAGCACTTGTGCATATTAGTACCATGGGCACATGTGGTATATTTGGAGCCATTGAAGATTAATGATGACAGATATGCCACATTAGTGCATGTGGAGTGCTCACATATAGGCCTCAAGAGAATGTAAATAGTGATACATATGGCACATTACCACGTATTAGTGTAATAAGAAGATGGATGGTATCACGTGGCACGTCAGCACATGAAGGACGCTTTTCACATGTGAGACACAGGAAAAGATGAATGGTGACATATGGCATTCCGGGCCTTAACTGAAGTCGGAAAGTGATTCATTTGGCGCATTGCAATATATGATATGTGAGAAAATTAAAGATGGATGGTTGTACATTTGGACTTAACCATTAACAAATATTTTTCTTTGATCATGAGAAAATGTGTTTGTCAAGGGTAGAGGAAGGAAGATAAGTTTGTTTATTTTTAACAAATAAAGTGAAAATTAATATTTTTAATTTTTACAAATTCTTATCAAGAATGCATTGGACAAACAATAAAAAGTTATTTTCAAGGAAAACAAGATTTCTTTTTCTTTTCTTTCCATACATCCAAATAGGCCCTAAGATGTATATAGTTCTTCACTAATGCATTTGACTTGCTTACAAAAGGGCTGTGATGCTTCAATCCTCCTTGACAATACAAACATAACATCTGAGATGGCATCCGCCAAGAACTTTGGGATTCGAGGAAGGGAATCGATAGGCATCATCAAATGGATGGTTGAAAAGGAGTGTCCGCAAACGGTCTCTTGCTCAGACATTCTCGTGTTGGCGGCCCGTGACGCTGTCGCTTCCTCTGGTGGGCCTCAAATAAGAGTTCCTCTAGGTAGGAGAGATGCCATTACTTCAAGCTACTATCTTGCCGATGCTTCTCTCCCTCTCTCAACCACAGGAGTAGACGAAATGCTTCGCATCTTCACCGCGAAAGGGATGTCTGTGGAGGAATCAGTTGCAATTTTAGGTAATGGATCGGAATAACATGTGCTCACGTACAAATGAATCTCATACAAATAAGGGCATCACATGCATGCATAACGCAGAAAAGACTTATGTTTTATTTTTTTTATTTTTTTATTTTAATGAAGGAAAAAGCTTAATATATTATTTTTCATTAATATAATTTATTACCGAACTACTAAATCTAAGTCTCATCTTCTTTTTTTTTTCTTCTTTTTTTTCTAAAAATAATCATTTTCTCATGTGTTTTTACCATTTGCATTTAAATACAGCATGTTTATATAACCCGTTCACACATAACTCATGCAGATTATTTCGAGAACTCATCATGCATGATGTGACTCTAAAATCTGAACAATCCACATGAAGCATCACCTTATGAAACCCTAGGCTCAATTTTTACTTTGATCCGAAACTTCGGTGGGCCATGAAAAATAAAAACAGTTTCCTCCCTTGAATTGCATCTCTTTATGGCCCACCAAAATTTTATATTATAGTGAGAATTTGTCCCTTGGAGTTTCATGGGATTCCGCATCACATGGAGCATTTATATTAGATGCCCATAACACGTGTGCAAAGGTCTGCATGTGCGTAGGTGCGCAAGTGAGCATGACTCTCTCTCTCTATGTGTGTGTGTGTATATAAAGTATATGACTATGCGAGCATTTGATTTGCACATGCCCTGTATCACATACGCTCATCAGGTGAGATACACATCTATTTTTGAACTCCGACCGTTTGATTTTTCCAACCGTCCATTTTTCCCACACAAGTATATCATTTACTTGATCAGCAGACCATTTCTTTTCTTTTCTTTTCTTTTTTCCTGGTCCAACTCATGTTCACAGGCACTATCTAATTAATGGCCTAGATCTCTAACATCCACTCCATCTAACGGTGGGAACCTACTCTGCATGGTAGATGTGATTAGTGGACCAACATTTTATCAAAACCCATCATCAGTTCCACTTGTATTTTGTAATCCATATCATAAACCGTACCTTATACATAGAATTGTATGTAATACTAATGACAATATTCATGCTGTTCTAATTTTAATTCTACAGGCGCTCATACTATTGGAATTACACACTGCATAAACGTCATTGACCGTTGGGACAGACCCGAAAGCCACAACAGGCAAACAGAATCGCATTTCCAATCGTTCTTGAAATTCAGCTGTCCAACAACAATCCCAGCTGCGAAAACTTTCTTCGTTGGAAATGATCTTACCAACTTCGCGTTCGACAACCAGTATTACAGGGACACAATCAGCGGCCGTGGGAATCTGAGGATCGATTCTGATATGACCATAGACCCACGAACAGCTCCGATCGTAGCAAGTTTTGCAGTGGACCAGGCCTACTTCTTTCAATCATTTACATCTGCTTTCTTGAAACTATCTTCTTATAATGTCCTAACTGGAAATCAAGGTAGGGTGCATAGGAGCTGTAATAGAATAGATTGACAGGTATTATGGTTATGAAATAACAGTAGTGACCAAACGAATTCAACGGTCTAGATTGATTTCATCACAAGAATGGCCAATGAAAAAGCAATCATATTTGTAGTTGATACTTAGTTTATTGTGTTATCATGTTCTATGTGCAAATTGAATGCAGAATTGCAAAGTAGAGATCATATGAATTAATTAGCATACCTTGTTGAGATGCTATTCTTGTTGGTGGATGCCGTGGTCTTCCTCTCCTTATACCTTTAGAGAAGTTGAATTCTAACTTTTGTTGTATGTAGGATTTGTGACCCAATCCTGTTTATATAGATTAGGGAGGGTTAAAGAATTTGGAACCCTCCCGCTCCATAGGAATTAGGCATTCCCAGTTTCTCTAGAACATTGTCTGTGTATCACACTTCTATCATACGACCCCTTACATGAATTTAGATGCATCACAACTTAGTGAGGTTCACTGGCACACTCGATCACACTATTCAACCCTTTGGATAATCGAGGCCGTTGATCACTAAAGCTCACCTTATAGAATTCTTACACTATGGTTTGAGATGTGTGATATGCAGTCTCAAGACCATTTTCTAGAAGGGTGAAATGCTGAGAATGCCATTCTTTTTTCTTTCCCCGATAGAAGCGTTGGAGTAAAGCATTGTGGGGCCCACTTGATGTGTGTATGAGATTAAGCCCATACAAAAGGTTGAAGATGACCACTATTGTTTGTTAGCATGAGCATGCACTTGACGATTCTAACTGTCCAATGGCTATCCTCCAATCATCCAGTTAGGATCATATCCTCAGTCTAATTTTTACGTTATGACCATCACAAGTGGGGCCCAAAAATCTTCACGATTTAATTCAAGGTAGATGCATGACACGTGTGCAATTTATGTGTGCATGGCACATGGAGCATCACACCTTGCCAGAAGAGCATCAAATCTTTTTTTCAATATGGACTGGTAAACCAAATGCATTACAATGAACGGCTGATAATTATCCAAACATATCATGACATTGAGAAATGAAAGGCATAAGATCGAAGAATGCAAGGGGCCCAAGTGGGCCCCACCTATAAATAACAAAGACGATCGGATAGGAGGAATTAATCCACCTTAGATTGCAAATGAACTCAAAATATCCATGGTTGGATAATCACAACCATATAAGCAAGTGCATGCAAACTAGCCAGCAAGAGCATATATATATGCATGGTCTCAGGCCCTTATTTGAATGGTCGTGATCAGTCAATCAGGATGATATCAAGCCCATGTGCAAAAGATGGTGGACCCCTCTTATCCAAACCGTCCATCAAGAACAAAGGTGGGCCAAGATGGGCCCCACACATGTACTAATCAAGTTGTCTCATTCTTAAGGTTGTTTATAAAGCCACTCTTCTGCATCAATGAAAGACGGACTCAGTAACTCAGCCCACACCTTAGCACTGAGTTTCTTTTCCCACCGCACGCGCTTGGACATGTTCGAACCCGATCCTGTGCATCCCAGCTCCGAATACGTTATATTATTCCTGAAACCGTTACATCACAAACATAGCTTAGATACGTGCGGAAGTGATTGCGTTGTGGGGCCCATTGTCCATAGACCATATTTGATTATCACATTGATCGAATGATCATGACCATCCAATCTTAAGTATAAGTGATTGGTGGTATAAATTTGATGAGAAAAAAAAAACTAACGGTTAAGATCATTCGATCGTTCCAAATTTTTGCTGTGATCTATAAATTTCAGAAGGGTGTTTGTATTTAGTGATTGAAGATGGTGGGCCTTAGAATCAGGTGTAGGTGAACTTACTCATGGCCTGCATATCTCCATGCATCCCAGCCTTCAGGGACCACAACATCTGAAATAACTGTATTGTGGAAAACAACCCTAGAAGAAGGCCCCCAAGCTCTTCCAAGAAAGACCTTCCCAGTCCCAGTCACAGTACAGAACTTGAACACAAACCCATTTGGGTCATTTGGGTTTAATCTCCTTTGAGCCGTCACAAACCCCCCATGAGGCTGGTCCTTCACTGCTGTTACATGCAGCGTGCATTTCTACAGCAAAAACAAACAAGAGATTTATAACCGTCTATTACAAGTTTACAACACTGGGAAGTGGGAACATAAGCCATGGTTTGACGACTCGTCCGAATCGAATCTGAGTCATGTGAGTTGACTCGGTTTCAGTCATGAATGAGTCATGCTGGTACCAAGATTCACCACTGACTCGGCTGAGTCCTCACTCGACTCAGACCCGAACGAGTCGCTGAATCCAGAGGGGAAAAACCGAAAACGGATTGGCTACTCCACTGCCACCAGCCAATGGCTGATGGTCGGTGTTCTGTGGGCCCCTTCATGATGTATGTGTTTCATCCACGCCGTCCATCAATTTTTGTAGAACATTTTAGGGTATGAGAGAAAAAATGAGGTATATCCCAATCTAAAGTGGACCACATTACAGGAAAGAGTGTTGAATGAACTTCGACCATTAAAAACCTTTTGGGGCCCAAAAAAGTTTTGGATCAAGCTGATATTTGTTTTTTCCCTTCATCTAGGTCTGTATGACCTAATAAACAGATTGGATGTCAAATAAACAGTACAGTGGGCCTTTGGAGGATTTTAATGGTATATATACAATCACTATTGTTTTCCTGTGGTGTGGTCCACCTGAGATCTATATCCATCTAATTTCTGATCTGTAAAAATGGATGAACGGCATGGATGAAACACATACATCATGGTGGGGCCCACAGAGAACCAACCATTAGCCACCGGTCTAGTGGCAGGGGGAGTAGCCAATCCGTTTCCGGAAAAACCATAAGTTTGAGCTATGTAGAGCCTACTGACGATGCGTGAGAGCTATCCAAACCGTCCATTAGATGCACCCATGTTAGGCCTAGATCCAGAAATCCTGCCGGGCCACGCCCGAGGAACAATGGGGGAAATTGGGTAGGAGAACTCACCATATAAACCTCAAGTTGGAGTGTGGGGTCCACCTTGTTGTGTATATGTCATTGAACCCAGCCATCAGGTGCGGCCCACCGGGATGAAGGGACATGAGGAAACTCAGGCCATTCAAAAAGTTAGGTGGACCACGACAGGTGAATAAAGGGCCCACTGTGATGTATGTGCCTTATTCCATGCCTTCCATACGTTTTGAAAACTTATTTTAGAGAATGATCTTAAAAAAAATAAAGCAGATGCAAATCTCAGGTGGACTATAATAAAGGAAACAGTGGTAATAGACAGTTAAAAACTTCTCCAAGTTTCGGATCCAGCTGATATTTGTGTGGTCTCTTCATCCAAGTCTTCGTGACCTTATCAACAGGTTGGATGGCTAATAAACATTCTGTTGGACCCCTGTGAAGTTTTTAATGGTAGGGATTCAATCACTACTGTTTCATGTGGTATGGTCCACCTAAGATTAAGATCTACTTAAATTTAGGGATCATGCCCTAAAATGAGCTTTCAAATTGGATGGACGGTGTGGATGTAAGTCTCATACATCACAACATCACAGTGGCCCCACAGTTAGGGATCCACCCAAACCGCGCATTGTACATTTTTCTCTGTGGTTTGTACCACCTGAGTTTTGGATTGGGATTTCTCTGGGGTATCCGGTGAAGATAAAGAGGGGCACGAGATGCACGGTTTAGATTCCACGTAAACATCAATGGTGGGCCCCACACAGCTCGAAACGTCATTGCCCATATTTGTGGAATGATCCAGCGTGGATCGACCCCACCAAATACTGGGACCGGTAGAAATCAGAACCGTAAAATCTCAAAGTGGTGGTCCCAAACCCAATCAAACCGGTTTAGATGTTTTTAATGTACCTCATAGATGGACTGGCCTGTACCGAAGACGAAATCAACGGCTCCTTGGATGTAGCATTGATAGAAGTAGTGTCGCCCTGTATTATCCCACAGTGTATCTTGAACGCTTTTAAACGAGCATTGATAGAACGCAATCTTGTCTCCGTACAGCGTTACTGCAACTGCTTGCCTGAATCCCAGGAGGTCGACCGGATGATCATATGCATTCTGACCACAGCCGCGGCCCACCCCAATGGAACCCATCATCAATAAACATAGGATATTGATTCTGTAGATCCTAGGCCTAGATCATAAAATCCATCCTCATACATAACTCAGCTGGGCCACACTAAAATGAGGGGCACTGGGAACTACAGGTGCAAACGGGCCGGTTCAGTCCAGGTCTAGGGTGAAACCTGAACCGAACTGTGCCTAAAGGTTTTAGGAACATCAGAACTGGACCAGACCATTAAAACCGGTTCGCTGGTCACCGAGACCCTATTTCCATACCCTAAAATGAGTGTGTTATACATCAGATGTTTGTCCATCTTCTATTTACACCATGCGAATCTTTTTTCCAATCGAGAGAGTCATGCTCACTTGTGCAACTAGGCATGTCCGTACCTTTCCACACATTTCATGGATGTTTAATCCAAATGGTCCATGTGATGCAAAATCTCATTAAACTTAAAGGAACAAATTTTCACGCTGATCTAAAATTCTAGTGGGCCACAACAAAGAAAAATAAAAATCAAGAGAGGAAACTATCTTCATCTTTCATGGCCCACCAAAGTTTTGGATAGCAAGGTTTCATGAGGTGCTATTTCACGTGGACCGTTCAAATTTTGGAGTCACATCAGTATACAATGAGTTCTGCACAAACTTTTCACGAGTTCCGTGAGAGTGGGCATTGAGTTCTTCAAAAAGTTTACACGAGTTTCTTTTGAACTGGGCATTAGTGTGTGTGTGTATATATATATATATATATATATATATATATATATGGGAAAAGGTACTATGCGCCAGAGCGTAAAGCGGTCGTCCATGAGGTCTAGCTGGGGTGGGCCCCATAGTGATTCGTTTCGAAGATCCACACCGTCCACCAGATGCACCGCTCCAAGTGGGACCCACATGGCTGGAAATCGACCGTCCACGGAACTCAGGTGGGCCATACCTTCTGAAAACATAAGTATACACACGAAAATATGTAAAAGCACTTGGTGGGCCCCACCTAAGATGTGGATACCACCTAAAAAGTGGTCTAAAATTACATTCAAGTGGGATACACATGATGGACGGTTTTGATCATGAAAAAACCTCTCGAAAGTCCCCCAAAACTGGTTTTGAATGTTTCAATGGTACACGGCCCCTCTCCACTTTTGTACGTGGTGTGGCCCATAAAAGTCACGGATTGAGGTGATTTTCAGCCGTGTGGGCCCGTCCAGGGATGGTGCATCTGACTGAGGGGGTAGATGTTCGAACGGCATCACGGTGGGGCCCACCCCAACTCGACATCATGGAAACCGCTTTACGCTCGAGCGCATAGTACCTTTTCCATATATATATATATATATATATATATATATATATATATATATATATATATATATATATATATGGTAAAGGTACAATGTGCTATAAGCTGATGATAAGCTTATCGTGAGGTTGAGTTGTGCGGGCCCCACCGTCATGGATTGACTTGATTTTTCGGACCTAGGCCTACAATGGAATGGTGCATATGACTGATGGGGTAGATTTTCGAAACGCATCACGGTGGGGCCCACATAACTCGGCCTCATGGGATGGACCCGTGAGCTCGAGCGCATAGTACCTTTTCATATATATATATATATATATATATATATATATATCTCAACTAATGAGTGAACGGGCCTGATTTTTTGGATTGGAGCATGTCCACCATGTGGCCCACCTGATGAAAGGCCACTGAATCTCATCACATAACGATTGCCTGCTTAAGTCTAACCTCATGCCAATCACTATAACACTTACTCATCAACGAAAGATGGATGGTAATCCAGTATGGAAACCATACTTAGTTACATTTCAGGACACTTTCACACAGCCGTCCAATCTTGATCAGACGGCTGTTGAGAGTGTGGACCACCACCAATGAGTTATTAAGGATCCTGACCTCGAAAGCAATGTATTTGGCAACGAAATTATCAGCCCGAATGGCGAAAGTAGAACTCTCCGCGGTATTCTTGGCATCGTCCCATGTAATCTTCGTAATCTGGTTCCCTTCTCCTTGGATGTATATGAACGGTTTATCTTCAGGGACAGTAACCTTCTCCCTGCACACACATACATACATGCAATGTTGAAAGATCAAGAGATTATTAGATATGGTCATGAACATTCCTGAATTCATGACTCGTCCGAGTCAACTCAGAACCAGTGGAATCTGTCTGGTTTAGCACCATGAGTCAGTGGTCCGATGAACCTGACCCGACTTGACTCAAACGAGTCACCCCTGACTTGATTGAGTCGATACTCGACTCGGGAACGAACGAGTCGGTTAGAGTTAGCCAGTGTTAAAACCATGTGCACAATGCAAATATGGCTTTTTAATCTATTCCATTCAAGTGGGGCAGATGGTTCGGTGGACCTTTGGTCTGTGGGGCCCAGTGCAGATGGACCGTTAACCTCATAAGATGATAAAAAAAAAATATCAATTTGTGGCATGCAAAGAATGAGATTGGTGGCCATGATCTTTTATTCTGGGAGACTTATGGGGCCACGGTGGGCCACATCAGATCAACGGCCTGGATCACTGAACTATAGGCATCACTGGTATAAACTGGAAACCTGGCTGTCAATAGTCCGGGCTTACGGCGTGTTTGATTTTTCAAAGCTCGTGTAAATGCCCTTAAAATGGGTAATTATTAACATTTCACCCGTTTTGAAAATTCATCTGATTTTTTTACCTTGGAAACGGTTCAAGAGAGCTAGTTTAAATTTGTGGACCCAAAATAATGTATATGATATATCTATTCCATCCATCCATTTTACCATGGTATTTCAAGGCATGAGCCGAAAATTGAGGCAGATGCAACACTCAAATGGCCCACACCAAAAAAAGGAGTAGCCCTAAGAAGTTTTTAATGGTAAGTGTTCGATTCCTTTCCCCGTGGCGTGTTCCACTTGAGCTTTGAATACGCCTCATTTCCTGGCTCATGCCATAAATACAAAAAGCATAATAGATGAAAGGTGTTAAGAAGCTACATCCATTACAGTGAGAACCACAAATATATTGCGGCATTTTTTATTTTTGTGTTTAAAAAAAGCAGGTGGTGAAATCAAACATTTGAGTGACATGAATACCAAATAAATAATTATAACCCATTTATATGATATTTACATTGAAAAATCAAACAAGCCCAGTGTGAATACTCCGTGGAGCATACGATGATGTATTTGTTTTATTCATTTTTACAGCTCATTTTAAGGCATGTACTCAAAATTGATGCAGATCCAAATATCAAGTGGACTCCAACGCATTAAAAAACAAAGTGAGAATTAAATGCCTAGTGTTGAAAATTTATTGGAGCCATGAAAGTTCTAGATCAAGCTGATATTATGTTTTCCCTTCATAGGTTTAGATGACAAATAAACATCATTGTGAGCCCTAGAAAGGTTTCAACATAGATATTGTTGTCCCTGCTTCTTTCTGTGATGTGGTATCCTTAAGCCTCGGATATGATTAAATTTTAGGCCATGCCCTGAAATTAGCTGAAAAATAGTAGCGACTATGCTTAAATTTTAGGCCATGCCCTGAAATGTGCTGAAAAATGGTATGGACCACGTATGTATAAAACACATGTCACGGTAGGCCCTACAGGGTCTGTAAAGGGTTGAGTAGTATCACTGGACAATCCGCGCGTGATTAGACCGTTGACATGACAACCAAAAGGACAATCTTAACCGTTCTATCACGACTTTGAAGATCCACATCCAATTCGAAAAAGGCCAAATATTAAACGGCTAGGATCCTCCGTTCTGGGGTTTTTTGGGTCATGGCCCATGAAATCAAGAGTC
Organism: Magnolia changhungtana; assembly: GCA_030180095.1. Lineage (NCBI taxonomy): Eukaryota > Viridiplantae > Streptophyta > Magnoliopsida > Magnoliales > Magnoliaceae > Magnolia > Magnolia changhungtana. Next base: position 2,120,020 of record JASAUF010000540.1, on the reverse strand, counting down.
TGGATCACTAAGCAAAATTCCGATAATTATCATAATTACCGATAAACGCCCTTACGAACTTGGATAAGGATCCACTGAGAATTGTACGATGGAACGGAGTCAATGGCCTGTTGGACGGTGTAGAAATCACCACCACCCTTCCAATCAACGGTGATGGTCTTTGCGATCGGCGCAGATTCAATTCGATTGCTTGATCTCCAATCATCAATATCCATGACACCGAAACAGAACATGAATGGCATGAAAATGAAGAAAAATAGAAGCCCAACAAATTGCATTTTGGATAAATTGGTGTAACCAAACAACCCAAAATGTGTAGTTCAAAGCTGGTTTACGCTAGTGATTTATAGATAGGAGATGGCCCACGTATGGAAAGAGTAGAGAAATGAATTCATCTGAGAGATTTCGCATTTGGGAAGTACAAAATCTGGGAAATTGATTTCTTTCTATTTCGAAATTTTCTGTTTTGAGGATGATTTGAATGCTTTCTCTGGATGTAGGCATCCAAAATGGAGGAACGACAGATAGATGGCCCACGAATTCCTGCTGATGCGGATTGTGTGGGGGAGGAAACGGATTGGCTACTCCCTCTGACACCAGCCCCGTGGCTGATGGTCGGTGCTCTGTGGGCCCCACCATGATGTATGTGTTTCATCCATTCCGTTCATCCATTTTTACAGATCATTTTATGGTTTGATCCCAAAAATTAGAGGGATATAAATCTCAGGTGGACCACACCATATGAAAACAATAGTGATTAGATATCCACCATTAAAATCCTCCCACGGTACTGTTTATTTGACATCCAATATGTTGATTAGGTCATACAGGCCCAAATGAAGGGAAAAAACAAAAATCAGCTTGATCCAAAATTTTTGTGGCCCCCAAAATATTTTTAATGGTCCACACTCATTCAACACTGTTTCCTGTAATGTGGTCCAGTTGAGATTGGGATATATCTCATTTTTGGTATTATATCTTACAATAATCTTCAAAAATAGATGGACGGAATGGATGCAACAAATATATCATGGTGGATCCCACAGAGCACCGACCATCAGCCATTGGCTGATGTCAGGGGGAGTAGCCAATCCGTTTCCGTGTGGGGGAGGCGCTCACCACCATTTAATTGGTGTGAAGGGACGTGGATTGTGTCCTAACCCCGTCTCTAGCCACGAACGGACAATACTGTGAGTGGGTCCACCGTGACGTTTTATCCATACTGTCCATTCCTTATCTTATATCATTTTAAGGTATGTTTAAGGTATGTAGATAAAAATGAGGCAGATCCAACGTTCAATTGGACCACACTAAATAATAAGCTCTGGTTGCACTAAATGCACCAAATAATAATCTGTGGTGTGGTCCACTTGAGAGTTGGATCTTCTTCATTTTTGTACAAATAACTTATAATTGTATGATAGAAGGGATGAACGGTTTGAATAAATAGATATATCACGGTGGCCCGCACATAAAACTGCCCGTTCGCGGCTAGAGACGAGAGAGGGTAGGACGCAATCCGCGTCCGGTGGGAATACTCTTATACTCTTGTGCTTACCCGCGTGGTGAAATCGGATTGACTCAGTACGCTCTTATCGTACTGAGTAAACTCATTTGGGCCCACCCTAAATGTATGTAGTCTATCCACACCGTCCATCCATTTTTCCATCTAACTTAAGGGGTTAGATCAAGTGGATCATACCACTGGAAACAGTGGGGATAATAATTTCCACCGTTGAAATCTTTGTAGGACCGACAGTGATTTTTATTTGTAATCCAACCTGTTCATAATATCATACAGACATGGATGAAGGGAAAAATAAATATAAGCTTGGTCCAAAACTTCTATGCCCTCAAGAAATTTTCAACGGTAAATATTCAATTCAACTGTTTCCTATCCTATGATGTGGTTCATTTGAACATTAGATATGCTTCATTCCTTGGTTCGTGCCCCAAAATTATCTGATAAAATGGATGGACGTAACGGATAAAACACATAAATTATGGTGGACCTCACAGAGTTTACTCAGTAAACTAAGCTATGTTTCCCTATTTTAGGGATTATTTAATGAAAAAATTAGCACTGTAGACGGACGCGGTTTGCATTCTACCTTCGCCCGGACGGTAATGCATCTAGGCAGGGCTTTGTGGGGCCCACTGTGATGTAAGTATTTTATCCATCCGTTAATCGCTTTTATCAGATTATTTTAAGGTATGAGCCAAACATTAGACAAGGCACAGGGCTTAGGTTGACCACAAAGTGGGGATTTAATTTCCACCACTAAAAACTCCTTGGGAGCTTGAGAAGTTCCGGATCAAGCTAATATTTGTTTTTTCAATTCATCCACGTCTACATGACCTTATTAATAGGTTGGACGAGGTGGCCCTTAGAAAGGTTTCATCGGTGAGTGTCATTATCAACTACAGCTTCCTCTTGTGTGGTCCACTGGAGCTGTGGACCTGCTTCAATTTTATAAACACATCTTAAAATGATCTGAAAAAAATGATTAACGATGTGGATAAAACACTTACATCACAGTGGGCCCCACAGATCCCTGCCCAGACGCAGGCGGGGGAGGACGCAATCCGCGTGTGGACGGAAATCAGGGTATTGAGTTAGTACTCAGTGCGCTCTTATCGTACTGAGTAAATTCAGTTGAGCCCACCTTGAATGCAAGTGGTTTATCTAATTCAAGGGGTTGAGGCTAAACTTGAAGCATATTCAAATATCAAGTGGATCATACCACAGGAACAGTAGAGATAATGATTTCCACTGTTGAAACATTTCTAGGCCCGACTGTGATGTTTACATGTCATGCAACCTTTTATAAGATCATACGGGCATAGATGAAGGGAAAACACAAATATAAGCTTGATCTAAAACTTTTGTGGCCAGAAACTTTTGAACGTTAGATGTTCAATTCAACTTTATCATGTGGTGTGGTCCATTTGAACATTCTATATTCTTCATTTTTGAGGTCAATCTCTAAAATTATCGGATAAAATTGATGGACAGAGCAGATCATATATAAATCATCGTGTACGTCACAGAGTTTACTCAGTAAACTAACCGTAATAAGTTACCGCAATCCGCTTCCCTGTAGACGCTCCCTTTTTAAAATCGGACTGGGTACTGAGTTACAAACCTCAGTACAATCTAGATTATCACGTATTGCGACGTATTGAGTAAACTCGCTGACGCTGCTCGAACTGAGTTGGAACGCCAACCTTCAATGTATATTTATTATATCCACAACGTTCATCCATATCGCTGTCCATCCGTTTTATCCATCAGTAACCACACCATAAAGAAGTTGACCGTTAAAAATTTTGTAGGGTCCACCATAACATTTATTTTCCATCCAATCTATCCATAAGGTCACAAAGGCCAGGATGAAGAGGATTTCATAATGATCCAAAACTGTGACCCTAAAAGGGTTTCATACGTTCACATCCACAAATTTTTAACAGTGTGGTCCACTTGATGGGATCTGTCTTATTTTTTGTTCAAACCTTAATACGTTGCCAAAACCTTTGTATAACACATACCTCATAATAGGACCCACAAAAAGTGGTGATATTTATAAATTAAAAAAAAAAAAATGTCGATATATCGACAGCCAATATATAAAATGGTCCAGAATCGCGTCCAATGAGTTTTCCAAAAATCTTACAATTTTTCGATATATCGATCGATATATTGAAAAAGGTGTTTCATGAAGGGAATTACAACCGTAGCCATAATGTAAATATAAGTGTCCGCTTGAAACTTTCTATTTATTTTTTATTTTTTTATTTTTTACATGGAAAATTTATTCTACCTACAATTTTCTTTAATACATATTTATATAAATAGGTATATATAAGCATATAAAACATTTTTCCTCTTTTTTTTCATTTATTTCTTTAATCATTTAACAAGAATATCTTCTAAACCAAAATTAGTTACTTGACGTACACATATGATTTTGTGGTAAGAGATACTTTGATTATTATTTTCCAAGATTCCATCGTGTCGATGGTTGAAAATACATTTCATTCATTTTGTCAATTTCACCACTTCACTCAAATTAGAAATTGAGCGGGACAAATATGAAATTGAGTAGGCAAATCAAAATCGAGTGAGTCAATAGGAATTGAGCGAGGAACCTAAAATTATATAGGAGTTCAAAAATGAAATTAGATAGAAGCTAGAAATTGAAAATAACGTAGAAAATGAGCGAAACCTCGATTTGAGCAGGAACCCAGAATTGAGTGAGTTTTGTCAGTTAAGCGAGGCAACGTAGGAATTGAGCTGCGGTGAGTTCACACCACGAAATCCGCTTCCTTATTTATCGAGCGAAGCAACGTGGAATTGCCAAACGTAGGAATTGAACGAGGAAGCTAGAAATTTGAGGGAAGCTAGAAATTGAGCGAGGCAACATAGGAATTGAGGCCTACCAACGAGGGAAGCTAGAAATTGAGCGAGGCAACGTAGGAATTGAGCGAGGATTTACAGAAATTGAGCGAGGCAAGCGTAGAATTGAATGCGAGTTTAGGAAAGTAGAAATCGAGCACTTGCTTTTTGACCTCCGAGGCAAGAATAAGCTAGAAATAAAAGAGCGAATTGATCGTAGAATCGGCCTCAAATTGAGCGTAAGAAGCGAGGAAAAAATCAGCTCGTAGAATTAGCGAAGGTAGAAAAATGAGCGAGGAAGGTAGAAATGGATTTGGAACCTAGAAGTTGAAGCGAGGAAGGTAGAAATTGAAATGAGTAGAAAGAAATTGAGCGAGGAAAGGTAGAAAATTAGGCAATGGTAAATTGGTGAACCAGGAAGGTCGAAATTGAGCGAGGAACCTAGAAATTGAGCGAGGAAGGTAGAAATTGAAGGCAACCAGGTAGCGAGGAAGGTAGAATCGGTTAAGGCAAGAAATTGAGCGAGGCGTTGGGAAACTGCGAAGCGAAGCGAGGAATCTAGAAATTGATTTTGGCTGGAAGCTCGAAATTGAGCAACCTAGAAATTGAGCCGGAACCTAGAAATTGAGCGAGGAAGGTAGAAATTGAGGTTCAAAAGAGAAAGGTAGAAATCGAGCCAGGGAACCAGGAAATCATGCTAGAAATTGAGCGAGGAAGGTAGAAATTGAGCGTGTGGCAACCTAAAAATAGCGAGAAGCTATCGAGTCGAAATAAATCGAGGAAGGTAGAAATTATCCGGGAGGTATTGAGGCGAATGCCAACGTAGGAATTGAGCGAGGAAGGTAGAAATGAGCGAGGAACAACAGAAATTGACTGAGGCAACCTCAATTGAGCGAAAATTGAGCAGGAAGGTAGAAATTGAGCGAGACAACCTAGAGTTAAAGATCAAGTCAGACCAGAAATCAGCGAGGAAGGTAGAAATTGAGCGGCAACTACGAGTTGGGCGAGGAAGGTAAGAAATTGAGCGAGGAAGGTAAAAGCGAACCGAAAAAATTAGAAATTGAGCGAGGCCCAGAAATTGAAGCGAAAGGAACCTCGAAATTTGAGCGAAGAAGAGAATTGAGCGAGAAGGTAGAAATGAGCGAGCGACCTGTAATGCGAAAGTCAGAAATTGAAGCGAGGCAACGGGAATTGAGCGAGGAAGGTTTGAGTGAAGGTAGATGGCAGCTGAGAAGGGAGGGAAGGTAAAAAATTGAGCGAGGGAAGGTTCCCTCGCTCAATTTCTAGCCTCCTCGCTCCACCTACTTCCTCGATCAATTTCTACCTTCCCTCGCTCGCTCACCTTCCTTCCTCAACTCCCAGGTCCTCGCTCAGGCTCTACCTTCCTCGCTTCAATTCACCTCCTCACGATCCAACGTTCTCGCTCACCTTCTGCTTCTCGCTCAATTCTTACGTTGCCTCGCTTCAAGATTTCTACCTTCTCTCGCTCAATTTCTAAAGTTGCCTCGCCTCAATTTCTACCTTCCTCGCTCAATTTCGAGCTTCCTCGCTCAATTTCTAAGTTCCTCGCTCAATTTCTACCTTCCCTCGCTCAATTTCTACCTTCCTCGCTCAACTCCTAGGCTGCCTCGCCATTTCTACCTTCCTCGCTCAATTTCTGATTGCCTCGCTCATTTCTACCTTCCTCGCTCAATTTCTAGGTTCTCTCGCTCTTCAATTCCTACCTCCTCGTTCCTACGCTTGCCTCGCTCAATTTCTAAGGCTCAATTTCTACGTTGCCTCGCTCAATTTCTACCTTCCTCGCTCAATTTCTAGGTTGCCTCGCTCACTTCTAGCTTCCTCGCTCAATTTCGAAGCTCGAGCTTGCCTCGCTCATTTCTACCTTCCTCGCTCAATTTCTAGAGCCTCGCCCTATTTATACCTTCCTCGCTCATTTCTAGGTTCCTCGCTCAATTTCTACCTTCCTCGCCTCATTTAGCTTCCTCGCTCAATTTCTACGTTGCCTCGCTTCAGCTCAATTTCTGGCATCCTCGCTCAATTCCTACGCGCTCGCTTCAATTTCTCGGCTTCCCTCGCCAATTTGGCTTCCTCGCTCAATTCCTACGTTGCCTCGCTCAATTTCTAGCTTCCTCGCTCAATTTCTACGTTGCCTCGCCAATTTCTAGCTTCCTCAAACCATTTCTACCTTCCTCGCCATTTCTAGCTTCCTCGCTCAATTTCTAGTTGCCTCGCTTCATGTGTTCCTCAGGTTACTTCCTTCCTCACTCACCTCGAAAATTTCTACCTTCCTCGCTCAATTTCTACCTTCCCTCGCTCAACTCCTAGGTTGCCTCGCTCAATTTCTAGCTTCCTCCCTCCCTTTCGACTTCCTCGCTCAATTTCTACCTTCCTCGCTCGGCTCAATTTTTACCTTCCATCGCTCATTCCTACTTTCCCTCGCTCAATTTCTAGGTTGCCTCGCTCAATTTCTACCTTCCCATGCTATTCCTACGTTGCCTCGCTCAATTTCTACCTTCCCTCGCTCAATTTCTAGGTTGCCTCGCTCAATTTCTACCTTCCCTCGCTCAATTTCTAAGCTTGCCTCAGCTCAATTTCTACCTTCCTCGCCTCAATTTCTAGGTTGCCTCGCTCAATTTCTACCTTCCTCGCTCACCTTTCGAGCCTCGCTCACCCCTGGGTTACCTCGCTCAATTTCTACCTTCCTCGCTCAATTTCGAGCTCGCTCAATTTCTAGGGTTGCCTCGCTCAATTTCTACCTTCCCTCGCTCAATTTCTAGGTTCCCTCGCTCAATTTCTACCTTCCCTCACTCAATTTCTACCTTCCCTCGCTCAATTTCGACCTTCCTCGCTCAATTTCTAGATTGCCTCGCCTCAATTTCTACCTTCCTCGCTCATTTCAAAATTTCGAGCTTGCCTCGCTCAATTTCTACCTTCCTCGTCAATTTCTGGTTGCCTCGCTCAATTTCTACCTTCCTCGCTCATTTCGAGCTTCCTCGCTCAATTTCTGTGGATGCCTCGCTCAATTTCTACCTTCCTCGCTCACCTTCGAGCTTCCTCAATTTCTAGGTTGCTCGCTCACTTTCTACCTTCCTCGAATTTCTGGAATTTCTACCTTCCCTCACTCAACTCCTAGACTCAATTTCTTCCGCTCAATTTCGACCTTCCCTCGCTCAATTTCTAGATTGCCTCGCTCAATTTCTACCTTCCCTCGCTCAATTTCTACATTCCCTCGCTCAATTTCTACCTTCCCTCACTCAATTCCTACGTTCCTCGATCAATTCCTACGTTGCCTCGCTCACTACCTTCCCTCGCTCACGAGCTTGCCTCGCTCAATTTCTACCTTCCTCGCTCAATTTCTAGGTTACCTCGCTCACTTTCTACCTTCCTCGGCTCATTTCGAGCTTCCCGTAATTTCTAGCCCTCGCTCAATTTCTGAGGTTGCCTCGCTCAATTTCTACCTTCCTCGCTCAATTTCGAGCTTCCTCGCTCAATTTCTGGTTCCTCGCTCATTTTCTAGCCTCCTCGCTCAATTTCTACCTTCCTCGCTCAATTTCTACCTCCTCGCTCAATTTCTACCTTCCTCGCTCAACTCCCTTGTGGTTCCTCGCCTCAATTTCTACCTTCCTTGCTCAATTCCTACGTTGCCTCGCTCACCTTCTAGCTTCCTCGCTCAATTTCTACGTTGCCTCGCTCATTTCTACTTCCTCGCTCACCTCCTAGGTTGCCTAGCTCAAATCGTAGGTTCACTCGCTCGCCTACGTTGCCTCGCTCAATTTCTACGTTGCCTGGTCAACCATCGACTGATGGAATCTTGGAAAATAACTAGGTTGGTTAGCTAAAGTAGCTTCTCTTACCCCAAAATCATATGTGGTACGTCAAGTAACTAATTTTGGTTTAAGATATTTTGTTAAATGATTAAAGAAATAAATGAAAAAAAAAGAGGGAAAAATTTTATATGCTTATATATACTTATTTATATAAATATGTATTAAAGAAAATTGTAGGTAGAATAAATTTTTCTATGTAAAAATAAAAAATAAATATAAAAAATAAAAAATTTTAAAGATGGACACAGACGATTATGGCTACGCTTATAATCCGAGCTAAAGGTAAAGATTTTTTTCGATATATCGACAGAGACATATATCGAAAATTGTAAGATTTTTAAAGAAAACTCACTGATTCAGGACCATTTCCGATATATCGACCGGTCATCGATATATCGACAGCTTTTTTTTTTTTTTTTTTGTAATCAGAATCCCATCGCTTTTTGTGGGTCCTATTATGAGGTATGTGTTATATCCAAACCGTCCATCTATTTGGCGATCTCGATTCGGCTTGAGACTAAAATTAAGATAGATCTAACTATCAAGTAGACCACACTTGTAAAAGGCAATGGGGAATTGAACGTTTACTATTGAAACCCTTTTGGGTTATAGAAGTTTTGGATCATTATGAAATTTGTTTTTCTTCTTCATCCAGGTCTTTGTGACCTATGAATGAACTTAGATGGGGAGGATTTCTCACGAACATCACAAGTGGGCCCCAAAAAGTTTTTAACGGCCGACGCTCATTCAACATCAAGCTCGTAATGTGGTACACTTGAGATTTGCATATACCTCATTTTTGGTCGTATACCATAAAATGATATGGAAAAAATATATGGACGGCATGGATGAATAGCATACATCATGGTGGGGCCCACAGACCACCGACCATCCGCCATCGGCTGGTGGCGGGGGGAGTACCCAATCCTTTTAAGTCGTTCGTACAACTCTCGAGTGAGCGTCGCCGCGCTTCAAGCAAAAGGAGGGGTAGTTCGTCCTCAACGTCATTTGTCACACGTGATAGTCTAGATTGGTAACTAAAGTTTGTATTCTTTCATAGAAACCGCTGGGTAAAAGGGTTTGTCTACAGTGGTCATTTTCTCTTTTAAAATCGGACTGGGTACTGAGTTACTCAGTACACTCTTCTTATTGTATTGAGTAAACTCAGTTGGGCCCACCTTCAATGTATGTGGTCTATCCACGCTGTCCATCCGTTTTTCCATCTAATATAAGAAGTTGACCCTAAAATTGAAGCATATCCAAAGATCAAGCGGATCATACCACAAGAAATAGTGGGGATAATGATTTCCACCGTTGAAACCTTGTCACGACCCCACAATGATATTTATTTGTTATCCAACCTGTTCATAAGATCATATATACATGGATGAAGGGAAAACACAAATATAAGCTTGAACCAAAACCTCTGTGGCCCCAAGGATATTTTCAACGGTAGACGTTGAATTCAACTGTTTCCTTTGTTGTGGTTGATTTGATTATTTTATATGCTTCATTTTTGTGTTCAAGCATTAAAGTTATATGAGAAAATGTATAGATGGAGCGGATAAAATACATAAATTATGCTGGAGCCCAAAGAGTTTTGTCAGTTAGCTAAGCGCGGTGAATTACTCACCACACAATCCGCTTCCTTATTTAATGGGTAATTTCCAACTGTACGACCCATGTATGGCCCACTAACCTTTTTACACCCACTTGCTTTTTACCTCCCACGAATAAGCCCAAGCTGTACGGCCCCATTTCTCAGGTCGAAAATGCCCTGCTTTTCCTTCCAAAAGCAGATTGCCTGGTGCTGGAAGACGAGCACTGATGCTCCTCGAACTCCGAGTTGTACGAACGGTTCAAAAGATCAAAAGATATCAAAGTCACGTGGGCCCACAGTTATGTATTTATTATATCCACAACGTTTATCCATATTTCGAGATCATCTCGAGCATTATCAAAAAAATATATATATATATCCAAAGATCAACTAGACCACACCACATAGCCAACGGAAAATTGATTTTCACTGTTAAAAATTTTGTAGGCCCACCATAACATTTGTTGGGGAAAAAATATGCTAAGTCCGAAGATTCGGGTATAGAGCGAACCAACTCTACCCCTTTATTTTCTCGGTCTTCGAAGAAAGCAGCTAAGTCCGAGATACGAAGCCAGAGGCTTGATAAATTGACTCGGTCGACAAGTTAGCAACGTCAGTATAAGCCAACTAAGGCCAAATAAGTTATAAGTCGTCCGACTGACAATGAGAAACCGACTCGGTAAGTTAGTTGCGTCAACTACGGAGTAAGGAAGGATGACGGATAAAAACCGAGACTATTCCGCCCGTAAGAAGGCAAAAAGCTTATTCTCCTAAGCCAGCCGAGACTCTTCCAGAGTCGGAAATGGTCGAGCCGAGCCAAGGAAAAACGGTGTGAAATCAAATACCGTCCCGAAAATTTAGAAGTACAGGTGTCCGATCCCGAGGATCTCGGGATCGGGTGAAATCTGTCAAAAGGATCAAATCTCCGAAGATAAGGGAAAAGAATCCTTGTACGGTGGGATCCTCTCTCTCTCCTATAAACAAGAGAGACTCCAAGGATGAAAGGTAGCAAGAGAAACCCTAAAAAACTCCTTTCCCGGATCCTTACTGACTTAAGCATCGGAGGTTCCCCGGCTTGAGCCAGGACCCCTGTATCTTTCATGTTATTGCAAGCGAGGGACTCGGGAAAGTAGAGATCAGATTTTTGCATCAACAGTTTGGCACCGTCTGTGGGAACGGACAAAAAGCCGTTTTTCATATTCTACCTCAAAGAGTTGTAAGACAAGTTCTAATGGTGACGACTAGAAGAATAGATTAAGACAATGCAAACGAGGCCGCCGCCAGCACAGCAGTAGGAGCTCCACCAACGGTCCCGCCAGCAGCGCTGCCAGTAGCCCCAGCAGCATCCAATAATCAGCGGAACCGGGGGAACGCGCAGTTAAATCGGGAGGTTCAAGAGATCCGATCCGATATGAACGTCATGAAGCAGATGTTGGAACGAATGTACAACCAGCAGATACTACCGCATCATCAAGGACAAACATCACGTGTTCCCCCACTTGTGTCCAACCCTCTGCCTGCTGCTCAACCCGCGGCTCCATGAACGTCCCTTCATCTGAGTCAACACCAGTGTCCGATCAACCAAAGACTACTCGTTCGGTCTCGGTCCAAATGGCTTACCATCCTCTCGATCTACTAAGACAAAATAGATCTAAGGAAGCGCAGTCGGCCTCCCGCTGAGGAAACGGCGGAAAGTGAAGAGCCCTGGAAAGCGGACATCCAGGACTTCAAGAAAGATATTCGAGAGGAGATGGCGAATATGAAACAAGGTTAGAATATATATCTGGCTCGCTTCGAGGCTAAAGCATCCTCTTTCATAGATGAAGTGATGCAGGCTCGATTACCGGAAAGATTTCGCTTACCACAAATCATCCCCTTCACCGGAAAAATCGACCCAACCGAGCACATCGAATGCTTCAAAACTTATATGGAGTTGCACGATGCCTCGGACGCGGTCATGTGTCGAGTCTTCTCTCTCACACTAACCAACGTGGCTTGGCTTTGGTTTAAACAACTGAAACCGAAATCTATCGGTTCATTCGCCGAACTCAGCGATGCCTTCCTCGCCAACTTTAATGGTGGAAAAAAGAAACTGAAGTCACCTGCACGTCTGAATAACATAGTTCAGAAGACAGGAGAGTTACTGAAAGATTATATCAGACGTTTCAACTTTGAATCTCTTCAGGTTCGAAAATACTCGGAAGAAACAGCACTCAACAAGCCATTTTTAGCATCTCTAGATAAAAATCTACCGGAGATCTGGCCGAGTTTATGGCTCGGTCGGACAAATACGCGGATGCTGAGGAAACGCGACTCCTGCGAGAAACGACCTAGAACGCAAAATCTTCGGCCAAAGAGTCAGTCAAAAAAGGGACTGACTCGGCTGAAGGAAAAAAGCGTAAGGATGATTGAGTACACGATGATCAAAAGTCAAGAAAGTGACCCGACAGAAGATTTTCCACACATACTCCCCTGAATAAAACTCAGGAACAGGTGTTAATGGAAATCAAAAGTGAAGGTTTCGTCAACTGGCCTAGTAAACTGCAGGGCAATCCCAACCGGCGGAGTAAAGATAAGTATTGCCACTATCATCGTGATCACGGGCACAATACGAGTAACTATTATCACCTAAAAGAAGAAATCGAACGACTCATCAGGGAAGGCCGACTCGGGGAGCATGTAGAAAAGACCGTGTCCGCGAAAGCACACCCAAGCGAAAACCGAATCACGGAAGAGATCCGAACGATCGTCGGTGGTCATCGAGGTGGGGGCGATTCTAATAATGCACGAAAAAATCAAGCAAGAAGCATTAGTCAGCCCGAGTCTGAAATTCTCCTACTACATCGGCTCTGAAGGAAAAGAAACGAGAAAAGTATTGTATCTCGTTCACTGAAGACGACGCTCGAGGCATCCATCATCCCCATGATGACGCGCTAGTCGTCACTCTTACCATCGCTAAAAGAAAAGTTTTTCGTATACTTATAGACACTGGGTCGTCTACGGATGTGCTATTTACTTAGGCGTTCGACAAAATGGGGATTGAACGATCAGCGTTACATCTAGTTCAAACACCGCTGATCGGATTCTCGGGCGGACACATACTCCCAGAAGGAATTGCTTCACTACCGCTCACTGTCGGAAACTCTCCGCATCAGACGACAGTAATGGTAGATTTCCTGATCGTTAACCAAGCCTCTGTTTACAACGCTATACTCGGTCGACCTACTTTAAATCTTTTGCAAGCGGTGGTATCTACATACCACCTTTCCATGAAATTTTCGACTGAGTCAGGAGTAGGAATCGTGAAAGGAGATCAGCAAGATGCTCGACGCTGCTATGCCACTGCAGTGAAGGTTCCGGTTGAAATTTCAGTGATTGAATCGCTGGATCCCAGGGTCAGATCTCACGAACGAGGGCAACCGATAGAAGATCTTATATCGGTACCCTTGGCCGAGACTGAAGAATCGAAAGTAGTACAAATTAGCTCATCCCTGAAGCCGTCTCTCAAAGATAATTTGATCGCATTGCTTCAACGATATGCCGACGTATTCGCATGGAGCCATGAAGATATGCCTAGAATCGATCCTTCGGTCATGACCCATCACTCAATATTGATCCGACCTACCGACCAATTCGGCAAAAAAGACATCCTCTCGACCCTGAAAGGTACGCTATCATTGAAGAGGAAGTCAGCAAACTCCTCAAAGCTAAATTCGTAGAAGAGATATACTATTCGGAGTGGATAGCTAATATCGTGCTCGTGAAAAAGGCCAACGGGAAGTGGCGTCTCTGTGTTGATTATACAGATCTGAACAAAGCCTGCCCCAAGGATAGCTTCCCTCTTCCCCGGATTGATCAATTGGTAGATAGTACCGCAGGACATGAATTACTTAGCTTTATGGATGCCTACTCTGGGTATAATCAAATTGTAATGCATCAATCCGATAAATCTAAGACTACCTTTGTCACTGACAAAGGTCTTTATTGTTACCGAGTGATGCCATTTGGTTTAACGCTGGAGCGACATATCAAAGGTTGGTGAATAAAATGTTCGCTCAACACATCGGCCGAACCATGGAAGTATATATAGATGATATACTCGTCAAAAGTATACATGCGACTGACCATATAGCGGACTTAGAAGAGATGTTCTTGACCCTGCGCAAATATAAAATGAAGTTAAATCCGAGCAAATGAGCTTTCGGTGTAAGCTCGGGGAAATTTCTCGGGTTCCTTGTTAGTCAGAGAGGAATCGAAGTGAATCTCGAGAAAATCAAGGCTCTACTCGACATAGAGTCTCCCAAGACGATCAAAGACATACAAATGCTAACCGGGCGAGTAGCCGCACTCAACCGTTTCCTGTCCCAAGCCACCGATAAATGTCTTCCGTTCTTCAAACAATTGAAGAGGCGACAGTCGATGGAATGGACGGAAGAGTGTGAAGCGGCGTTCTAGCAATTGAAGTTTTATCTTAGGTCTCCACCCCTGTTATCCAAACCTGAGTCGGGAGAAGCTTTATTATTATATCTGTTGTATCCGACGCAGCGATTAGCTCGGCCCTCATACGTGAATATGACGGAAAGCAGTTACCAGTGTACTATGTCAGCAAAGCGTTACTGCCGGCAAAGACGAGGTACCCTCTCCCTGAAAAGATAGCCTTGGTCCTGGTAGTATCCTCACGATGACTCCAATCATACTTTCAAGCTCACACAATCGTCGTCATGATCGACCTACCATTGCGTCAGATCCTTTATAAACCAGAAGCCTCTGACCGACTTACAAAGTGGGCTATCGAATTGAGCGAGTTTGATATACAGTGTAGGCTAAGGACAGCCATTAAAGGACAAGTCGTGGCCGACTTCATTGTCGAAGTAACTCCGCAGATCGACGAAATGTCCGAGTCTGACGGAATCATCGGAGCATCGGCATCCTCTTCTCTCGACCTCTGACCCGGCCTTACCCCCTGGAAATTATTCGTCGATAGCTCCTCCAACTCCAAGGCAAGCGGGGCTGGGGTAGTATTAGAAACTCCCAATCAAACCTATATGCAATATGCCTTACGACTTGGATTCCAAGGGTTGAACAATACAGCAGAATACAAAGCCTTGCTACTTGGCCTTCGACTCGCCGTGAGCTTAGGTGTAACTCAACTCAATATATTCAGTGATTCGCAGTTAGTCGTCAACCAGGTCACCGATGTTTACCAATCACGGAAAGAACAACTGAAGGCTTACATGGAGAAAGCCAAAGAATTAATCAGTGAATTTCGACAATGCGAAGTAATTCGGATCCCCATAACTGAGAATGTCAAAGCTGATTTGTTAGCGAAACTTGCCTCAGCCGACGAAGACGACATACCCAGATCGGTGCCGATCGAATACGTCGTTAAGCTGAGTATCACTGAACCGATCAACTCGACTATACATGCTATTGAGTCGGAACTAACCTAGTTCGACCCTATCATCCATTATCTCAACGAGGGGAAGCTACCTAAAGATCACACCGAGGCTCGGCGGCTAAAGATCCGAGCATCACGATACACTATTCTGAACGGGTTACTGTACAAGAAAGGTTTCTACGCTCCCTTATTACGATGTTTGAATTCCCATGAAGCCGATTATGTATTACAGGAGGTACACGAAGGAATATATGGAAACCACTCGGGAGGACGTTCACTCGCCCACAAAGTCCTGTGGCAGGGGTATTATTGGCCGACCATACAGCATGATGCTAAGAAGTTCGTCCAAAGGTGCGACAAGTGTCAGTGATTCACAGTAGTCCCGAGGCAGCCCCCCGAGGACTTGACCCCAATGACTGGTCCTTGGCCCTTTGCACAGTGGGGGATCGATATTATCGGACCATTCCCTTTGGGAAAGGGTCAAGTCAAGTTTGTCGTGGTTGCGGTGGACTATTTCACGAAATGGGTCGAAGCCGAGCCATTGGCAAAGATAACCGAACAGAAGGTTATAAGCTTTGTTTGGAAAAATATCGTATGTCGGTTCGGGATACCGCGAACTATTATCACCAATAACGGAAGGTAGTTCGACAATAGACAGTTTCACGAAATGTGCAGTAATCTCGGAATCCAAAACATTTACACTTCGCCTCATCATCCTCAGACGAATGGACAGGTCGAGGCCGTTAATAAGATTATCAAACAGCATCTCTGAAGGAGGCTCAATCGAACCAAAGGAGCATGGGCTAAAGAGCTTCGGAATATATTGTGGGCCTACCGAAACACAGCTCGAACTGCCACGGGAGAAACTCCCTTCTCCCTCTATTATAGCTCGGAGGCAGTTGCCCCGGTTGAGATTGGGATACATTCAGCCCGAGTTAATTCATTCAGCAAACAAGAAAATGAAGAACTCCTATCGCTCGGGCTTGACTTAGTGGAAGAGAAAAGAGAAGAAGCTCGGCTACGAGTGATGGCTCGGCAGAGACGAGTAGCTCGGTTCTATAACACCTGAGTTAAAGTCAGACGATTCTGTGCCGGGGATATGGTCCTCCGGAAAACGTTTCCAAATACAAAAGAAGTTGGTGCAGGCACATTAGGACCCAATTGGGAAGGACCTTATGTAGTCTCGAGTACCATTCGACCTAGAGCATATCGGTTGAAAAACCTAAATGGGCAGCTACTGCCTCATCCCTGGAACGCCGAGCATCTCAAAATTTATTACCCTTAGGTCGGCCATAAAAAAAATAGACATGTAAACGGAGCCGATTCAATAAAATTGAGACTTTCCATTCATTACTTCTAAGTGTTTTACATCGGGTTACATCAGACTCTACTTCGACTACGTTAAAGGAGCACATAGTTAGTTCTGACAAAGGGAATGATCTCTCTCGATTATAGACGCTCTTGAATCGGCCTGGGATAAAAGTCAGCCTGAGAAGCTGATAATGGTACCAAAAGAAGCTTAGACTCAGCTAACACTACGCTGGCGTGAGTACCAAAAATGAAGCATGGCTACTATCCTTCGGTCGGGGGTACTCCCGAAGCAGTCCCAGAGGGATCGGCCTCGCGGCCAGCGGCAGTAGTAGTGGAAACTTCTTCATCGGCAGTGGTATCGGCACGACCGTCCCCGGTATCCTCGGCCACCGGACTAATAGCCCCAAATGCAAAGAGATCAAGGTCGGGGAAGGCAGTCCTCATGTCCAGAACGCAGGCCTTGTACCTACCTTGATAAAGGCGATCTCTCTCTTCCTCGAACTCCAAAGACTCGAGAAAGGCATCCACGGCCCGGTCCTGAGCCTCTTTGGCTCGATTGGCCTCCTCCTAAGCCTGTTGGATAAGTGTCACGGCGTCGTCTCTGGCCCGAGCTAAAGTGCTCTCGCAAGCATTATGGGCATGATGAAGATGCCGCTTCTCTTCCACGGCCTTCACCAGAAGTGACGCCAAACGAGCGCTCTCAGCCTTAGCGCCTTCAAGAGTTGTCTCCGCATCCTCGATAGCCTTCCTGGCAAGTGACAAGTCACCAGTCATAATGTCGATCCAACCTTCGGCGATCTTGCTGCGTCCCTCTGCCTCGGCCGCAAGTTTCTTAGCCGTCTCTGCCTCAGCAGCAAGCTTCTGAGCCGTAGACAACTCCGAGCAAGCCTTAACTACGCAGGGGGCCAACTGCAAACGGGAAACAGCAAGTTGTAACAAGAGCCCAAAATTAGAGTCACAGAAAAATAAAAAGAACGGATATTACCTCGAAGAGTAACCTCGTCGTATGACCAAGGGTCTGAAGCGTGGGGGCATTGTAAAAGCTGGCGAAGTCTTTTTCGCTCCCGTGAGAGATGGCCCAAGGGATCATCCCCGATATAACCTTTTGAGAGGGCGATAGCTCCTGTTGAGTCATCTCCTCTCTCGAAGATTCTCCACTCGGCCCCTCTCTCTGCCTCGAAACCTCCTCTGCAATGAATATCGGTTCAGAAGCCGACTGAGACACAGGAGGCGTAGTATTCACCTCTTCCGCCCTCTCATCAGGGTCGGAGAGCACAACTACGGATGGAGCAACCGAAACAGAGGCAGGTTGGACAGCCGGCTCTTGAGCCTTTGGACCTGTCTTCGACTGTTTCAAAGGCCGAGTCCTCGATAGAAGGACTGACCTTGGAGGAGCCTTCACCTTTGAGATTGGTTTGAGGGAAGGTCGAGACTCAGCCATATTTGTGGAAGCCTACTTAAGAAAAGGTCGAGCCTCAAGTAGATCTAAAAAGAAGAACAAAGGCGAGTTAGACAAAGTGCCGAGAGAACATGACAACGTAACAGGAGTTACCTGATACGAACGAGTCTAAACCCGCTAGGTGAAGACGCTCTGGTTGCAGCAACGGCTTTCAAGACTAGTCCTCCGCACTTAACTTTTTCAGATACCTGACCCGAGTTAGGTCACCGGATCCAAGCTTCCCCCTTTTCTTCGGGATATCTACAAGGCACCATAAGATCAGATTCAAAGCGTTACGTCGCGAAGAAACAAAAGGTATAAAGCCGAGTCACCTGCTTTGCGAAACGATCGGGAGACTCGAAGGGCCAATGATCAGCCGTCTCCCAATGTCCACACGCCCAAAACCATCTCTCCTTCCAGTGTTTGTTGGAAGTCGGTGGGTCGGTTATAAGAGAGTCACCCTTGCCCCGCCATGCACTCAGAAAGTAAAAGTCGGAAAATTTTGGAGTCAGTTTTACTTGGTATAAGTAGAGAAATTCATTGACTGTCAGTGGGGGCTGTTCCAACTCAGCCCATAGCACTGCGCACCCGAACAAATTCCTCCACCCGTTCAGGACTATCTAGCCGGAAGCAAGCTTGACACGAGATAAAAAATCTCGAGTAATGGGCTGGAGAGGCAGACGCAAGCCACATTGCATCGAGACCTGAAAAATTATAACCATCCCAGCGGGGGGTGATCAGGCAATTCATCCGGACCAGAAAACCGAATTATAACCGACTCCGGGACATGGTATCCGGCTCGGATTCGATTCAAGTCAGACTCAGTTGAAACTGATGCAATGGGACCGCTCAGATCATCCTCGGCCCCCTCTCCCTCGGAAGACGACTCAGAAACCTAAGCCGACTTAGAAGCCTGCACCGACCAAGTCACAGGGGCTGACACAAAGGCTCCCTCGGCAATCCGTGTTTCTTCTTCCTCCTCCAACGCATCCAACGCAGGATTTGGTCTCCTTGGGAGGGTTACCAGAGATGATCCGCCACTAGAAGGACCGACAGAGCAGAAGGAATGGCCAGAGCAGGGCGCTCTGCCGGTGATTCAGCGGCCCTCCTGACGAATCAGAAAGCAGCGTCCGCATCAACGGCGATCTCCGCCAGTAAAGAGGGTGGCTCCGCAACATTTCAGAAACGTTATAAATCACCCTCCTCACCAGAAGTTCCCTCCCGAGGACTCCGAGAGTCATACGCAGCCATTAATGTTGATAGAGAGGGAGGAAAAAAATCACCGGAGAAGGCAGTAATGGACGTAAAAGAAGATGACGGAGAAGAAAACAGCACAAGTGAAGGCCTAGTGATAGGCCGCGGAGGAAGGGAAGAAGAAGAAAAGGGAAAAACAAGAAGAGCGGGAAAAGAGAGAATGGCGAAAGTAAAATTCGCACGCTTCTCCCGCCCTCTTTTATAGCCTTGCCACGTGGCAAGACCATTTAATGGGCAGACGAAACGGCACCTGCCTCGACTCCCCCGCTCGACACCTGGTGCACGCCGACTGACCACGGTAATGTCTTCGCCACGCGTCCCACGTCCATTCGCAGGAATAACGACTTGGCGGTTGACTGCTCGTGCGACCTCAAAAAAGAACCATCACAAGTTAAAGACGACCCAAAGAGCATTAATTGTCTCATCATAACATCGGCCTCCGTTCCAAGACTGACCTAAAAATTTGTTACTCCTTAGTGCTGCAAGAGACACAAGGAGTAAGACGGCTTACTGTTGGGGAAAAATATGCTAAGTCCGAAGACTCGGGTATGGAGCGAACTGACTCTACCCCTTTATTTTCTTGATCTTCGAAGAAAGCAGTTAAGTCCGAGATACGAAGCCAAAGGCTTGATAAGTTGACTCGGTCGACGAGTTAGCAACGTCAGTATAAGCCGACTAAGGCCAAATAAGTTATAAGCCATCCGACTGACAATGAGAAACCGACTCGGTAAATTGGTTGCATCAGCTACGGAGTAAGGAAGGATAACGGATAAAAACCGAGACTATTCCGCCCGTAAGAGGCAAAAAGCTTATTCTCCTAAGCCAGCCGAGACTCTTCCAGAGTCAGAAACGGTCGAGTCAAGCCAAGGAAAGACGGTGTGAAATCAAATACCTTCCCGAAAATCCAAAAGTACAAGTGTCCGATCCCGAGGATCTCGGGATCGGGTGAAATCTGTCAAAAGGATCAAATCTCCGAAGATAAGAGAAAAGAATCCCTGTACGGCGGGATCCTCTCTCTCCTATAAACAGGAGAGACTCCAAGGATGAAAGGTACACAAGAGAAATCCTAAAAAACTCCTTTTCCCGGATCCTTACTGACTTAAGCATCGAAGGTTCCCCGGCTTGAGCCAGGACCCCTGTATTTTTCATGTTATTACAAGCGAGGGACTCGGGAAAGTAGAGATCAGATTTTTGCATCAACAACATTTATTTTCCATCCAATGTATTTATAAGGTCACAAAGACATGAATGAAGAGGAAAAATAAATTTCATAACGATCCAAAACTTCTGTGACCCCTGAAAGGGTTTCAATGGTAGATGTTCAATCCTCCACTGCTTTTTACATAGCTAGATCTATCTTATTTTTCATCTCAAGCCTTAATTCGAGTTCACCAAATAGATGGATGGTTTGGATATAAAACATACCTCATAATGGGACCCACAAAAAGCGGTGGGGATTACAACAGGAAAAAAAAAAAAGCCAACGAGTCGGGGTCGACCGGGTTGGGACCCGGTGACCGAGTCAGTGGCTACGGATTATAACCATAGTCATAACCGTAGTGCAGCAACCTGCGCATTTCAGCCAGCGAGTCGGGGTCGACCGGGTTGGGACCCGGTCGACTGGGTTAGTGGCTACGGATTATAACCGTAGCTGTAGGAATTACTACGGTTATGGCTACAATTATAATCTGTAGCCATTAGCCCATTAACCGAATTATAATCTGTAGCCATTAGCCCATTAACCGGATCCCAACCCGGTCGACCCCAACTCGCTGGCTGTTTTTTTTCCCTGTTGTAATCACCACTGCTTTTTATGGGTCCCATTATGAGGTATGTGTTATATCCAAACCATCCATCTATTTGGCAAACTCGTATTAAGGCTTGAGACGAAAAATAAGATAGATCTAGCTATTAAGTGGACCACATTGTAAAAGGCAGTGCATGATTGAACGTCTACGATTGAAACACTTTTAGGGGTCACAAAAGTTTTGGATCATCATGAAATTTGGTTTTCCTCTTCATCCAGGTCTTTGTGACCTTATGAATAGATTGGATGGAAAATAAATGTTATGGTGACCGTGAAATGAAGGGGATTGATGATGAAATGCATGGAAATGACCATAAAGTGAAGGGGAATCGCCGGGATTGACCGTGAAATGCATGGAATTGACTGTGAAGTGATGGGGAATCGCTGAAATTGACCATGAAATTAATGGAAATGACTGTGAAGTGAAGGTATTGACTGTGAAGTGAGGGGGAATTGCCGAAATTGACGGTGAAATGAATGGAAATGACCGTGAATGAAGGGAATTGACCGTGAAATGCATGGAAATGACCGTAAATGCAAACGGAATTGCCAGAAGTGACAGTGAGATGAATGGAAATGACCGTGAAGTGAAGTGAATTGACCCTAAAATGCATGAAAATAACCGTTAAGTGAAGGGAATTGACCGTGAAATGTATGGAAATGACCGTGAATGCAAACGGAATTGCCAGAAATGACCGTGAAATGCATGGCAATGACCGTGAAGTGAAGCGAATTGACCGTGAAATGCGTAGAAATAACCGTGAAGTGAAGGGAATTAAACGTGAAATACATGGAAATGACCGTGAATCCAAACGGAATCGCCGAAAATTATCATGAAATGCATAGAAATGACCGTGAAGTGAAGCGAATTGACCGTGAAATGCGTGAAAATGACCGTGAATCCAAACGGAATCGCTGGAAATGACCGTAAAATGCATGGAAATGACCATGAAGTGAAGCGAATTGACCGTGAAATGCATGGAAATGACTGTGAAGTGAAGGGAATTGACCATGAATGCAAACGGAATCGGCGAAAATGACCGTAAAATGCATGAAAATGACCATGAAATGCGTGAAAATGACCGTGAAGTGAAGGGAATTGACCATGAAATGCATGGAAATGACCGTGAATCCAAACAGAATAGCCGGAAATGACAGTGAAATGCATAGAAATGACCGTGAAATGCATGAAAATGACCGTGAAGTGAAGGGAAATGACCGTGAAATACATGGAAATGACCGTGAATCTAAACGGAATCGCTAGAAATCACCGTGAAATGCATAGAAATGACCGTGAAGTGAAGCGAATTGACCGTGAAATGCGTGGAAATGACCGTGAAGTGAAGGGAATTGGTCGTAAAATGCATGGAAATGACCATGAATCCAAACGGAATCACCGGAAATGGCCGTGAAATGCATCGAAATGACCATGAAGTGAAGCGAATTGATCGTGAAATGTGTGGAAATGACCATGAAGTGAAGGGAATTGATCGTGAAATGCATGGAAATGACCGTGAATCCAAACGGAATCGCCGGAATTGACCGTGAAATGCATGGAAATGACCGTGAAGTGAAGGGAATTGACCGTGAAATGCATGAAAATGACTGTGAATCCAAACGGAATCGCCAAAATTGACTGTGAAATGCATGGAAATGACCCTGAAGTGAAGCGAATTGACCATGAAATGCGTGAAAATGCCCGTGAAGTGAAGGGAATTGACTGTGAAATGCATGAAAATGACCGTGAATCCAAACGAAATCGCCGGAATTGACCGTGAAATGCATGGAAATGACCGTGAAGTGAAGCAAATTGACCGTGAAATGCGTGAAAATGACTGTGAAGTGAAGGAAAATGACTGTGAAATGCATGGAAATGACCGTGAATGCAAATGGAATCGCCGGAATTGACCGTAAAATGCATGGAAATGACCGTGAAGTGAAGCAAATTGACCGTGAAATGCATGGAAACGACCGTGAAGTGAAGGGAATTGACCGTGAAATGCATGAAAATGACCGTAAATCCAAACAGAATCACCGGAATTAACCGTGAAATGAATGAAAATGACCGTGAAGTGAAGGGAATTGACCATGAAATGCATGAAATTGACCGTGAAGTGAAGAGGAATTGCCGGAATTGACCGTGAAATGCATTGAATTGACCGTGAAGTGAAATGAATTGACCGTGAAATGCATGGAAATGACTGTGAAATGAAGGAAAATCGACGGAATTGACTGTGAAATGAATGAAAATGACCGTGAAGTGAAGGGAATTGACCGTGAAATGCATTGAATTGACCATGAAGTGAAGGGAATTGACCGTGAAATGCATGAAATTGATCGTGAAGTGAAGGGAATTGACCGTGAAATGCACGGAATTGACCGTTAAGTGAAGGGAATTGACCGTGAAATGAATTGAATTGACCGTGAAGTGAAAGGGAATCGCTGGAATTGACCGTGAAATGCATGGAATTGACCATGAAATAAAGGGAATTGACCATGAAATGCACGGAATTGACCGTGAAGTAAAGGAAATTGACCGTGAAATGAATTGAATTGACCGTGAAGTGAAGGGAAATCGTCGGAATTGACCGTGAAATGCATGGAATTGACCGTGAAATGAAGGGAATTGACCGTGAAATGCACGGAATTGACCGTGAAGTGAAGGGAATTGACCGTGAAATGCATGGAATTGACTGTGAAGTGAAGGGGAATCGTCGGGATTGACTGAGAAATGCATGGAATTGATCGTGAAGTAAATGAAATGAACGAAATTGACCGTGAACTGAATGAAATTGACCGCGAACTGAATGAAATGGATTTTCGACCATCGACCTGATGGAATCTTGGAAAGTAACCAGGTTGGTTGGCTAAAGTAGCTTCTCCTACCCCAAAATCATATAGGGTACATCACGTAATTAATTTTAGTTTAGAAGATATTCTTGTTAAATGAATAAAGAAAGAAATGAAAAAAAGAGAATAAAAAATTTTATATGCTTATATATACATATTTATATAAATATGCATTAGAGAAGAATGCAGGTAGAATAAAGTTCTCCATGTAGGGAAAAAAAAGTGCATCCTTAAAACAGCCTGACCAGGTCGACCGGGTCCCAACTCGCTAGTATATCACTACCTAACTGTCAGCAATGGCTATGGTTATCACTACAGTTTTAATCCGTAGCCAGAAGAAACGCCAGCTTTCAAAATTTGCTTTTTTGAAAAGCAGGGGCATTTTCGTAACGTGAAGAGCTGTCCGTACGACCGGGGAGTATTCGGTATTCCTGGGAGGTAAAAAGCAAGTGGGCTTTAAAAGGTTGGTGGGCCATAAATGGGTCGTACAGTTGGCAATTTCTCTTATATAATTGTCCAGTTGGCTCCGTAAAGCGACGTGGTTGTGGCAGGAGTCGTTGCCTTCCAAGAAGAATACAATAGCCATACATTCGGCCATCGTACACATGGCATGTATGTATCTCATCCAAAACGTCCAATTGATGGGGTTCACAGCGGATGGGGCATATCTCCAAGAATCACAGTGATTGAATGATCGTGACCTCTGATTGATAAATGTTTCATTTTTTAATTTGTATTGTTGAGTTTTCTTTATATAAACCGTCCATTCAACCGCCGACAGTGAGCCTGTAGGGAGCATCCATTCAGTGTGATTTTTGGTTTCGGATCCATCTGAAATGGAACCTACAATATGGAGGGTTTGATTTGAGGCATATGCCTACAATATGGAGGGCTTGATATCAGGTATATGCCACGTATGGAATAGCTTTGTATATTGTGCATCGAAGATCTCTGAATATGCTATAGAAAACGCTTTAATAACAAATATGCATAGTGGATTATTTAATTTTTTAAGAAATTAATATAAAAAATTAATAAGAATTGCGGTTGCTCATTATATATATATATGAGGAATTTATTTGACCACGAGAAACATTTTAAAAACACATTAAGAAAATAATAGAATTTCAATAAAAATTCAGGAGATATAAAAGATATATAATTACATATGTAGAACATAAAAAATCACAAAACAATTGCACTTTAAATTATATAATAAGGGAATAATTTATGCATATATAGATAGACAGATGTGATGCAATTACATCCAAATTTAATAAAATACGTGCAATAAAATACAAATAATACAATCAAAAATAAAAATAAAAAATACCATGTACCTATACCCACATAGAGTTAGGAGGTGGCTAAAACCAATCTTTCATAACCCCACTAAAAGTTGACCATGTCCTACAATGTAAAAAGACATGAAATAACTGCACATAAATTGGTTTCCATTATAGAGGGCCACAATTTATGCATGGACAAATAAATGGATGTAATGTAATTACATCCAAATCTAATAAAATACGTGTAATAAAACACAAATAATACATCCAAAAAAAAAAAAAAAGATATCATGTACCTATCTACATAGAGTAGTTACTTCATATAATGATGGTACTCTGCTCAGCTAATGAGGCCTTGTATAGCATATTTATGTCACTTATTTTCTCACAACTGCCCCGTTATGCTCATCAATGGATATTGTATAGGCAATGTAACTGCAACCATCAATTGTGGTTATAGTTGCAAGTTGATCAGCTCATATATCCCCTTGAGTCCTGAATTTGCAATTTTATATATATATATATATATATATATATATATATATATATATATATATATATATATATATATATATAAAGAAATAAATTTAAATAATCTGACTACTTTTCACCAAGTGAGTTTGGATATGACTCTTTTCTCATATTATGATTTCGCCACTAAAAATGTGTTTTTATGTGAATTTACTCCGGTGGAATTATCAAAATACACCAACAAACTTTCTCCTAAAAATCCTATTGAGTTTTAATAATTTTTTATTTTTATTTTTAATTTTCAGTATGTATCGTCGATATATGCAATATTTATAATAGCATGTAATTCTAAGAAGGGCTCTCGTGTAATGTAACCTAAAATCTATAATATCACGACATATTGCAGTGATATAGATATTTTAATTAATATGAGAGCCTTTTACAAATTTTCTTAGGCATCGCATTTTAATATGAGAGCCAATATTTTAATCTTCTATTGGCCAATAATCTTTATATTAGTAAAGAGGATAAATTGAAATTAACTGACTAATTTTTGCTGAATATTCTCTAATTTTGTATTGAAAATGATGCAATAATCCACTCCTGAGATGGCCCCATGTGATAGGCCTTAAGCTTGATGAAATGGGTCTTTGAAATTTATACTCTCACTTTCCATGGCCAACGAACAAGTCATGATTAATGACCCAGATCTTCCTCTCAATTATTTCAAAATTTTCTGACAGAGAGTATGACCATCTAGCACATAGGTCTTGGGTTCTAGTCTTCCTTCTCTCCTTCACCTTTATCAATCCAAAACTTCAGTGGCCCCATGAATGTTTCAACAGTGAACATTCCATCCCACTGTTTCTTATTGTGGCCCACTTGAGTTTTGGATCTGTCTCATTTTGAAACATTAATCTATGTCTACTGTTTCCTGTTGTGTGGCCCACTTGAGTTTTGGATCTGCCTCATTTTTCAGTTCAGGTACTAATATCAGTTGGCAAAGCAAATGGATAGAATGGATTTTGCACAAACATCATGGTGGGCCCGACATAGCTTCCAATTTCTTGTCATCCAGGTAGCAGGCAACGTGTGTCCTGTGATGATGCCCGCAAAATGAATGCTCCTGATTTATTACATGTGTGGATCCTCATGTGGGTTAGGCAGGATTTGGGCCGGGTTAGAAAGGCTTGATTTTAACGGGTCAAAAAGATCCTAGACTGGCCCATCTAATAAGTGGGCCTTAATTCCAGGCCCAATCTCACCTATTAAAGTTGTAAATGGGTCTGATAATGGATACCCGCTTTAAAATAAAATTTAAAATCGAGTAAAAACTCTCGTACCTTAATCTGATTTTCTCAGGTTGGGTATAGGTTACCAGTAAACATGTATCCATTTCCAATCTTATATTGATGTAGAGCAGGTACTTTCATGGCAAAGATGGACTGAAGAAGGCCCGATCGGAGGCAAAAATGATCTAGACTGTTAGAACCTTAAGGGGTCGTTTGGCACCGTGGATTGGAGGGGATTTGAGGGGGTTTCAAATCCCCTAGTTGTTTGGCAGCATAAAGTAACTGGGCGTTTCAAATCCCAGGGGTTTCCAATCCCCTCTTTGAGGTGGTTTGTAATCCATTGTGACAGCTTGGATTACACTTAAAATCATTTCAATAGTTGTAGGTATAACATGTGTGTCACTATACACTATCATTCTATTGGACACATGGACCACTAATGATGATCAGCACCATTCAAACATTGTCCAGCACCATCCAAACATTGTCCATGTAAATCAACGATTAAAAATCATTGGTTAGTCACTCAGACATGATCTCGTGCTTGTGGCCCATTTGAGACTTGGAATTTAATCATTTTCGGGCAATTCATATATTTCAGCGGGCTTATCACAACCATTGTGGAGAAAATTAGATATCTCACTAAT
Organism: Magnolia changhungtana; assembly: GCA_030180095.1. Classification (NCBI taxonomy): domain Eukaryota; kingdom Viridiplantae; phylum Streptophyta; class Magnoliopsida; order Magnoliales; family Magnoliaceae; genus Magnolia; species Magnolia changhungtana. Next base: position 2,092,440 of record JASAUF010000540.1, on the reverse strand, counting down.
TAAAGATATTAAAGTTGATTTAATAATTAAATTCAAACCCTGGTAAATATACCATGGATAGGTACTTTTGGATTAAAGTTGATTCACACTCCAGGTGCCAAACACGCAGGGAGGATTGCACATCCAGGGAGTTCTGAACCCATGGGGTTCCAAATCCACGCTCCCAAAGAAGTCATGAAACAATTATATCTCACAAACCGGAATGAGTTTTTCGACATATTATATATGATTTTGGGTAGGAAAAGCTGCTTTAGCCAACCAACCCACTATGTTGGGATTTCCATGCCTAATTTGCGAGATTCCATCATATAGACGATCAAAAGTCTTTTTTAAAAAAAAAAAAATTTTTTACTATAAATAGTAAGTTTTAGTTTGATCATAACTTTTGATTCTATACGTTTTAGGAGTTGTGCCAAACATGAAAAGGGCTTGGAAAAATTAGGAGAATAATGTGGTTAAGACGAATTGGACACTTGCTATTTTTGTCTAAAAATCATGAAGTCTAGTAGTACCAATGACCATCTATATATAGTAAGTTTACTATTTATAATAAGTCACGTATTTAAGGTGTTTGAGTTAAAGTTCAAGTCTAAAACTCGACCGTAGGTTTAAACTCATTGTTTAAAGGATTGTAATTTTATTTTTATCATCAATCGATTTATTTTCAAATTTATTATAAATTATTTCTATTTTATCACTTATGGATTTGAGAAAACTTTGTAAGGAATCCGGAGAGCTCCATGATTTGGAGTAGTTATCCTTGACAAATATGGTGATTGACCTCATTACATCACTCCCTGTCATATATACAGTCCTTTCTCTCAAGCATTGTATAACTCGTCTGCCTCATTTTCACAGGTGGAATTTGAACCTTAGCTGCCATTTGGTGGTCACGAGTTGGACGGTCAGAATCATCCTACAAATGTGATCAGTTTAGTATTCCATCCAAAATAGGGCCCAATATATGGATGGTTTGGATTGGGATGCATGTTTGCCCCATCTATATAAGGTCCTGATTTGCATCATGCTCAATAGCGTTGAGTGTCAGGCTTTGAACTATGGACCGGGTATACATATCGGGTATACATGTTACCATATCCGTATCCGACTCAGTTATAAGACAGGTAAACGGATATCAATTGCCAACCCTAGTCAACTGGCAATAAAATCGGACTCGGACCCCATCCAACCGTCCCAAGCCACTCGAATCTAGCCAGGACCCAAAACCATTTTTCAATTAAAAAGAAAAAAAAAAAAAAAAAAAGTCTACTTAAATGGGAGCACAGGAAGTGAGAAGCTCAACAGAGAAAGAGCTGTGGCAGTTAATGAGACAAGATCCGGACCCCATCCCACCATTTATTAAGAATTCTCTATTATGCACACATGGCACCTTGAGCCATGTGCCTTAGTAGTTATGGCCCTAGTTCTCCAACATGGGGCTGGTGGCTCAGTCTCACCTACCATGCCACATTTCTTGTTTCCCACCAATATCTCGGGAGATTTTCAAATTTTGAGTTTTTTTTTTTTTCTAAATTCAAAAATCTTGTTGAAAATAAAAATATTTTAATTTTTATTATATATTAATAAATAAATGTAAATTTTAAATTAGAGAGCATTTGGATAGCACTAAATAAGTTACTTTTTTTTATACTTACAGCAGTAGATAAGTAAACTATTTGATTTAAGTAAGTTTAATTTAAGATTAATTGTAATTAACTTTTTTACTTAAATTTACTTAATCATTTCAGCTTAATAAGTATAAATAAAGATAAGCTACTTAAGGTATAAGTAACTTATTTTAAGTAACTTACAACCAAACTCCCCTGAATGTCTATATAGAAAATTCTTTAAGAAATTTTATCACACAAATCTTTTGAAAATTTGATTTTACCAAATAGTGCCTCCACAAGTCAACTTATGAGACATTGATGAATGAAATTGTAAAGCCCAGGTAGCATGTGTACAATATCTAACTTGTCCAATATATACACATGGCAAGCCATGATGATGTTTTTCTTAGGAGATTCTTAATTTTTGAGGCTTTTCTTTAATGTTATTTTGAAAATCTCGATCAAAATAAAAAAATGTTAAATTGTTTTTTATATATTAATAAATTAATTAAAATTTTAAATAAATATCTACATAGCAAATACTTTAGAGATTCTTTTACCACAAAATTGCTCTCAAATTTCAATTTTACAAAATAGTGCCTCCAATTTACCAGGGATTGACTCGAAGGGAATGATGTTGAGAATTGTGAAGCCCATAGGGTATGTTTATAATATCCAACATGTCCATAGGGCCAGGTAGGTCTTAGCCTGGATTTTGAACTATTTCTGCTCAGGCCTAATCATAATTCTGATTTTCAAGCTGAAGTCCGATCCATTGACACCTCTTTCGGTCTAACATATGCACCCAACCATAATGATCAGTCCAAAAGTTTTGGCCCTTCAAATGATCGAATGGTTTTTCTACAGTGTAGCCCACCTCCTAGTTGGATCTACTAGAATTTTTAGTTCATATGATCATACGGATAGCAGGGGGCCCACAATTCTCAGCTGAATCACTTTTTAAAGAAAAAAAAAATGAGGGTGATTTTATAATTTCATCCCTCAAATGCCCTCCATAGAAATTTTGTCATTCTTAGGTACTATTTTGTAAAATTTTAACTTCCAAATAATTGTAGTAAAAATCCCAATTCTTGAAGGTTGATTTTCACAATGAGTATTTTCTCACAACAATTTTCACACCTTACAAAAAATAATAATAATAATAATAATAATAATAATAAAATAATTGATATTTTCAAAATCTCAGCCCTATTTGTCACAATGCTCCCTTACCCTAATAACAACAACAAAAATATAAGGTTTTGTTAATGTCTCCATAGCTTTTAATTTAAACAATCAATCTACACCACTCATTCAACAGCATCCTTGAGATTGAGAGATGGTTCAAGAACCACAAAGATCAGATGGTCCTGAACCATTTTTTTTTTCTTTTTTTTCTTTTTTTTTTTTTGAATCTGTCCAATAGATCACACGCTTGTCCTTTCAATCTTGACTGTCCATTTGCCAATGTCAGATGTGGTCAGTCCATCATGATTTTTGCACCTTACCTTGTGCCTAATTGTATGAAAGAATGAACGGTCCAGATTAATGATGAGGCATTCCACATGTCACTTAATAACTAGAGCATGACCATCCTTAAGCCAATGTCAGGTGGTAGTTCGAAACGTGCATTGAAGGACCACTATAAATGGTGAATTGGGCGGCCAGTAAATGGATGGTTGAAATGGATAGCTGTTCAGTGGTCCAAATTCAACCCAAAAAAAAGGTCCCTTAACTTGATTTTAGAACCACTCAATCCATCTGATTATTGGGACATAAACCATGACCATTGAAACCCACTATTTCAATGATTTAAACTGATTATGCACGCACAAGTGTAGGGAGGCAAAGTGCATGCGTATGAACTGTCTTACTCCACCAGTGTATCGAATAACAAACTGATTCGAGGACATTGACCTGACAGAAGTAGTTAATGTGTCGCCAAGATTTTGTAAATCTCCTGATATTATCGTGATATTTTGAGTATACGATATTTTCACAATAATATCATGATATTTTGCAAAACCTCATGGAATTTTTACTTTCTCCGCAAATTTTATTTAATAATTAACTAAATCATTTTATAATTAAAAATACATTAATTTATAATAAATATTTTGATTTTATTTCAAAAAGATTTTTCCAATAATATAAGCGAAAATATATATAATTTGATATTTCTGGCCGAGAAGTTGCCACGAATAAGATTTGTCACTATGTCAATGACTTTGGGCACGTTTGGAAGTACCCCAAATTGTATTTTATTCATTTTAAAAAAACTAATATTCCTTTTGTGGATGAGAATTTGTCAAGAATAAGATTTGTTACCATGTCAATGACTATGGGCACGTTTGGAAGTACCCCAAATAGTATTTTATCCAATTTACAAAAATTAATATCCTTTTTAAGGGCCAGTTATAACTTACAAGAAACTAAAACAGATTTGATTGGCGTTTTGATCTTTTCATGCACCCAAACGCTCAGTTAGTTCAAAACAATTAGCCCCAATTGATAGATTCAACCAAATGCTGATTTGGGGGACATTTTCCTCCTGCTAGAAACGTGTCATTATGCATTATTTACTGCCTGAGACAGGTTCCATCTGCCACCAAACCATTATAAAATGGTACTCATATTAATGAGGCAGATGGTCCACAACGTACTAATTATAGGCACGAAACTAGTGATGCCTCCACATGTGAAAAAAGATATATATATATATATATATATATCATGAATAGTATAGTGTAGCATGTGACAAAAGATTCTAGACTTTAATACATATTAATGCCACCTTGAGGATTATGTGGGGACTGTTTGGTTCTGGGTAGTTATAGGTAAATTAATGTAAATAAGATTTGAGACAGTAATGCACACGCCCTCACAATGTCTACATGATAAAATTGTGGCCCACCATGATGTATGTGTTATATCCACACTGTCCATTTATTTCTGCCAAGGCATTTTAGTTTGTGGGCTAAAAAATGAGGCAGATCCAAAGCTCAAGTGAACTACACCAAAGGAAGCAGTGAGAATAATGATGCATTGTTGAAACCATTGTTTTCAGTGGTGTGGTTTAATTGAGCTTTGGATCTGTCTTATTTTTGGGCATATGTCTTAAAATGATCGATAAAATGAGTGAATAATGTAAATATAACACATTCATAACGATGGAGCCCACATAGTTTTTGCTTATACGAGGTTGAGCTTGGTGCAAATTTTGAGATGAAATTTTACTAATGTTTCAAACCACCACCTTTAATTTGCTCACTATCATGCTTTTACTATGAGTGAAGATCATATTGGTTTAAAGCACGGAAATTACTAGTGACGGCATGTCTCATTGGTCAATGTTATTTCTAATGACTAGCTCACAAAATGTGCCGAATTTCTCTCCAAAATATGTTTCTTGTAATACAACATAATTTTTAATGGGAGGAACTTCTCTAGCATTGCCATGACTTTTTTGTTAGTTACATACAGCCCATAAATTTTTTCAGATAATTTTAAAGCATGAGACTAGAGAATTAGGCACACTCAAAACTCAAGTAAACCACACCCCAAAAAGTAGTAAGGATAGAACAAATTATCATTTAAATGTTTCAAAAGTTGCATTGCGCAATCTCATGAAAATAGCTATAATTTACTCATTATATATCAGATTGATGTGATCTTATACCATAGAAAAAATAATTTGACAAACTTTTAAATGGCTTTAAAATCAATGCATTTGAAAATAATTTAATCTTTGGAAGGCAGGCTCATGACAACAATTATGGTTTGAACAATGAATCATGTGATTCCATTAAAATGTTTACGAGACTCTCTCATTGTAGGTTAGATTAAGGTGATTTTAGGCACGTTAGAAAAATAATTCAATAAACTTTCGAATGACTTTAAAATCATCTCATTTGAATATCATTAGCTTTTCAAAAGTTTATTTAAAGCCTAACCTTTGGCGAAACACCAATCTAAACCTAATCTTTTAAATAAAGAATAACACATCTTTTTTTTTTTTTTTTTTTTTGTTTTGTTTTAAGGATATGGGTAATTCTTTTATCCATATGGGGCACATGAGAAGAATAAAACATATTTTAGAAGTAGATTTTTTAAAAAAATCATCTCTCCTTTTCTTATATTAGTTTCTTTTCAAGCTATTCAATTTGAGCATGACATTTATAGAAAAACAAAAAAAAAAACAAAAACAACTTAGCCTAAATTGAAGATTTTTTTTTTTTTTTCTCTTTTCTTTTCATTTACCTATTTCATGGCAAAAGACCCATCTAAACAAAATCTCATATTTTATTTTTTTTTAAGAAAAAGAGGGAAAAAAAAAAAAAAAAAGAAGAACTTATCTTTTAAAAATGAAATATTTATAAATATTTTGTACCTAATTTCCTCTCACTTTCTTACTAAACAAGTCGATTTAACATGATATGTAAAAAGATGAAAATGACTCTCTTTTTTTAGATAAGAGTTTTTATCAATTCTTTTTAGAAGGGATAATAATAAAAGAAGGTATAGGTGCATAAAAATTTTTAAAAATAATTAATTTTTTCGTCTAAGAAAAAATTGTACATTAATTTCTAATATAAAAGAATAATATTTAAAAAAACAATGACCTGACTTCATGAATCAACGGTTGTACTTGGGTTAAAAACTCTTTTTTAAAAATCTACATAAATTCCTCACGTTCTAAGAAAAACAAGCCCATCCAATTATCAGTTTGTAATTTGAATTTATGCTCCATCTATTTTTTTCTTTTTATATCACTAGTTTATCAGTTTAATTTGAGCTAATATGAGACATGTGGACAATTTCTTACTGCCAGCATATCATATATCACACGCTCACAGAGTATCAATCTTTGAAGGCGAAGGAACCTATGAAGACCACTAACCAAAAATAAGGCCGGTCCACTAATCATTGGACCGTTGATTTATTGCTGATTGATCAGGTGGGACATACGTGTAGGAAGAGATGGACGGTTAGACACAGATTAATGCCAACGGTCTATCTTCAATCGTCACGTTTCAATAACCTGATGAGTTAAAAACACTAGCCTACCTGGTGTAGGCAGTCACTACGGTCTGTTTCTCTAAAGTGGAGGAAATGGCTTAAAGTACATGAAATCCACGCCGTCCATCAGTTAGATCAAGCCTTGATTGTCTTTGGTCCCAAAGTTCAGGATGATTAAACACTTATATGGGCCACCCCATGAAATTATACCTAAAAACCTCTAAATTCACATGACGTGGACTTCCTCAGTTTTGGAATACCTTGTTTTTTGGGTATTTCTTTTATCCCGATGGGGCACATCAGATGAATGGATTGGATGGTATATAAACACCACCATAGGCCCTACTCAAAACTAATGGTGGGCATCCAATCTGAACATTTTCTAGGGTATGGTCTACCTGAGTTTTGGATGGTCATGTTTTTCAAGTTTCAAGGTGAAAATGAGACAGTGTACGTGATGGATGGAGTGGATTTTATGAAAGTTCCACCCACGTGGCAGTTGTTGCGCTACCCTAGGTGTTATGCGGCTGCAGGTGTTAATCTTACCGTGGGGCCCACCTTAATAATGTACTGTATATCCACGTTTTTCATCTGCTTTTTTGGCCCATTTTAGTTGTTGGTTTAAAAAATTAAGTAGATGCAAAACTCAGGTGGACCACACCATAAGAAATAGTGGTGATTGAAAGCCCACCATTAAAAACTTCCTAGGGCCCACAGTAATTTCCAGCTTATTGTTTATTTTCCATCAAATCCGTTCATAATTTCAACCAGACCTGGATTAAGGGAAAACATAAATTTCAGTTTGATCAAAAACTTTGGTGGCCCACAAAAAGGTTTTAATGGTTATTCACCACTCTTTCTAATGGTGTGGTCCACCTGAGATTTGTATCTTCTTAAATTTTAGGATTACATCATAAAATGATCTGAAAAAACGGATGGACGGCATCGATATAAAAAAATATATATATCAAGGTGGGCCTAACGTGGTAAGTGTAACTCCTAATCTGCTCCCTACCCTAGCGGGTTCCTGATGAGTGTCCCGGCCTGATTTCTGAGATCCGACACTTCCAGCAAGAAATTCGATGAACGTCCAAGATGAAGCACACGTGTGCCACGTGTGGGTGTCTTTTGTGATTGGCGCATGGATTTGCGGCTTGCATTTAAGTGCAAGAGAAAGCATTGCCGTTGGATTTGAATATTTAAACAGGCCGTAAGGTTCTGTTGCAGGCTAAGAATTCAATACCCTTCCGATCAAAACCTACCCCTGCAGAAAAAAAAAAAATTGAAAAGACGAAAGAGTAAATACTCTTCTCTGCCTGCAGATAAATTCCCTCTCATTTTCAAGTCCATCATTCCAAAACAAGCATCAGCATCCAGCCTTTCAACTCGTACTCTCAGAGTTCTTCTCAAACCAGTCAATCTCACGGGTTTGGTAGTAATCTTGCAGGCCATTCAATGCCCTCTCCTTCCATCTCATCTCCTTCAACCCCTGTCTATAAAAAGGTATGTAGTCTGATTTTCTTATCTCATCTCATGCAGATGGAGATGGGATCTTTATGGGTTCTGAGTCTTTGATCTTGGTCTCTGTATTCTCTTCTTAGGGATTTGTTTTTAGAAGGGAATTTGAAATATCCATCTGGTGATATAGCTTGGAGTGCTTGAATTTGGTTGTTTTTCTGTCTTTGATCTTTGGGTCTTTTACCTGGAGATAAAGCTCTTTGATCTGGGTTTCTGTTTTTTCTTATTGGGGACTTGTTTCTAGAGGGGAATTTGAAATACCCATCTGGAGATATAGATTGGAGTGCTTGGATTCAGTGGTTTTCTGGTCTTTTAGTGTTCAGTCTTTGTCAAAATTTAATCAGATGAGGACGGGTCGTTTGCTTTTTTAGTGATTTGAACTACCCATAGGGAGAAATAGCTGAAAAGGCTTGAATTTTTATTGATTTTTTATTCACTGTGATCTTGGGTCCGTTTTTCCCCCTTCATTTTCTACTAAGAAATTTGAATTGCCCATCTCACACTGTAAGACAAAATCTCAAATCTTGAGTAGATTTTCTTATCTTCTCTGAGAGATTTTTATTAAGTGATAATTAAGTTCAAATCTTCACTTTTTTTTTATTACAAATCTTAATTGCTTTATTTTGTTTCATTGTTCATAACTGAACTTCTAGCGGGGAAAAAAAAAAAAAAAACGCGAATCTTCATAATCGTTCTACCAGATATTTGAAAACTTTATGATTAACAGCTTGGATTTTCCGAAGATTCATAATATTTAGTGAAGAAACTTCACACTTCCTTGCGATTTCATTGTTTTGTGCTTTTGTGCGTCCTGTAATGGATTCTTTCATAAATCATCGTTTTATTATCGTGTTTCTGTCTGCAATTGCGGGTTTCCTCTTGTTGGGTATCTGCTCAGTAGATGGCATTCCTGCTTCTTTTGTTTTTGGAGATTCGTTGGTTGATGCTGGAAACAACAACTATATCGTTTCTCTCTCGAAGGCTGATATGGTGCCGAACGGCATTGACTTTATGCCATATCGGCAGCCAACCGGCCGCTACACAAATGGAAGAACAACTGTTGATCTGATAGGCAATGACCGTTATCTAAATTGTTTGATCCTTTTTCCTTGCGTCTGTTGTCACCAATATTCTATTTACCTGCGATTTTTGAGATCTTGATGTTGGGTGTCTTTTGAATTTGATTCATCAGGTCAGGAATTGGGTTTGACGGGTTTCACACCTCCCTATTTGGCTCCAACTACTGCTGGAGCTGCAGCTTTCCATGGGGTCAATTACGCGTCCGGCGGAGGAGGAATCCTCAATGAGACTGGCAAGATTTTTGTAAGTCTTTAATTCCAGTTTACATGCATTAGATTAATGGAAATCATTGGTTCTACTTGGTGTGTTTTTTTTTTTTTTTAAGCGCCTCCATGCCATTGAAGTCCTTCACAATTTTTTTTCCCCCTTTTGGAATTTCTACTCTTCATGAATTTTTCACGAATCTGCAAGATAGACCTCTTTTTGGTTGTGTTTGAAAGAAATAGCTCTTCTGTACACATTACACATTTGGAAAAAGATCCTACTGTTTTCAGATTTACATCATCCTACTTACACTAGATAGCTATCAAGTCTTTTACACATGATCTTTTTCTTTTCTTTTTTGCAAATTCTAATAAAATTAGATATCCCAAGTACTGTGAATTCTTTTTCTCATGGCCCAATCCAAACGCAGTCTTAAGTGTGTCTTATTCAGGCAGTTCAGTTTCAGGAGTTCTTTCACATCAATTTCCAAGTATTGCCATCTATGTGTTGGAAAACTTTCCATTTATGTTCCTTATGGTGCAGTCATACAAAATTCTTGAATTCTTCTACAGAAGTACTATGATGTATGCAGGCAGTTTTAGAGATTTGCTAAGCTCATACACAGCCCACATGCACCAACCTGGCACATGTGGAATGTCCCAGCAGTGAATGGGGGGCCATATGTATGCTGAATGTGGTCTTGCAATCTTTAAGCCGTCCATTGCTGTATTACGTCTGGCCCACCTGATGAGTTTGACAAGCCTGATTTCCAGGTCAGGTTGGTGGGGCCCGCCTGAAGCATGGCTCGGATGTCCCACATTGTGCAGGGTTGGCCACTTGCCACTTTATCATTCAGTATTTCCAACTTGATACATGAGATGTGTGGTCTTTGCAGGTTGGCCGCATCAACTTCGATGCACAGATTGATAACTATGCCAACACCAGACAAGACATGCTCTCGAGCATCGGCATGCCTGAGACTTTGAAACTGTTGAAAAACTCCATCTTCTCTGTAACGATGGGCTCGAATGATTTCATCAACAACTACTTAATGCCCGCAGTATCAAATGGTGGAAGGAACTTGGTTTCTCCTGAAGCGTTCGTAGAGTCTATGATCACAAAATACAGGCTTCAATTAACAGTAATTCCTCACCACAGAGGATACTCGATTTCTCTCCAATATTTGTTACTGTAATCTAACCTGACCTTTCCCTTTCTTTTTTTTTTCTTCGTTATAGAGACTATATAGTTTGGATGCTAGAAAGATCATTGTGGTAAACGTTGGACCCATCGGCTGCATTCCGTTCGAAAGGGAAATCAATCCAATTGTTGGTGAGAACTGCGTCCCATTCCCGAACCAACTAGCCAATTCCTTCAACATGAAGTTGAAGAGTCTTGTCATGGAGTTAAACTTAAATCTTGAAGGAGCTCTATTCGTCTATGCGGATGTTTACCGCATTGTATCAGATATCATTCAGAACTTCAGCAGTTACGGTAATACACTATAAGAGAAACGCTATCATGATTCAGGCTTCATAGAAGTTCCATAAAGGGGCAAACATGTATTGCAATTGGAACCATTGATCTGGTGGTCGCAGTGTGGGTGGGTTATGGGCCAAAAACATAATCGTTACATGGCTCGGACTACATGGTTGTTAGTCCAAGTTGAAAATGTCTTTTTCTCAAGTCGACTGTCGCTTTGCATGCCCCGATGGGCTTCATAGAAGTTCTATAAAGGGGCCATGTATTGCAATTGGGATCATTGATCTGGTGGGCGCAATGTGGGTGGGTTATGGGCCAAAAACATAATCGTTACATGGCTCGGACTACATGGTTGTTAGTCCAAGTTGAAAATGTCTCATTCTCAAGTCAACTGTCGCTTTTCTTGCCCCGATGGTGGGATGCGTACCAAAATTTGATAGCCTACTCTTTGGGGATGTGGCCCAACAAATGAATGATCCTGATCACCAGACACCAGTGCCACATGTACAATAGAGATGTTTTGCTGGCCGTTTATGATACTACATGAAGTGTCTGTCATAGTATCATTCCTCTATGCTATAATGTACTTTGTGCTTATTATTGGGCCAAAACTGATTTTGAGTTTACAGGTTTCGAGAATCCTTGTTCTGCATGTTGCTCTGCTGCTGGAAGATTTGGAGGTTTGATACCATGTGGGCTGTCATCTAAAGTCTGTCTGGACCGATCAAAGTATGTCTTTTGGGACCCATACCATCCTTCAGATGCTGCTAATTCAATCATAGCAATGCGGTTGATGGATGGGGATTCTAATGATATTTTTCCGATGAATGTTCGACAACTTGCCCAAGCTTGATAGTGTTGCTTCAAGGGAGGGGGATTTCTTTCCTCGTCAATATAGGAAAGTCGCTTTATTTTTCTTCTTTGATTATATGTTTCTAGGTTACATATACTATTGATATTGGACCAGATAAGGTAGGCCACAAACTGGCCATGGCATTAAAGGTCATGATTCATTTGGTATTTTGTTAGCATGCTTTTCTATGTACGAAACAATTTCCATTAGTAGAATGACAAGATGTGGTCATAAAACTTTTTAAAAAAATGCAGTGCTAGTCCCACACCAAAGACTCTTTTGAATCATCTATCAGGAAGTTCACAAACCCACCCATCTACACATGAGAAAATGTACTAATGTTCATTGCTTTCCATCAGGCTGGCCACTCTGATTACATCTTGTAGCTCCAAAAATGGGCTGTTTCAGTCACCAGGTGGGCCACGATGCGCATAAAAAATGGACAACTAAAACAATTTTTCATATTCATCCATATGTTCTGTACACATTGGCCCACCTTAGGGGTGGAGCATCCTGATTTCTAACCCAGAAGATGGAACATCCTGATTTTAGCTTATCAGAGGCTTAAGCCTATCACAAGGTTGGATTAGAGATGGGTAGATGTAGTGATTAGGAGAAAAACTTTGATACTCTAACAGAATGTGATGGGTGATATGCAGGCACTTAGAGATGAACATGAACAAAAAGTTAAGATTTTTTTATTTTCTCACTGTCAGATTGGTGGACGTTTTGAGGGATGGTTAGAAATAAAGAATATCCAATGGTTCTGTTTCAACTAAAGTGTCCATTTATCAGAGGTTAGGCTTGTTCAACCAATCTGATTTTGGAACTGACTTATTGAGGTTGGGTTTTGCAATTAAGTCAATTTAATTTGAGTTAATGTATGCCACATGCAATTTCTACTGCCTGCATATCAAGTGTCACGCCCAGCCAGAGTATCAAATAACTCTCCTTTGCTTAATTATCTTACTGCAAGCTTGGATTAGATTCATTAGCTTGGAATAAATGTGTTTAGCATAGCATATAGAGATATGTATTGGTGAAATGTGTTATACTTGATTGAGGAATTGAAAGGACAGATCAGTGCATCGAAAATGGGGATCGAGAAATCAAAACTCATACCTGATTAGGACGCCGTTGATGTAGGCTTGATTTGGTAGTTTTCTGCACCTAACACCTTTAGAGAAGCACCGAGGTGGGAATAGAAGTTTCAGTCGTATATAGGTTTAGGGACCCAGCCCTGCTTTTATATTTTAGAGGGTTGAGGAGTTTAAAACCCATCGAAACTCCTCTCCCTTAAGGCTCCACACTAATTTGTCAATCCTAGTCCAACTAGAACACCGTGCGTGTGACAGTTGTAGCGCACCACTCCTTACACGATTTTAGATAAATCACAACATAGTGGGGTCTAGTGGTATGCCTGATCATATTATCCAACCCTTAGGGCGATACAGACCGTTGATCAATAAGGCCCGCCTTATAAAATTCTTACATTCTCCTTCTTGGGCCACATTGATCAATGTTAATGATTAATATTTAAAACCATATTTTATTATTAATGAAAACAATCATGGTTAACCAATGCAATTGTTAGATAGTACGGGTAACGCTTCTACAATCTGGTCTATTAAAGCTACTAATATAGGATCGCGGTAGCCATCACAACATTTAATCTAGTGAAATGTATATGAATTGGTGAAATATACTTTATTCTTATTTAAATGCTTTGTAATTGCAACATTTTGTAGTGGGCCACCTTGGGTGAGTCTTCATCTGCAATGTTAGGTGTACTATGACATCTCCTCATGGTCAGGCATCTTAAATGTTGTTATCATTCATCTTCCAAAATACAATGTATGATGCAGAATGTAAGGTTATCATTTAATGGACAAGGACTAGTATTTCAGAAACACAGAAAGACATCACATGGTCTCTCTCTCTCTCTCTCTCTCTCTCTCTCTCTCTCTCTCTCATATCAAGGGTGCATTCTGTGAATGTAATCAGGTGAACCACTCATCATGTGAGCAAACACACATTGATTGAGCGCAGACAGTTGTCATTTCCCTCTCTGTATCTTCGTACATGAGTGGCCCCACCTTATAAATGGACAGGTTGGAACTTGAAGATGGGACATTCCTCACATGGAATACCAACACTACTATTTGATTTCTTTAGAAAACTTGAAAAAAAGTGTCCAAAGAAGTTGGTCAGCCCATATGTCATGCTTTCGATCTTTGAGTGCTGCTGACAAGAACATATATGAAACTCATGTTGGGTTTTTTCAAAATAAGAAGAAAAGAAATTGAATAAGAAGGGTTGTGACTTTGGTGATTGTTGGTGTGAATGGTGATGCCTCTTGGTAAAGGGAGCATCTTTTGAATTTGAAATGGAGGGATGCCATTGTTGGAAAGACACCACCATTGATGAAAAGACACCATGGAAGAAGATGTCTTTTCATGAAAAGGGAAGATGATGTCTTTTCATGAAAAGGGCCTTAAGCATCTCTTATGATTCTATATAAACCCATCTCTGGGTCAATCCGAATTCATAATTTCCAACAATCTCTTCTCCATCTTCTTCTTCTTTTCCAATTTCGTTTTTGGATGTTCTTTGGAAAAATACAGTTTTCAGGCGCTAAACTGCAAATAGTTTTTCAGGCAGTAAATTACAAACAGTTTTCAGAGGGTAAATTATAACAACACAGAAGTCAGGATTGTACGCTGTAAAAGTGTGTTCGGGGTGCGGTTTTTCGGTTTTGCAGGCCGAAACCCACATTTCTTCGGTCTTGGAGAAGAGGCTTATTGTATCCTGGAGGCGGATTTACTGTAACCCTCTTGCAAATTGGTTTAATCACCAGTAGGGTGTGAATATCGCCTTAAAGATAGCGACATCGTAACGCGCCTTAAGCCTATCTTTAAGTGATTTATTTTCTAATTTTCCGCCTCAAAAATAACAACTCATCCTAAAAGATTGGCACTCTCTGCCAACTGTCTTTCCAACTAATCCCACCCAGTTGCTTTATAAGGTAAAAGAATGTTACATAACTTAGTTGTTGTGTCACCTCATCCATCATACCGTAAGCAAATCCAGACCATCCATATTGTGGGCTTCTTACGGATGGATTCAGAGTGCAAAAATCAGACTGACCAGGCAATCTTATCATCTGACGAATTTGAATTGATTACCATTTTTCTTTTAAACATCCATTTGGACTGTCATGATCATATGATTTTCAACATGTAATCTATCCACAGTTGGGCCCACTATTATGTTAATGTACATGAAATGATTTTCAGAACCCCATTGTTATCTCTGCATCACTACAGAAATCTTTGGCATTTCTCCTACTAAACACTTCTAAATACATAACAAACATATATCTATTCAGGATTTTCATGAACACCCATCAGATGTTCCAAGCTTCACATCCCTTAGAAATAAAACAAAAGCAACAGGAATGAAGTACATGTATGCAGGCATGCATGCATACCCATGTTCATTAAAGGCCATGGCATGCCTGCATGCATATCGGTCATGGCAAAAAATACCCTCTTATCATTGTCCATGAAGCCAAGTGGTTGGTTGTCTTTATGTGTTTGCCCAAAACAAGTATCCAGCATTCATCACTTAACTGTTCAAAAGTAAAGATTCTACATCTCTTTCATGACTTCTCACTCCTTACAAATGCATTTACTTCTCATTACTTTTCACATCTCTTGAATCTTGTTGTGTTAGTTTATGTATGTAATTCTCTTTTAGTATCTTCTAATAATCAAATATTAAAGGCTAAAGCTCCTTGATAACAACAAACACAGCAACTGAATGACGATTTGGACGGTTGGAAATTTCTTCTACCTGTCACGCTTCAGATGGACCACTCATCTAGGCCATACAAGGGCAGGTTCCTCGGTTCCACGAATAGAAGCTAGTTTGGTGTTCTCCCAATTATTTCTGATTCAAGATTTGGTGGTCGAATCCCCAAGCTGCGAACAGTCAGGAAGCTACTGACTGATGTAAATCTTCGGGAGTTACATGTATAATATCGACGTTAACTTGACATTCGTGACACCATTTCGCATGACCTATTGCATCTTTGAACATGGAAGGCCAATAATATCCCATACGATATATACAGTGAAATAAATTCCGACCACCCTGATGAGCTCCACATTCTCCCCAATGGACTTCTTGTAGCACATAACTTGCTTCTTTTGTACTCAAACACTGCAGTTAGTGGGCCACCCTTACTGAAAGGGAAGGGCCACCATGTGGGTGGGCCACTGCTGATCATGTCTTCTGATCTTGCTCTTAATTGAAGGGAAGTTAAGATGTGTCCTCCACCAAGTACTGATAAGCATGTCATGCTTTATTCTGCAAGTTTCTACATCTTCCAATTGCTTAAAAAACAAGTGAAATGTCACAGAGACGTCGAGAGTTGCGTTTGGAAGCACTATAAAATTGAATTGCAATAATCAGTCCACTAAATTGGAGATAACCAAAATTTAATTTCGATCATTAGAATTCACAACAACGGTCAGGGTTCAAATTCCAATCCTGGTAAAGAAAAGAAACTGCATTTTAGGATGGCCTCCTCATTATAAATACTAGGAAACATCCTTAATTTCTGTCATTCCCACTTGATTAAACTAAACATTAGCAGCTAAATTCAGTTTTGCATCCAAACCCTGCCTTAAAAACATAAAAGAATATCACAATACTAAAAAGTGCAACATACAATGCTTATATATAGAAAAGAAAGCTTTTCTAATGCTTGCAATCCAATGTCACAAATATTAGTTATTACCCTATCAAGATTTAAAAAATAATAAATAAATCTACCCATCACACCAAACCTTCCATTTCATGTCCCATTTTCTCATTTTTGGTTGCACACCACCATTATGTGACATAACAAAGATCTCTTGGAAATGGATGTAAGGTGCC
Organism: Magnolia changhungtana; assembly: GCA_030180095.1. Taxonomy (NCBI): domain Eukaryota; kingdom Viridiplantae; phylum Streptophyta; class Magnoliopsida; order Magnoliales; family Magnoliaceae; genus Magnolia; species Magnolia changhungtana. Next base: position 2,075,730 of record JASAUF010000540.1, on the reverse strand, counting down.
AATGAATTGAAAATCTAAGTCATAACAAGTACTTAGAATTTGATGAGAACCTCAGATAGTTCACCACCAATCCATGGAACTTCAAACCATAATCTCTCATTATTAGCCCACTCAAAGTCCACTGCTTTCCCATTCAAACTAACCCCATTAGGCTTCTCACTAGAGTAAGCCAAGAACTGTTCTAACCGCTTCACCTTAATCATCACACTACCAACATCTCTATTGCTCCCATACACCAACCCTTTCTGTGGCCCCACCATTGTTAAACATGTTCTTCACTCTGATAGGTGCGAATTCGGTCCCTGGCTAGCTCGAACGAAGATGGTTGGAGTGTGACATCAATGTGTTCTTTCGAACTCACTAGGCGAAGTTTGTTGGACTTGTGGAGGTAGACGACCAACCGCTCCACATTTTGTAATTCAGTTGTGGATGGCTTCTTCTCCCACTCTACGTCATCTGGGGAGATGGCACCGGATATTGGCTTGTAACATTGTGGATATGCCTTTCACTTCTACTCCTCCATGTACCAACCGGGCGTTGTCCCACCATAAAAGTAGGATGCCCCATCTCATATGTCCAACTGAAGTTTTCAAGTGTTGTTTCATGGTTTTCTACAATGTATCCCACCTAATAGTTAGATTGGGCCATCTCATTTTTCATGATAGGATAATCTTAATGGAGGGGCAAGATGTTGTACAAACACCTTGGTGGGCCCCACATGCTAACTAGTTGGATATACAATTAGTTGCGTGCGAGCATTACTCATATATAACTTAGAAATTTAATGCGCTATTTAGCAGTAGTAAAAATTCAGCAATTGACTATTTAGTTAGAGACAAAGTTATTGTTCATGCTTTGTCTACTACTTTTTTACTTATATCTCTGAAAAAATAAAAATAAGTTTAAATTTTTTTTATAATAATAATAGAACTTTTGTTGTTTAAAAAAATAAAAAAAATAAAAAAATAAAAACTCAACTCCTATTTATCTCTGCTATAGCATATACTATACTATTCTCGTGTGATACACGTGTTACAAGTGTCATCGTTAATCTCGACCATTGATTCAAGTTATAACCATAAATGAAAGTGAACAAATTAGCCTTCCCATCCAATAGCAGGTTCTCAAACAGGCGATTTCTCGTGCCAAGGGCGTATCGCTGCCATCTCAGTATGGTCCCATCCGGCAAGACCACTGTATATATGTATGTATGTTTGTATTTAATTTATGTATGTACACACATATACACATGATGAAGGGTTTAAATCAAAGCCCGCTTTTAGAAACACGACGCCCGGACCCATCCATTTTATTTTTCTTCAATTTTTTTATTACTTTAACTGTATATAACTGATCAAAAATATGTGGACGGCCTGGGTCCATCCCAAGCCTGTCATTGGTGGGTCCTAGTCCAGCATGTAAAATGCAAAAGAATGGCATGGTGAGAATGCCATTCAGACTATCTTAACCATTGATTAGAGGATTTTCCCACCCAACCGAGTATCAGGCAATGGTTGGTCTTCTTTTGCCAATTTTTAATGGTCAAGAGTCCTCCAATCAGTAGCTAGGATCACTAGACCTACATGGTGTTTGGATGCAAACCTCATCCATGTTAGGGCCCAATAGATGAAGGGTCTGATTCTAGCACGTGTGTATCAAGTGCAGGGTGACATTGAAGCAGGTATGATAACTTGGTACTGATAGCATTGCATCTCTCCTTAATACCAACTTAGGGCTCGTTAAGGGTGACAATGGCTCGGGTGCCAGCCCGACCCAGCTTTGGGCCGGGCTTGGGTGGCCCGTGTGCTCAGCATGAGCTTCTCATGCATGGCTCAATCAATATCCTGGTTGGGCTTGGGCGTAGGTCATTTTAGTACAACCTGCGCGCTCTTACAGTCAGGACCAACTTGCTCTAAAAGCTCTGATAAAGAGTGACGAATCAATCCATTTATCTCATAGCCCAGGCCCCACATCCGATGGATTAGGATGTCGGCAGAACCCTCCTCATGGGCCCCACTTCACATGGGCTTGCTTCACACAAGCCGCCCGCCTCATACAGGACGCCTACCCCAAGTGTATCCCCGCATCCCACAGCCCACAGGCTACCCAATTTGAGCCAGGTGTGAAAATGCCCCTGCATTAGGGGGTCACCGTGATATAAGGCTCATATGCAATCTGTCCACAAGGTAGTCCACTTCAAGTACTTCACCCATATCTCAAAAAATTAACCTGATAAAAACCTTACGGATTGTGTGGGGCACATCATGTTTTGTATATGCCATCCAATGCATTCAGAAGATATGCCTTACTAAGATGAATGGACAACATGAAAAATAAAAAATAAAAATCAGGCCATTCCAAAACTACGGTAGACCTCACCACATGAATTTAGAGCTTTTAGGCATGATTTTACCTTGCTGTAGCCCACTTAAGTTTTGAATCAGCCTGATTTTTAGTCTCCAACGAAAGCATGAGGGAGCACACATGATGGATGAATGGGATGTCATGCACACACCTAGGTGGCCCCCACACACTGCACCACAAGGTTTTCAAAACCGTCATATGATTGTTTGAAGCTCTCTTGCTTTTTGGTCCAGGCACTGGCATTATTGCTAAGTTTGAGCTAACACCCAGAGTCATAAGACAGGCACCGACCTCTCCACCACTAACCCAAGTGAATAAGAGAAGATCACATCTCGTAATGCAGGTTCCCCTGTCACAAAGCTCTTTAAGTCTTCGAAAGCTAGTTAGCATTTGCACTTTTCAGAAACCAGACTGAATTGTGACTTTCATTCGATGAGAATTTAGAGACTTGAGGCAACCTACCAATCTTTCTCCGTAAACGGACACAAAATATACAAATACACTTCTTACAAATATTTTTGGAAAATTGACTCATTCCTTTCCAACTGGATTCATGAGTGAAGGAAAAGATAGGATGAAAAGAGAGGAATGTGTGTAAGCTATTGTGCCCGCGCACTAGGAGAAAGGATGTGGGCTAATAGCAGCTAATGAAGCATAAGCATCAAAATTACTTAAAAGATAGATGCTCCAATGCCCGTATATCAATATAAGGTATAATGCTCTTAGTTGCATTGAGACACTTATGCAGTCCAATCCATCAATCTAGATTGTTCACTGCGTTCAACGCATATCTAATGAGCTACCATGCATATATCACACCAATCAAACAAATAAGAACAATTTGATCGTTGGTATTTTATATGGATAGTTAAGAACTACAAAATAAGTCCATTCAACAATTTGATCCATCAATATGTCATGCCTATCATGGATTGCTTATGATTTTAAAAAATTATTTTTGTTAGTGTGATTGTCGCAGTGGAGTGCGCACCCTGCTTTTTTCTATTCGATTATGTGGATAGGGTGTACATGGTGTGTGGAGTTAACTGATCAAATATGAAAATATATTTAATTTTCAGAGTCACTACTCGCCAAATAAAACTTAAAATTTATAACTGGCTAGAAACTGTAGAATCACTCAAGGAACTAGTTCATTGAAGACTACGAATCGATAGATACCGAGATGACAAACTTTGGAAATGCTGCTTGAAAAAGTTATCTGATCTGCATACACCTACCATATGTGATGTAGAGCGGGTCACGGACAGTTTCATGGCAAGATGGATCAGAAAAGGCTCGGTTGGCGACAGAAGTGATCCAAACCATCGGACCTTAAATCGGGCGTATCTCACAATCCGAAATGAGTTACCTGACGTAAAATATATGATTTTCGGGTAGAACGAGCTACTTTAGCCAACCAAGGTCACTATGCTGGGTTGCGATGCCCAGAATTGCGAAAAACCCCTAGATCGACAATCGTTTCCCTGTTTTAATTTCGTTTTTACTATAAATAGTAAGTTTTAGTTTGATTATAACTCTTCATTCGTTGGGCTTTAGGAGTTGCGCCCACGTGAAAAGAGCTTAGAATAATTAGGAGAACGGTTTGGTGAAGCCAAATAGGACACTATTTTTGGCCGAAAACCTTGTGCACTAGTAGACATCACGACCGTCTATAAATAGTAAGTTTACTATTTATAGTAAGTCACGATTTCTAAGAGTTTTAGTTGTAGTTTGATTCTGATTTCTTTCTCATTGCTTGGTACCCCTATTTAAAGGGTTGTGAACTCGTTTTTATTCATTCATTAATCAATTTCGAATTTATTAGAATTTATTTCTATTTTATGCTTTCTTTTCTCATGGATTCGAGAAGTCTCTGTGAGGAGTCCAGAGAAGTTCCGTGGATTCAGAATACTTATCCTCTTGAGGAAGACGATGCTCGACCTCACGTCCTCCCCTGCGTCAATTTGGTATCAAAGCGAGGTTTCTCCTCGGATCGACGGCTTCTAACAACGGGTCGGGCAACAATCTCATGGGCGGTGCTCCAGGGAATTTACTTTTAACGGCAGCAGCTTTCGAAGTAGCACAACAAGAGAATCGGCAAGCCATACAAGGGCTGCAGGCTTCCATCGACCGTATAGCGGATCTCTTGACGAAAAACCTAAGACAACTAATGTTTTATTTAAACCAACATGATTTAAATGATTTTTAAACTCGCAAGTATACGAATCAAATGTAGATACGGTACGTATTACGAGATCGTTCCCACGAGGACTGGTCGTCACAATTCAAATCTATGACTCTCCTTAACTAATCCAACAAATAATGGAATGAACTACTAAGTACAATTCTAGGAAAAACAATTGAAAATAGGGAAGAAAATTCAATCAGAGAAAGAGCACTAGGACTTTCGAATCCACCCCTAATTATCCTAACCCTTGTTTTGTCTGTTGATTCACCTTGATCTAGATTGATACCACTTATATAGAGAAAGCACAATCACGTGTCCTTAATCGGGCATCTGAATGTCTAATTCCTTTAAGCAATGCCATGAATAACACATCCCATGTCCTTGGTCGGGCACATGGAATGTACCATTCATTAAAGCACTGTTTCTCCTCATAGGAAACATGTTCTTGATCAGACACAAGCACCTATAATAAGCATCCAAACAACATCCATATATATACTTTGGTCAAGTTCATAGATGGAGAAGTATAGAATTTAAACCAATCAAGCCCGCTTAGAGAAAGAAACAAATTAATTAATATTCAAAGTAAATTCAACTAATACAAGAGCTAATCAAATTAGGGGCTTCATCTCAGCCCTAGCTGAGAGATTAGTGACCCATAAAATCCATCAAAAAGATTAAACAAAATTCATAAAAATAAAACGCCAAACCAATCGATCTCTCTCTCTTCTTTTTTCTCTTTCTTCTCTTTCTTCTCTCCCTTGCTCTGGATCTCGAATTCCTTATTTCTGAATGCCTTTCCCACGTCCAAAACTCCCCTTTTATAGCTGGCCGGATGGTGGAGTCGATTGTAGCAGATGGAGTGCAAATTTTCGCAGCCATGATCGGTGGGCCCCACAGAGGTATTTTCTGAAAAATCCACCTCGTCCATTGGATTCAGGACGAAATTTCAGTCAAGAATGAATGGTTTTAAATGTCCATTGACATGGCCCAGAGAAGAACACACAAAAATATCAGATTTGAACGTTGCAGGGCAGCCCTTTTGTGGCCTTTGTACCGCACACGTGTGTACGCATGGGAGTGGAATATCAGCATGGTTTTGAAGCTCTCGAAGCCCTCTACACGATGAACGGCTTGGATCAGCCGTACGGTTGACGAGTGAGGTCCATAAACTCCTGCAAAAACTGGATTTCGCGAACGCGAAAACGAGCAGTGGATTGCTTCCGCTGTGACAATGGTGGGGCCCATTCCTTCAATTAAATGGAAAATCCACTCCGTCCATTGGATGGAGGAGGAAATTTCGAGTAGAAATGCTCATTTTTTCCTTCTTTTGATGGGGCCCACACGTTATCTCTCTCTACCGTTCAACCTGCGTTGGAAAGGTTTGGATCTGATCTATGCTTTCATTTGAATTTTTGCCACCTAGGCAATGGTAATGTAGGCCATTATGATCTAATGGACGGTCTGGATCACTCATTTGGACAACGTGTGGGGTCCACAACCACATCCGATCCCGAACACGTTGGCACTGTTTGAGAAAAACGGAATTTTCCGTTTTTATTCGAGAGGAAGTCGGTCAAGCCGACTTTGACCGTTTCCTGCGGTCCCGTGTAGCGCGGCTACACATGTGCAGTGTGTACACTTAGCACTATGTGGGGTCTGTTGCAACGATCTGGAGGAATCTGCATCGTCCATCTTCTTTGTCTCCCAGATTAAGGGGTTGAGACCAAAGTTGAAGTATATCATGTTATCAGGTGGGCCCTACTTACTGGATTAAGGGGCTGATCTGGCCGTTGGAACACTTCCCGAGATCTTCAATGGCTGAAATTTAATATGTACGGTTAATTTACGACCCCCATCACATGTATGAAGTTTCGAGTTGATCGGATGGCGGGAACCATGTAATCTTGCATTCTGGACCCTTTTAGGGCCCCTTTGGCTTGCTTTCCTCAGATCCCAGGCGTGTAAAATCTTCATTATTGGTTCTCTGGAGTCCATCCCGTGCTTTGGAGACTTTGGATCATGAAATCCATGCCTTTAACATCAATTTTCAATTAACGCTCCTGATTTCGTCCTGCAATGAAAACACGATTAAAACACTCCATTAAACCTTATCATGTACGTAAAATTAGGCAATTACTGGGGTCTGGTATGCAACATTCGACACTCATCACAACTCCGTGTTCCTGGTGGTAATCCTCCACCGCCAATTACTGAAACTCGTAATCGCCCTGATCGCAAGATAGTACCGACAGTGCATCCAAGGGTTATTCCTGAGGAAAGGGGCTCCAGTGAGGAGGAAATCAATGACATAATCTTCCAATACCCTAGACCTGGCTGCGATCGAGTAGATCGAACGGATCGAGAATTCAATATGTGAGTTGATATTCCTAGCTTCAATGGCCAACACACATTGAGGATTTCCTCGATTGGCTTTCCGAAGTTGAGTGATTTTTCGACTATATGGACATCTCTGTAGCAAAGAAGGTCAAGCTTGTGGCCTACAAGTTGAAAGGAGGAGCTTTAGCTTGGTGGGAACAACTGCAACTCGCGCGAACCAGGCAGACAAAAGCACCAATCCGCACGTGGCAGTAGATGAAGCAGCTACTACGTGCTCGATTCCTCCCTAGCGATTACGATCAGGTATTATTCCAACAATACCAAAATTGTCGATAGGGTAGTCGGTCGGTGAGAGAATACGCAGAAGAATTTTACCGCCTGGCGGTACGTAACGATTTGGTCGAGACTGAATCGCAGCAAGTCGCCTGATTCAATGGTGGATTGCGTATGGCTATCCAGGATCGGGTCCAAATGTAATCCGTCTGGACGATAAATGATGCGATCAAGTTGGCTACCAGGGTAGAAGCGCAACTTGAACGTCCTAACGCACAAACCTATCTTATTGCAAGGATCCCTGTGGCAGGTCAGCCCTAGGGAACTGCATAGCCTAAGGGAAGGAGCCCGTAGGAGCACGCACTCAACTTCCTACGTCTGAGAATCGAGATCAGGCTAGACCCCAAAGGTGCATATCGACTGCTGCTGGTCCAAGTAGAATCTCGAACGCTATGCTAGACCAAGGCCTGACAACTACTATCGTTGTGGCCAACCGGGCCACCTATCAAATACTTGTCCCCAGCGAAAAGTGGCAAACCTCGCCATCAATGATGGTAGTGCTGATAACGCTTATGAAGATCTAGATATTAAAGAATAGGAGCATACCACCGAGGACGAGGAAAATGATTCAGGTTGGATTCAACAAGATCACAGTGAGTCACTCATCGTGAGGCGACTATTATATGCGCCAAGAAAAGAAGTGCATCCACAGCAGCATAACATCTTCCGCACTAGGTGTACGGTGAATGGAAAAGTTTGTGACGTGATCATTGACGGTGGGAGCAGCGAGAACATCGTATCCAATGTCATAGTGGAAGAATTGCAATTGAAAAACGGAGCGTCATCCTCTCCATATACAATCGGTTGGATCAAGAAGGTCAACGAAACAAAGGTAACTGAACGGTGTACCATATCCTTTTCAATTGGAAAACATTATAAGGATGAACAGTATGCGATGTGGTTGACATGGAAGCATGTCACTTACTACTCGGTCGGCCCTGACAATCTAACCGTGCCTTGGCAATCTGACCGTGAAGCCACTCATAAAGGGCGAGATAACATATATATCTTCGTTAAGGACAGCTGGAAGACCATATTAACCCCTATGGATCCAGAGGGACCACCTGAAACTTCTAAAGTAGAGGATCGTTTTCTCTTAACTATACGGGACTTTGTAAAAGAATCCAAAGAAACGGGACAGACTTATGCATTAATTATAAAAGGGGAAGAACTCGAGCCTACTATCATCCCTGAAAGACTAAGGCCTCTACTATATGAATTCAAAGAAATCTGGCCTGATGACCTTTCCAATGGGTTACCCCCCATGCGGGATATCCAACACCATATCGACTTTGTCCCTGGGTCCAGTTTACCTAATCGTCATCATTATCGAATGAGTCCGAATGAGTGCGAGATTCTGCAGGGACAAGTAGAGGAGTTGATCCGTAAGGGTCTTATTCGAGAAAGCATAAATCCATTTGTTGTACCAGCTTTATTAACTCCAAAGAAATATGGGAGTTGGGGCATATGTGTTGACAGCCGTGACATCAATAAAATTACTATAAAATACAGGCTTCCTATACCACGGTTGGACGATATGTTGGACATGTTAGAGAGTGTAAAAATTTTCTCTAAATTGGACCTAAAGAGCGGCTACCATCAAATTCGAATACGGTCAGGTGATGAGTGGAAAATAGCCTTTAAGACCAAGGAAGGATTATACGAATGAATGGTTATACCCTTCGGTCTTTCGAACGCGCCTAGCACATTTATGTGATTGATGAACCAAGTTCTGAAACCTTTCATTGGGCAGTTCGTTATAGTTTATTTTGATGATATTTTGATATACAGTCAAGACGAAACCACCCATATGGAACACCTCAAGAAGATCCTTCAAGTGCTCACTAAAAATAAATTTTATCTCAATTTAAAAAAGTGCAGCTTCATGACTGATAGTCTATTGTTTCTGGGTTTTGTCGTAACATCCACAGGCATTTGGGTAGATGAGGAAAAGGTGAAGACAATCAGAGAATAGCCAGTTCCCACAAATATTCACGAAGTGCGAAGTTTTCATGTACTGGCGACATTCTATCATCAGTTTGTGAAAAATTTCAGTACCATTGTGACACCAATCACAGATTGCATGAAGAAAGGACAGTTTCGGTGGACTGACGAAGCCGACAGGAGTTTTGCCAAAATCAAGTGCAGATTATCCACGACCCCGGTTCTTGTACTTTTCAACTTCGACAAACTGTTTGAAGTCGAATGTGATGCCTCATATGTAGAGCTGTACACGAGCAGACTAAGGCTCAAGTACTTGCTCGACTCGACTCGGAATACTCGACTGGTACTCGACTCGTCTGAGTTAGAGCCGAGTACGAGCGGGTTTTTCAGACTCGTTTAGATTACGAGTAGAGTACGAGTCTAGAGATACTCGACTCAGTACTCGACTCGTACTCGACTCGTGTGCTCGACTCGTACTCGACCGTATATATATCCACCTAAAAGAAAAAAAACCTACGCCCCCTTTTGTTTTACCCGTCGTTTTTACAACGCAGCCTGCCCGTTCAAAAATACCCAAATCCCTTCCCTCCCAGCGCCCGTTCGAAAATACGCTGCCTCTCTCTCATCTCGTTCCCCTCAAGTGCTATCCACCGTTTGGCCCATCCCTCTTCCCTCTCTCTCTCTCTCTCCCTCTCCCTTACTCCCCCGTCAGGCGAAGCTCGTCTCTGCCTGCCACTGCCAGTGCCCGGTGCCCCTGTCCGGTGGTACTCTCTCTCTTTCGTTCGGTCGTTCCGACGTTCCCAAAAAAAAAAACTCCAAAAACCCTAACCCGCATGGCCACAGCGATCGTCCGACGGTCCTTGTCCTACCCGGTCACCTTCTCCCTTACCCTTCTCCTTCTCTCTCTCTCTCTCTCAGGCGCTCACATTGCCCTATCCGGTGTCCCTGTCTGCAGCTCGTCACTGCCCTGCGGTGTCCGCAGCTCGTCCTTGCCTTGCCCGGTGCCCGTCCCTGCTGCAGCTCGTCCCTGGCCTGTTTAAGGTAGAAAATTGTTATTTTTTTCCTTCTCTTTTTTTTTCCTTACCCCACAGATTTCTGCTCGTACTCGAACTCGCCTCGTAAACTTGGACTCGACTCGACTCGTTTACTACTCGTACTCGGCTCGTACTCGGGCGAGTAGAGTACGAGCAAGGAGTCCATGCTCGTTGGCCGAGTAGAGTCGAGTACGAGCAGCACTTGGGCGTTAAGAGCCGAGTACGAGTAGGGCGATACTCGACTCGACTCGTGTACAGCTCTACTCATATGTCAGAATTGGGAGAGTTTTGTCTCAAAAAGGTAGGTCGGTAGCCTTCTACAGTGAGAAACTTAGCGATGCACGTAAGAAGTGGTTTATATATGAGATCGAGTTATATGCGGTGGTTCAGGCACTGCGACACTGGCGACATTATTTAATTCAAAGGGAATTTATACTTTACACGGACCATCAAGCTCTCAAATTCATTAATAGTCATGCTAACATTAACCGTGTGCATACTAGATGGATCTCGTTTTTGCAGGAATTCATGTTCGTAGTAAAACACAAGTTAGGGCAACAGAACAAAGTAGCTGATGCACTAAGTCACCGTACAACTTTCTTAGTCACTATGAGCAATGAGGTTGTTGGGTTCGAGCGCCTCAAAGACATATATGTCGATGACGACGACTTCCAGGACACATGGGTGAGATGTCAAGAAGGTCACCCCAGCGACTTACATATGCAAGACGGGTTCCTTTTCAAGGGAAATCGATTGTGCATCCCAAACAGTTCGCTAAGGGAACAATAATCCAAGAGCTACATGGAGGTGACCTCAGTGGACACCTTGAGTGAGACAAAACATGAGCTCTTGTGGAAGAACGGTATTACTGGCCGCAATTGGTACGTGATGTGGGAAAGGCAGTCCAACGTTGTTATATTTGTCAGACCGCTAAGGGGCAATCTTATAATATGGGCCTCTACACCCTGTTACTCATGTCTGACGACCCTTAGAAGGATTTATCTATGGACTTTGTGCTTGGTCTCCCATAAACACAACGCAGCATGGATTCGGTGTTCGTGGTAATAGATAGTTTCTCCAAGATGGCGCACTTTATTCCATACAAGAAGACTCGATGCAACACACGTGGCGAATCTATTCTTTAGAGAAATTGTGTGGCTACACAGGGTTCCCAAATTATTACTTCTAATCGTGACATGAAATTCATAAGCCACTTTTAACGGACTTTGTGGACTCGATTCGATACATGACTTTAGTTCAGTAGTGCCTAACACCCATAGACTGACGGTCAAACTGAAGTTATGAATCGCACGTTGGGAAACCTCCTTCGATGTATTTCAAGAGAAAAACCAAAGCAGTGGGATTTGGCTTTGTTTCAAGCGGAGTTTACATTCAACAACATGGTGAACCACTCGACAGGGAAATCTTCGTTCCAGGTTATTTACGGACGAGTACCTCGTCACACACTAGACTTAGTCCCTCTGCCCAAGCTCCCAAGCATGAGCATTGCAGTAGAACATATGGCTGACAAGATCATGGGCATTCATGCGCAGGTACAAACCAAGCTACATGCCTCGAACGAAAAGTACAAGGAGCAAGCGGATAAGCATCGGCGACAAAAAGTGTTTGAGGTGGGCAATCAAGTAATGGTTTATCTGCGCAAAGAACGATTTCCGACTGGAACGTACAACAAGTTGAAGAATAAAAAGATTGGACCGATACCAATCATCCGAAAGATCAATGACAATGCTTATGTTGTTGATCTTTCAGATGACATGGCGATCTCACGGACTTTCAATGTCGCGGACCTGACCGAGTATTATGAACCAGCGCAGGATGAGAACTCGAGGATGAGTTCTTTTTAAGTGGAGGGGACTGATGTAGAGCGGGTCGCGGACAGTTTCATGGCCAAGATGGATCAGAAAAGGCCCGGTCGGCGACAGAAGTGATCCAGACCATCGGACCTTAAATCGGGCATATCTCACAATCCGGAATGAGTTACCTGACGTAAAATATATGATTTTGGGGTAGAACGAGCTACTTTAGCCAACCGACCCCGTATGCTGGGTTGCAACACCTAAAATTGCGAAAAACCCCTGGATCGACAGTCGTTTCCCTGTTTTAATTTCGTTTTTACTATAAATAGTAAGTTTTAGTTTGATTATAACTCTTCATCCATCGGGCTTTAGGAGTTGCGCCCAACATGAAAAGAGCTTGGAATAATTAGGAGAACAGTTTAGTGAAGCCAAATAGGACACTTACTATTTTTGGCCGAAAACCTTGCGCACTAGTAGACATCACGACCGTCTATAAATAGTAAGTTTACTATTTATAGTAAGTCGCGATTTTTAGGAGTTTTAGTTGTAGTTTGATTCTGATTTCTTTCCCATTGCTTAGTACCCCTATTTAAAGGGTTGTGAACTCATTTTTATTCATTCGTTAATCAATTTTGAATTTATTAGAATTTATTTCTATTTTATGCTTTCTTTCCTCGTGGATTCGAGAAGTCTCTGTGAGGAGTCCAGAGAAGTTCCGTGGATTCGGAATACTTATCCTCTTGAGGAAGACAGTGCTCGACCTCACGTCCTCCCCTGCGTTAATATGGCGGTACAATAAATACGGGTGTTAATGTCAAGGCCGACATCCAACAATACTGCCCCAATATTCTTACTCGTCAATTTGGTTTAGCCTAAAGCATCCCCTTTACATTTATTTAGCAAACTTGCAACCAACCTCCAACTCATTGACCAATTGCAAACTCGATCATCACTTTTCAAACTCTTTATAGAAGGTTTAACTCCATAAGCTATTCTTTCATGCTTCCCCTCTTTACCAACTATCATCCGCAAGTAAAATTATTCTACTTGTAATATACTTTGTTCGAGAACCAACAAGTGAGTCATTTTAACCATTTAAATCAATATCTATGATAATCTGTCTATTGGTTCACTAATCCAAACCATGTATCACCAATTTAAACCATTCAAATTGAATAGTAACTAATTAATTTTCAAATATACTGGTAAAATTATCATTTAATAGATGTATAATTAAGATCTTGAGAATTACCCATTGGACCACTTGATCTTTATATAGACAACCGTTTAATATGTTCCTGGACACAATATCGATAATTCCATATAAAAATCTTAACTTAAACAAGGATAAAAAGCTGAGATCTAATATCAAGAATACTTGAACCATTAATTTAAACATATTTTGTTGACCCTATTAGAGTATAATGGTTTCTTATTTCATGACTCTAGTAAATCTTCAATACCATGATTTTAAAATATTTTGGCATATGTAAAATCATAAAATTATCCATATGTACATTTGAGCATGAACCATAGTATTATGCACTTACGGGTTCTTACTCTTACTCCGGTGGTAGACTCCCAGGAGTTTCAACACTTGGTCAAGGGTTCCAATACCCACGGGTGGTGAAATTCCACTATGGCGTGAGTGTGTGCATGTGAAAAAAAAAACTTATTTTTTTACTTTAAAATTATTTTTTCCATGGTCTTTGTAATAAAACTTCATTTTGATATAATGTATGGATATAGAAACTTTTGGTCTGGCCCACACGATAATAACATGTACACATTCCATTAATACATCCTGCTTCACATGAACACATTTGTACAATCTTTAGTTCACTATTATCTCTATGAACACTTGTGATTTTCTTACAATTGATTATAGTTATTTTGATTAAGAAATCATTTTTTTTCACGAGGACATAAGATACAAACAATCTAATCATGCTCTTAGATCAATAAGACTGTACTTATGGGACCCACATCTCCATGGCGCGCATGCACATATTGTTTGCACCCTCATCTGTAAGGCCCGTAACCTAATCCGTACTGTTCCTTAGGATCCCACAGTCCTCCCGATCGAATTCCGGTAACCCGCAACGTGCAGATAGCAATTGCGCGCGACCCTAAGTCGCATCCTGTCGACTCGAGTTGACTTAACTCAAAACATATACCCTAGCGACCGCACCGTCACCGCGGTTCCAACACCACGTCTCATGCACCGATGCAATACATAGGCTAAGAGATGTGGGCCCGCGCATATCTCGAGGAAACGGCGCGCGTTGCGAATTCTGAGAGAATCTCTACCTAAACATCACATCAATCAATCAAGTACACATCCCATCATAACCCATACCCAACCCATCCCTCTCTTACACAAGCCTTCCCAAAGTTAACTCTCGCTCTCTCCACCCATCCCTTTCTTACACCACACCATCCCTCTCTCGCATCCATCATTCCATCTCATCCCACTACCCTACCCATTCCAAGTAATCCAAGGAGAGCAACTGTCTAAGCATTTACAAGAGGAGAGCCTAGTGTGGCCCACTTCCTACCCCCTAAACTCTCATCTCCACCATTCAATCTTCATCATCCTCCATCAAAGTTAAAGCCAAGGAGCTTAGCATCCAAAGGAGCCTATAAGAAGTGGAATCGATGGGTGATCTTAGGATCTCTACCATTGATCTTGATGATTTGAGGTCCCACATGTGGTGGGACCCATTTGATGCATGTATTGAGGGGCCCATAGTGGTGGGGTCTCTCCACCACGCCGTCTCTCTCTCTCTCTTGTGATGGAGTGTGGCCCACCTGATCCAGACCGTCCATATGATGGACCCCACCTTACTGCCTGTTCATTGGGACAGGCCTTGTAACGCCCTGGAAAATTGGGGGTCGTGCATAGACTCGACTCCCGAGTTCCCGAGTGTCACTTATCATGCATTTATAGTTTTTTTTTATTATTATTAATCAAACTTAACTGCGTAATTTGGAATTACCTGAGGCACGAAGCACAATCACACCAGTCTACTGAAATGAAGGATATCTCACATATATACAGGTCCAAAAATAATAAAGGGTCGCCCAAGGCGTTGCCCAACATAACAACAAAAGAAGGATATGTCCAAAAAGAATAAAACGGAGCACTGTTGCTCAAAGAAATCCAAATCCAGCCCGATCAAGCCGATGGAGAGCCGCCCATCAGCTGCAAGTAGGAGAGCCCGTCCTCCTCGTCCAAGCTCGCATCGCCAGGCTCCTCATGCCCTGAGTCACCTACATCTATGAATGAGTCTGGTTGGTGTTTTAAAACACCGTCCCAGAGTGGGAGTGAGTGATCAACTCAGTGTGAATTATTGGTCTCAAGTTACAACAAGCATCAATTGTAATATGAACTTAATGAAAAGTAGGCAATCATCAACACCTAATAACTCTTATTTAAAATGCATGCATGCGGGATGATATAATGCATGCCCTCGCCACAACACTCCCTCAAGCGACTTCATCTAACGATCGCATATGACAATACTCCCTCAGAGCGACCTCGACTTCTGAGTCGCCATCCTAACTAATGCGTGCAATGCGATCGTGTTAGCCGAGTTATTAGTTAAGTCCATTCATCTAGCAGGTTGGGGATTCTGATTCACCCTACGTATCAATGCCCTAAGCTGATTGCGAGGCCAAGACCCCATCAACGCGTGAGGCCGAGACCTCGTGGTCCGTGATCCCGTCGGGTTCCTCATCCCCGATACCAAGCACATGAGGAGTGCCGAAAGGAAGGGATCGCTCGCGGTCACTACGGGAGGCGGTACCCCGGCCGTAGGGCGACAAATCGGACACGTGTCCCATTCCACCATGCCCGCTCACGAGGCATGGATCGATTTCAAGTGGATTTTCAATGGGCTACAATGGTTGCCTTCGTATTTCATTCATATGTGGGCACACAGGGTTAACAAACAGGGTTGATCAGATTGTAGGCTAGACCGCACGAGCCAGGCGAGCGTGAGACGAGCGACCTCGGGCATAAGAGACCCATGTAGTCGAACTACAGCCACCCGAACTCACCCGCCCAAACTCACGAGTTTAGCCTCAAGGCAGTCCTACCCTTGGAGCCGCCTTCGCTATCCTCATGTTTCCTGACCAACCCAATGTAGTGAGGGTCAACCTTAACAAGCCAACTATACAGACTGTCACTAGCATGTCATCATCATACTCCACGCATCTCAGTCATACGAATTAGATGTTCCTAGCAAGCAATCAAGCAATATAGTGCATGTGAGGTGTGTGGGTGTGGGTAAGGATGTTACGCACTTCCTCCATCTCAAGCCATCATATACATAAGGGTAATGAAAGCATACACAACATGGATCAATAACATGTGAAAGAATGACACGGCATAAGCATATTATCATCCATTCACGAAAATCATGTGAACAACAATAACATTATGAAGAACATCATGTGCATCCATACAATTTCAAGAACCTACAATTCCTAGATTCTCTAGGCTTTTAAATGTACCAATCAAGTATCCAAAATCATTAAGCTAGTATTATAATTGGTGCTAAGCCACCTAAGAACAATAGTCCGCACCTTGGATTCGATGGAGGCTTGGAAACGACCTAGGAGATATGGATTTTGGGGTAAATCGGCCAGAATCCCTAAAGGCGACCACTTGCTTGTTAGAATCCCAAGTAAATCTCCCTCATCACAAGGGTTTCAAAGAAAATAGGGATGGAGCTTACCTAGTTGCTCAACGGACGAAATAGCGGTTGTGGGGTGAGGTTTCTTCTTGGAGAAGAGGTGGGAAGATGCAAGATTAGCTTCCTTGGGCCCCACCTCGATCTAGGGTCCACACTCCTCCTTCTTCACTCTTTCTTCCTCCTCCTTTCTCCTCTTTCTCTTCTCCCTTTTCTCTCTTCTCTCTTTCCCCCTTTTCTCTTAGGGTAAAATCGTATGGGGAGAGGGGTGCCCAAATGAAACCCTTTTTATAATGCCAAATATGGTGCAAGTGGCCCCAAGCTTCCACAATTTCCTAAAATAGACCTATGGGACTCCTATTCGGCGTGTAGGTGACCCTAACACCCCGCTGGCCACCAAATTCGGCGTGGAGGTGCTTTATGGCCCGACTAGGGCCCATGCAAAAATTGAGGATGAACGGATGAACGGATATATGATCTGAGAAAGCGTTTCTAACCTTTAAGTGGTCCTATGGGGGCCATTTTGGTGATTGGAGCATTTCTGATGGCCCTCTGGCCATGAAATTTATAGGATAAGTGGTCCATGGCCCGATGAGGGGCCTTGCAAAATTTGGGAACGAACAAATGCAAGGTTTGGTCGTACGGGTTTGATTTACGATCAACGGTCACCGTTCCACGATCAGGTCCCAGATTTGGTGGACGGGTGTAGAAAAATATATTAAACTGTCACCACAAATTTGGAAAGAATCCGACGGCTAGAACGCCTGGTATCCCGATTTCATTTGTAAGTGCCAGATTTCAATTTTTGGCATTGGCGGGGTGCATTCGGCTAGTGCCAGATCCCAGTTCTGGGTGTCCACTGGGTCCGCTGTCCGCGATGGACCACAAGCCCAGTGAGATTTATGATTTCCTAAATTTTTAGATTTTTTTGACCTTCCTCGATTGTTGGGCGGCCCACACGGGCTGTTGTTAAGTGTAAACAGGCCCTCTGGCTTGGCGGGCCACACTTGGTCCGATCATGACCCGACTGGTCTAATCTAATGTGAGACCTCACCCTGAGTAGTTTAAACGAACGATCCTATGGCAAATCCGACGTGGACGCCCCAGGACACTGTGCTGGTTGGACGGGACGTTACCATCATCCATGTATAAGCTAGCATTGAGTGTCAATGGTCAGTAAGTAAAAATATAAGTTAATTACATAAAAAAAATAATTTAAGAATTTTGGAAAATCTAAAACAGTAAAAATTCGGGATGTTACAGGCCTGGATGAAGGAAATCACAAATATCAGTCGATCCAAAGTTGGCGGGTCCCACACGTGTGGATCCACCTGATGTATGTTTTTCATCCAGGCCGTCCATCCCTGAACATGGCCCACATGATATATGTGGTGTAACACACCGTCCAGCAAGCGACGGTGGGTCCCACGCAGCATCAGTTGCTGCATTAACATCAGTAAGTTCTGTGGATCTGACCATGAGGTATGTGTATATCCATACCATCCTCCGTTTTGGCAGGACGTGGGACCCACCCCACACATGTTGCACGTTTGGGGGTGGGGCCCACGTTAATGTGTATATTCTGTATCCACACTGTCCATCCATGGACAGTGCTATGTGGGGCCGACCGTGATGTGTGGGTCTTGGCCACACCGTCTGTTTGCTGGATGGGTGTGGTCCACCTTGGTACATGTGTTTTATCGCGGCCGTCCATCCGTGTATGGACGTAGGACCCACCTCGTTTTGTGGTGTCCACACCGTCCAACACAGGATGATGGGACCCACCTTGAGGTATGTGTTTTATATCCAGGCCGTCCGTAGGCCACAGTGATGTATGTGTTGTACTCACACGTGTGGGACCCACACGTGATATATGTGTCCCATCCGCGCTGGCCATCAGATGGTGGGGCCTACTGTGATGTGTGTGTGGTCCACACCGTCCAGCGTGGGACGGTGCTAGGCCCACATGATGTAAGTGTTTCATCCACACCATCCAGATGGGCTGGAGTGGGTCCCACCACATGAAGTATGTGTTTTCAACCACGCCGTCCGTTTGATTTCTGGACGGGTGGGGCCCACCTTATGATGTGTTGCACATTCACACCGTCGACCCCCGCATGATGTAAGTGCTTTATCAACGCCGTCCAGCCCGTGGACCCCTCATATAATGTATTTGCGGCCCATTTGATGAGACCCATTATGATGTATATGTGGCCCATGAGTGAGGCCCATTGTGATGTATATGTGGCCCATTTGGTGAGACCCATATGATGAGGCCCGATGTGATGTATACGAGGCCCGTATGATGAAACCCATTGAGAAGTATATTAGGCCCTTATGTGAGGTCACGGGCCCCACTATATGTTAGGCTCTATGTGGGCCACTCCTTGGGAGTAATGTTGGTTAAATGTCCACATTGATGGACAATGATGGTTAAATGTCTATATCGTGACCTTCCTTTAGGCCTTTATTAGGCCCATTCTCATCATTCTCTAAGTAGGTTGACCTTAATCATTGGGCCCCATTGATAAATACATATCCATCTATTCTTATTGGGCTAACCAAAAATGTTGGGCCCCCATTGGTTGCTAGTAGGGTTGTTTTTAATCTTAAAGTTCATCTAGGATTTATTTGGGCCCCCTAGGGCATCTAGCGGGCTATATGATAGTATGGTAAAGGAAGCCCGTTCAGGATCCTTGAGATTATAGGTAGGCCACCTAGACCCAACCTTAATATGAGGAGAGTTCATCATCACCGTAGACGGAATGATCTGTGCTATCAGATTTAGTATATCCACAGTTGAGGATTGACCCTCATGTTATGGATTTGTTGTCCATCTATGGACCCTGCCTTATGTATATGCCGACTATGAGTACGTGCTAGTATAACATCATGATACAATCCATTGAGATGATATGAGACTCATTGTGATTGTATTAGGCTCATTCTCATTTCCCCTTAGTGAGCTAACCCAAATTGATGGGCCCCTATTATTATTAGTATGATCTATCTCGCATTATTGGGCTATCTCAATTCTTTGGGTCCTCATTGATGCTAATAGAAGTACCCAAACCTGGAAGCCCACTCTTAGGCCCATGAGTAGGCCATCTAGCCGCATCCTTATTATGAGGAGGATGCATCATCACCTCTGGCCATAGGTAGTAAAATCTGTGGTATTACATTTGGTATATCCACTATTGAGGACCGATCCTCATGTCATGGATTAGATCTGTTGTCCTTCTATGGACCCCACCATATATAGGTCGATTATTGATTACGACTATATTAGTATACGCATTGAGTATGTAGTAGTATAACATTATGATTGTTTAAGGTCATTATATGGTTAATTGTGATCGTATGAGGCCCATTGTGATTGTATGAGACTCATTATGATTGTATGAGACCCATTGTGATCGTATGAGGCCCATTGTGATTTTATGAGACTCATTATGATTATATGAGATCCATTGTGATGGTACGAGGCCCGTTGTGATTGTATAAGGCTCATTGTAATTGTATAAGGCTCATTATGATTGTATAATACCCAATTGTGATGTAAGAGACCTATCATATGCATGAGGCCCATTATATGTGTGAGGCCCACCCATGTGTAGGTGATTATTGCACACCACTCATTCACCTATACAGGTTATGGGCCGTCTTATACCGGCCCACTATGATGTATGTGATTATTTTTCTCGTGTCATTTTAGGGCTAAGGTCCAAATATGAGCCTAATCCAGAGCTCGTGTAGGTCACATCATAAAAAATAATGGTGACAATGGAACTTGCTGTTGAAACTTTCTACGCTCACCGTGATGTTTGTTAGAAGTGGACACTGCCCAAGTCAGGACTTTTTAGGCCCACGGCGAGCTGACTGACAAGGTGGACAGGACGGATCTCCCCACTGTGGGCCTTAGGCTATTGTACCGATGGCTATCCTTTCATTTGGTAGTAAAGGAAAGTGAACATGTAACAACGCGACCCATGAGAACCATGACCCATATAACATGATAAGTATGACCCGTGACAACCACAACCCATATAACATGACAACCACGACTCATGACAACTACGACCCTTACCACTTACAGCCACGACCCATATAACATGACAACCACGACCCATATAATATGACAATCACAACCCATATAACATGTGAACCACGACCCATATAACATGATAACTACGATTAATGACCACTATGACCCATGACAACCACGATCTATGACAACCACGACTCATGACAACCACGACCCATACAACATGATAGCCACGACCCATATAACATAACAACCACGACCCATGAAAACCATGACCCTTACTACATTACAACCACGACCTGTACTGCATTACAATCACGACCCGAGAATTTGACCATACATCAAGGCCCACATTTATGTATGTGTAGAATCCATGTCGCCCATCCTTTTTGCTGTGTCATTTTAGGGCCAGGGTCCAAATATCAGCCTAATCCAATGCTCATGTGGGCCACATAATAGAAAATAATGGTGACAATGGAATCCGCTGTTGAAACTTTCCAAGCTCACTGTGATATTTGTTAGAAGTGGATACTGCCTAAGTCAGGACTTTTTGGGCCAACGGTGAGCAGGCCGACAAGTTGGACGGAACATATCACCTCATTGTGGGCCTTAGGCTATTGTATCGATGACTATCCTTTCATTTGATAGTAAAGGAAGCGAACATGTAACAACCGCGAACCATATCACATGAGAACTACGACCCATATAACATGATAATTACGACCCACGACAACTACGACCCATGACAACCACGAGCCATATAACATGACAACCACGACCCATGACAACCATGACCCTCACCGCATTACAACCACGACCCAGGCATGGGTCATGGTTTCCATGTTATATGGGTCGTTGTTTTCATGAGGAAAGGTTCGTGGTAAGGATCGTAGTTGTCATGGGTTGTAGTTCTCATGTTACATGGTCATGATTCTCATGTTATATGGGTCGTGGTTCTCATATAATATGGGTTGTGGTTATCCTGTTATATGGGCCGCGGTTGTCATGACTCACAGTTATAATGTTATATTAGTTGTGGTTATCATGTTATATGGGTAGCTAACAAGGTAGATGAATTGGATCACCCCATTGTGAGCTTTAAGCTATGGTACCACTGGTTTAGTAGAAAAGGAAGTGAACACATTGCAAACCATGAATCATGCAACATGACAACCACGACCCATATAACAAGACAACTATGACCTATGCAAACCATGACCCAAATGGGCCCACATTGATGTATGTGAATAATCCATGCCGCCCATCCTTTTTATTGTGCCATTTTAGTGGTAGAGTCAAATATCAACCACGATCCTTTTGTGGATAAAAACCACGATCCATTGTGCATGTGAACCACGACCCTTCAAATGGATCGTAATTGTCATGTAGTAAGGGTCGTGGTTGTTATATTATATGTGTCGTGGTTGTCATGAGTCGTAGTTGTCATGTTATATGGGTCGTGGTTGTCATGGGCCGTAGTTTTCAAGTTATATGGGTCGTGCTTGTCATGTTATATGGGTTATGGTTGTCATGGGTTATAGTTATCATGGATCGTAGTTGTCATGAGTTGTAGTGGTCATGGATCGTAGTTATCATGATATATGGGTCGCGTTTCTCATGTTATATGGGTTATGATTGTTATATTATATGTGTCGTGGTTATCATGTTATATGGGTCATGGTTGTAATGTGATAAGGGTCGTAGTTATCATGGGTC
Organism: Magnolia changhungtana; assembly: GCA_030180095.1. NCBI lineage: Eukaryota > Viridiplantae > Streptophyta > Magnoliopsida > Magnoliales > Magnoliaceae > Magnolia > Magnolia changhungtana. The sequence goes on along the minus strand of JASAUF010000540.1, from coordinate 2,053,252 downwards.
GTGGTTGTCATATTATAGGGCTGTGGTTTTCATGTTATATGAGTCGTGGTTATCGTGGGTTATAGTTATCATGTTATATGGGTGTGATTCTCATGTGATATGGTTTGCGGTTGTTATATGTTCGCTTCCTTTACTACCAAATGAAAGGATACCATTGGTATAATAACATAGGCCCACAATGGGGTGATCCGTTCCGTCCACCTTGTCGGCCTACTCGCTGTGGGCTCAGAAAGTCCTGACTTGGGCTGTGTCCACTTTTAACAAACATAATTTTTATGATTTATCTCGCTCATTCATCACTGTTTCCTGTGTGTGGTCCACTTTCTATTGGGATATAGCTCATTTTTTGGTCTCATACCATAAAATGATCTGGGAAAATATATGGACGGCATGGATGAAACACATATATGGCGGTGGGTCCCTGCGACCGCCAAGCACGAGCGACTGGCTGGTGCCTGAGGGAGTAGTCGATTTGTTACTTTCTTGGGGGTTGGAGCAACAGGTGATTTCTGCTTCACTTCAGGTTCGTATGTCTCCTGAACTAAGGTCAGGGATATTTTCGTCCGAGACAATCTCAAAAAAATGCCAGAAGACCCTTCTAAGGATACATGGAATGACGTAGTTTTCTAAGTAATTTGCCTAAACTTCAAGGCGAGTATGGTCAATTTCCCTTTTTAATATCATTCTCTAAAATAACCTCACTTGATAGAAGAACAACGTAGATATAATAAATACATCATTTTGATGCCCCCGTCACTTTTGATCTCCTTTGAACCGTTAGTACAACTTAAGCCGGAGGAGTGGGTGCGCGGTACACCCAAATTTTTGGAAGCCGATGGGCTACGGTGTCACACACCACCACACCACCGACCTAGTTGATGTGGGTACGTGTGGTGCCAAGACGAGTGCTAAGGTCCCCTCAGCTCTTAGTTATAAGAATGGTTAAAAGGAAATCAAAGTTACATGGCCCACAATTATATATTTATTATATCCACACTGTTCATTCGTTTGGCGAAATCATTTTAAGGCATGAGCTCAAAAATAATACATCCAAAGCTCAAATGAACCACACCACAAATAACAGCAGGGACAATAATCCTTACAGTTGGTAAGGCCCACCATAAAGTTTATTTTCCATCCAATCTATTCATCAGATAAACAGAGACATGAATGAAGACGAAAAACATATATTATATTGATCCAAAACTTCTGTCACCCTGAGAATGGTTTCAATGGTAGACCTTAAATCGCAGTGTGGTCCACTTGATCTTTGAATCTGTCTTATTGTTTACATCAAGCCTTAAGACGAGCTACTTAAATGGATGGACAGTTTGGATATAACACATAACTCATGATGGGACCCACATAACTTGGTCACGTCAACACACCAGCAGTCGTTGGTGTGTGGCACACCAGCCAATCCGCTTCCCAAATTTTAGCCGTCTATTTTTTTTTTTTTTTTCCGTTAAATGTTAACGGCTTACAATTTTCGTATTTCAGTACATGTGACGGCGACCAATGATATGGATAAGATAGGGTGGTCCGGGAAATATACCCAGTAGATTTGCGGTCTGGATGCACTTGCCTTCCTGCCACCTGTTCGGTCTCAGGCAAACACATCCTCCAAATTCAGCGTGTGGAAAGCAACTCCTAAAACGATAGGTGGCATACTCCCTCTGTAATCAGCACTTGCGCCTACAACTCAATGATCAAGACCGTTCCTACAGTGGGCTCCAAAACGAATGCCACATTATACGGATTCGATGATTATTAGAGTCTAATCCTACCCTTAAAAATAGCAATCGGAGCACAGAACGGCCAACGGTCCACTTCGGACCCGATGTTTCTTTAAAAATTTGCGAAATGATAATTGCACACGCGCGAGTGACTCACACGCGGAAGGAGTCACACGTGCGAAATATCGAACGGGGTGGACAAGAGGCCGGTAGATTTCATGCATTTTTAATAAAACCAGGCGAAGACAGCGATCAGGAAGCGGATTTGTACCACATATCAGCTATATAGCTCATGTGGGTACGTGTCGTTCGAAGACGAGCGCTGACACTCCTCGAGCTCCGAGTTGTACGAACGGTTCAAATGAGATCAAAGTTACGTGGGACCGTCAATTTTGTATTTATCATATCCACACTGTTCATTCATTTTTTGAGATCATTTTAGAGAATGAGATATAAAATGAATCGTATCCAAAACTCGATTGGACCACACCACAAATAGAAGAGGGATAGTGATTTTCACCGTTAAAATACTCATAAGCCCCACCATAATGTTTATTTTCCATCCAATCTATTCATAAGGTCAAAAAGACCTGGGTGAAGAGGAAAAGCAAATATCATATTGATCCAAAATTTCTGTGACCCCCAAAAGGGTTTCAATGGTAGAAATTCAATCCCTCACTGCTTTTTGTAGTGTGGTCCCCTTGATATTTAAATCTGTCTTATTTTTTCCTTAAGACTTAAGACGAGCTCGAAAAATAGATGAACGGTTTGGATATAACAAATACCTCATGATGTGACCCACAGAACTTGTAGACGTCAATACGCCGGCTATATCGCTGGTGTGTGGTACACCAGCCAACCTCTTCCGATTGGATGAGGCACGCATGTACATAGAATTTAAATCCTTGCTCAAATTTTCTTAACCGTTGATCTGTTTTATTCAGGAATGGCCCACTCTATGATCGTAAAAGATATGGCATCCAAATCGTTGTGATCAGCTCACTGGCTTATCTGGTATTTTCACACGTGCCTATCGTTTACATGTGTGAACGTGGGTCCCGCGTATCGTAGTTTCCGTCATCCGGCGGACTACGAAACCAGTCCTCTTCCACGAAAATTCTGTCGTTTGGTAGACATCGAAAGCTCCACCCAACTCTCTCTCTCTCTCTCTTGAAAGAGAGAGAAAGAACGAAAGTCACACCACCACCCCCTTCTGTCCCTTCTCCACCCAACACCTTAACCTGCGCAACCCCACCCTTCCCTCGCTTAACCTACGCACACGCCCCAAAAAAACCCCTTTTCATTTCGGAGAGGACAAGGCATTTCCTCCCTCACCGAGAAATTCTTAGGGTTAGGGTTAGGGTTAGGATTCGGGTTAGGGTTCCTGAGAGATGTGGGATGCTCGGAGCTTTGATGAAATTCATCTCCCTCTGCTTGAAGCCCTTCTCTGGGAATGCTTCTGCCGCTGCTGCTGATGGAGGGAGAGAAAGGAGGGACGGTTTGCTTTGGTTCCGGGACATTGGCCGCTCTGCCTGCGGCGATTTCTCCATGGCCGTCATACAGGCCAATCAGGTGCTTGAAGACCAAAGCCAGATCGAATCTGGACCGTTTGGGACGTTCGTTGGCGTCTATGATGGGCATGGCGGGCCTGAGGCAGCTCGGTATGTCTGCGACCGTCTGTTCCGGAATTTCCATGGTGAGCAATTGGACTTCTAATTTCTCTCTGTTGCGTGGTCCTTGTGATTTTTAAGTTTTAGTGGAAATAAGATTGAATTTGATCTTGAAATGTGTAACCCTCAGAAATTGCTTTTCGTAATTGCTATTTCTGATTTTAGTGTTTTTAGCAGTGATAGAGGATTTTGAGCTGTGTTTTGTTAGTGAATAATTTCTGGTTTAGTTTAGTTTTTAACTGAATTCAAGCTGGGTATTGCAAATTCATTGGAGATTGCAAATTGCTTATTCAACACATGGTGCTATTGGCCATTTATGTGGTTGTCCCCATCTTTAATTGGCCATCATAGAAAATCTAACTGATTGGGCGATCTTAGACCTGGGTATTGGTTGTGTAAAAGAGCGATTGCAACAGCCAGTATCAATGAGAAAAATGTTTGGATGAGTAGGATTTTTTAATCTGTGGGGATTTTCAGACAGGCCCATGTATCTTAGGATACCCAATAAATGGTCTTGATACCTGGATTACTATCACACGTGTGTCCTATGTAGTGCAACACTCGGGAATCAGGGTCTTACTTTCGTTTTATGCACAAGTTAGGGAGCTACTTTTACTATTTTTCTCGGTAAAATTCATATATGCCTGTGGTTTTCAACTCAGAAACTTTTTTTTTCCTTCCTTTTTTCTCTTTCTTTTGTTTCACTTATTGGAATGGAACTTTAGTCACGAATGCCATTCTTCATAGAAGCTGAGAAATGGTTGATTCTAAGTCTCACATCCATGTTTAGTGTGGATATCGGGACCATTCAATTCTTTTATGCCAATTTTACCTTCTTCGTGTACCCATTATTTGGTTATGGTCATGTTTCTTCACTTGTGTTTTTCTTGTTTCCGACTGCTGTAGCCTAGTGGCATTGTGTTTTGGGCTTGTTTCTTCGAGTCCAAGAAGAATTGCAATCTATTTTCAGAGTTCTCATACATTGCTTTCTCCAGAGATTTCATCTGAGGCACAGAATGTAAATTCTGAAACCATTCGGAGAGCCTTTCAAGAAACTGAGGAAGGGTTTACTGCCCTCGTTTCTGAGCTGTGGACAACTCAACCACAAATGGCAACTGTTGGATCGTGCTGTCTTGTTGGGGTTGTCTGTCAGCAAACCCTATATGTTGCCAACGTGGGAGATTCTCGTGTGGTGTTGGGAAAAAAAGTTGGAAACACCGGAGGAGTTGCTGCCATACAACTATCTACTGAACACAATGCTAACCTGGAGGCCGTGAGGCATGAGCTTAGGGAATTACATCCAAACGACCCTCAAATTGTTGTTCTTAAACATGGTGTTTGGAGAGTAAAAGGCATCATTCAGGTTAACATCTGGCCATTTTATATTTTCTTTTTCATTGATTCAACCATGCCTTTCTTGCTGCATTTCCTAGTATATGACCTACTTTAGCCTGCTATTTCTGTGTCAATTGCTTATATCAAATTCATATTGATTCTGTTGACAGTGCAAAAAACAATGCATCCATCTGCAACATAAGTGTAGCAATTGACTGCTAGAAGAGATGGTTAACTTAAAACTTCCTTTAGTGTACTTCTTTTCTGATGCCTTGTCATAACCTAATGAGAATGCACTTCATGCATTGGTAGGCTTGTTCAAGTGTATTTTTCATCTGATTTCAACATGCACTTTATAAACAGTGTAACTGGGTGTGTTAACATATTCTGCTTGGCATGTTGTAATTGTATCCATTCTACTAGAGTTATTCAATCATAAGATATCCATTATGCAATAAGTTTATATCATTTCTCGTTTTGATAATTGAATGAAAATATTAATCGTTTCTCATTTGGATAATTGAATGAAATTTTGTACATTTTGGGTGGAATCTTGTTCGAAATGCAACATGGCGTTAGATGAAGCAATTGATACTCACGATTTGGTCATGCAATTGGTTGCTCAAATAAGCCTTCCTCACTCCATCAGATCCATTTGGCTCTTCGTTTTCAGAATCGAAAAAAGTCATGGTAGAATGGCCTTGAAGTCAACATCAAGGGTTCTTGAACTGTATAGGCTGTCCAAAATCCACTCTCTTGAGGACCTACTTGGTGATGGGCCACCCATTGCTGTTGGCATTTCTAGGGGCCACATCTATGGCCTCCCGTATCATCCGCACACCAGCAAATCCATTGTTTTGGAGCCATTAGTGCCCTATGACTGCCGAAGGATCAGGCAGCCATAGTTTGGTAGCAACCTGCAAACCACAAAATACATTGTGGGAGGAACGCCTTCTTCAAAAGTGTCATGATTACACCTTTTGCAGTAGATGTTTGTGCCACATTATTTTTTAATGTATTGCTTTTCCAAACTAATCCTAAATTCCCCCGTGACGACAATTTTTCTAGTCAAATATAACGAGTAAGTGACACCTTTGTTAGATAACGCATGAACATGTGACACAAGACGACTAACCACTTGCTCTAAAAGCTCAGACAAGTGACAAATCAATCCCTTTATCTTCTCGAGATAGCCGAGGCCCCACTTCCCATGGGTTAGGTCCTCGGCCAAACATCACACGGGTCTCGCCTCACACGAGTCACCCGCCCCTCATTCATCCTCGGCTAAACATCACATGGCTCTTTCCTTACACCAGTCACCCGCCTGGTGTGAGGAGTCTCGAACACAAGACCTCCCGCTCTGATACTGCTTTACGCAGGACAACTAATCACTTCCTTTAAAAGCTCAAATTAGTAGAGCATAACGAATCAATCCCTTTATCTCATAGCCCAGGCCCCACTTCCCATGGGTTAGGTCTTCGGCTGAATGCCCCTTGTGTGCCCCACATCACATGAGTCTCGCCTTACATGGGCTGCCCACCCTGAGTATGACGCCACATCTCACAACCTACCTCACTCGAGTCCGGTGCGAAAATGCCCCTGCATTAACATGCCTAATAACAACTGAAAAAGGCTGCTTATCTTTAATGTCAATGATGATGTATGTTTCCGTGGGGGCCAAACATCTTCCTAAAACTCAAGCATCTTCCACATTCCTCAGTCCACCTCCACTAAGCACTAGTGGAGGGCTGTCAACAAATTAGAAAAAAGTCAACCCTCAACTCACTTTAACCATCGTCAACTCCAAAGAGTGGCAATCATCTCAACCTACTGTCCAGAAAAATCCTTCCTAATTGAGTCTTTGTCATCTCACACCATTCTACTAAGGACACCGGTGGGGCTTAAATTGCAGAGATAAAGGGGATTTCTAGTCATAGGGATGAGAGCCATATATGAGCCATTAAAAGTGTCAAATGTGCTACCATTCCATGGTATTGGCCATCATCAGATCCGTAGAGAGCCAGTAGTGTTACGGACTCCCTTGCTACACAAGAGGTCCTTAGATCTTCTCTTTGAACAGGGGACTCTTGATACAATTGCCTTGATGGCATCTTTGTTTCTTTCCACTCAGTGGGCTTTCTAATATATATATTATATATGTATAGATTATATTGTTACTGATAAAAAAAAGCTTGCACAAGCCACATTATTTTTTATTTTTCTTTATTCTTTTTTGGTTAAGCCCCATAAAATTGGTTTTTTTGTTTTTTGGTTTTTTTGCATCTCTAAAAATATGTTTAGAAGAAAGAAGAACCAGGAAACCCGGTGGTCTTATTTCAACAAAGAATAAAGAAAATGTGCCTCATTAGCTCCTCAGAGAGGAGCGCTCCAAATGAGGATTCAGACTCCATGGTGACGCAGGGAAAACCACCTATTGTTTTCAATCATGGCTGTTTCCCCACTGGGTTGTTCAAACTTTCTAAAGTAGCAGCAACCTGCTTGCACTTAAATCTGAACATTGCAAGTTCATCAATCGCTACCCCGCATTCGGTTGCAGCCTTCATTTCCCAATCCTTACAGATTCTATTGGTCACCATATAAAAGGAGGTTGAGAAAGAACCATAGTCAACAGCATGAAGAGCCAGTCAAGAGCGATTGGGATGATTACATATTTTCAACTGGTCAAGGGAAGTGTGATTCCTTTAGTTTTCTAAATGTTGAATCTATGATATATATATATATATATTCACTTTGGATCATTTTACTTTTTAACTTTCCATTCTTCTCTTGCATATATCTTTGAACGTTCTTTCTCTGTGGATTCTACTTTTATCTATAATTGTTGTATGCACTCATTCCCAGCACAAATTCTTTGGAGTTAGTGGTACCAATCTAGGAGAAGCCGGATGTAGGATAGATTTCCAGACATGGTTTTTAAATATCCGAATTCGAGTAAACCGTGGTAGTATCGGTGGAGGAAGACATAAGTCATACCGTGGGTCACTCTCTGAAACCATACTAAGTTGGAATGAGTAGGGGCCAGTTGTACTAGGTTAAGTCTCTGGGTGTGTCACATTTCAAAATTGCTGTTAAAATCATGTTCAGGAGAGCATGCATTTTCTTTTTGTGCAAATTTAGACTTGAATGGCTTGTGAACATATGCAGATGTCATAGGTCTGATTGATGAGATGAGGGGATAAACACAAAGCTAGAATTATGGAGGGGTGCTTTAGAATATATAGGTTTTAAAACCAGTTGCACTAAACAAAACATACTGAATGCAATTTTAGTAATAATAGGAGTGGAAATGGGGAATTAGTTAAAATTGCTGACTAGGAAGTACAATTTATTTTATTTATTTATTTTGATATTTTAGATATCTTGGGTCGTTAATTCATGAAAGCAGAGAAATTGAGAAGGATGCTGTTTATAGAATTAGAGTTGGGTGGATGAGGTGGAGATGTGTTAAATATGCCTTTGGAGTTTTATCTAATTGCTCATGGTTTTAAATATTGGCTATGATACGATCGTATCGGCTACCCCTGATGCACAATGCAAGGGCGAACTAGTCCCTTATGGAAAAAATGACCGTATTGTCCAATACAAATTGATATGCCCTTAATCGGTGCCGGTATAGGGCTGTTATGGCCAATATAGACTGGTATGGCTATGAACTATGAAGGCCCCATTTTGAAATTTTAATTTTCAAAATTCTCTCGTTTTTCCATTTCTCTCTCCATTTCAACCATGAAGGAAGCTTAGAAACTAATTTTAGACTAGACCTAGGCCCATGCTAAGAATCAAAACAACACATGATTTGAGTGGGATTTCATAAACCGAAGTGGAATGGACCATGCCAGGAAATTTCGGAAGGAGTTGACCATTAATTTTTTCCCTCTCGTTTTATCTTCTTTTTGTTGTATTCATATGCGATGGGCTGTGATCCACCAAGTCATGCTTGATTTGTGTTCGATTAGGACCTATTTAGTTGTCTTTCAATGAGTCAAGCTAGCAGGCAACATTCTTATCAAAGAATGTTGTAATACACCATTAAATATACATGCACACGCACCAAAAAGAAAAAAAAGGATAGATTATGATGTTTTAAAATTTCCCTTTTCTTCCAATATTTTTCAAGATTTTTGTGCCAAAATTTTTTTGGCTGATGTGGGCCAGTTTTGTCCAATATGGGCTTGATACTCCTTGTATTGTATCATTTTAGGCCTGGTCGATAAGCCCACCTATACAATCAAATTGAAGGGGAAATTTTGTAGGATGGCTATAAGAACATCCATGCTTTATGTGACATAATGTTGGGCAGTCAAGGAACAACATGTTCATAGGATGAGCGTAGCTAAAACGGGGATGTTGAGATGATGGATGAACGGCAAGATGAGAAAGGGTACACTTATAATTGAATGCATTTGAACTTGGGAGTAGCAAAAGAGGTTTGCTAGCCATATTCAGCAAGGTATCAAAAAATTGCTACTTGGGAGCTATAGGCAACACGTGCCTGGACGGGACTCACAGGTCAAAGTAAATTCACATCGATCCACATGAACACCATTGGCCAATGTAACTGTATGAGTTAATGTTTGGCTGCAGAATTTGACGTGTTGCAGACAAGAGGGGATAAATGAGGTGGGAAAGGAGAGTGAAGAGAGGTACTAGAAGAGAGAAGAAGAAGAGGAAAAGGACTGAGAGCAGAAGAAGAAGTAGAAAGACAGTATGCTATATGAGTTCTTTTTTATTTTTTTAATTTTTAATTTTAATTCTGTACATCCGAGCCATGGAAAGAGTGGGCCCCACAATGAAATGTCCTGTGTAAAAAATTCAGGCCAGTAAACTCATTAGGTGGGTCAACGACGACCAACAGTCTGCTTTGATGTGCATTTTTGGCTAGCTTAATGGTTGATTGTCCTGATTTTCAGTAAGATGACCTTTGTGATTGGGCCCAACTCTTGAATAACTCAGATGCACTACCTGGGTCACACATGTGTGGAAAAACAAGCATGCATGATGGGTCCCCACTGACGAAACACTCCCTCTATTATTTTATTAATTTTCACCTTGTAACTTCTGATTGTTCTTGTGTGGTATTTGCTGATGTCTAAGACATTTAAACAGTGGGCCCCACCTTGCAATTGACCTGTGTAAAAAATCAGTCCATTCCATTAATCAGGTAAGCCCCAATCCTCAAAAGAGGTGAATGCTGAGGGTCTGATTTGGCATACATTTTCGGCCAATCCAATGGTCTGATTGGTGTTGATTTTTCAGATAGGTGACCTTCATGGTGGGCCCAACTTTTGAATGGTTCAGATGTCCTACACTGGTCAAATGCTCTGTTTAGCGTTTAACTATTTCTCTTATCCTGCAGTCTGTTTTTTTTTTTTTTTTTTTTTTTTTTTTTTTTTTAAAATTTTTTTTTTACGTTGTATTTTGTGGACATCCAAGGCATTTAAACGGTGGGCCTCACCATTATCAAGATTACCTGTGTAAAAAATCAGGTGGTCTGACTTGACGAGCATTTTGCCTGATATAATGGCTTCATCATGCTAATTTTTCAGGTGGAAGGCCTATATGATTGGACCCAACCTTTGAACAGTTTAGATGCCATACCAGGGCCACATAGGAGTTAGGAAACACGTGTGGCTGAACTAATGTGTAAACCACCTTTGCCAAGTCATAGTACCAAAATCAGATTGGTTAAACTGTCCTAACCATTGATTCGTGAACAATTATTTGTTTAGGCAGGACCCTTAGATACTTTTCATTTTAACCATCCAATGAATGTATTGTCCACCAATCCTATATTCAGATAATCACATAATCTTAATGTTTGGGTAATGTTTCCAAGTAATTCATGAGTGCTTTTATCATTCATTACACTCTGCTAGGGTATCAAAGTTGAGCAATGCTCCAGTGCTCTCAGAGCATAGTGCTTCTAGTTGCATTAGTTTAGTTGGACATCCAGTCAATCGAATCCGAATTGTCCATAAGTCCAAAACACATTTAACGGGGTACTGAGCAAAAATGCGCTTGCAAATAGATGGATTAAATGGTTGATTGGACCCCTATTTTTGCATAATGGTCTCAACCTTTCATATTAAAGGCCGTTGGTCTAATGATCAATATTTGTCAGATTGACATGATATTTGAAAGCCAGCCTATGAAATATTTGCTGGACCCAAAGAGCAGTCTAGTTCAATTTATTGGACTGTCCAATTGTCCCAATGCTACGAGGTGCACTATAACTTACAGATTTATGGTGCTCCAAGAGCACTGGAGCATTTCTCGTCAAAGTTTTTTTGTTTTTCCTCTGGTACTCATCAACGTTTTTCTCATTGGAATAATGTGTAGAGCCTTTGTTTTAGTGGGATCCACCATGCATGTCTTTTCCTTCTCTTGTGTGGCCATTACAGGACATCTGAGTCATTCAAAACATTGGGTGCTATCATGTAGGCCTTCTGCCTCAAAAATCAGCACGATGAAGCCATCACATTAGGCAAAATGTATGTCAAATCAAAACATCAGCCATCACTTCTTTCAGAAAGTGTTGTCCATCTGATGAGTGGACTAGCCTGATTTTTTACGTAGGTAATCTTGATAATGGTGGGGCCCACTGTTCGAATGGCTTGGATGTCCAAAAAATACAACATTGAAAAAGAAAAAGAGAAAAAGACTGCAGGATAAAGTGAATATTAAATACTAAACAGAGAGTTTGGCCTGTGAAGAGCCATCATGCACACGTGTATTCCCACCTGTGTTTGACCAGTATAGGACATCTGCACCATTCAAGAGTTGGGCCTACCATGAAGGTCATCTGTCTGAAAAATTAGCGCTGGACAGGCCATTAGATGGGCCGGAAATGTATACTAACTATCGGGCTGGTAAAAAATGCATGTCGAAGCAGATCGTTGGCCGTCACTATTTTTCATATTGTGACCCACCTGATGAGTGGGCTGGCCTGATTTTTTTACATGGGGCATTTTCATAGTGGGGCCCACTCTTTCCATGGCTTGGATGTACACATACACAAAAAAAAGAAGAAAACTCATAGATTGTACTCTCTCTCTCTCTCTCTCTCTCTCTCTCTCTCTCTCTCTCTCTCTCTTTTACCTGCTCTCATCCATTTTCCCATCTTCACTTTCTTTTCCCCTCTCATTTCTCCTCTCATCTGCAGCGGGTCAAATCCTGCAGCTGAATGTCAATTCAAACAGTGATGTTAGTGGGCTCTGTGCATGTAGAACTCAATTTGAATTTGGTTGACCTGTAGGTCTCGCCCAGATACCAAGATACGTGTTGCCCATAGCTTTTGAATAGCAATCTTTTGCTACTATGCTATGGCTAGTAAACCTTGTAGTACCAATAGGGAAAGTAGACTCACATGATACCAAGAACCGCACCGGTGAGGACTGAGTAAGATAGTTTAAGTTGAAAGCTTTAAAATGGCAAGGGGTAGGCCTAAAAGGACATGGATGGAGATAGTAGGAAATTTTTTAATGACATATGGTTTAACTGAGAATTTGGTCCTTGATAAAGTGGTGTGGCGGAAAATGATTCATGCAGCCGATCCCAATTAGTTAGTATCACTGTATAAGGCTTAGATTAGACGATGATGACGATAATTTTGTTCTATTTTCAATTCAGTTTTTATCTACATGTTTATGCTATTTCATGTGTTCCTTCAACTTGTTAGAACTAAGCAGTCACAAAATGCCAATTAATTGACAAAGATTTGATTGAGGGTAATCTAATAGTGATTTGGCTGCGTTTAACTTTTCAAATTTCTTCTTTGCTATGGACGCATGTGTTACTGTTGAGAGAGGTGCAAGGCATCATGTCTTGGAAAACCTACATCCTCATTTCACTGTACATTATGGTATTAAAATATATTCTCAAATACATATTAGCATACAAGAATTGTCCATTCATATAGAAAGATAATGAGAATCCATAGATCATCTAATGTGGTTCACAAAATGATGGAAAACAGATGGGAACTACATTTGTCATGATGTATTGCTGCCATTCTAAAGAGATATCTTGAAGGAATAATTTTTCTTGCGCATGCCCTTAATAACTTGAAGCATGAGTTATCCTCAATATTGCAGCTTGACTATCATTTGGCATAGGATTTTATCAGCTATTCTATTGTGTAGTTAATTGAGTAATTTCAGTTCAAAGAACAAATTGAATTTGTGTCCCTGGCACTTCATTGACATTGAAATTGTTTATCAGCTCTTTTACTGTATTCAATGCAGGTTTCTAGATCCATAGGTGATGTATATATGAAACACGCCCGGTTCAACAGGGAACCGATCAATGCAAAATTCAGACTTCCAGAACCAATGAACATGCCAATCATGACTGCCAATCCATCTATTATCTCTCTCCCTCTTCAACCAAATGATTCTTTTCTCATATTTGCCTCCGATGGTCTATGGGAGCACTTAAGCAATGAAAAAGCAGTGGAGATTGTTCACAACCATCCACAGGCAGTAAGATCTTGTCATTTGTCGTTTTTACTGCATACTGCTTTTATTCTGTACACATGTTTTTCATGTTTGGGAATTTGTGCTCATTTAGTCTTGAAACTGCTAACTCGCTCTTTTTCAAAGATATCATCATGCAATTGTTTTCGAATCATGGTAGTGGCCCTGCATTTTGATCAGACCATCATATGCTGGTTTCATCAACCTGAAGTAGTGCTTTTTGCCACGTTAACTGTCAATCAGTCTCTGGTTGCTGATAGAGTTGTATTCTCCATTTTTTAAGTACTGTTCACAATTGATGTTCCTTATGCAATGATCATCTGGTTAAGTAGTTGAAGAATAATGAAACTTATTCCTAAAACAGTTGTAGCCTTGTAGGTACACCTGATCACGTTATTTTACAAGTGGCTGTCATGTTTCTTCCACTAAACCTTTTAATAGTATTGGGTATCATGTAGAGCTATATGACAAGCATAGACATATTAGAATTCATAGTTTCTGTGAAGTAGCAGAAGTAATGCTTCTGTTGCCGCATCCATGGGGCAAACATATTCTCATATGCTTAGACACTTAAGAGGACGAGCATGGATGCCATTTAACAACATATGGGAATGACAAAAACATCAACAGAAGATCTACCAAATGCTTCCTTGACTGTGAAGCTGAAAATGCAAAACCTCTATCAAGCTGTCTGAGCCACATTATTGCCCAACTGTTGGCCTCGTTATGATGTTGGGATTAAGCATATTTTGAAATAGAATTTCCATGATCTTGTGGAACTATGAAAGGTTACAGGAATTCTCCTTGCTACTACCTCTTGTAATGCTGTTTGCGGTTGATGACTAGGAGGTTTCGAAGAGAGACTCCACACAACCCCCCCCCCCTCCTTTTGGATTTTTACCACTCGTATAAGCTGGGTGGGAGTTGGAAGTAATGATCTCCTCCCAAATAACAAACAATCAATGCATTTGTCTATACAATTACTGCTTTTGACCCACGAAGTGGAACCTTCTTGGCAGCCCCAGATGCCTGTTTGGAACAACACTTTGAATTCATCGCCCCTGCCAGGTCAGGCAATCAGTGGGAAGGAGGACGTTGGCGCATTGCCCTTGCTGATAACCTCCACAACAAAATGTTTAGGCAGAAGCATCATGTTTCCTAAAAGATCTTAGATGTGTACGCATGATTTACTATTATGATCTTGTTAACATTTTTCAACTAGGAGAGATCTTAACTTGTCCCTTCGAATTCTGATTGGTTGGTTCTCAATTGATTTCTTGAATTCATATCTAACAGATTCATCCACAGCTCTTATGCAATCAGAAATGGCATGCGAGTGATCTCATATGCTGATTTTTGCAGCTTGCTTGTTGCATTATCAATGCATTGACTGCATGAGCACATCATTTGTAATAATGATGTTGATCCAAGTCACCAATGTTTCTGTCTTTAAGAGGTGTTTGTACATGCATTTCTTTTGAAAGGCAGAGTTCTATATCAGCAACTTCCCTACTGCAGGTGGAGTCTGTACATGTGGAGCCCATGGTTAACTGGTCTGCTGTCCTGGCTAGCTATTTATCCAGTCCAACAAGATGTTTTCAACTGGTTTTTGTTTTCGAAATTAAAAAAAATTCCCTTTAGGCACTCTTCAGAGGTTGAACCAATGATATCCTCTCAAGTATATGCTACTGGCATCCTGTTGCACTATTAACCTCTTATTTTATTGCATTTTGTCTTTACACTTCATATCCACATCACGGGTTGGACTGTTATGGACTGACCCACCCACAGAAATGGGTCAGGCTCCTGTCCTGATTTTAAAACATTGTCCTTATGTCACCCCTTCGTATGCTTTGGGCTTACAATCTTGTATTGATTCGTTCAGGGAAGTGCCAAAAGGCTCATCAAGGCTGCTCTCCAAGAAGCAGCTAGGAAACGAGAAATGCGATACTCAGATCTCAAAAGGATCGACAAGAAGGTCCGACGGCACTTCCACGACGATATTACAGTCATTGTTTTATTCCTAAATCATGACCTTATCTCCAGAGGCTCGATGCAAGGCCCTCCCATATCCATTCGAAGTGCTTTGGAACACTGATGATACACGAAACTGCCCGTTTTATTTCCCCCTGATTACTGCCAACTGCAGAAGACGGTAGATCCAATCCCCTCGAGGGATATCGCGATAATCCTCAAGGATTATTATAGAGCAGCTTCTCGAAAGCAGTTGCTGCACTGCCCAGAGATTGAATCTGTACAATGGTTACAGCAAACTTGTCAGAAGACGGTTCAAGTACAGTGCTCCTTTAATGCCCTGATAAATACTCATTCGAACCTCGTGTTGTTATCTTTGTTTCTGAATTGCAATATTACCAGATTCATTCTGCATTCTGGTGAGAGGGGGCATGGACGAGGAAAGCAAGGACTCCAAAATCAGTAAAATAGGAAGGAAATGAAGAATCCGTACTCATGATCAAGGAGTGAAAAACCGCAGCTTATGGATCAGGTGTTGCCATGTATCCTAAACAATCACCAGGCTGTAGTCGATTTATTGAACTAAGTTATCTTTTTAGTGGAATTGAGCAAGTGGTTTGATGTCATGCTATGCTGAGTCATTTCTGGTTCTTTTATGTTTTTGTTTTCATTTATTTTCTAACTGTTGTTTCCTCCCTCTCTCTCTCTCTCTCTCTCTCTCTCTCTCTCTCTCCCCTATCAAGTTTGGAGTTCATTAGTTAACCAGTAAACTGATCATAACGAGCTTATCTTTCAAGGAATTCAATGTTGTTTTTTATTTGCTCCATGACGCTGCATCTGATGAGTATTTCCGGTCTGTTTGATCTCCTGGATGGACCTGCGTTGCTTGCTGCACATCCACTTCCCCAAAGATTTACAACAGCAAGGTACTCTGTGCTCAGTGGCATTTTGGTGCAACTGCACTGGTAATAGATATATCTCATTTTTGCCGGGTCTGATATGCTGTGTTTGTTTGACATATTGAATTGAATTGCAATAACTAGTTCAACAAAACAAATTGTAAATTTCCACCTGAGTATTCAGATCAGGTAAGGTGTCCTATAATTGCAGTGCTTAATGCTCAGTTCAAATATTAAGAACAGTACTGGCGACCTTCATTTTGTGGGTGGGTTTTGGCTCTAGGCACCCTTTGCATAGTAGCTGCGACCATGAAATATAGCATTATCTTGTGATCGCAGTCCGGTGGGACATCAAGAAATCTTGCCCTGTGGCTTATGGATTTTTGGGGCCTTCTAGCTCAACTTTTCTCAGTTGATATTGCATGGGGATCATAGATGGTGTTTCCAGCTAGCCACATTAGAATGCACAAATAGGCAATTATATAAAATCAAGGCTATCAATTGGCCTAGCAAGCCCATTGGTCCCTCGGGCCAATCCTTCTTGGGCTGGGTCTAGTTTTAATTTTAGGTCATGCTCTGCAATGATCACCTAATTTTCGGGCCTGCTCATCAATGAACTGTACACTTTATGCATGTGGACATTGTGATTTTCTTCTCTCCCTTTGTTTAGACACCCAGGACCACTGGGCGCTCAATCCCATGACCTCAGTTGATACACAGTTTCTCTACCACTGAGCCATGGAGCTGGACCCATGGTATCCATATGAATTGGCGTGTTTGGCAACCTGCAATTAGAATCATTTGCAATTCAAATTACCAAATTGTATTTGACAAACGTATTTGGAAGAGAGGTTGAGAGATGACTTTGAATTGCGAATCATTGATAATCAGATGAAATGCAATTAAAAAAAAAAAGTGTTAAGTGTATTTGATGTGAATTGGGTACACTCCTTCCAAACACATTCACTCTCACCTGTTCACATTGATTCACGCTGCCAAACAACCCCTTACAGCCCCCTTATGGTATGCTTGTTTCCTTTCTTCATTAAAAAAAGAAAAGAAAAAAAAAAAAGAAAAAAGA
This sequence comes from Magnolia changhungtana, assembly GCA_030180095.1. Classification (NCBI taxonomy): domain Eukaryota; kingdom Viridiplantae; phylum Streptophyta; class Magnoliopsida; order Magnoliales; family Magnoliaceae; genus Magnolia; species Magnolia changhungtana. The sequence goes on along the minus strand of JASAUF010000540.1, from coordinate 2,036,062 downwards.
AAAATGGCAGAAGAAATTGGCCTTCATATAGACGGTTGAGAAACTACAGCAGCTGTTCCCATGCAATTGAATAGAGGTCCAGCGTTGGTGGTTGGGCCCCACATTGTCAGAATTGAAACCCTAGTATAACGTGTACGGAGGCTCCGGTGCAGACTTGATTTTTTTTTTTTCGTTTATAGAAGTGGGTCCTTTGGTTCTGCGATCCAGGCCCTTTCCTGCGACACACCTTGTACGGACCAGGGCAAGGAATCTACTCCACACCATAGTCCAACCCTTGATTTTGTGACCTGCAGATAGACGATCGACATGAGAACTACGACAACGTTTCGCATTTATCTTTAAAAAGGAACCAAGGTAGGTGGCTAGGATCTTTCAATCTGGAACCGTCCACTCTTGGCCCATCAGATCAATGGTACGGATCACCGATCACCTAAAAATGCGCTTTGCACTTGTCCGAAGTGAAGACCCAAGCATACGCGATCCCGGATCCAGCCAGGTGGGCGCCCTGACCGTGGGGTCCACCTCAATTTATGTATTGTATATCCACGCCGTCTGTTCGTTTTTCCAGCTTATTTTAAACGATGGTAGGAAAATTGAAGCAGATAAAATTCCCAGGTGGACCACACCACAGGAAAGAATGGTGATTGAGCGGCCACCATTAAAAACTTCCTAGGTTCAACCGTAATGTTTATTTGCCATCCAACCTATTAACGTATTGATAAGGTCAGACGGACCTGAATGAAGGAAAACACAACTAGCAGCTTCATTTAAAAACTTCTGTGGCCCAAGAAGTTTTTAATGGTGAGAATTCAATCCCTACTTTGTGGTCCACCTAAGATTCGTAACTGCTTTATTTTGGGGAAAAATACAGTAAAATAAGCTGGAAAAGCTGATGGAGGGCACGGATATACAACACATACGTCTAGGTGGGCCCCATTGTCAGTGCTGCACCCACCTGTCTGGATCCGGGGTCGCACCTAATCCGCATCTAGTATACCGTAGATGTTCGAGGACGTGACTTAGCTGATCATTCACCGCTGCTTACTTTGGTGTGGGCCACCAGAGATTTGCGTTTGCCTCGATTTTGGTTCTCGCCCTAAAATGAGTTGGCAAAACGGATGGACGGCGTAGATTTACAACGCATACAGCGAGGTGGGCCCACATCGATGGATCCAGGGTCGCAGCCAAGTCGCGTCCCAATGTCGTGACTGTGAGTCTGAACTGAAAGAGCGTCCCTCCTTCTCTTCTCGGGTCTGCTATCAGAAGCTCCCAACCTCTCTTCTCTATCTGTTTATGGCTTAGATCTCTCTCAAGCCTGCCGTAGCTCGCGTGACACGGATTTCCCCTCACTTCATTTCTCAGAGCAATGAAATCCTTCTTCCCCTTCTCTCTCTTCGCTCTCTCTCTCCTCCTCCTCTTCACTCGTCCTGAATCGGCCCCACAACCTTTCCATCGGGATCCCGGCCACCCGCAGTGGCACCACAGCGCCTTCCAAGATGTCAAAGAGAGCATCCGCACTGATGTCCGCCACATGCTTCATTCTCGCGCCGAGGTATGTTCGACTTTCACCAATTCCATTATTGTCTCAAAATTCCAATTCCATCTGCTTATATAGCTGCAAGTGACTTGGATTCCGATGATTAAGGGCATGTTTGGTTGCTCAATTGAACTGAATTGCAATTGCACTTGTTTCTAATCACGGTTTCACATTGGTCATTTACTTTTTATTGGATTGAGTTGTTGCAATTCAAATTGCTTGAACACCCATGAACACCCAAACGCAGGCTAAAGGTGTGGTTGGATGGATGGTCGAATTGAAAATTGTGGTTTTTAGTTTCACAAAGTGGAAATAACCAAAAGGAATGTTTAGATACGAAAATTGTATTGATTATGCGCTGATTACTTCCGTCTTTACTGTAGAAAGTTGGAATCCAAAATTTAGAGTCCTTTTGTATAGCAAGTGGAAATCCCAAATTCATTAGACAACGGTCATCTGGTTTCTTGCTTAGAGAATCTTGACTGTGGATAAGGCTAATCCGTCTATCCAAACAGTGACTGCTTATCAAGGGAATCTGGTTTCTCTTCCCATTGGATTCCATGTATCCAAACATGCCTGAATTGTAATCTTGGAGTTGGGTCCAGATTGCAACTACGTTAGTTTTGAGTTGGAAATGACAGAAATTCAACTGCAATTTGAGGGCAATAGGGGAAGCCATTCAGATGATTGAGGCTAGGTGATGCAGGACAATTAACCACTTGCTGTAAAAGCTCTAATTGTTAGAGCATGACGAATCAATCCCTTTATCTCATAGCCCAGGCCCCATATCTCATAGGTTAGGACCTTGGCCGAACCCCCCTCGTGGGCCCTAAATCACATGGGTACCGCCTCAGACGAGCCACCCGCCTCACACGGGCCACCCACCCCGAGTGTGCCCTTGCATCTCACAAGCAACCCTTCTCGAGCCTGGTGTGAAAATGCTAGGGGTCTTCAAAATTTGTCTTCGGGTTTTCAAAATTCTTGTTTCTTTGTCCAACGCAAATCTCCCAAGTCGCCAAAGGTTTGTAGGGAAATGCTGGGTCTTGGGGTCCCTGGGGATGTGTCAGGGGAGGCCATCTCGAGGGATATAAGGGAAGAGAGGTCAGGATTGTGTCCCAATTCAGGTCCTTAGTTGGAATGATATGGATCTTGGGAATCAATTAAAGAGGCTCTAAGTCAGGGACTTTTGTAGGAAGTCTAGAGCTGAGGTGATAGTTATCTAGGATACCAAACTCTAGCATATTGATCAGGGTATGGTTGAGTCGATTTTTGGCTGTAAAGGGTTTTAAACGGGAGGCTTTGAATGCGGTTGGCTCTGTTGGCGATATTCTTCTCCTTTGGAATCCTGCTATCAGGCTAGGGGGAATAGTTGGTGCGGGTAGGGATGTACACGAACTAAGCTAGCTCGGTTAGCTCGCTCTACTCGACTCGAAAAAACTTGATTCGACTCGGTTCGAAGCCGAGTTTGAGCTCGAAAATGAGTTCGAGCAGGCCCCAGCTCGGCTCGACTCAACTCGAATCAAACCAGTTCGGTGACTCGGTTGCTTCGCCATTGATGTTGCTCACCAACTGTTTGATAAAATGACTCAACGAAATGTGGCTGGTGGCAAGGAAGGTATGTACATGAAACAAATACCCTTTTTCTCTTTGTTTTTCTTGGTTTTTATGTTGCTTAGAAGGTGTTTGATAAAATACCTGTAAAACCATTGCCTCTGTTTGTAAAACAGTGGAATTTTAAAGTTGCAGTTCAGGTGTTTGTGGAAATGCCTCAATGGCGAACTCGGCTTGATCTTGGCTTGAACTTGGCTCGAGTTGCTGACCGAACCGAGCTGAGCTGAGTTCGAGCTGAGGTCAGCCAGCGGCCGAGCCGAGTCGAGCTGAGGCCAGCTCGACTCGGTTCGACTCGATGTACACCCCTAGGTGCGGACGGTTCTCGGTATCGATCATCTTCAAAGATATAGTGCCATCTTTCTGCTGGATATGTTCAGTGGTCTACGAGCTGAATCAGCCATCGCTTCGGCCCCTGTTCTGGGAGGAATTGTCCATTGTTTGGGACAGGTGGTAGCTTTTGTGGTGCGTGGGAAGGGATTTCAATGTCATCCATTTTGCCCACGAATAATACAAGGGGCCACATATCTCCAACAATATGAGTGGCTTCTCGGATTAGGTGCAAAAGCATAATCTTGTTGATCTTCCAATGCGAGAGGTGAAGTTTACCTGGTCTAATGGATAAAAATTTCCAATGGTGGTCCAAAGGGGTTTGCCCAAGCCTATTTTTGATCAATGTCCTATTTTTCTTGAAGTGGATAAGGGGAATTGGGGCCCAAAACCGTTCCACTTTGAGCTAGCTTGGCCTGAGGCGGAAGTATCCATTGACCTGGTGTTAGAGTGGTGGAAGTCCCTTCAAGTGCAGGGCTTTGTTGGATTTCGCCTCTTTCAGAAGCTCAAAGCCCTGAAAGATAAACTGAAGGCTGGGAGAAAGGAAGTGTATGCTCATAGAGCGAGCGATTTGGACAACATCCTTAAGGCTATCCAAGTCCTTGACATTAAAGAAGAGGAAGGGGCCTTTTATGAGGTTGACATGGTTTAAAGAAGATAACTCAGTTTCTCCTATAGCCGGCTATTGAAGGAGGAAGAGGTCAAGTGGTGTCAATGGTCTAGGGTCTTATGGCTAATGGCTCAAAGAAGGGGACAGGAACACGAAATGCTTCCATGCAATTGCAAGTGCCCATGCTAGGTGCAACCGGATCTCCTCGCTCTCGATTGATGGCAGGCTGATCAAAGACAAGGATCGGATCTACTTGGCTGTCGTTAGCTTCTACTTTGGGCATCTGTTTAAGGAGGAGGATTGGAGTTGTCCAAATGTAGATAACTTGGTTTTTAATAGTATCTCTTCCTACGAGTCAGAGGCTCTTGAGATTCTAGCGTCGAAGGAGTTCAAAGTGGCTGTTTTTGCCCTCGGGAGGGATAACGCCTCGGGGCCAGATGGCTTTCCGATTTCCTTCTTTTAGGTCTTTTTGGGATATTTTTAAGGATGATCTTGTACTATGTGTCTGAATTCTTAAAGTTGGGTCAGTTGTCTAGAGAAATGGGGAGTTCTTTCTTAGCTCTTATTCCTAAGAAAGAGGGAGCTCTATGTTTCAAAGATTTCCATTCTATTAGTCTGATTAATAGCTCTTATAAGATTCTCTTTAAAGTCTTGGCTTAGAGGTTCAATTTTGTTTTGGCTAAGGTAATTTCCCCCTCTCAAAATGTGTTCATCTCTGATAGACAAATCATTAACAGTGCGTTGGTCACACCTGAGTGTATCGATTCATGTCATGGGTAGGGTAGGAAAGGGATTGTTTGTAAGTTGGACCTTGAAAGGGCCTATGACCACGTTGACTGGGGCTTTCTGGACTGTATGTTGGGTAGATTGGGTTTGGAGAGAAATGGAGATCGTGTATCTAGTCCCATCTCTTTTCCTCATTTTTTTTGTTCTTATTAATGGGCCCTGTTTTGTTTTTTTCAAAGTGTATGGGGGCCTTCGTGAAAGTGATCCCCTCTCCACCTTTCTTTTCCTGGTGGTGTTGAAGGCTTTGAGCAGAATGCTCAGTCGATTGGCCTCTGTGAAGATTTTAAGGTTGCTAATATTTTAATCTTATCTCCCACCTCCAGTTTGTGGAAGATACTCTTCTGCAACCAATGTTGCCAAACCGCATATGTGGTCCTGTGCGATTGCATATGCCTGTGTGCATATGTGATCGCACAATCGCATATGCGGTCACATATTTTGATTTTTTTTTTTTTTTTGATAAAAAAAAAACAAAAAATTAAGGAGAAAAATTGGAAAAAAGGTAGAAAAATATAAGAATTTAGGAGAAACTTCCCTAAGTTAATAGATAACTAATATAGTAATTTTACATATATAAAATTAGTTTGTGACTTGTTAGAAAAATGAATGAAGTACATCAAATTCAACATTCAACAATATAGTTAAGTAATAAAACAATTAAATAAAGTTATTTATTGTACAAATACAATTTTAAAGTTACATCTTAATGTTTATTATTTATACACTATAACACTAACACTACTTACAAGTTTCAAGTTACAACTTAGTTACAATAAGTTACAACTTAGTTACAATAACTTACAACTTAGTTACACTCAGTGTTCGAGTTGTCAGTATCGCTACAGGTTTCGCTGGCTGGAGATAAAGATATAATATCGTTATCGCCGATAATCGAAAATGCAGGGAAAAAGGGGGGAACATAGAGAAAATGGTGAAATTTTTCAGTGAAACTTCAGGACATGCCTAAATACACATATTTACATATTCAGAAATAAAAAATTTGCAAAAAGAATGCATTAAATTAGAAGTTTCCATTTAATGGGAGCCAAAAGGCATGCGTCGTCGTAAGAAATCACTCAAATAGTAACCAAAATGAGTTTATATAATACAAATGCAGTGGACCCATGGGTAGATAAAATCTGTAGTGGACCCCACCACACAAAACAGTTGGAACAGTGATTCCCACAGTTGAAACTATCCTAAGGCCCGCCATAATGTTTATTTGAAATTCAACCCGCACAAAAGTTAAAAATGACACGAAAGAAGGGAAAACACAAATATCAGCTTGATCTAAAACTTTCGTGGCATTTAGAAGTTTTTAATGGTGGGAGTCACTGTCCCACTGTTTTCGGTGCTAGGGTCCACTGGAGCTTTGGATTTAACTCGTTCTTTAGATATTGCCTTGAAATGATCTCTCCAAGTGGATTGAAGGCGTGGATACAAAACACAAATCATGGTGGGCCCCACGGAACTTGGTCACGTCTCTTCAGTAGCGAGTCTCGCTACTCTGTCAGTATCTAATCCACGGACGCGGATTGCATCCTACCCCTGCTCATCTCCAGCTGGGAATGGGCAGAAGCTTTGAGTGGCCACTGTGATTTATGTTTCTTATCCACACTGTCCATCCATTATTTTGTATAATTTTAGGATATAATACCAAAAATGAGGTAGATCCAAGGCTCATTTGGACCACACCATAGGAAGAAGCGGTGATACTGATTCTCACCATTGAAAATTTCTAAGGGCCAACGTGATGTTTATTTTCCATCTAAACTATTCATAAAGTTACATAGACATGGATGAATAGAAAACACAAATATCATCTCCATCCAAAACTTCTGTGGCCCCCAAGAAGTTTTGAATGGTAAGAGTTTAATCCCCATTGTGTAGTCCACTTGAGCCTTGGATCTACCTTATTTTTGGGCAAATGTTACAAAAATATTGGATGGACGGTGTGGATAAGACCCATACATCACTGTGGTCACTCAAAGCTACTGCCTGTTCCCAGCTGGAGACGGGCGGGGGTAGGATGCAATTTGCATCCCTAATCCATGCCTGATTCGGCCCATCCACTGGCTGGTGGTCGGTGCTCTGTGGGCCCCACCACGAGGTATGTGTTTCATCTATGCTGTCCATCTATTTTTATAGATCATTTTATGGTATAAGAAAAAAAATGAGGTATATACCAATCTCAATTGGACCACATTATAGGAAACAATGTTGAACGAACTTTGACCATTAAAAACATTTTGGGGGCCATAAAGGTTTTGGAACAACCTGATCTTTGTTTTTTCCCTTCATCTGGGTCTGTATGACCTAATTAACAGATTGGATGTCAAATAAATAGTACAGTGGGCCTTAGGAGGATTTAAATGGTGGATATTCCCGTGGTGTGGTCCACCTGAGTTTTAGATCTACCTAATTTTTTGGATTAAGATCTAAAATAACATTTAAAAATTAATGGACAACATGGATACAATAGATGCATCATGGTGGGGCCCACGGAGCACCGACCTGCACCGTCAAAAGGGCTAGAGCCAACCGCGTACTGAGTAACTCGGTACGCTAAGCGTTCTGGGTAAACTCTGTGGGGCCCACCGTGATTTATGTATTTTATCCACTTTGTCCATCCATTTTAACAGATGATTTTAAGTCTTGAGCCTAAAAAAGAAGTATATCCAAACCTCAAGTGGACCACACCATAGGAAACAATATGAAATGAACATCTACTGTTGAAAATTTCTTGGGGGCCACAAAAGTTTTGGATCAGACTTATATTTGTGTTTTCCCTTCATCCATGTCTGTGTGATCTTATGAACAGGTTGGATGAGAAATAAACATAACCGTGGGCCCTAGAAAGGTTTTAACGGTGGAAGTCATTATTCCAACTGTTTCAAATGGTATGGTCCACTTGATCTTTTGGTATGCTTAAATTTTGGTCTCAAGACTCTCAACCCCTAATATAAGATGGAAAAATGGATGGACCGCATGGATAGACCAGATACATTCGCGGTGGGCCAACAGAGTTTACTTAGTATGATGAGAGCGTACTGCGTAACTAAGTACGCAATCCGATTTCATTTCATGCCCGCCTGAACCGATCCCCAATTTCCTTAAAACCCCAATATCCCTCTCCCCTAATCCAAAATTTTTAAAAATTATCTCCTTCCCACCCATTTCTCCGGATTTTCAACCCGAAAATCCCTCTCCCTCATCCCAAATTAAAAAAAAAACCTCTCTTTTACAACAAGATCTCGGCCCACAAGCCGATTCTTTCGTGGAGAAGTTGCTAGAGGAATTTTCGACGGAAAAAAAGATTTTTTTTGGGGTTGAATCTTACCGAAAAGTTGCTGATCTGCACTCAAACAGCCGTGAATTCGCTTCTTTAAATAGATTCGGGCGAAAAAATAAGTATTTTTTGTGTTTTCTTTCCCTTTATCGCTGACAACTACCCCCTTTTATCGATAAAGGTGGGTTGTTGGCTACAGTTCCCACCCGTGGTTGGTGGGAACAGTGAAATATCGGCAAGATTCCGATAATACTGATATTATTGGCGAGATGATCGGCGAAAATAGGAAACGACACGAAAAAATGGGGTTTCGGTGTCACTAGTGCGGCGACACCGATATTATCCGTGATATTTCGATAATATCGCCGACAATTTATACACTGGTTACACTAACACTAAGTTACATTCAACAATGTACTCACACAACTTAGTTACAAGTTACACTACTTACTAAAGTTCGATTATTATTATTATTATTTTGCAAATAATTAAAAAATAAAAATAATGTGCCAACAATTGGTAGATATGCAATCACAACATCACATATGTGATCACATATCCTCACACATTTAGCATATGCGATCGCATATGCCATGATGGCATATGCAATATACATATGGGCATTTGCATATGCGAATATGCGGTCGCATTTAACAACATTGTCTGCAACACTTCCCAATTTGTTATGGATAATTTGCGCAAAATCATCAAATGCTTTAAGGTCGTCTCGAGCCTTAAAGTTAATCTTTGCAAAAGTGAAATTCTGGGGATCCATTTGGAGGTTTGGGGAAATCGACTTGTTGGCAAAGACTTTTGGTTGTCAAGCTTGTTCCTTCCTGTCTATGTATCTCGGGTTGCTGCTTTGTGTAGGCAAGCCGGCTAAGTTCCTTTGAGATGTGGTCATTGAAAGAAATGGAGAGGAAGTTGTCTTTGCCTTGCTAATCAAATCGGCCCTTTCAAACCTTCCTCTTTACCATGTCTTTGTTCCGTTGCCTAAATTGGTCATTCTCAGAATCAATAAATTGCATAGAGATTTTCTTTGGCAAGGTGGCGTGGTGAAAGAAAAATTCCATCTTTTAAATTGAAAGGTGTGTAGACCCTTTAAGGAGGGGAGGCGGGCATCAAAAGGCTAAAGGATGTTAACATTGCCTTGCTAGGGAAATGGGTGTGGAGATATAGGGTTGAGGAGGGTAGTTTGTGGAGATGGTAATTGTCGGTAAAGATGGGGTTTCTGGCTCGGGGTGATGGATCAAGGAATCGTCGATCTACAAAGCTTCTTTTTGCTGGAAAGTAATCACTCGTCTAGCTGATATAGTTTTCTCTGAGATTGGTTTCTTAGTCGGTAATGGCAAAAGGGTTCATTTTGGGGAAGACATCTGGGTAGGGGATTGTCCTCTCTAAGCTACTTTTCCCAGTATTGTGAGCTTATGTTTGGCTTAGGACATCTTAGTAGCTAGATGTTTCTTGGCTTAGGGTAATGGTGGTGTGTGGATCCCCCATGTAGGTGCAACCTATCAGATGTTGAAGTTGAGGACTTGGTGAGACTCCTTGCTCTTCTAGGAGGCTTTTGTCCTAACCTGTTAGAAAGATGTGCTGATTTGGAAGAGAGACAACTTCAGAAGGTTCTTAGTCCGTTCCTTCCTTGAGGTGGTTATAACCCCTATTGCTAATGTCAATTGCAAACTCCTAGGGTCGATCATATATGAATTATCACCTAGCTTCTTTAAAAAATGATAAGGACCCACCTTTTTGGAGTAGAGCTTTGTGTAAGAGCCCGCTGGAAATCTCTTAGACTTGAGCCGCACCATGACCCTATCTTCTTCTTGAAATTGTGCAAAATGTCATCAAACATCTACATGCCCCTTGTATTTTTTATTACTAAAGGTGATTTTTCGCTTGACTTCCTCATCTATATCCTTAATATGCTATACAAAAGCTTGGACGTTCTAGCTTGTTGAGTCGCAATAGGTAGTAGGACTAAATTGATAGGTTGTTGAAGTTACACGTTTGTCGCAATTTCAAAAGGAGAGAATCATGTAGTGCGGTTCATAGAATTGTTATAAGCAAACTCAGCTTGTGGTAATATGATGTCTTGTGAATTAATGTGATTACCAACTAGACATCAAAGTAGATTCTCAAGATTGCAGGTGACGACTTCAGTCTGTTGATCTGTTCGCGGATGATAAGCACTTGAGAATTTTAATTTAGTTCTCATCTTAACCACAAGGTGTGCCATTAGTAGCTCATAAACTTAACATCACGATCAAATACAATTGTTTTGGTAACACCATGCAGACGATTCATCTCTTTAAAGAAAATGTTGGCAATGTGTAGGGCATCTAATGTCTTCTTACGCAATGAAATCCATGCTAATGTCTTCCCATGGAGCATCTAGCACCGGCATGAGAGTATAAAGACCAATATTCTGCTTGCTACATTTGTCTAGTTGGCACACTTGACATTGAAGAACAATGATTTCAACATTTTTTAAAAACCCGGCCAATAAAAATGGTCATCAACCAGGGCTGTTGTTTTGTTGATACCAAAGTGACCATCGAGGCCATCTGAATAAAGCTCTTGCAAGGAACTTTTAGGAAAAAACCATCATAGAATTGCTTGTCATTGTGCAAGTTGTATCGTGATTACTCGATGCTTGAGCCAGCAGTGAATGTTGTAAATACCTTTCCAAAATTATCATCTATTGTATAACCTCTTTTAAGTTTCTCGAACCCAATAACAAAAACTGATAAGGTAAACAATAGATGTGATTTTTGGTTGAGGGTATCTGCTACCTCATTTTCTATGTCGACTGATGTTTTAGGTTGTGAACTCCTGAATATAAGCACTCCACTTAACATGCCTTGCACTCAACTTCATATGAGAATTCAAATAACTCAACGCCTTGCGATAAGAATAGAGCACAAACTCTTGAAGAATGAGATAATGGCGCCAATGTTTCAAGGCTTGTACAATAGTGTAAAATTCCACGTTGTATTGTAGAATACTTCTTCCGTGTCTCATTGAGTTTTTGGCTGAAGAAGGCCACCGAATGTCCTTCTTGGTTGGGGACACCTCTTATATATATGTGAGATGCATCATGGCAACTTTGAATACGCTTTCAAAATTAGGAAGCCCAAAAACTAAGGCTTTAGTTATTTTTTGCTTGATTTCTTGAAATACCTTTGTCGCTACTTTGGTTCGCTCAAATGGAATGGCCTTCATACATTCAGTAACGGATGCTATGGTGGAACTAAAGTTCTGGATAAACCTTCGATAAAATGTTGCTAGCTCGTGAAAATTATGAACCTTGTAAATGTTCATGAGAGTAGGCTGGTCAACAGTGGCCCTTATCTTTTCAGAATAAGTCTCACGCTTTCTACTGAAACGATGAACTCTGTAAAGACCACATTGAAACTCATGAAAGCACACTTCTTTGAATTGACGTAGAGTTTCTCATGGTGTAATACTTTCATTACTTGGCATAGATAGACTAAATGATCTTTCGTGAAAGGCTATTGATGGGGATATCATCAAAGTTCATGATGACAAACTTGCTTATGAATGGTCACAAAATTTGCATAATCACCTGCATGAATGTACTAATTACGTTTGTTGGGCCATAACGCATGACTAAGCTACTCATACATTCCATCATTTGTCTTAAAAGTGGTTTTGCATTCATCTTCAAGATAAATTCTTATCTAATGGCACTTGCTTCGTAAATCGATCTTCGAAAAGATAGTCGCATTCGCCATCATGTCCAACATGTCATCTATGCATGGAATGGGCAACGATATTTGCCATTATCTTGTTGATGGCATGTATTTACCATTATCTTGTTAATGGCATGGTTTTCAACACACATCTGCAACTGACATCCTTCTTTGGTGTCAACAACACCAACAAGGCACAAGGTTTAGGCTACCACGAACAAAACCCTTGATAGCAAGTCCTCCACATGTTGACGAAGCTCTGCATATTCTGTCGGGTTTATTAAATATGCTAGAAGATTCAGTAATGGCGCTCCAGGTATCAAATCAATTTCATGTTGGATGTCACACATGGGTGGACTTGCTATCAAGGGTAGTTCATCAACAACTAAATCTTGAAATTGGGACAAATGTCTTGAATCCAATGTTTTAAATATCGTTATTGCGTAATGTATCGCACCCTTGGGATATGGATACATATCGCTTATCACATGGGATATATCGGTTGTATCATGTAATGTATCGTTGTTGTTGGGAAACATGGGAACATTTGGAAAATGGTCAAAATTTTCAAGGAAACTTAAAGGATGCTTGTGAGGTTTCAGCTTCAACTTGGCCACGATGCTTTATGAGGCTATATTCATACTAACGCCTCCGCCAATAATGACCTTGACTGCCTTTCCACCACACAATACTTGTGTATGGAAGATATTGGTTCTCAACTAGTCTTCTTGAGTCTCTTCTTTGGGTGTTGTCATAATCCTCTTGACCACAAACGATAACTTATTTTTGTTAAGGCCATCTAGGCCTTTCTCATGTTCGTGATCTTCATCTTTTGGATCGCTTTCATGTTCACCTTCTGCTTTGTTTGCAATAAAGTTTTCTTTGTACCATTTACCCTCTTTTCCCTCGCAAAACTGGAGATTACGAGGAGGACATTTTGTCGTAATGTCCATGATCACCGTACTTGAAGCAAGTGTTGGTCGACCTCCCTTGAGTTGTTGCAACAAGCATTCCCTTTGTATCACCACTCCTAGAAAGAGGATTAGAAGTGGAGTTCTGGCCAATTTTGTAATTTTGAGGAAAGTCACTGTGGGGTATGACCAGTCACAAACGCGTTACAGAGCCACTAACAAGTAACAATAGGACGGGTGGATGCATACTCCCCGATTTGAGGGCTACTATGTCTTCTCACCAATTTCTACTCCTGCACTTCTTTGACCATTTGATATGCTTCATCTACACTATTGAGCCAAACGGTTGCTAGTTTCTCTTTTAATCTCAAACCGTAGTCTATTGCAATAACACGCCGCTTGTTGCCTTCCGATCTTCATTATACGGCAGTGAATAACCCAGTCATAATAACGTTGTGTGTATTCCTCTACAGTCAAACTATTTTGTTGAAGCGTAGGAAGCTCCTAGCAGAAACCTCTATTTTAATCTTGCTTTCATTTCCTTCCAATTGGTTATGTGAGGAAAGCCACATTGCTGCAAGTCCTCTTTGATAGCATACCACCAGTCTTGTGCTGTTCCCTTAAGTTTCAGAGTAGCAAAACATAGCTTGACAGTTTCTTTCATTTTGTTGCAGGTGAAAATATTGCTCCATTGACTTTAGGCAGTCATTGAACACCTTAGGATCCAAATTACGACAATCTTAACATGTTTAGTAAGATCCACAATGCGATATTCCACCCTCGGGATAATTTGGATGGTCCCATTGGACGTTGTTCATTCCTCTTGTTCCTGATTTCACACAATGGTGTTATTGGATCCCATAGCTAAGCTCATACTCTTCTTCATGGAAATCACCATTTCAGCCAAGATGCCTTAAGTCAACATTCCCGGATTCCAGGTCTCCCTCAAGGCCATTGATAGATGTTTCATGGTTTGGATTGATTCCCCTTCTTGCTTCTATAAGAACAGTAACCCATCCTTCCAAAGTATCTACTCTGGCTGTGAAAGGAGTCTCCATATCGTCCAACCATTTTGTGATCAAATCAATCACTTGTTGTAAGGTTGATACAGTCCCATCATGAGGTTCTGTAGCCATCCCATGATTTAAGTCGTCCATCCTCTGGTGCTTATATGACAACAAGTCTATACACAGAATATGCAAGAAGGGTTTGGGATTTTTATTTTTTGATATAGGGAATGGAAAAAGGTTTTGGAATGTTGTGTGTATGATAGAGTGTGGGGTATTTACTAGTGGAATTTGGGATAGAGATAGGGTGATGGTTTAGGTGAGATGAAGATTATATATGATATGTGGTGGAAAGGCTGAATTAATAAGCTGGTTTAGGGAATTGAGGTTAGGTTTGAGATGAATATTGGGACAAAAATTGTGGAAAGAAGATGAGGAGGAGGAGAAAAGTGAAAGAGAAAATTCCAAGCTCAAAACTTGCTCTGATACCGATTTAATGCAACTATATCAAGGAATAAAGTAATTGCAATAGGATTCAACGTACTAGATTAAGTTCGAATCACAATAGAGAAGAGAATGCACTGACTGTGAGCAAGCTCATCAGTCCTCTAGTCTTCTACTAGAGATCACTCCCCCACACAACAACTACCGTAGAGAAACAACATAATTTGCTTAGAGAATACCATTGAACTATATCTTATTCCATAGGCCCAAGTCTTATTTATTATGAATGCTTACAATCTTCAACATAATTTATGGAATCTAAAAGTAGATTCCTAGCTAGCCAAGATCTCCAAATTAGGAAAATATTTAAATAAGAAAATCTAAAAATGCTTATATCCTAACATAGAATTTCTAAAATAAGAAAGCACTTAAGCAAGAAAAATCTAAAACCACTTATTTCCTAACATAGAGACATGAGAGAAAAGGAAATTAGAGAAAAGCTAAAAAAGGAAAGTGTGCCTTTTCTTGTGCACACGTGTGAAGCATGCACATGTGGGAGGTGGGGCAATTATATCAAGTTCCTTTATTTTTCATTTCACTTTTTGAATCTTGACCTGAACTTGGTCAATTTTACTACCAAATGGCAGCTTAAAAAAAGGCAGATCGAAAACAATTTACAATCTTATACCATAGTAGCTTCACATTTAACGCATAATTCCAGGTTTCTTCGCATGTTGTTTGAGACGTTGTAACAATCTTTGCATATTCTGTGGGAAAACTGGGGGTAAAGGAATGTGAGTATATTTGAAGACAAGTCTTTTTCTACTGCATTCTTCTTCTTCCTCCTCCTCCTCCCCTTGTTCTTCTTTTTAAATCTTTTCTGTTGTCTCCTTGGGCTGGGCTCTTGTCCTCCCTGAATTCTCAGGGATATTATGTCGACTATTTTATTAGGGATTGGTATACAGTTGGTAGATGAGCTGGCAGTTTTTGTGGTTTGCTGAGGAGTGATGATGAGGTCACCTTCCTCTGCTGCCTGTGTTGTATCCGTTTTTCTTTTGCATAATGAAATTGGTTATTCTCTAAAAAAGAAAATCTTTGCATATTCTCATTTGTTATTTAGCTTTGTTTTGCTATGGCAATAACGGGCCATAAGAAATCCAAGTTTTGTGAGTTTTGGTTTTGAAGTATGTTTGTCTGTCAAGAATTGTGTGTTTTGGCGTAATTATAATGATCTTAGCAATCCGATTATGATGCACACATCATGTAAGTTCAATGGAGTTCAGTCCCAAATATACATATGGATTTTCATGGTGATCGGGACCATTAATCTGGTGAGACACAAGTGGATTGTCCACAGTCCAAAAAGTAATTGGATTATCTAACCATCCAAGCACTGTGACTCTTCCTGTTGAATATGGATTGTTTAATTTTTTACTCGTTTTGTTTCATCTATCTATTTTCAGGCCAGTGATTAGGTGGCTACCGTAGCCTGATCCCCCTTATTTTGGGCAATGTCCCAAATCAATAGTCCCGATCTCCTTGAGGTGCATGTGTGTGGTGTTTTGGCCAGCACTTACCGCTTCATGAAATTCATTGAAGCACATGAATCATAGAATCTCCCTTCAATATACTTTATTGAGGCAATTTGCTTTTTTTTTTTTTTTTTCCCCCCTTTTGTTTCTTTTTTTTTTTCCTTGCTACTTCGCGCAATTGAAATTTGAGATTTCATAAGAGAACTGATTTTCTATTTTACTTTATTGATTTATTTTGAGTTAAAAATTTTGTTTTGAAGTATCATGTTATTGCCTCAGTAATTTGGTGTGAATTGGGCACTAAGAAATTCCCCAATTTCATTTTACAGATTCAATAGAAGGTTGCTTTTTAACTTTTGATGATGCCTGTGAGTGTTGTGCAGGTTCCGTTTCAGGTTCCACTTGAAGTTAACATAGTCCTTGTTGGTTTCAATCGTGATGGAGGATATAGGTATGTGCTGGATACACACAAGCTGGAAGAGTTCATGAGAAGCAGCTTCGCATCACATCGGCCCGCATGCCTAGAGACGGGCGAGCTGCTTGATATCGAGCATCATTTCATTTATAATGCTCTTCCTGTAAGCTCTCTGAAAACGTATCTCCATGTGGAAATAATTGTTTATCTGTATTTTTAATCTTAGTGTCCTTTTGGAGGAGTTTGAATGTTTGGGGTTTATTTCTTATTATTTGTATGCTATTTAGTGGGTAATTTGCATCCTCTTTCTTCAGAACTAACATAAATCATGCGGTCCCTGTCTAAGATATTTGCACTTTTATTATAACCATTTTGTATGGGTAACCTACTTCACTTGAAAACTAAAAAGAAAGACATAATAGGCTTGGGAAGGTTTATAGTTGAAGGGGATTTGAGTAATGTTATTTCCTGGGTAGCCAAGTATCCTTCCACTTCATGGCAATGCAACCATCTGTGCTGAAATTCTCCCATAAAAAAAATCTGCGATGAAATTCTGGATTCAGCCTCTGGGATAAATATTTCATTGGGATTTTTACCTGAAAATTCCTCACAATTGCTAGTTTTCCGGAAAAATACCTTTAGCTTTCATATTTACAAAAACATGCTTTTGAACCTACTAATGAGGGTAAAAAGACCTATTTGCCCTTATTTTGATTATGGAGAGGAAACCGGAAGACCCACGATAAAAAGAAATTAAGAGTTTTGCTAAGCGCACATGCGGGTACAATGAAGCTCTTGTACACTCCACACATGTGCCTGTGTGGCACATTCGTCTGAGATCTAATCCATCCATTAGGTTAGTCTGATCTTGTACATGTTTTCCCAGAAAGAAAATCTGGTTCTATCAGCATGCGGCCCCAATATTGGAAACATGTGGATGAGTTGGAAAAAAAAACTTCATCCAAGTTTCTCAGAGCCCTACATCTGTTTTACAAACTGCTGCCCACCTGGCAGGTGGATTAACCTGATTCTTGAGCTAGGGCTTCAATATAGTGGTGCCTTTCTAATGGATGGATTGGACCTTGGGAGAATGAAATAGTCAGAACAGAGCTCCAGTATGAAAATCTTCATTGGTGCGTGAACCAATTGTATACCACCACTGAAGAATACCGGAATAAGCAAATATTTAATTGACTAGACTGGGAGCACCTCCTTGGGTACTTCTATAGCTGGTTGACTGATGCAAGGTGTGTGCAGGCACTTGGAAATTGTACATGTAGCATATATTAACTCAAATAAAGTTGACTAGATTGAACCCTCTGTAGCCAAGTCACAATCCTAATAACAGATTGATTGAACAATCATATTCTCTGATTTGTGGATGCCTGTTTATAGAAATAGGACCACTAGATATTTATTTATTAATTTTTGTTTTAACCATCCAATAAATATCCACCAATCTGACATTCAGATAATGGAATAAGCTTAATTTTGGATTCATGATATATCTACACTGGGTGCCATAATTTGGATGGTTTAATTTGACTACTTGTGTGCCACATGTGCAAATTCGAAGGGCCTATGTATAATCTTTCACACTTTGCCAGTATCAAAGTTTTTCTTATTTAAAAACAGAGTGACGCTTTTTTAAGTTAACTACACCACCACACGCAATCGCACGTGCTAATTTGCTATATAAGGGATGATCCTATCCACACATTGGCAGGAATTCACTTTTTACACGACTCTAGCCAAAAGATCAAGCTGGTTCACTCATCAAAGGGCAACACTAGAACATCAAACATGAACTGTTGTCACGTTTTGTAACTATCAAGGTTGTGCATGTGATGTACTGTGGACAAGTTGCATGGACTGGTTCTGCACTAAGACATTTACACTGTGCGGGCCATCTAATTCATGGTTTGGGTGTCCAATACACACCCGTTGTTATAAAAGGTGACTTAATGTAGTAGACTCGCCTGAGGAGATGGAAGGGCTACTGAAGGCTTAGAAAATTTTCTGCTCACCTGTTGTGCTGTGTGCATGTGGAGCTAATGGATTGATGATCCAAACCATTTATGTCATAGGCCTCACTGTGGATGGTGGAAATTATGACTTGTTAAAACTTGAACATCCTGACCGTTTGATATTCCTAATTACATATGCACGTTTGATATATACAAACATAGCGATGCCCGAATTTCATGGGGTCTATGAGATGGATAGTCCGAAGCCCATTGACACCACTGTTTCCATCCATGAAAAGGCCTACTGGATGGACATTTCCCATCCATCCACCCTTTTGCATGTCTCTAGCGGATAGAGTGAAGTATTAGGTTCCTCGTGAGCCCATATTTTGCTAGCAGGCAGGATTATTTGTGTTGTTGGGTGATCCATCACTAGGATCACTGATTTGTGAGGCCATTATCTGGATATCCAGACAGTAGATCTACTAGCACCACTGTGAATGAGTGATGCCCCAAAAATATTCTTGATTGAAAGAAAAATAACCCTTTGATGTTTAAAGCATCAGCCTGTAAAAAAGGGGTCCACTCATGTACACGCCACACATTTGCCAGCATGCCATGATATGCCTGAGATCTAATCCAATCCATTAGAATGACACCACTATATTGATGCCCTAGCCCAAGAATCAGGTCGATCCACCTGTTGGGTGGTCTACAGTTTGCGAAATAAATGTATGGCTCTGAAAAACGTGGATGAAGTTTTTTTTTTTTTTTTCGTTTATTCTTTCTTTGATGATTTTTTTTTTCCCCAACCCATCCACCTGTTTCCAATATTGAGGCCTACATGCTGATTGAACCAGATCTTCTTTTTGGAAAAAAAAAAAAACATGTATAAGGTCAGACTAACCTGAAGGATGGATTAGATCTTGCACGCATGTGTCATTCCCAGCACATGTGTGGTGTGTACACGAGCTTTATTGCACGTGTTTGTGCTTAGCGAAGCTCTTTATTTCTTTATCATGGGTCTTCTGGTTTCCATCTCCTTTCTCAAAATAAGGGCAAATAGGTCTTTTTACCGTCATTGGTGGGTTTGGAAGCATGCTTTCGTAAATATGAAAGCTGAAAAGTATTTTTTGGAAAACTAGCAAATGTGAGGAATTTTTGGGTAAAAACCCCGATTTCATTTACTCATATTTTTAGGGAAGGTTAGTCAAATGGCTGGCATTTTAGCTAAACGAGGTGACGGAAGGGAGTCTCTTTGCATTGGGAATGCTTTCTTGCTCCGGCCCCTGATGGTTTCATCTATTTCTGAAATAAACCTTCGTTACTTAACCAAAACAAACAAAAATTAAAGAGGCAAAGCATTCATTGTTTCCTAATTGTTCTAGCTAACCACTTTCTTAGTGATCTCTGGTTTAAAAGAACTATGCTTATGTTGATCTAACATAATAAAAAAATAAAAACCGACAAGACGAAAACTCAAGGCTAATTAACTTAAAATCCACAGTTTGTCAAACCAACAAGGCAGACTTGCCAATTGCCATTGCGCAACGACTGACTAATTATCATCACGGTGGGGGTCCTGTGTAAAGTGTTCCAGTGGCTTAAGGAGTGGACTCCTTGAGTGTCTGTAGGATTGGTTTCAGAGTTCTGGGAGCTCTTTTGTATGGGCATTCTTTGTTTTTGTCTTTCTTTTCTTTTTCCTGCTGTAGGCTTGTTCCTGTTCTGGCTTTGCCTTTCTGTAAAGATAATTTCATCGTTCTAAAAGAGACCGACTGACTAATTATCATCATTATTATCTTTGAACTGTACCACCAAGTGACTTATTATCTTTCAACTACGTTAACTTAATAACTCTTGTTATAGATCTCTCTCTCTCTCTCTCTCATAGACCTGCTTTCTTATCAGTTAATTCATGCGTCTTATATTGTAGGCTGGACAACCAGAATTAATAGCTCTCGAGAAGTCATTGAAGGAAGCTATGGTTCTTACTGGAGTTGCTAGAGAGGTAACTGCTGTATCTAATCACTTGCTCTGCATGATTTCTTCATGGTGCACATGGCACACTGCACTCTGTCTAGACCTTGGCAACATTGCTTACCTGCAAATTAATTGAATAGCTATCGTTCAATTTCTAGAGTGACTATGGAAGGGAGGTCCCCTTGTTCGAGGTGGATGCAGCAATCGTGGAGCCAATTTTTGAGAAACTATATTCCTTTCTATTTGATATGGACCATAGTGGATATTCTGCAACGGAGATGGACAGGCCTGTACCTAGTGTAATATTTGTTCTCAATTTTGATAAGGTACCATTTACAGAAACTTAAACACTCATTAATGGGTTATGGTGCTAGCAGCATCAGTTGAGGTCAAAATCATTCCATGTATTTTAATGTAGCAGTAGATTTATTTTATTACTGGATTAAAATATATACATTAGTTTTTCTTATAAATTATGTCTTCATATGGATTTAAATTAAAAAAAAAAAAAAAAAAAACAAAACAGTTTCATGATTATATGATAGGCCATTAAAAAAGAAAAGTACATGAGGCCTTTTCTGATATATGTTGTGATTGCTTACTGCTCTGTTGTTGCATCTCTTACAGGTGCGGATGGACCCCAGAAACAAGGAAATTGATCTTGAAAGTTTAATGTACAGCAGAATAAATCCACTTACACCTGAAGAATTGAAAAGACAAGAGGGAGATTACATCTATCGCTATCGTTACCAAGGAGGAGGAGCTTCTCAAGTTTGGCTGGGCTCTGGCAGGTATATTTATGATGAATACCGTTGTGGCAGAATTTACTATTTTCTAAGTAATAAAATGTTATGCCTAGAATCCGGGTTATTGGTTCAACTAGATGGAGGTCACATTGTAATGGCAGATGATCAAACTGACTTCACTTTTGTAGAAGAGTATGTCATAGACCATTTGAGACATTGATCAATTGCCAAAACTACTTTAAGATAAAAAGAACAATCTATTGTGTGTGCATGGAAACTCTCTTCAGTTTTATTTTGTTTTGATAAATGACAAATTTATAAAGGAACACTCTTCCTTACATCATTTTTTTTTTTTTTTTTTTTTTTTCAGTTTTGTTACATAATCTTTTCCAATTTAATGAACTCTCCCCGAATTGTTACCGCCATCTCCCAAATCCCCTTTCCAAGTCTGAAGCTTTTTCTAAATGTAACGGTATTTAACGGTGATATGGTAACCTGAAAGATATATCCTTGATGTTATCATCATCATCATTCTATTTTCCGATTTAATCATCTGATCACTCATACGTGCATGCAGTGAAGAATACAGACTCATTCTGCTTGTAATGCCGGACAACACTACCTTTTTTCCTTCTTATTTTGGCGGAGTTTTTATTTTTATTTTTATTTTTTTTCACTTCTTTATTTGATGCTAATGCTTTGTCCACACTGAACAGATTTGCAGTCATTGACCTTTCAGCAGGCCCCTGCACCTACGGAAAGATCGAAACTGAGGAAGGAAGTGTCAGTTATAAAACACTCCCACGGTTATGGAATTTAATCTTTCCAAGAGGTTCAATCACTGCTAGTGCTAGTGCTAGTGCAGATCATGATATTTTCATGGGACAGCTTGGAGCTATAATTTCAACAACCATTGAGCATGTCATTGCTCCAGATATTAGGTATTTCTTCATCACAACTTCATACAGTGAGCTATGCATTTTTTGTGTTCCTTTTCTGATTGACCATCATGTCCCTTTGGGAGTACTTGAGAATAAAATCAAACCATGTATGATGTGTATCCACTCCTATTTGATCATGAAGCAGTTTTTAGATTTTCAGAATGCACTTGAAATCTGTTGAAATCAAGTCTGGAGGTCAATATTTTTGAGAAAAAGAAGGCCAGAATTGCCAGTTCAACTGCCAGCATGGATGCTTCACTACCTCTTCTTCTTCCCAAACTATAGCTGTGCGTGGAGGGGACTGAGGCAGATAATTGTCTTTGTAGCTAGGGTACTGTTTCCAGTTTTCTGATTGATGGTTACTGGAATTGTATGCAAAGACATCGTTGGATGGTAACATTAATCAGTTACTTGAAAATTCAACTTCTTGATTAACTTCCTGGGTGTGATCACTGAAAACAGGAGAACCTGTTTACTCTATTAAGCAAGTGCATCTCAGCATCTGTCCCTTCAACTATGCTATAGAACTTCAAAACTGATTATGCTTCTTATGTATTAACCAAATGCATGATTTCATGTTCTTTTGTTTGGATTCAGGTTTGAAACTGTTGACTTGACAACAAGGTTGCTTATACCCATCATTGTCCTACAAAATCATAACCGGTACAATATCCTTGCAGCTGGCCATAATTACAGTGTAGATATACAAGCAATTGAGAAAGAGGTGTGACATTTCTTTCCAACTTCTTTCCAGAATCATTCGCAACTTGAAAATGTCGTTTCGGTTTTCATTTTCTGATTCATAGTATTCCATCCATAGTTTATTTGTATGTTTTGAAATGATTCTCATGCCTAGTTTCTTTCATATTTATTATTTGGGTTTTGCTTGTGTCCTGTATGAGACCATTGTTGAGAGCCCATTGTTGAACTGGGATCAATGTTTTAGAAGCAGGATTGGAGTAACCTGGTTCGGCCAGAATCAGCAGATCATGCGGTCAAGTTTCATCTATTAAAACTTATCTGGATTTTTCGATGGTAAACTGTCCAAAGGTTCCAAACAGGACAGTTTGCTGTAGTTTATGAACTTGATTTTAACTTGGATATGTTCCATTCTAAACTCGAGTGTGCAAACACCTCCAAGTATTCTACTATTCTTCTCCTTCCAAATGCTTCAAACAATGTGTATGGAAGGATCTTCAGTCATACACACCCTGTATTGCCAGGGGGACCACTTGACTATCCTCTAATAACATCTGATACATTTTCTGGTAACAGCTTAAAAAGACTACCCACACCTATTGTGCCTTCATCCATTGGATGAAGAGGTCACCAACCCTCTCTCCAACCTTCCTGGACATACATCATGCTTGTGAGCCAGATCTTTCTATTCTATAGATTGATAGCAAGTGATGTCACTCAAGAAATTTGTTATATTTCTCTTGCCATTCCTTGGAATAGTAGCTTAAGGCGGCCTAGTCTGATATCTGGATCTGTCAGTGATGAATACTTAACAATCGTCTCTAATCAGTCTGAATACTTGTAATCAAACAATGAGGAGGTGCTAGTGTGTACTGCTGGTGTTTTGTGATCCACTGACAAATATTTGGTAAGAAATAAAGTCCTGTGGTGGGGAAGTAGTTATTTGGAATGTTAATTTTGTGGCAAGGGTTCTGGTGCCTACTTGTTAGAATCATCCAATAGCCAAGGTTAGCATGGAAGGTGCTCGGTTTAGAATGCTACAGCTCATTACATTTCCAACTACCAAGTGTTTGTGTCATACATTGCATAGTTGCAATTTTATTGTGACATGAGACACAAAGGCTCTCCATGCCTACTTGTTAGAATCATCCAATAGCCAAGGTTAGCATCGACGGTGCTCGGTTTAGGATGCTACGGCTCATTACGTTTCCAACCACCAAGTCTTTGTGTCATACATTGTGTAGTTGCAATTTTATTGTGACATTAAAAAAGGCTGTCCATGCTTGTAACAATCTTCTAACACTTCAATGTGATGAAAACTTAAGAAGTGGATTTTTTATATGGTTTTGGTGTAACATGTCCTTTTCAGGTGAAGAAGATGGTCCATGCTGGGCAGGAAGTTGTAATTGTTGGAGGTTCACATGCACTACATCGTCATGAAAAGCTAGCAATTGCTGTTTCAAAAGCAACGCGGAGTCATTCTCTCCAAGAAACAAAGAGTGATGGGCGTTTCCATGTTCACACCAAGACATATTTGGATGGTGCAATTCTTAAAGAAGTGGGTTTATCCTTCCAACTTTTCTGTTTGTGCACGTCTACTTATTGAGTCATGATACATGATCATCTCTAACATTCTTCTGGAGTTACATTTTTGAAGCAAGTTATTTCAATGTATTTTGACCTACTCTTTCAATTACACAATGGAATATATCCATAATCCAATTTACAAATACTTCCTTGGAAGCTTACCTTGTTTTTGGAGATTATTGTATAAGCTGGTATTTTTTGTCAACGCTATGAACTTTGGGTTTGGATTGATCTTGTGAGACATCTTTCCATCATGGTAATGCAGGGGCATTTTCACACTGGGCTCGAGTGGATCGCTTGTGAGATGCAGGGGCACACTCGGGGTGGGTGCGGCCCACGGAGGAGGTCTCGTGTTCGAGACTCCCATGAGATGTGGGGCCTGGGCTATGAGATAAAGGGATTAATTTGCCATACTCTAACAGTTCGAGCTTTTAGAGCAAGTGGTTAATTGTCCTGCATCACATGGTTTGCTATTTCTTTGGGAAAATACTCCAATGGTCAGATCTCTTCACAGTACAGATCTGCCTGCACTTTGTCTTTGAATTTTCTGTCCAAATTAAATTATAAATATTTATATATTATTCTTTATTGGCGATAAGGTTTGGAATCTGCCAAGAGTCAGGTGCCAATTGTGATAACTGAAATTCCCAAATAAGATTTGGGAATAATCAAAACTAATTAATCACTTTATTGATGCCCATTCATGACTGTACAAGATTGACTCACAAAACATAGATGTAGGAGAGAATCTGTCAAAACATGAGGTTCAGTGAGCCAATCATTAATTTGGAAAAGCGGCCAACCACAAGTAGACGATCTGGTTCCTGTAGTTTGACTCAAACTGTCTATTATGATATTTCATGTAGGAGTTCTATTTCATTTTACAATGACTTACACATATAACAACTTCACCATTTCTTTTGAAATTCACTTACTGAAAGAGCAAGCCTATAACTAGCATCATTGATTCATTTGAGAAAATATTTTAATGCAGGAAATGGAACGTTCTGCTGACGTGCTTGCTGCTGGTTTACTTGAGGTTGCTGATCCTTCTCTCTCGAGTAAATTTTTCCTCCGCCAGGTTTGTATGAATTTTGCTACATGCATACACATTATATCGTGTTTGGTTTCTGTTCTGTATTTCCATCTGTTCCATCTGGTCTGTGTTGTCCTTCTGATTTTTCTTCTAATGTTTATTGTTAGTCATGTATGTGTCTTCCTAACTTCCATTTCACCTTCCTCAGCATTGGATGGATGAATCTGATGGTTCTGAGGATTCTATAATCAAGCATCGCCCTCTTTGGGCAACTTCCAGCCCTAAAAGTGAAAGGGACAAGAGAAGGAGCAGACAAAAGAAACTGGGAAATCTGTATCGAACCTATGGAACCAGAGTGATTCCTGTGTGAGCATATCATGCACTCATGCCAACAGTTACTCGTCAATCATATATATTGCTGCACTGCTATTCTTTCTTTTCTTAATTGTCCTTGTGTTTTTCCTTGCAAATTACATATGGCATTTTCAGAATTCTTTTCTTAATTCACCAGCTAAACCATTAGACCATAAGCTGCACCACTTAATCCTCGTATATGGTACTATTTATTATTATTGTTGTTGTTGTTTCTTTTTTGGAGAAGACTGTTGATCACCAGTAGAAGGACATGAGTTCTCCTACGAGTGATAGTAACTCATTTGAATTGTTTAATCCATATCGACTTCAACAAACTCTTTAGTTGAATATATACTATAATGATACCGCTTTGCAAGTTAAAATGTCTACCAGTACTGTGTTTGACTTTTACTTTATGTTCCTAGTTTCTTGTTAAATTCTCATTTCACTTGATAAAAAGAAATTGTTAATGAAGAAACAATGAAAGAAATGGATCCTATCACAGCCGAAGCTGATGCAGGACATGAAATTCAAGTATGATGTGCAAGAATTCGGGCTTAGATCATACCAATTCAGAAACAATTATACAAATTCCACATCCCACATGATAGTCCAAACATTTAATGAAAGGGGAATCTATGCGGATCCAGGCCGACACAGGCTAGGGTTGGACCAATAAAAATTATAAGCCAAACGATGTCAAAGAGAAATAGAAATCAACCACACATGCATAAGAATCAGTCCCTAATCCAAGGGATTCCCCAATTTCAATTCGAGGAACCCTAGGGTGAAAAAAAAAGGGGCAAATAAATTAGGACTAATGCAAACTAAGGCTAGGGTTCAGAAAATAGGAATGAAAAGAGGAAAACCAGGGGAAAACCTGACCCAGAGAAAGCTCCGGTGTGCGGATGGTGACCTGGAGCTGACGCACGTGCGCGGGTTGGTTGGCCGCACGTGTGATGGAAGCCCGCCTCCGCAAAGTGACACCTAAGCCTTGGTCGGCCGGGGGAGACCTCCAATCCTTCCAAGTTTGACGATGATCTGAAGTAAGGTCGAGGCGTAGTGCTCCGCCGAAGTTTCAGCCCTCCTACAAGTTCAGATTATGGAAACTGGCTGTAGGGGGATGAATAGCTGCAAAGGTTGGAAAATTTAAAACAATAATGATGATAGAAGATGAGAGATATGGATGGAAGATGGTAGGGGCGGATGAGGATAGATGTGGTTTTGCACCACGGTAGTTAGCCATTCGAAGAAGGGAGGGCTTTGCACCCACTTTTGAATTCTTCCACGACTCATGAAGAGAGCAAAAAAATAAAGCAGAAATTTTTATTAAACTTGAATGAATGAAAAGAATTATAAGGGGTGCCTATTTATAGGGAAAACCCTATACCCCAAAAACTTGCACCATGTGCGCAACTTATTACTTGGTGATGAAGTAAACTAAAATAAAAACCAAATAAATAAATCTAAAGCGTTGACGATGTTCTAAATAATAACAATAAGCAAAACCTAAAATATAAAATCATTCCGACGAGTGGGACACGATCATGAGATCCCATGATGAGCTTTTTTTAACTATCGGGCCTATCCTTTTGAACCAAAACTTTGTCTTTTAGTTAGGAGGCCCTCTCTGGACGTCGTCATCGAGCCAGATTGATGGTGGGGCCCTCCTTCTACATACGTACGTGCATAGGGGGGTGGTGTGCGTGTGCGCATGATGTCCCCATCAAAAGCACTCGCTGTGTTGACATGGTTCTATCTTGTTTGATAGTGAAAGAAAGGAGTTTGCAGAAGTTTTTATGCAACATCTTCAGT
Organism: Magnolia changhungtana; assembly: GCA_030180095.1. Classification (NCBI taxonomy): domain Eukaryota; kingdom Viridiplantae; phylum Streptophyta; class Magnoliopsida; order Magnoliales; family Magnoliaceae; genus Magnolia; species Magnolia changhungtana. The sequence continues at coordinate 2,008,755 of JASAUF010000540.1, read as the reverse complement.
TAGTCTATTATATATTGTTTTGAGAACAAACAATGAATTTCTTAATCGATTGTGAAAGAGAAACCAACAGCAGAAGAGCAAGCAATTTGGCTTGAATGCAATAGCAGGAGATTTCAGGATCATGTTCTTTGGGTGTGGTTTTCTTTTTATATATATATATATATATATATTTTATTATTATTATTTTTTTTATAACATTGACAATATCATTAAGAAAAGGCCACCAGCGAAAATTACAAATATACAACTCATTTACAGTGATTGCCATGAAACTGGGAATTGGCTCAAAAAGTTCGAAGCCAAAGCCCATTCCATAACATGGAATTTAGCCCTTTTGAAAACATCTATGGCTTCCCCTATTCAGTTTCTGAAACATCGATCGTTCCTCTCTCACCATAGACCCCACAACTTTCAAGAATATACTCAACCTCCAGATTGTTGACACCCTTTTCCCTATTCCCTCACCATGCCATGATAAAAGAAAATAATCTATTGAACACGACAACACCCATACCACTCCAAAAGGATAGAAAAAAAAATCATTCCAAACATCTCTCGCAAAAGAGCAATGGATGAAAAGATGATCCACAGATTTTGTATTTTGATAGCAGAGCAGACAAACATTTGGAAGAAAGAAATTCCTTTTGCAAAGGTTGTTAACAATTAGTACCTTATTCCTCCCCACTAGCCAAGTAAAAGCCGCCACCTTCAGCGGAGCACCATAGCCCCATTCGAACTTTGTTTGACATAACCTTTCACTTTCCATACCACCACTTACCATTGGATAGAAAGGCTTCACCGAGAATTTCTCCGATTTAAGAAAGTCCACGTTTGCGATTATCAAGGACTCCTTAGATAGCAACTCGAGAAGACGAACAAAATCCTCAATCTCATCATCTGCGAGATTCCTTCTGCATGGAGGAGCCCAACAAACTTCCTCCTCCCTCATGGAGAGGCAACAAGCCACTCTTAAACCTTCCTCCCTCGCTATCCCCGATAACCTTGGAAACATATCACACAATTTGATCTCTCTCACCCATTTGTCCTCCCGAAATCTAATATTTTTTCCATCCCCCAAGTGAAGACTTATCCATTTGCACACGAGCCGCCACCAACTTTCATAGATAAGAAGCTCGATATAGTGAAGAGGATTTGGTCCACCACCTTATTTCATCTGCCCCATATTTCCTTCCTAACATCTCTCTCCGCCCAGCTCTCACTTCTACACCAAACCTCCACACCCATGAACGCAAGATTTATTCCTAAAGCCTGCTCCTCAGTCAACAGGTTTACACACCTCCTCTCATTTCAAGAGATGAAATTTATGCTTCTCTTTTGTATCTTTCCACAAAAAATCCCGCCTTAATTTCTCTAAACCGTTGAGCACTGATTTGGGACATTTAAAAAGAGACATAAAATAGACCAAAAGATTCAACATTGACGCTTTGATCAGGGTAATTTTCCCATCCAGGGATAGAGATCTGGATTTCCATTTGGTCATCTTACACTCGCATCGTTCAATCACTTTATCCCACATGTGCTTTGTTGGTCTTCCAATACAAAGTGGAAGCCCAAGATAAGTTGTCGGAAAAGAACCCTTCTTGTACGCAAAGATTGATGCATAATTTTGAATTTCTTTTTTTGATAAACCGACCTTAGAATCTCACTTTTCCTAATGTTCACCTTCAAGCTCGACACCGCCTCAAAGCATACTGAAATCGAATGGAGATTTTGCACTTTCACCTCATTTGCCTTGCAGAATAGCAACGTGTCATCTGCATACTGAAGGTGTGAAATATGGAATTCCGAGTTGTCACCAAGCCAAGCTCTGCCCTCTCTCAATCATTTTACTGAAAGCCTCCACAACTGTCACAAATAAGTATGGAGATAGAGGATCACCTTGACAAAGCCCCCTAGCCCCCTAGAAGCTAAAAAGAAACCATTTGGCCACCCATTCAATAGAGAATTTAGGCAAGCTCACACACTTTTGGATCCATGAGCACCATTTAACCCTACAACCCAACTTGCCCAACATTTAGTATAGGAAAGCCCAATCCATGTGATCATATACCTTTTCGATATCTAGCTTGCAAACGATACCCTTTTCCCCTTATCTATGTAGGAGTCAATACATTCATTTGTCAATAAAGAGCTGTCAGCAATCTGCCTATGATCCACAAAAGCCCCTTAATAGACATATATTACTTCTCCGAAAACAACACAGAATTTGGATGCCAAAAGTTTTGCTAGGATCTTATAAGGGCCACCTAGCAAACTGATAGGATGGAAGTCTCTAAGGCATTCAACACCATCCTTTTTAGGGATAACTACTATGAATGTGGCCCCTAACTCCGCCACGATTGTACCTTTTTTGTAGAATTCCTTCATGAAGCCTATAATGTCCCCTCTGACCACCTCCCAAATTTTATGATAAGATGCTATCGGAAATCCATCCGGCCTAGGGGCTTTGTCACTGCTTTATTCTGATACTGCTTTCTTGATTTCTACCTCAGAAAAATCCTATTCCAAAGATTCCACTGCTTCTGGGGATAAAGGGTCGAATTGCAAGTTATCAAGCACCAACCTGTGCCAAAAGTCTTTCGGCAATAAGTTTTTATAAAAGTTGACTATAGATGCACATATCTTTGCCTTACCCTCTATCCTTTACCCCTCTACCAGTAGTGATTTAATTTTGTTTACATGCGCTCTAGCACTAGCAATGGCATGGAAAATTTTGGTGTTTTTGTCGCCCTCTTTCAACCAAGTTGCTCTCGACCTTTGTTGCCATTCGATTTCTTCCTCCCTCAACCTTTCATTATAGTTAGCGCGATATACCTCGCGCCAAGCTCTTTCCTCTTTTGACAATTCCTCCACCTCTTCTTTGGGTGTGGGAAAACAAAGGCTGAATGGAAGATCATTTGGTGGGCCATAATGCATGTTAGTGCACACAGACTTGTTTACACTTGAGGTGTACACAACACCCGTGGTGTACATTGTATAGGAATAATATTGGTCATATTAGTCTCCTAACTAGTCTTTGTTTCCTGATTAACTTTGTTTCTTATTCTTTCATAGTTTCCTATTGTAATTAGACTTTTGACTAAGCTTCTATTAGTAAAGGATTAAGGGGGAGAGGGTGGATGTGCATCAACCTTCTCGTCTCCTCTTATCCCTGTTTCCTATAGAGATGTTCTTGGATCTTGGGAGTTTTCTTCTTCTCTGTATTAATGGGATCATGCCTCAACACCCTTTCCTCCCTCTTAATAGAATTTTGGTCACCTCTCAAGAAAAGATAGAAGAGCAAGAAAAGGCCTGACAAAGCAAAGTGCATGACCCTCTCTTCACTTCATCTCATAGAAGAAAGACCATTTGAATGCTCCGAGGATTACAACATGAAGGATCATACTCAAAATGATAGACGGGCTACTCGGATGAAAGGCTCACAAGACCATTCCCCCCAAGTCTATGAAATAATCTCCTCAATGATCACCATATTTCTCCAATCTCGTACAATCTCAGCTCTCAGGGCGCTGCGAAATCCACCATATATGGTGCAATTCTTCTTTTGATGATGATAATTTACCATTGGACATTCTCCCACTTCTTTCTTTCCATGCACACTGCATATAGCACAGGAAAGCATTTTCCAAAGAATTGTGCCTTTGGCTGATAAAGGCCTCTTGACCAACCCCTCTATAGGATCCATCACCATCTAGGGAAGCAAGCCCTTTGGGAGAAGAACTTGCATATTCTGGTTGTGTCCAACTGTTACTGTTTAGGAAGAAATCATTGATCTTTGAGGATTCTGTATGTATTTGGATGTGCTGCTCCTCTCCTACCCATTTTACACCTTATTTTATTTAAAAGTTCCTATTTACCAGTTAATAGCAGAAGAGGATTAAGATTGGACAGCCATGCTGATTTTATGGCCTAGGTTTGATGAGAATGTCAGAAAAATTTGTTGATGTCTTTCTAGTTCTTTTGATACCCAAAGTTTTGATGTCTTGGATTGGATATGATGAGGATGTATAATCCTATTTTGGGGTATTGGGATATCAACTCTAGAGGTACATGAAAGGTATTACGTAACGGTATAGGCTGGCATATTGTTCAACTTGCTGGCTGATATGATAGGGGTGGTCTTGGTAAGCAGAAATAACTATTTAAACTGTCTAACAATTATCTTCTTTCTTTTCTTGTCTTTTTCTGAAGGATAACTAAATTTATTTAAAGATATATAAAAACAAGCTATATCTAGGAAACAGTAAAGAGGAGCTGATCAGAGTGTCCCTCTTGTCACTTCCTAGTTTGCAATGGAGTTGGCGACCTCCTTTGCAAGGGAAAAGAGGAGCAGATCACAAGTCTTTACAACTATCTGGTCACCATCTGGACTTCTGTGAACTGTCATTATGTGTTATATAAATCCTTGTTGTACAAATGATAATGCATGAAGTGTGCATAATATTTATGTTTACTTATATTCGTATCACTTGACAGCTTTGTCCTGTCACTGGCTGATGTTGATGCGAGCCTTCTGATGGAAGACGAAAGTCTTGTCTGGGCGAGTAAAGATGTTGTCATTGTTCTTCAGCATGAAAGTGAAAAGATACCTCTGAGGTAAACTACAGAATGTTTACTTGTTCTTCATTTCATGTGTATATTTGTTATAGAAGAACTTGATATTAACAATTCAGTCAACACCATGTAAAAAGTAGACCGAGTTTGCTTGTTAAAATGGCATTTTAGTGCATGGTATGTCTTTTTCTTTTTTTCTTTTTGGAAACTGGCAATCTGTTTTAGTTAGCTTTACGAGGATGTTTGGGACATTCGGGCTTTATAGATAACGTGTTCCCTACATGTTCCATAGGCATGTTCATGAGTTCATATCTCCCTAGAAGTAAATTAGATTTTTCAAGATGATAGACATTTAGCAAAGGATGCAAATAATGCAATGATCCTGATATGTTCCTTGTTTTAGAACATGTTACGCTTAAAAAAAAAAAAAGAATTTGTATGTCTCAGATCATCTGATGAAAGATGATGCCTGAATATTGTTGAACAAATAATTTAACAACAGTTATCGTATTTAAGTCATTTGTGGAGGGTTCTTGTCAGTGTTTATAGATTCTCATATCAATAAAAACGTTTTGTCCATCCACTATGTCCTCCTTCATAGAGGAGCTTGGCTTAGAATCTGCATTCTGCTCGGCATTGATTAGAGATCATCGGCACCTGGGAGTTGGATATGCTGGGTTGAAAAATGTCTTGTAAGATTAGGACATTTCTAGCTATATAAGCTTCAGCCAAAACCCACTGTATGAGGCCATGACAAGAGGACCAGGCCATGCAGTTGTGTAAAGTGACCGTGATTTCAACTAGATAACTTATCATGCATTTTATCAGTTTCAGCCTGCTGAATTTGCTTATTAGCTGAAATGTCTTTCTTGACAAATAATCTGATTATTTCATTTCAAATTATGCATCTCTACCTACAAGCAGTGTTGTCAAAATCCTATGATGTATAATTTGCGATTTGAGTTGAATCTTAAGCAAAGTGATTTGAATCCCTTTTTATATGAATCTTACGATTTTATAATTTGAATCCTACGATTTACCATTCAAATCCCAATTTACGATTCAAATTATACTTGTTCTCTTCTATTTAAGCTTCACTTGACTTTCATTTTATGTTTTTGAATTGGTGGGGGCTTTAAGAATCATTTAGAAAAAAAAAACCTTTAAAAAAAGAATTGTTTAGAAAAGCTAAATTATTTTATTTTATTCTTTATAAGAGATTAAATGATATATATTCTCTTCAACATTAAATTGTAGAGCTTATTTTATTTTTATTTTTATTTTTATGATTTCTTACTTCTTAAGTAGTCAAAATACCAAATTGGTGTGTGACTTACCTGGAATTTTTTTTAATGGATCGTTACACTCACTTACATGTATTGTGGAATGATGCTTAGAAATCAAAAAATATTTTTTTGTCGGTCTACAAAATCAAATGCTACTTTTCCAATGTGATTCTACATTCAAGAAAGTTAACAAGAACATAAATTTAAAGGATCCGTGTATGTTTCAAGGAAAATTTCTTGAAAGATAAGTATCCTTTAACACTATCATGACATGGTATTAGTTGGTGCATATTGATGGCAAAAGGATGATTGCTGAGTTTTTTTTTTTTTTTTTTCCTGATTTATTTATATTTTTCATATTTTTAAGAAGATCATAAAAAAATCTTATGATTTACAATATGATTTGTGATTCAATACAATTCAAACCCTATTACGATTTGTGATATGATAACAATTTTGACAACATTGCCTACAAGCTTCAGTCCATCTACATTTAAAAGGTAAAAGTATGTTGCATTTCCTTGTAACAGCTATGTTTCAGAAACAGAGAGAAGGTATGCTCTTCCGTCACAAGCACAACGCCACATTTTGGCTGGACTGGCTTCTGCAGTTGGGGGGCTTAGTGCTCCCTATGAGAAGGTTTCCCATGTACATGAAAGGCCAGTTCTTAATTGGCTTTGGGCAACAGGCTGTCATCCATTTGGACCATTCTCTAATGCTTCTCAAATTAGTCAAATGCTTCAGGACATTGCCTTGGTAAGACCACTATCTTTTGTGTCCCATCCTCTGTGGAAAGTCCAAATAAACTCAAAATGGTTATGGCGGCATGTCATGATTGGGGCTGTCAATGAACTAGGCGCAGGCCGGAGTGAGTTCTGCCTGAGCGTGGCCCATTTACTTATAGGACATGAAATTTAGGCATGGCCCAGCTCACGGGCCTGAAAATTAGTCCTGCACCCTGCACTTGACTGCTATAAATGGGCCTGGACTCGGGCTCGGTTTGGGCCACAATCGAAAATGTTGTCCAACTAGACCAAGGACTTGCCTATTTGTTTATCAGTCCAAAAATTGTTACCCAAGCACTGTCCGCGGTGAGCATGTACTGTAAGCCTGATGGGCTAGCCAGACTCATTGACAGCCCTAGCCACATTGCAATTATAATTGAGGGTCTTGTCTATGTCAGATGTCTGATTTCGGACTGTAACTGGCTTAGCAGGGAATCATTAGGAATATTTTTTCATTAATTTTAACAAACTGCTCTGACAGTTCCAGTTCTTTGTCTTAGCCTGCTTAGGGCTGGATTTTTTTTAGCATGTTAATGATATAAATTTTACTGTATCTGTTGATTTTTCACTTCGTAAAGCATATCTGATGGAACTTCATTTTTGCAGAGAAGTACAATATATGCACGTGTTGATTCTGCACTTCGCAAAATTCGGGATACTTCAGAGGTAGCAAGAGTTAATCACGAATTGGATGCCTTTTTATTCTAAAACATAATTTATTTAGATGATTGATATTGCTGCTCCCCAAATTGTTAATTCCACCATCCCTCAAGGTTGATTTTGTCAGTTCAAAGCACCTGTAGAAACATCTCTTTAAGACCAATTACCCTGCATGGTTGGAAATGTCAAAATTTGTGGAAGTAAGCTTCCCGTTTGTTATTCCAAGTTCAAGGTTTAATTTTGTGTCATTTTCGACAGGCCGTCCAGGCTTTTGCTGGGGAATATCTTAAGACAACCCTCGGCGAGCCGGTGAAGGGCAAGAAAAAGAAGTCAAACACTGAGCTATGGCTGGAGAAGTTCTACAGGAAAACAACTAACTTACCGGAACCTTTCCCACATGAGTTAGTCGAGCGGTTAGAACAGTACTTGGATGTAAGTAGCTCCTGTTTGGTGAAAATATGAATATTACCCATCTGAAATTATAATATCTGCCTGTGTAACTTTGTTCTTTTGCATTCAAGATCTTTGAAGATTCAAAGAAAAAGCAACACTTGATCAATGGAAAAGAATCATTTGGATCACTGCAAAATCATTTAGCCCTATATAACCACCACAACCACCACCATCATTATCATCATCATGGCGTTATCCCAACTAATTAGGTTCGACTACATGAATCTTTTTCTGACATTCTACTCTATCAAGGGCCATAACTTCAGTTAGACCATAGATAAAGTATTTTCTTGCTATCTCCACCCACATCTTTTTGGGTCTTCCCCTTGCCCTTTTAGAGCCTTCAACTTGTACCAACTCACTCCTAACCAATGCAGTTCTTGCTCTCCGTCACACACGACCAAAACAACTAAGTCTACTTTCCCTCATCTTATTACCTATTGGTGCTACTCCTAAATAGCCTTGAATACATTCATTTCTGGTTCTTTCCTTCCTTTTCTTGTCACTCATCCATCTCAACATACTCATTTCAGCTACACTCATCCTATGAACATGTTGTTCCTTTATTGCCCAACATTCAAGCCCATAAAGCATGGCTGGTCTTGTATTCATCTTGTAAAATTTCCCTTTCAGTTAGAGTGGTACATGACAATTACATAAAACTCCAGAGGCACATCTCCATTTCTTCTACCCTGCTCAAATTCCACAGCAACATCCTTCTCACGCTCTCAACTCTCTTGATTTATGGATCCAAGATATCGAAAGTAGTCATTTTGAGGGATTTCTTGGTCAACAATCTCAACTAATTCCTTGTTCACGTATAGTTATATATAACCCTATATAACCGTGTGCGAGAATTTGAAAAAGCTGAATTCGATCAGGTTTTCATCAGGATTCCAGAAAAACTCAATTTGTTCATGAGTTACTCAGTCAAGACTTAGTTGACTCAGCCAACTTGACTCAATGGAACTCAAAAATTTAAGGAAAAAAAAAAGAAAAGAAAAGAAAAGAAACAAAGAAAGGAAAGAAAACGAGAAGAAAGCAGAACTTGTCTCGGCTCACGAAAACTAGCAAGTCTTGGGGTTCAAGAGTTGATAAAAGCTTGACTGAGTTACTTGACAACATCCAATTGGATTGAGTTCTCGAGTTGAAAAGGTTTGCTGTATAATGTTCAATGTCTTGTTATTCTGAGGTTTTTGCTTGATTTGCTTGGTAACAGAATCTCGAAGAGCAGCTTGTCGATCTATCTTCTTTGTTATATGATCATCGTCTAGATGTCGCGCACTCAAACAGTTCAGAGATACTCCAAAGCACCATATTTACCCAGCAGTGAGTATCCTGTATTTGTCTTCTCCTGTTAATTTCAACACCACTTTGTTTTCTTTATATTCCTATGGGTAAGATACTCCTGTTTGACATGAATGCTTCCTAGTGGTGCATCAAGATGCATGGCATCTTTGATGCTCCAATGCTGTACAAGATTGATCCAAGGATTGTTGATTCATGCCATTAATCTGATGTGCCCCATCGTCGATAGGGATTACCCTTAATGGGTATCCCAGACCTGAAGTGCCTAGCCCTTTGACTTGGTGGCCTAAAAATAAGTTTTTACTTGAAAAACACCTCAGCAGTATAGATAAAAAGGTCAAAGATTGGATGGTTAGGATCTCCACCCATCTCGGAGAGTTTTGGGGAATGCATCTGTGGGTGTCATTTTGAATCAACAAAACATGAACCCCACTTGTATGGGTCTTCGCTCATCAGAACGGTTAAACATCTGGATGCATCAGGACCTTATAGTTCTCCCATTTCTAGTGACCTTTTTGACAATTTCCAGCTGTAAAATCATAGTACGCCATAGCAGTTGATGTTATGTCTTTTTTGACGGTTTCTTGCCTACTTTGTCATTGGTTCTGCATATGCTTTCTGCAATAGCTCTATTGAAGTGTTTGTCAATCGGGTCAAGTGCAGACGCCATTTTGAGCCCTAGCATTACTGATTCTTTTGACACAATCTCTCTCCCCTCCCTTTTTGTGACAGATACGTTGATCGTGTTCTAGCGACCGAGAAGGAGAAGATGCGGTGCTGCGACATTGAATACAAAGCTCCTGTGCAGTCCTCACAAGCTTTCATCTATGGAGGGATTCTTGTCGCAGGTTTCCTTGTATATTTCCTAGTTATTTTCTTCTCATCACCAGTCCGCTGATTGAAGTTCTCTACAGAAGAAAAAAAAAAAGAAAAAAAAAAAGAAAAAAAAAAATGCAACTTAGGACAGCTTCTATTGGTGAGTTTTTAGCACAAGTTTTTAAGAGCAGAGAAAAAAAAAAAAAAGAAAAAAAGTAAGTTCAATAGCATGCAAGCAGTCAGTAGAACGTTGTTTTTTTTTTTTTTTTGTTTAATCCAAGATGGGTCCCATTCGGCTGGGACCAGCCTACATTGTATCAACAACATCCTAGCCCTGGATGGGCTTTAAAATCAACACCCATGCCTGTTATTTTTCAAACCGGGTCTAAGTTTGCCTATGGCAACAGATGGTCAACCTATAAATGTGCGCCTTTTCTCCAAGAAAGGAAATTTTGGTGGTTGGTTTCCATGTAGCGGCACGCTCGTAAGCAATGGTAGTACCAGGCAGATGTGGGACCCACATGATGCATACATGACATCTATCAGATGCATCAGCTCTTTACCTCCGGGGCCCAAAAGTTAGGGTAATACATGAATCAGGTGGGACACACCACAGAAGAAGTTGAGAGGGGAAGCCCACCCTTGATTTATGTTGGGGCCCCACCACATTGTTTATATAGAATCCACGCCCATGGATGTGCAGACTAAAAATCAGGCTGGTTTTAAACTCTGGTGGGCCCAGTGAAAATCAAGTCGACTTTCCCTCCCAACTTGTTCACTGTTCTGTGGGCCACACTATAGGGAAGGCTAGGATGGAACCCTTCATCCTGGACAATCCTTCATCGTGCATCAGTCTTCTGTGGGAGGGTTAAGATTGTCCAATCAGGGGAGATCTTGTGCTGCGCAGCTCACTAATGAATGGTCCAGATCTCGTACAGGTGTGCCATGTGCACGGTTCTGCATGAACTGTTTCCATTATGGTCCCCCATCTTTTCCTTTTATGTATTTTGACCGTATGTCAAAATGACAGAGCTCTGTAGACAGTGAACTGTAGCCACACAAACGAGTCATTCAAGAGGCTAATGTGGCACTCGTGCGAATTGGCACGCGCGTGAACTCGGATACACTCACCATTTACAACGACCACTGAAAATTCCCTCACCCAAAAAGTTGGCCTGGCCCACGCTTCTTTATAAAAATGGTTTTTAATAATAATTCATGGTCTGGCCCACCTGATGAATGCTGTGGATCCTGCACAGGTGTGGCATATAGGCACGTGTCGAAACATTCATTCTCACGTGAGCTATCCTCACGTTACAGAACTCCATAAAGCTTAAGCCATATATACTCATGAGTGCATGACCAAGCGCATTCGTTACTCTCTCTCTTTTTCTTTTTTCTCTTTCTTATCCTTACAACAAACATCTATAACTAGCACATGCCATGCCTTTCTCATTGCCAATGGCCACGATGAGTGCCACGTCAGTGGACCCCATCCCTTGTACCCCGCCACCCCAAAACCCAGCGATCTCTTTTAAAACCATCACTCGCATTTTAGACACCAACTGCTACAATTCCCCCCAACATTTGAAGCAAACACACTCACAAATCATCAAATCAGGCCTCTTCCAAGATAACTACATAGCTGGCTCCTTGATCAAATGCTACACAGCCTCCAATTCCAGCTCTTTGGACATTGCTCTCAAGATCTTCAACGAGGTCAAAGCTCCTCATGCCTTCCTTTGGAACTCCATCATAAGAGCTTTCTTGGACAAAAATGCCCCTGAGAATTCCATCTTGTTCTACTCCAAGATGGTGGCAGAACAGTCCAAGCCCAATAAGTACACATACCCTTCTCTTCTCAAGGCCTGCACTGCTGCTGGAGCTGTTGAGGAAGGTATGCAAGTGCATGCCCATCTCATAAAGCATGGGCTTGGTGGGGATGGATACATACAGAGTGCTGGAATTCAGATGTACGCGTCCTTCGGGCGGGTTTCAGATGCCCGCCAGCTGTTTGATGAAAGTGGGGCGCCTGACGCTGTCTCTTGGAATGCGATGATTGATGGGTATTTCAGATTTGGTGATGCTGATGCTGCCGCAGTGCTTTTTGAGCAGATGCCGTGCCGGAATGTTAGTTCTTGGAATGCGATGGTTTCTGGGTATGCAAGGTGTGGGCGGGTTGAGGATTCTAGGCAGGTGTTTGATGAAATGCCTGAGAGAGATGAGATTTCTTGGAGTGCGATGATTGATGGTTATGTGCAGTGTGGGTGCTTCAAGGAGGCGTTGGGTGTCTTTCATGAGATGCAGAGGAGAGGAATTCGGTTAAGGAAGTTTCTGCTTTCGAGTGTGTTGGCAGCGTGCGCAAATGTGGGGGCGTTGGATCAAGGTAGATGGATCCATGCGTACATAGAGAGGAATTCGATGAAGTTGGATGCGGTTTTGGGTACAGCTCTGGTCGATATGTATGCAAAGTGCGGGCGTCTAGACATGGCGTTGGAGGTCTTTAATCAAATGCAATGGAGAGAGGTCTTTGAATGGAATGCTATGATTGGTGGGCTTGCCATGCACGGGCATGCCAATGAAGCAATTGAGCTATTCTCACGGATGCAGGCAGATATGGTTAGACCGGACAAGATCACCTTTGTGGGTGTCTTGAGCGCATGCGCTCATGCAGGGCTGGTAGAAGAAGGCCAGCAATACTTCAATTCTATGAAACAGGTGTTCGGTGTGGAACCCACGGTGGAGCATTACGGTTGTTTGGTCGATCTCTTAGGCCGGGCTGGGCTCTTAGATGAGGCTGAAAGTGTCATACAGAGAATGCTGATGAAACCAAATGCGGCCATTTGGGGGGCTCTATTGGGTGCTTGTAGAATTCATGGAAACGTTGAATTAGGCGAGAGAGTTGGCAAGATCTTGCTTGAATTGGAGCCACACAACAGCGGTAGGTACGCATTGTTATCGAACATTTACGCTAAGGCAGGTAGATGGGATGATGTTACGAATGTGAGAAAGCTGATGAAGGCAAGAGGGATCAAGACAACGCCTGGAAGCAGCTTAATTGACGTGGATGGCATCATCCATGAATTTGTAATGGGAGATGGTTCACACCCACAGATGAATGAGATTCGATCGATGTTGGAAGAGATAGTTGAGAGGCTGAGGTTGGAAGGGTATGTTCCGAACACCGCCGAAGTCTTGTTCAATATCGACGAGGAGGAGAAGGAAAGCGCGCTCTGCCAACACAGTGAGAAGCTTGCTATTGCATTTGGGTTCCTTAACATGGCCCCTGGGACAACCATCCGCATTGTGAAAAACCTTCGCGTTTGTGAGGATTGCCACTCTGCGACCAAGCTCATTTCACGTGTATATGGTCGCGAGATTGTTGTGAGGGATCGGGTGCGGTACCATCGATTTAAAGACGGGATGTGTTCATGCATGGATTTCTGGTGAATGTGTTTGATAGAACCAGCTTCGAAGTGCCCAGAATTCAATCTACGATTCTTTGATGTTATTAGAACTGCAAAGAAGGTTATTTGAAGAGGATGAAGAAAATCCACTAATTTGCCAATATGGCACATGTTTTGCAAGATCCAAGCCTTCCAGAGGTGGGGCTAATCGTGGATATTCATGGGCCCAAGAACAGGCCGGTCCACCGATGGTGGACCTACACGTGATGAGAAAATGGACTGTTAGAAATGTATGCATGGGTGGCGACCTGTGAAGTGTACTGGTATGATTTTTGGGCTAGGACATGTTCATGGCAGGACCCACCTGATGAGCGGCCTGGATATGGTGATCATGTTCTATGCTTGCACATGTGGATCCTCGAGCATGCAGAAATGAACACAAGGGAAGCACGTGGGAGAGAACAACGATGTCCTTCCTTGAATTTTTTCAGATTTACATGCCTTCGGCGGGAGCATTTTGAAATGGGTTCAATATCATTCTATTGCGTGAAACAGGGAGTATACAACTGCTGTTTAAAACACCCAAGCTCAATGAGGTCCACCATGTTTTATATGAAAAATCTACCCCGTCCATTAGGTGAGAACTGTTATTTGGACCGTACATACAGAATGTTAGCCTGATTAAAGGTTTATATGGGCCACAGCAATGTGAATAATGTAGAATTGCTCCTAAAGCATAAGTTCACGCTGTGTGGCCCGCCTGAGTTTTGTAACAGGCTGATTTTTGTATATTCTCTTCATCCTGATGTGTTACACCTGATTAACAGGTTTGATGAAAGATACGCAACATCGGGGGCCCACACACAAACCTATGGTTGGCATCTCATCCCCACTGTTCCATATGGTGTGGCCCATCTGAGTTATGGTTCTAGTTGATTTTTGTCCCTGGGGCCTAACATTGACGATAGAACCCGTTAGGAGGAGTGGATTTTACATATACAACTTGATGAGCCCCACAGACTAGGGTGTTTTATGGACGGTGTCTTTTAATCTACACATCTAGGAGAATTTGGAGTTGTCTATCTAGTCAACGGTTCGGATCCATGGCTCCATGTGTATGGAATCCTGCAAGTTAGCAACCTGTTCGTTCGTGATGAATAGGACCCTACATTTCCTCTTATTTCTATTAGTTTGGATTGTTGGGTAGTGGACCCCACATGCATTTGTAGGACGACTAAAGGCACACATCCTAACACGTCACATGTACATGGGACCCTTTCCATTCATAAGGTGTGCGACAGCTCATGCGCACATATATTCGTGCATCGCAAACAAAAGGCCACGTTTGGTGGCCATCTCATGATATCACGAAATCGAACTCAGATCTTATTCGATTCGTTTTCTGAATTGGGCCCTTGTAAGAAGGTGAAAGGTTTGAAATCTTACGCTTGACAGCTCCATGGGCCCCACTCACTTGTCTTAATGTATCTTGTCTATGCTTGATGCCGGTTATTCCATTTTGCAAATTCCATGGAAGATTTACTGGGGGTGTGTAGATAGATAGATAGAGAAGGAACACACACAACTAGTTGGACGGCTCGACTAATTGCCTCGTGTGGCTCAAATATCAATGGTGGGTGTCATTGTTTCCATTATTTTTTATCATGTGACCCACATGAGCTTTGGATTATGTTGATATTTGGGCCCTTTGCCTTAAAATAACATGATAAAAAGGATGGGCAGTATGGATTATACACATGCATTAAGGGCTCGTTTGGACAGGTGGATTGGAAGGGATTGAATGGTATTAGGGTGGATGGCATAGATTTCAAGGCAATGATGGTGTTGTCAGTGGATTGTCTTAAGGGCCCGTTTGGCCGTGTGGATTGGAAGGGAGTGAATGGTATTAGGGTGGATGGCGTGGATTTCTGGGTAATGATGGTGTTGTCAGCGGATTGTCTTGAGATCCATGGGATTGCTATATCCCTTGATCGATACATCGTCCCAAAGTTTGGCACGCCTTGATTCAATTAGGGGAGATTAAAGCTTCCGATCCCTTCCAATACCACAAACCAAACACGTCGCAGGCTAATTTGAACGGATTAGGATGGATTGGATGGGATTTAAAGGTAATGATGGTGTTGTCAGCGGATTGTCCGAAAATCCATCGGATTTGGATCAGATCACCTAGACTGTTTGGCACGCCGGCCATTCCCGTGATTTACCATCCAATCCCTTCCACTACCATCTAATCCCTTCCAATCCAACCGGCCAAACGGGCCCTAAGATCCATGGGATTGCCCGGGATTGCTATATCTGTATTGAGTCTGTTTGGCACACTCGACCAATCCCAGGAATAAACCTTCCCATCCCTTCCAATACCTCAAACCAAACACATCCCAAGGTAAATTCAAACGAATTAGGGTGGATTGGATGGGATTTAAAGGTAATGATGGTGTTGTCAGTGGATTGTCTTAAGATCCATGGGATTGCTATATCCCAGGATCAGGTCACCTGGTCTATTTGGCACGTCCGGCGAGATTTAACTTCCAATCCCTTCCAATACCATTCAATCCCTTCCAATCCGCCCCCTAATGTGAGCCCCACAAGTTTCATCTTTCCCACGTTTAAAGAAAGTTCCGTACATGTTTCTTTCTTAGCATATAACTTTTTATTTCCTAAAAAAACTATACACCCGTTTAAACGAGGGAAAAGTTAAGGGCCTGTTTGGGTGGTGGGATTAGAAGGGATTGGGTGGGATGGGATTAAAAAAACATAATTATTACCCATGGCAGGGATTGTCCCTGGGATAAAATTAATGCCATGCTTTGTTGATAATACGGCGATACATCGAATGGTTATACCCACCATCATTTGAAATTATTGAGAATAACACACATGTGTTATATCTAAACCATTCATTTGTTTTGTAACCTCACTTTATGGCATGGGCCTAAAAATGAAGTAGATCCAAAAATTATGTGAGCCCAAAGAAGTTTTCAATTGTAAGTATTCAATCCTCATTGCTTTCTATGGTGGGGTCCACTTGAGCTTTAGATTTACCTGATTTTTTGGCCCATGCTCTAAAATAATCTCGACAAATGGGTGGACGGTGTGGATATAGCCCACACATCATGGTGGGACCTACACAACTTGCTAACATTGAGTGAACTTGGCACAAGACCCAATGCAATTCCATTTAATGTAATTCCAAGCTTTTCCATTCTTCCCAAATATGGAGTGGAATTGGCATGGGACCATATGAATCCCATCCCACCTAATCCCTTCTAATCCCACCGCCCAAACAGGCCTTAAGGGCCCGTTTGGCCGGTCGGATTGGAAGGGATTGGATGGTAACGGTAGGGATTGGAAGTTAAATCCTGGGAATGACCGTGCCTGCCAATCACAGTCGGTGATATGATCCCAATTCCATGGATCTTCGGACAATCCACGGACAACACCATCATTACCTTTAAATCCCATCCAATCCACCCTAATCCGTTGAAATTTGCCTGCGGCGTGATTGGTTGGTGGGATTGGAAGGGATGGGAAGATTGAATCCCCGAATTGGCCGGCCGTGCCAAACGGATTGGGTATAGCAATACAGTGATATACCAATCTCATGGATCTCGAGACAATCCACTGACAACACATCATTACCTAAAAATCCACGCCATCCACCCTAAAACCATGCAATCCCTTCCAGTCCACCCGGCCAAACGGGCCCTAAGTCTCTTTAGAGCTTGACCATACATTAGTTTAGTACGGTCAATTTCCAAAGGAAAAAAGTGGCAGTTGGTAATAAATGAGAGGAAGGGGACGCTTGGACGCGGATTGCGTGCTACCCACGCTCGTCTCTTGCCACGAAATGGTCAGTTCTGCAGGCGGGCCCAACATGATGTATCTGTTTATCCACGCCGACCATCCCTTCCATCGTATCATTTGAAGCCATGTGTACAAAAATGAAGTAGATCCAACGCTTAAGTGGAGCACACCAAATAATAAGCTTGGGTTGCAATAAACGCACAAAGCATTAAATGCAAGAATCATTGGTGATGTGGTCTACTTAATCATTGGATCTTCCTCATTTTTATGGTCATACCTTAGAATGATCTTATAGAAGGGATGGACAGCGTGGATAAACAGATACATCACGGTGGCCCGCCAACAGAACTGCCCGTTCGTGGCTCGAGAGGGGGTAGGACACAATCAGCGTCCGTGATGCTTGGTCCTAATCAACATGCATTTGGCCACGTGTACAGTAGACAATGTCAGCGACGAAAAGTCCTTCCCTCCAAATCCATTGGATCTCCCTCAGCCATCAATAGACCCATTTTACATCCATCATTGTAAAACGGTGGTGATCAACCTCCTCACGCGTGGCCAGGGGTACAATAGGCCGGGCTCGGGCCTGAAGTGAGAATTTTACACGTCAACCCGATCGTTGGGCCTGAAACAGATCAAAATCCGGGCCGAGACGTACCCCAGGCCCGGCATGTTGACAGCCCTACGCCGGGCGTTTTGATATGGGAGCGGATTCGGTCAGGTCCCGTACACCACCGCGTTCGCTCGTTACTGTGGAGCCCACCTTGATGTATGTGTTATATATCCACGCCGTCCATCCGTTTTTAAAGCTCATTTTACGACACCAGTCCAAAATCAAAGAAGATCTAATACTTAGGTTAACCGCACCACAGGAACCAGTGGCGATTGACCATTAAAAATTCTTGTGGCCTACAAAAGTTTTAGATTAATCTGATATTAGTGTTTTCCATCATCTGGGTCTGTGTGATCTTATCAACGGGTTGGATGACAAATACACATTACAGTGGGCCATCAGAACATCTTCTAATGGTGGGCGTTCAATCACCACGGATGCCTGTGGTGTTGCATTCCTGCGACTCGGATCTACTTATTTTTGGATTCATGCCCTAAAATACAAAACATACATCAAGGTGGGCCACGGTCATGGCATGACCGAACGCGGTGTTAGCCCAAACTATCGAATCCACTCCTTCAAATATAGCTATCTATACCATCCAAATTGTGGGGCACACATGGATGGAGCGGATCTCTAAAATCACGCTGATGAAACAATCCTAGCCATGCTATTGAGTGGATGGTTGAAAGTAAAATCTTAACGGTCCTAATTAAAGGAGAAATCAGATGGCTTGTACAGCTTCTTAGTCTAATTGCACATCCACAAATGGGTTAACAGTTTGGACGGTCTAGATTGCCCTGCAACGTTGCCATGCGGGAGTCATACCTTTTCTTAAATGGTGCTAAACTTACAAAATAACATCCAATGACAGAATGCGCGCTCGCCAAGGAAGCAATCGTGCTCATCTAGGAATCTCCCAAAATTAGGAAGACTTTCTACTCGACTTTTTACCGCATTTATTACTTGGTACAATGGAGGACTATGAAAATCCGTACGCCAGCAGAAGCCAGCTAATACACAGCATACAAGAACCTACATCTAACCCGTACAAATCATGGGCCCCACTTCAGATTCAAGATCAAAACTATATAGTCGATTGGACTATGAAAATCCATACTCCTGCAAACAGCCAGCTAATACAAAGCATACAAGAACCTACATCTAACCCGTCCAAATCATGGGCCCCATTTCAAATTCAAGACCAAAATTATTCCGCTGAATATTATATAATTTCTTGTAGAAAATAGCTTCACATGTTTCTTATTTTAACCATCCATTCTGTGGCCGAAAATTATTCATGATAATCTCTTCAGTACGAGTTCCATACGTCATCCCACACGTATAAGTCCTTGCAACCGACTAAAGAAAGCGGGCCCCCATCGAGACGGGTCTAGCTTCTCTATATAAACCTCATTGCGTGAAATTCTTTTCAGATCCGTTTCGAGAGAGAGACCCGTTTCGAGAGAGAGAGAGAGCGAGAGCGAGAGCGAGAGAGAGAGAGAGAGAGAGAGAGAGAGAGAGAGAGAGATGTGTCCTTCCGGCAGATACCCGCGATCGGAATCTGACACGGGGTCAGATTTCCGGCCGGCATTCGACGTCCTCGACACTGACCGGGACGGCAAGATAAGCTACGACGATCTCCGGGCTTTCTACACCGGGTTCGCCGGCGCCGGCGCAACCGAGGACGACATCGGGTCGATGATCTCGATCGCGGACTCGAACAAGGACGGATTCGTCGAATTCGACGAGTTCGAGCGCGTCCTCGACTGCGGAAAAACGTCGCCGGGAAATGGGGTGATGGAGGACGTTTTTAGGGTAATGGACAGAGATGGAGATGGGAAGGTGGGATTCGATGATCTGAAGAGCTACATGAATTGGGCGGGTTTCATTACAAGTGATGAAGATATCAAGGCCATGATCCGGATGGGCGGTGGGAATGAAGGGGGGGTTTGTTACGAGGGCCTGATGAAGATCCTGACCGTTGATTTGGGGGCAGGGTTGTCGGCTTGATTTCTCTCGATTGTCACATCGCCGCATGTGGTGTTTTGTTTTAGTTGTTGTTTTCTCCGTTGGCGGAATCGAAAACAAAAGGGCCGTTTTCCACATACATGGTCCAACGCGTTTGTCGCATTTGTGTTTATTTTATTTGTTACAAGTCACTGTACACATGCCAAATGGACGAGATCATAACCGTTCATTTAGTTGGGTTTAATGGCTGTAGGGTATCTATAAAAAAGAAGGAAAAAAGAAAGAAAGATTTTATTTTTGGACGTTTCTGACCGTTGAATTATCGGCATGCAATGTTCACTACAGGTCGAAAATGAGCGAAGTCTCACGATCAAGGAGATGGCTTCATTAATTAATGGTTAGGATTGTCCCATCAAGCATTTGTCCTTTTTGTCCTAGCCAGACAGCGCGTAGTCACGTCGGTGCAGGACGATTCGCTGAGGTGGAAGGAGGACTTCGTGTAGAGCAGATCCACACCATCCATCGTTAAAATTTTCTGGGAGCCACGGAAGTTTTGGATGTAGCTGATATTTGTGCATGAAGGGGTTGGATGGCAAATAAACGTTATGATGGGCTTAGGAAGTTTTCAACGGTGGGTATTCAATCACCACTATTCCTGTGGTCCACCTGTGAATTGGGTCTAGGTCATTTAAGGTGGCAAAACGGATGGACGGTGTGGATATAAAATACAAACATAACAATGAGCCCTAGGGCCTAGCTACCTCGTGATTCCCGGTATCCAACGAGTCCGCGTTCCGAAAACGATTCAAAACTCGTGGGCTACACCTCGAGGAATAGTTTATTCGTTCAAACTGGGTGTGGGGTCTATAGTGGTGTGTCTATGCTATCAATCCACTCATCAGACACATCACGCCAGGATGAATGGAATCGACGAAAATCAGACATTCCAAGATTCAAATGGGCGACAACATGTGAATTTAAAATTTTAGGCATGATTTTACACCGTTTTCCATTATGTGGCTCACCTAAGTATTAGATTATATTAAATTTTAGGTTTCATGGTGAAAATCTGATGGTGTATCGTATGGACGGGGTGGATCTGATGAAAATTCTCCCCCACACGGTACTCGGTTAACGGTTGGCACGCCTTCCCTTGAATGACTAGTCAGGCCAGCGCATCCGTTTTTCTCGCATGGTGGAGACAATGGACCGTCAATGGCAAAGCACGGTTGAGATTCTTGCAAGAGGGACTCGATCCTGGTAGGGGCTTTTGGGGCCCTCCGTGATTTATGTGTTTTATCCACGCCGTCCATCCATTTTTCTAGATCATTCTAGGATATGAGCCCAAAAAATGAAAAATATATAAGGCTCAAGTGGACCACCCAGCGGGGATTGAACGCCCACCATTAAAAACTTCTTAGGAGGCATCAAGCTGATATTTATACTTTCCCCTCATCCAAGTATTTGTGAACTTATGATTACGTTGGAAGGTTTCAACGTAGTCGTCATGGGGTGGTCTACTTGCTAGGGGTGCACACGGGTCGGTTTGGTCCAGTTCCGGGGTAAAACCGGAACCGAACCGTTCCTAACGGTTCTAGGATTTTCGGAACCGAAACCGAACCGTTAGCATACTAGAACCGAACCAGAACCGGACCGTGAAAACCGGTTCGGTTCCACGGTTCTGAGTTTTTCAAATATGGACAGGCAGATACCTCTATCTTTTCTTGCTTTCTGTTGAAAAGAGGAACATCCCTTGGGACATTTTTTAGCACCCTACATAATGGACGGTTCAGATCACGAAAAGGGATGATTGGTGGGGCCCACTGTCAAAACCCAATCCATGCAGGTACGTCCCTGGACTGTTTTTGCATGGTTTGGATATTTTGAAAAAAGGGCCCACTTCTGATGGCATTCTCAGAGATCTACTCCGCTCATCCTCTTCATAGTAACGACTAACGTATGGGGACCACGGTTCCACGGTTCGGGTCGGTTCTACCTACCCCTAAACCAGAACCGAACCGTATCTAACGGTTCTTGTAAATTTGGAACCGGAACCGGAACCGGTACTGTCCAGAACCGGACCAAACCGGACCGATCCGACGGTTCCGGTCCGGTTCCACAGTTCTACCGGTTAAATGTGCACCTCTACTACTTGCCTTCTGGCTCATGTCCTAAAATGATATGTAAAAATGAATGGACGGTGTGAATAAAACACATACATCACAGTGGGCCCCACAGTTCCACAGTCTGTGCGAGGACCCAGTCCATCCTGGAAGAGGCAGGACGCAATCCGCGTCCCATGTGCCTTGGGCTTGATTGAACAAGTTGACCCATGTTTATTACGATAAGCCATTCATATCATGGGCCCCACCCCACAATTGGTGGGCCACTAGCTAAAAAACTTCTGGATCGGAGCATCCTAAGCATCTAAAATAAGTGGAATGAGGTTTAGAGTCTCCAACGAGTAGCAGACAGAAATTCCAATAGAATAGCATCTATTGGGGAATCTAGTGACGGCGATGGACGCGGTTTTCCTGCTTTCCCAGGAAGTTCGTGTGCAAGATGCTGGGTGGGGGCCACTGAGATGTTTGTGAGAAATCTACCCTCTTCATCCACTTTGAGAGATATGCGAACAAAAATGATGTGTATACAAAACTTAAGTGGGTCACACAAGAGAAAACGGTGGGGTTCTTTGGGCTATAATTTTTTTCTTTTAGGAATTTTTTTTTTGGTATTGTTACTTCATCCCAGTGGTAATGACCTTATAAACGGTTTGGATGGCATATAAACACCAAGGTAGTAATTTCTTTTTGCAATTTTCCCTCTCGTGTGACCCACTTGAGTTTTGGATCCACCTCATTGTTTGTCACATTTCCTAAAATGAGCACTCAAAACGGATGGACCGGAGATCTCTCAGAAACATCTGTGGCCCCACCCAGCTTCCTTCGCAGGAACTTCCTGCTAAAGGCTTTTGCAGGAAATCCGCGTCCGACGGGATGTATGAGAACGTGAACAAATAATAAAAGAATATATCAGAACGCTAATAATATTCTTACGAAAAATTAATAAAAAAAAATATATATCAGAACGTGAATTGTTTTCTAACGAGAAATTCTGATACTCTGGTAGTGTAAACGATGATATGCGGGCACTTAAAAATTATTAAGGGTCCATTTAGCTAGGAGATCCCACATAATTGGAATTAAGTTAATTCCAATTTTAGTGGGCCACATTCCCTCCGCCTCAGATTCAACCCACTTTCCTCCGAATGATAGTAATCGGTGCCGAATAGCTTTTTTATTTTATTTTTTTAAAATTGTATATATTCGAATGAAAGTGCAGCTTTAGTAAACCGAATAGGGCATCGGGCCTATCAAAATCGGGTTTGGCTTAATATCAATTTCGCGGGACCTGCTGCCTAAACAACCCGTAAAAAAATATAATAAATTTAAATGAAATCGTCCAAATTATGAGTCCTAAATTAGATGTATCCATGAATTGCCTCCATTAGTGGGAGTCAGTCATTTGGGACTGACTGAGTCGAGTTCCAAAATTTAGTCAGCCTAACTTGACTTGTTGTATGCTGCATGTACAATTTATTAGTGCCTGTTTATCAAGTGACATTAGCAGCGGAGTATCAAATAACTCTCGTACCCATGCATCAGTGATCTACACTGTTGATATTTATGGAAACTAGTGTGGACAGGGCATTCATCAAAATATCCTGATTCAACACTTTTGACTCTTCAATTATACTGAGTTGTAAATAGAAGGTTATAAGGAAAATACATCAAAGCCCAAAAAGACTCCGAAGGTTCCAAACCTTCCCATCTCAAAGAGTTTTGGGTCATTCCAGGTCATCCCACAAGATAAACGGTTTGGATTAATGAGCCATGGACCAGGATTGTAGTAAATAGGTGTATCAATACACGATTGCCCAAACCTATTTTTTGGGCCGTGTCAAGAGTAGCCAACAATGCCCAATTAATGAACATGCAAGGCTAAAAGTTTCAATCATATTCAACTGATCTGAGTTTTGAGCAGGTGGCCATAATAATGGACGGTTGGATTGACGAGCAAAATCAAAATTTTGAACATGGTTGGGTCACGATTCAAAATCCTGGCCTGAGCCAACCAAAGCCCTACCAATTGCCATCGCAACGCATAAGTCAACAAAACTCTGGCAGAGAAAGCCTAGACAAGAGTGGCGAGTAATTTGATACTCTGGCTTGATAGTTGATACTCAAATTGCATACGTGTCATTGGACTTGGGAACTTTCCGAGTCATATAAATGAAAAGCCAACAATCAAATTGTTTGAGCAAGCTTAACCCCCCTGATTCATGATACTTGTTTGCTGAAATGGGAACTTTGGTTAGGAGTTGTTTGGCACGCATGGTATTCGGGAGGAATTGGTGAGATGGGATTCAAAAAGTGTGTGTGTGTGTGTGTATATATATATATATATATATATATATATATATATATATATATATATATATATATATATATATATATATATATATATATATATATATATATAGTACATTGAATAGATATACCCACCATCATTTGAAACTATTGAGTATAACACGCGTCATATCTAAACCGTTCATCTGTTTTGTAATCTTATTTTATGGCATGGGCCTACAAATGAGGCAGATCCAAAACTTATGTGGCCTCAAAGAAGTTTTCAACGGTAGGAATTCAATCCCCGCTGCTTGCTATGGTGGGGTCCACTTGAGCTTTAAATCTATCTAATTTTTTGACCCATGATCTAAAATAATATCGAAAAATGGGTGGACGGCGTGGATATAGTCCATACATCATGGTAGGACCTACACAACTTGCTAATGTTGAGTGAAATTGGCACAGGACCAATGCAATTCCATCTAATCTAATTCCAAGCTTTTCCATTCTTCCCAAACATTTAGTAGAATTGGCATAGGACCAAATGCAATTCCATCCCACATAGGGGATTTCAAATCCCCTCTTTGAGGGGGTTTCAAATCCACGATGAGAGCTTGGATTACACCTAAAATCATTTCAATAGTTGTAGGTGTAGCATGTGTGTCACTATAGTATCGTTCTACACATGGCTCACTAATGATGATCAGCACCGTCCAAACGTTGTCCATGTAAATCAGCACCGTTCAAACATTGTCCATGTAAATCAATGATTAAAAATCGTTGGTTAGTCACTCAGACATGATCTTGTGCTTGTGGCCCATCCGAGACTTGGAATTTCATCATTTTCTGCCAAAACATATATTTCGGGAGGCTTATCACAACCATTGTGTCAAAATTTACATATCTCACTAATTAGAGATATTAAATTAGATTTAGTAATTAAATTCAAACCCCTGTAAATATATCATGCATAGCTATGTTTGGATGAAAGTTGATTCACACTCCATAAGGATTTCAAATCCACACTCCCAAACAGGCCCTTATTTTTCATTTGGACTGTCTAAAAAATACCCACCAATCCAATAGAATCTGATCAAACATGTACGTTTTGATTTATGACTGGTTTAAGTTAGGATTGCAATGGGAATTCTTAAAAAACCTATTTTTAGAGTTGAAGTGGCTCTTGGGATAAGAAATCCATTCTCCACCATATACCGAAGATATCAAAATCAAAAGATAATAGATAAAAAGACACAAATCAGGACAAAAAAATTTACACAGATACACAAGTTCACTTTGTCGTAAAAGGTAAAAAAATCGAAGATATAACTCTCAAGACAATACAAGATAGCTCTCTCTCACAATGGAATATACATTGCTCCAGGTATATTAAAATTTGGATTCTTACTTTGCTTGGGTGGTAGACTCTGAGGAGTTTGAACACCTGGTCAAGGGTTTGAGCATCCATAGGTGGTGAAGTCCCACCACGGCATGAGTGTGTGTGCGTGTGTTAAAAAAAAAAAAAAATTCAAATTTACATTAAAGCACCATATGAAATTACAAAATTACCCTTCAAATTAGGGGTGTAGCTTGCAACCGACTGGCAAAATTGCTGGGTAAATGAACAATACATCTACGGAGATTAGGCTGGCAAGCATTGTAGAGCCCAAGTTTCTGTAACATCCAACCCATCGAACAGGAATACCTTATCATGATTACCAAACTGACCACACAAGATTATTTGGCAGTGTAGATTGGTTTTCATGGTGTGGCCCACAGACCCATTTTTTGTTTAGTTGATCACCATGGGGGAGCGGATTAGATATAGAACGCTTCAGTAGCCAAAAGGCTACTAAAGTGACGTGGCAAAAAGGCTACTAAAGTGACGTGGCGAAATGGCATTGGTGGATACCAATCGGCTGTTTCCTTCCAATAAATGCTCTTTCAATGGAGGATGCGGGAGGGAACTAGGTGGGGCCCACTGTGATGTTTGTGAGAAATCCTACCCGTCCATCCATTTTTTAGTCCAATTCAGGACATGAAGCCAAAAATGAACCGTTTTTAGAGCTCAAGTGGGCCAAAAACGTGATAATTGAACGTCCACAGTTTAAATATTCATGGGCCACAGAAGTTTTGAGTCATGCTAATACTTGTGATTTCAGTTCATTCCAGTAGGAATGAAGTTATTAACGGTATGGATGGCTTGTAGACATCACTGTCGAATTCAGGTAGATTTTAATCGTAAGAATTTCCCTAACCACATTTTCCTTTAGGACGGCCCACTTAAGCTTTCGATACGGTTCATTTTTGGCATCATGTACTTAAATGAACTCAAAGAACGGATGGAGGGGGAGGATTTCTCAAAAACATCACAGTGGCCCCACCTGGGTTATCATAACAGGAAATCCGCGTCCAACAAAAACGTACGTGGAATTCACCGTAATGTGAAGGGAAGCGGATTGGCTACTAAGTAAACTCCGTGATTTATGTATTTTATCTGGTCTGTCCATCCATTTTATAAGATAATTTTAGGGCCTCAGCGCAAAAACTAAGTATATAAAAGGCTAAAATCGACCACACCAAAGGAAATAGTGTGAATTGAATTTATACCGTTGAAAAATTCTTGAGGGCTACAGAAGTTTTGGTTCAAGATTATATTTGTTTTTTTTTTACCTTCATCTATGTTTTTTCATCCTTTGAGCAGTTTGGATGAAAAATAAACATCACTGTGGGGCCTAGAAAGGTTTCAACGGTAGAAATCATTCTTTCCACTGTTTCCTGTGATATGGTCCACCTGAGATTTTTATAAGCTTCAATTTTGTGCTCAACGCCTAAAATTAGACGAAAAAATAGATGGAAGGTGCGGATAAATCACATAAATTCACAATGGGCCCAACTGAATTTTCTCATATGACAATACGATTTCATGGCCTAGTGGGTGCACGAGGGGGAATCGAAAAAGTCCGTTAACGGATATAATGGAGTAGCATTTATACTAAGGGAACATACCATTGATATCTAACTAACGGAGTTTTGCAACATCAAAAGGCTACTGAAGTGTTCAGTATCTAATCCGTTCTAAGAACCATACTCTTCTCTATTCTTGCCCTTTGACTTCTATAAGATTCAACATGAGCTTTCACTATCTGTGGAACTGTGCTATCTGGTTATCTATCAGGAATTTGGACTTCATTATCCTTTGACTCCAAGGATAGTTCTCAAAGAAATCAACGTCTCTTGACTTTATTATTGTATTAGACTCTATATCTAAAAGTCTATAAGCGTTACTATTTTATGTATATCCTACGAATGCGCACTTAATAGCACTTGGTCCTAACTTAGTTCTTTTTGAATTAGGTGTTCTACAGTATGCAAGACACCCCCGCACTTTAAGATATCCTATGTTAGGTTTTCTACCTCTTCATGTTTCATATGGAAATATTTTATATTTTTTAAACGGAATTCTGTTTAGTATATGGCACGCTGCAAGCAGTGTCTCACCCAATAGACTTAGTGACAAGTTCTTTTATATTTAGATGGTTAAACTTGTGTAATATCTTCTCAATATAATGAGATTGACACAAAGCATAACCCTCATAATATTTTTTAACTTTGATACTTAGAATGGTATCAACTTGTCTAAGATCCTTCATTTTGAATACGAAAGATAGAAATCTCTTCGTTTTAGTCACACGTTCCATTTTATTACTTATTATTAACATGTCATCAACATACAAACAAATAATAACGATATAACTACCATCTACTTTAGAATATATGCATTGTCAGATACATTATGCATGAAATCATGAGATAGTATTTTGAAATAAAACTTCTCATGCCATTGTTTTGGTGTTTGTTTTAATCCACACAAAAATTTAACTAATCTATATACTTTGTTTTCATTTACTAGTAGAAAGAAACCTTCAGATTGTTCCATGTATACCTCCTCATTGAGGTCACCATTCAGGAATGCGGTCTTTACATCCATTTGGTGGATGTAAAGATGATGTATAGAAGCTAGCGCAAATAATATCCTAATAGATGTTATCTTAGTTATAGGAGAGTATGTGTCAAAGTAATCTATCCCTTCTTTTTGTTTAAAACCCTTACCTACTAGTCGAGCTTTAAAGGTTTGGATAGTCTCATCAGTGTGATATTTTTTTCTAAATACCCACTTACAACCTATGGGTCTAGAACTTGGAGGTAAATTAATTAGTTCTCATGTTTAATTTGACATTATAGATTCCATTTCATCGTTTATAGCTTCTTTCCAGAAAGCTGAGTATTTAGAGAATACAACCTCTTTATATGTTTTATGATCATCTTCTATAGTCATTACTATAGGTATTTATCTTATAACATTTTCTTTATCTCCTTCTATAAGATGGAAAATGATGCGTTATGAGTCTATGTAGTTATCTCCTAGACTCTTCTCTATTATTGTCCTTCGACTCCTACGAGGTTCAACAAAAGCTTCTACTATCTGTGGAGCTGTGCTATCTGGTTCTCTATCAGGAGTTTGGACTTCATTATTCTTTGACTCTTAAGGATAGTGAGTTCTCAAAGAATTCAACGTCTCTTGACTTTATTATTGTATTAGACTCTATATCTAGAAGTCTATAAGCTTTACTATTTTGCACATACTCTACAAATGCACACTTAATAACTTTTGGTCCTAATTTAGTTCTTTTTAAATCAAGTGTTCTACAGTATGCGAGACACCTTCACATTTTAAGATATCCTAAGTTAGATTTTCTACCTCTCCATGTTTCATATGGAGATATTTTATATTTTTTAAACGGAATTTTATTTAGTATATGGCACGTTGCAAGCCATGCCTCACCCCATAGACTCAGTGACAAGTGTAGTAAAACATACTATTAGTATCTAACCAATGGTGTTTTGCCACGTCACTTCGGTAGCCTTTTGGCTATGAAGTTTTCAACATCCAATCCGCTCCCATCACCACGGTGGGTTGCGATTGTTTAAATGGTTGCATGTAATACACAACACTTGTCATGTTATTTCTTTTTTAATTTTTATTGTTCCAGGGAGCACGTGGTGAATACGAAGAATCAACTTACGCAATATATTAATGATATTCAGCGGCATCAACGGCCTTTCTCTGTTCTAAGTTTCTAAAATAACCAGAGATATTTGCTAGGATGCATCCGAATGTGACTATTGGATCAGGAGCAATTTCACTGACCGAACCGTTTATATGATGGACCTCACTGTGGATAGTAGGTAACCAGAAGAACTCTCAGATTTAAATGTTTCACCCCTTGGATTATAAAAATGTCAAGGAGACCATTCATACCGAGAGGAAAATAGTCAAGGGTTAGAATGCAATCTAAGGGGCTATCCCCCATCCGAGGTGAGGCCCATCATATAAACGGTTTGGATCATTTAAACCATATTTAAAGGCTTAAGCTCTGACATGCAATGTAGCAATTGGAGGGGTTCTAGGAACGCCATAACTTACCGAAAGTAATGGCAGATACGAAGCAGATTGCGTGCCGCATAAGTAAATTGCGTGCTGCCTACGCCTAGACAGCCTTGACCCGGCGAGGACTGCAGTCCGGATGCAGATTGCGTACTGAGTAACTCAGCACACTAAGCGTACAGAGTAAACTATGTGACGTCCATCATGATTTACATATTTTATCCACTCCTTTAATCCATTTTAAAAAGATAACTTTAGGTCTCTAGTCCAAAAACGAAGTATATCCAAATATCAAGTGGACCTCACCATGTGAAACATTGTGAATTGAAATTTTACTGTCGAAACTTTCTTAGGGGCCAACGAAGTTTTGGATTAATCTCTCATTTCTGTTTTACATTAATCCATGTGTTTTTTTAATCTTATGAACAGCTTGGATGACAAATAAACATCACTGTGAGCCTTACTAAGGTTTCAATGGTGGAATTCATTATTCCCACTGTTTCCTGTGGTGTGGTCCACTTGAGCTTTGGGTATGTTTCAATTTTCGTCTCAACCACTAAAATTATCTGGAAAAACGGATGGACAGCGTGGATAATCCACACGCATTCACAGTAGGCCCAACTTAGTTTACTCAGTACGATAAAAGCGCAATCCCATTTCCTACGGTCCACCGTGATGTATAGGTTTTATCTACGCCGTCCATTCATTTTAAGAGATCTTTTTAGGTCCAAAAAGTGAGGCAGATCAAAGGCCCGAGTAGATCACAACACTGGAAGCCGTGACAATGATGACACCCACCATTGAAACCTTCTTAAGCCCACCATAATATTTATTTGCCATCCACCCGGCCGGTTGATAAGGTCAAGTAAACTTAAGATGAAGGGAAACACAAATATCAGCTTTAAAAAAAGAAAAAGAAGAAAAAAAAAAACTCACACACACCCCACCCTCGGACCGTAGTGGGATTTCACCACCTATGGGTACTTGAACCCTTGACCAGGTGTTGAAACTCCTAAGAGTCTACCACCGGATCAACAGTAATGACCCAAACACAAATACCAGCTTGATCAAACTTTTACCCAGTAAGTTTTTAATGGCGAGCGTTGAATCGTGGTCTACTTGAGCCTTGGATCTACCTTATTTCTGTGCTGGTATCCTAAAATGATCAGGCAAAATGAATGGACAGTGGATAGATCCATAATTCATGGTGGGCCTACAGAAGCCCTGTCTGGACTGAGTCCGTTCAGGATGGTGTGCCATAAAGATTGTTACCAGGCCATAGAGGCGATTACAGAAAAGATAACGGTGGCAACTGTTACACGTTATAGTCATAAATACAGTAACGACCATTATGAAAAGAATGACCTGTAAAAGCCTATACATCCCTTGCAATGGCCCCAGTACAGGGCATTACAGCTCTGTAACAATCCATTACAAGGCCAATACAGATTTTTCAAAGTTACAGTGGCTGTTATGGCCACCGTTACTGTTACGGAATACATTGCTGTTCAGGTGGGGGCAGGACATAATCTACTTCCCTGATTCAAAGGGATATAAGAGTAATGATAAAAATAAAAATAATAGCCATGCCAACCCTCATGACACCAGCTATTTCAGTCGTTCCCAGGTGGGAACAATGAATACTGAGTGAACAGAGCACAAGATCAAAGCCACTCAACAGTCGATTCCAATAGCTGGATGCTTTGCCTCAAATATAAGGCCCACCCTATCACCGGAAGGGCCATATGGTGTTCAATTTGGACCATTGATCAAATTCACCCATCTGATTGGTGTAACCTCTTTTGTTTTTTTCCCTGTTGAACGTGCACAACTGCTCTTTTAACTGAGCCAACCATCCAATCATGGGCCATTTATTAGACAGCTACCACAGTCCAGTTCCCTTGCCTTTTGGGCTGTTTCCAATCCTCATGTTGGCCTGAAAAATTAAGTCCTGACTATCATAAACAAGCACGAGTACAATATAGACATTTTAGCAGGCCCTTCATGGAAGCATTCACGTGCCATCGACTGATATTTGGCCGTCAAGTAGGAATTTCTACGGAGGTCACATGGGTGGTTTCTGTGCAACTGGGTCTTCTTGATATCATCAGGAATTTTCAAAGAAATAACACATTTAAAGAGGATGGAAAGCCTCAACCACAACCATACATTCAACGTGACAGAAAGGCTACTATCTTCCACTGTGAGTGGTCACATCTACTTGACTGTGTGGCATGTAATTGACTTGAGAAGCATCAAATGCTTACGTGATCAACAAAGAAGCTGAAATACCTTTCTCGTGGCCAATGACATTCCACCATGCAGGATTTGTGAGGAAAAAATATATATATATACCGGCTTTTCCAGCAAGTCAGACAAGATCGATCCGCCCACCTTCCACAAGCCCCTTTATCGACTTGTAGCGGAGGACGTAAAGGTCATCAGCGACTAGGTCCACAATCTCATCACCGCTGCCAGATGGCAAAATGCAATTGGTTATGGATGGAAAAATCAAGCTATACTTAAGGAGCCTGTTGACGTTAGGAAATGAGGAAAATATGATTGTCAAGACAAGGTTATATGCAATATACTCAGATTTTAAGTTTCTACAAGCGGAGCAGATAGTTCAGTGATGCAGACCACAGTCTGCTGGACCAACCATGGGTAGGTGTTGGCCCAAAAATCTCCTTGAGATGACAACACCAACCTCGCTTTGTGGCATGCAAATAGATTATTAATAAGACAAATACAGCATTGGCCACATTCAACTGAAAAAGGCCAGGATTGGTGGCTATGATCTACCGATCTGGGGGATTTTCATAGCATGATCCATCCACTGAGTCTCTCAGACCAACAGCCAGGATCATGACCATGGGCCCCACCTGTACAACATGAAAATCAAAGTATCCTGTGTATAACCTTAGGTCGAAGATCATATAAATCATCTAGGAAATTACGTGTCATCCAGCTGGAATGCTCCAATGGATCCCTTGCTTTTGCAGAAGACGAAGGTGTCCAACTGGGGCTCTGGAACTGGAAGTGACAAAAAAAAAAAAAAAAAAAAAAAAGAAAAAAAAAAATCAGAGAGAGAGAGAGAGAGAGAGAGAGAGAGAGAGAGATTTGCAGCACAGGTAAAAGCACGGTACATCAGCGCATGCGTATGCATTACCATAAGCCTGCCTGTTTTTTATAAGGCTTTGCTAGCATGTGCCACTACGTCAACATTTAAGGTGAACCGTGGGATGTACAAACCTTTAGAGCATTAGGCAGTAAAGGTAAGATGGACTTGACTTAATTGTGGCACAAACATTATTGTCAAATAGCACAAGCGATCATATGAGACTCAAGGGAGCTGTGTGCATATGCGATTGCATTATTAGTAGATCCAAATCTCAGGTGGACCATGCTATAGGAAACACTGGTGTTTCAATTCTCCACCATAAAAATAAAAAATAAAAAATCACACGACCCAACTGGTGTTTTGGAAAGTTTATTCGCTAACTTGTTGATAAGCTTACGATGACTTGGATGAAAGGAAAAAAGGAATTATAACCTTAATCGAAACCTTTTTGGCCCATAAGAAAGTTTTCATGGTTAATCACCATTGTGTCCTATGGCATGGTCCATTCAACATCTAGATCTATTTCATGATTTGGCTCATGCCCTAAAATGTTCAGGAAAAAAAAGGACAGACGACGTGGATGGATAATAAAACTGTAAGGGTGGACCACAGGATAATGACCTGATCATCTTAGGTGAGGCTAAGGCCGCATGTAATCCACTCCATTTCTAGGCACTTCCCATGTCAGTGAGCCAAGTGGGGCCCACGTCGATGTATGTGAGAAATACACAGCGCCCATCCCTTTTGCCAGGTCATGGCCTGGATGTTAACCCAAATTTGAGTAACATACAGAACTCAAGTGGACCACAGTACCAAAAAAGTGAGGATTGAATGTCTACCAAACTAGGACATGACACTAATGCAACTTTTTCCACAGTTCATTTCCTGTTTCCAAACATCATTCTTGAATTTAAAAGTATTTCATCAACGTGTCCAAACAAGGTTTATCCAGAAAACTGTTGATGCACCCACAACCTGCTATTTACCCAAACATGGGGTAGAATAACCTTAAAACCATGGAGTTAGCAAACAATTCTCTGCCACAGGTAATAATTGCACTTTTGCAATTCTATACATCCTAATAACATTTAATCCTGCTACCAAATAGGCCCTCTTAATAACACAAACAAAACACAATTCGTTCCATTAACATTACACCACAAATAGATCAATTACAAGTACCCTCTTAATTAATTTTGTGATTTTGTAGGGGATTTTACATAATTTGTTAAGTACCCTTGGAGAAAGAGGGGTTTAATTGCAGCTCATGGGTTAGTCTGTTTGGATTTGTCGATTTTTCAAGTTCAAAACATGAACCCTCTCTTTTCCAAGCTTCCTTAGAAATATACCTCTCCTTCAGATGGGCCATCCCATGCCAAATTATCCGCTTCTTTATGGATGTGGTTGTAGCCTCTCAAACAAGGTAGATCTTTCCAAGCACATAAAAGAATGTACAAGTCACATACCTGGTTAGGGTTTAATGGGACTGCACATGTCATGAAGGTGATTGCAGCTGTTGCATGTAATAGGGCTAGATTAATATACATGCACCATATAGTTATGAGAGAAGGATAAAATGGAGATGGAGAGGAAATGGATCTATATACTGTTCACGCAATAGGGGACCATCAAATTAGGAGAGTGTTGCACCCAGTCGCAAATCCGTGCAGTCTTCCCCTGTTTTTTACAAGGGCTTGGAATGGAGGCCATGCAATGTAGAGAAGTAAGTCGTCTGCGATGGTGGAATCAGAGGTCTGGAGAGGTTTGCCCCACAGATTTGGGTTTGCCACCAAGAAATGGTGACGACAGTTTCCTCCAGCGTCTGGAACCCTCCATCGCCTCACACAAGAATATGTATTCATGCACGTAGCACTTATAGAAGATGATGGTGGCCATCATCGTCCATTACAATGAAGAGAGGTGAGGTTCCTGTCTGCCTCAGGTTCCATCTGATGGAGTCGGATGGGATTCAATAAATTCACAAGGGCCTACGATAGATACGATTCGACGTCTCTCTCAAATCCTTGATTGATTTGAGAGAAATTGACCTACAACAGAGTAAATTCCAAGAGGGATTTGCTGAAATCCCTCGTCAGTCAGTGCTTGTACGGGCTCTTTTTCCCAAAGCATAGAACCCAACCGAGAGACGGGGAAAACAAACAGGGCATGGGTTTTAAAATATGGTATTTGCAACACCATATCATCTAAAACGCCTTAACATCAGCTGCCAAACAGGCAAATAATCCATCACCCAGTGAAGAACAATAAAGATAACCCTTTCCCTATTATCCTATGAACACTCCCCACCAATGCTAACGAGTGTTGAATATCTAATATTTTCCTCTCTTTTTTTGAGGATTACCATTACAAAAAGGGTATCTAGGCTTTTACAAAGGGTATCCTTGTTCTAAAATTTTGAGAATGCACTAATAATCTATTCTCTGTCTGCCTGCAAGGATTCTATCTTTCTCCAATCCGATCACTTCCTTCTAATTCACCTTCTTCAAATGCTTCCATTGCCTATATTCTCTAATGTAGTAGCAAGAAGGTAAAGGAGGATGGTGAGAAAGGAAATGCCCATATTAGAATAATACCATGCCCATTCAACGAACATTCACATAAAGAACATATCCTTTTCATGCACTTCACTCAATGAGCAGGCCACCTCAAACCATACTAGTAGCATCTAGCCCGACAAGCATCTACGGTTCCAAGTACATATGAAACACCAAAGAAACAGGTGCAAATAGAATATTACATTGCCAACAATTTGTTTGCTTACTAGGGGCTCCAGTTAGTACTCTACATTGCCAACAATTTGTTTGAT
The DNA here is from genome assembly GCA_030180095.1 of Magnolia changhungtana. NCBI lineage: Eukaryota > Viridiplantae > Streptophyta > Magnoliopsida > Magnoliales > Magnoliaceae > Magnolia > Magnolia changhungtana. Next base: position 1,973,250 of record JASAUF010000540.1, on the reverse strand, counting down.
TACTAGGGACTCCAGTTAGTACTCTACATTGCCAACAATTTGTTTGATTACTAGGGACTCCTGTTAGTACTCTACATTGCCAACAATTTGTTTGATTACTAGGGACTCCAGTTAGTACTCTACATGGTAGGAGACGGAAGAAACCCATTCAGTAACCTCCAAATGTGGCTTTCATAAGAGACATGCAACACCAACCTACCTTGCAAATATCACAAGGCATATCTACCACAGTGAAATTGCATGCTTACCCATCAGTCTCTATCACTCACACAAAAATGCTTGGGTGATATCCATCAGCGTCCAACCTCTTATCAGTTCTGAGAAGTAAGAATGTTTGCAAAGGCTAGCATATCTTCCCAGTTTGAGAGATTAGCCACATTCTTGGGACACATTTCTTTGCTGGTGATACTTATTACTAGCCACTAAAATGTACATATCAAGAATTCTAAAACTCTGCATTCGGCTGAATTTAAACCTCATAACTCCATTTCTTTCTTATGTAGAAGCATATTCAAGGAATGATTCATTCAGGAATAACAGAAAAAGGAAGATTAAGAAGATACCCATGTCGTCCTCTTCACTAGAGATGGATTGCTTCAGAATGGACTGATAACCATAAGGCAACCGTGATAGTACAGATTGTTCAAGATGCTTCTCCATAATATCAGTACACCTGCCCACACCAATGACCAAACCCATCTTTAGAACACAAGCGATAACAGGCTGTTTTATCTTGATTTTTCCAGCAAAAGGAGAACAACAATCACCTTTTGGCAAACTTCTGTTCTTGTTCAGAAAGGCGGTTCCAAAGTTGAGTTTTTGAAATGTGAAGCATGTACTTCTCAATCTGCAAAGTCAAGTATCTAAGAAACCCTCCCAAGCACTCAACTTTAGGAAGAAAAATAAACAGAAAGAAGCAACAATAAACTCGGTCAGATTAAAACGCCACCTTTAGGAGGCGAATCCGAAGGTATGATCTTAAAAGGAAGAGCATGCGGTCCAAGTCCATCTGGTAAAGGGATACGATGAGATCGTCGCTACCATTTCCTGCAAATTCCTCCACAGTTTCTTCCTAAAGAGACACAGACTCTGTTTAGTCCAAAAAGGAATACCTTCTGTAGAACCCCAAAACCAAAAGTCCTAATCAATTTATTAGTAAAACAAAGGGAAATTACAATGCACCGGTTTAATAACTGGAAAGATGCAATTGCAACCAATGGCAGGAACATTCTACGCGAGGTGTGATTCTGTCTTCCGAACTTAACACTACCAATTTACCATGGTTCCAACAGATTGTCTTCAACTTGATCCATGTCCAGGTATCCTACTATTTGCAGTTTCTACCATTTCTTAATAACAATGGAAATTACTAAACTTCCCTTAATTAAACATTGGTCCTAAATGGGAGAGATTTTGTCATTCCCTCTTATTTAAGAGCAAAAAAAAATAAAATAAAAAACCGAAAAACTAAAACTAATCCATCCATTACATGAACCACCTGTGGGCCTCACAGATGGGAGCACGCATGGGAGCACATGGGTCCCCTACACGTTGGACACGTGATCTGCTTGCCTTAGAATGTGATGCAATCAAATCCTATGAAGGATAGGTCTTTCACAGCATGCTACTGTGCACTTGTGCAGTTGCAATAGCATGCTACAGCCTACATTACTGATAGAGTAGTGTGCTAGGGTAATGAACCTTGTATTTTTAGTAATATGGAGTTATTAGGATCTTTGTACTTGTTTCTTTTATCATTTAGGAAAGTTCATAATTGTTTGGTTGTTTAGAGACATTAGAAGTCCTTCCTTTTATGACTCACTATTTTTAAAAAGTCCCAGTTTACATGTTATTGTGGAAAGATGGTTGAGTCCAAAAGGTAACTATTGTATACAACTCTATAAATGTGGATGAATGACCCATAAGCAGTGCATGTTATTATGATAAATTTGGAAGAAAATCGAATTATTGGAGATGTTTCTCTTTATAGTTAGAAAGACAGAGGAATCATCTTATATTTGTGCATATATTCAAGGTTTATGGATGTTACTGTTTTGCGTGATAATTTTTTCTACCAATCTGGTATGATGATCTTCTCATCTGCAAGTAATTTTCATCATTTAGAATCCTACTTTGCATTATTTGGTATCAGGATCAAAACAAAGAAACTAGTTGTAGAAGAGAAGATCTATGTCCCATATTACCCTTAATCTGTTACCGCATTACACCCTACTATCTTATGAAGAAAAACATCCTTAATAACTCATTTTTCATTCAAAATCACCGTAATAACTTGTCCTACATATGCATTATCCACCCATACATATCGAGTAGTATATAGTAGTACCCTTTTTGGACACAGCCATCTTTTGCAATAACATAGAAATTTGACATGCAGTAGTAAAGAGTCATTAAAGGGCAAACTTTGAATATTCTCTAAACAACTAAATAGTTGTTGACTTCCCTAAATAATTAAAGAAACGGATAACAAAGATCCTAATCAGAGAATTGCCCCTGTGCTCTCAGAGCATTATAATTTATAATGCTCTTAGTTACATCAGTTTGCTTGGATTGTTCAATTGATCTATCCAAACTGTCAATTAAGTTCAGTTTTAGAACAAATTTCAAGGATTAGCGAGCAAAATTTCAACTGATCAAATGATTGAGTCCGTCCTTGATTTGGCCTTATTTTCTACAGCCATTCTTTTTCCAAGCTATGGTGGGATGGCTAAGATTGCTTGGCAAAATTGATTCTTTAGACTTATAAGCAATTCATGATGAGCCCTAAGAAATAGATGGATCAAACTGTTGAATAGACTTATGTTTGTGCAAAACAACCTTGATCGCCCAAATTAAAGGTCATTGATCGAATGGTTAATGTCTGTCAAAATTAGTGTGATGTTTGCATGGAAGCCCATGAAATGTGAATTCAACCTAATAAACAGTCTGGACTCTGGATCAATGGATTGGACTAAGTGTCCCAACTCAACTAGGAGCACTATAACTTATAGTGCTCTGCGAACACTGGAGCATCTCTCTGAATAAAATCTAATTACTAAAAGCACCATGCTCATTACAGTAGACCGCTACCTCCTTGCAACTGCACAATAGCATGCTGAGAAAGACCTATCCCTACAGGTCAGACTTTTAATTTTCTTTTCCAGCAATACTCCATCCACAGCGAACCCTGCTATTTGGACAATCTGAATCGACATACATGTAAGCCACTCGTACAGATGCATTGCCGAGGACACAAATTTCTTGTAACTAGTGGTTTACATGAATCCCTGTAACCCTAAGTTCTGCAGGGCCCACCATGATGTCCATGTTACATCTACTCCATCCATCCATTTTGCCAGCTCATTTTAGGGTATGAGCCAAAACGCAGGGCCCACCTCATTTTTAGGTTTATACCTTAAACTAAGGCATATACAAAACTCAAGTGGGCCCCACTAAAGGAGACAGTAGGGGTTGGAAACACTCACCATTGAACACTTCCTGGGGCACACTGTGATGTCTATACGCCAACCAACCTGTTCATAAGGTGACTCCCACCGGTAACAAGGGAAAAAAGCAAATATAAGTATGACCCAAAACTTCTGTCGCCACCACGAAAGCTTCAATGGTGGAGGTTCAATAGCCATCGTTTCTTATGGTGTGGTCCACTTGAATTTAAAATCTGCCTAATACTTTTAGAAAACATCCTAACATGAGCTGGTGCAACTGATGGATGGAGTGGATATAACACAGACATCATGGAATTTCCCTGTAACACAGACATTTTGGTGGGCAAGAATGAAAATGAGGGGAAATAAAGGCACATCTGCAACGGAGACGAAAACCTAACCTAGCATTTCCATAGCTCTCCACAAGCTAAGGAAGAAAATTGACTGAATCCTATAAATCCAACAAAATTCCTAGAATATCTCTCAATATCACTGTAATTCCACCAATAACACAATCTTTCTCCCGTTTCCCCTCATATAAACATAGATTGAAAGAGAGAGAGAGAGAAGAGAAATCTAGGGTTAATATTTGGATCTTATACCAGCAATTGGATCTGTTCCCTTGATCGGTGGACCAAGCTGGACTGGAAGGGTAGAATTTCAGGAGCGGCCTTCTCGTTCCGCCATGCCCTCTTCAGGAGCTCGACGTCCGTCGTCTCCGCGATCGAAGCTGGATCTTCTTCGCTCCAAAACGCTTCTGCAGATCCCGACGCCATCTCTCTCTCTCTCTCTCTCTCTCTCTCTCTCTCTCTCTCTCTCTCTCTCTCTCTCTCTCCTGCTTAAGATTTTAGGCGCTCTGTTGATGGTTTGAGAGGGAGAAGAACATATGACTAACAGAAGGCGGGAAAGGGAATGATTTATTTATTATTATTATTTTTTTTCTTTTTTCAAAGTTCCGCGCGTCACGTGCCAACGTTGCACCCGCATGATGTGCTGGGCCCACTCTTCGATGGTAGACGGGGAAGGAAATTGATCACCACAAACTGAAAAGGGAATTCCGACCTACGGAATCGTGATATATGTGTTTTATCCACGCCGTTCATTCATTTTTCCGTATCATTTTAGGTTATGATATAAAAATGGGTCAGATCCAAGGCTCAAGTGGTCCATAAAACTGGAATTGAACGACCACCGTTAAAACTTCATAAGTGTCACAGAAGTTATGGGTCAAGCTGAAATTTATACTTTCCCTTCATCCATGTATTTGTGACCATGATGGAAAATAATCGTCGTGATGGGCTCTAGGAAGATTTCAACCGTGCGTATCATTATCATGACTGCCTCCTCTGGTGTGGTCCACCTGAGCCTTGGATCCGGTTTATTTTTTGGTTCAACCGATAAAATAATCTGAAAATATGGATGAACGGAATAGATAAATCCCATACATTACGGTGGGACCCACAAAGCTCCTGCCTGGATTGATTTTGGTCCAACAAGCAGAACGTACTTCTCACAAATTGATAAGTGAAAACCTGGCTACTTTGATATGAAAATAAATGATAATGTGTTTAGATAAAAGTAAATACATGTAAATGAAATGCATCAAAAGTAACATGTAAATGTGAAATCACACTTACAAGAAAGGATTTGAAAGTAAATGGATACCTTCTCCAAGAGTCACATGTGTAAACAAAAGTGCCACTATGGATATATACTTTGTATAGTGTCAGACTAATTATACTTTAGAGCAAAGTAAATATTTGTTACATCATTAAAATCACACCTCCAAATTACCTTAAAAATGGCTATCTAAATTGACAGTCAAAAAATATTGGCAAATTTGTAGCCTACCCAAGGCTAAATTTTTATTTTATTTTTTTATTTTTTCCTAAAGTATATATTCAATGAGTTTATTACAATTCTTCTATTAAATATCACAAGTGTACACTAAGTTGGGATATTCAAGTTGATTTAGAATATCTCAAATATTATTATAAATATATTTAAAATAAGTCAAATGTATCCTCATTCTTCCCATTTACTCTTATTATTTTGATTTCTAATACATTTGATTTACCCCCATCCAAATACAACTTTGTAATCCATTTACTCCTCATTTACCTCCAAATTCATTTTTGATTTACTTTCCTTTACGAGCTCCTAACCAGCCCAAAAAGTAATCCGTTTTTTGGCTTGGAAGCAGAGCATCCGTGGTAGACTTGGCTTCAGTGGTCAGATACACTTTATTTACTCCCATCGAAATACAATTTTATAAGCCATTTACTCCTTTTTTTTTTTTCCTCCAAATTCATTTATGATTTACTTCCATTTACAAGCTCCTAACTGAGCCCTAAAAAGTAATCGGTTCCCACCCAAATACAAATTTTTTTAGCCATTTACAAGCTCCTAATCGAGCCCTAAAAAGTAATCCGTTCGTTGGCTTGGAATAAGAGCATCCATGGTAGACTTGGCTTGGGTAGTAACCCCTCCAATATTGAGCTCGTTAGAGTTTGGTGCAAAGAAAAGTTATGTGGGCCCCACCATGATGTATGTGTCTTATACATGCCATTCATCTATTTTTCCAATACATTTTAGGGTATGAGTTAAAAAATGAAGTACATCCAAATCTCTCAGACGGACCATACCCCATGAGATAGTGGTGATTGAAGGCACGACATTAATAACATCTTAGGGTCTATGTAATGTTTATTTGCCATTTAACCTATTGATTTGGTCATATAAACCTCAATGAAGGAAAACACAAATTATCAGCTTGATCCAAAACATTTGTCATCCCAAGAAGTGTTTAATGGTGGGCATCAATCACCACCTTTCTTATGGTGTAGTTCACCTCAGATGTAGAGATATGCCTTATTTTTTAGCTCATGCCATAAATTTGGAGGAAAGAAGTGGATAATTATGGTGGGCATAAATCTTTTCCATACATACGTCGCTACTAAGTCCGAGTCCATCAGCAGTTGCCTGGACCCCTCCAAGAAGATAAGCAATGCTTGTGCACTTAAAAGGTGGGCCACACACATACGTTGAATAGAAGAGCCACCAGGTGGGCCACACATGTAAGTTGAAGAGGGGAGGGATTAGGTGTGGCCCTGGGTGCCCTGACCGTGGCCCCACCTTGAGGTATGTATTGTATATCACAAAAAGATAAAAGCAGATCCAAATCTCAGGTGGACCACACCATAAGATAATAATGGTGATTGAAAACCCACCATTGAAACCTTCCTAAGGCCCACTGTAATGTTTATTTACAATCCAACCTCTTGATAAGGTTATCGTACCAGGGATAAAGGGACAAAAGAAATATCAGCTTGATTCAAAAATTTTGTAGCCCACAACAAGTTTTTAATGGTTAATGACCACCATTTCTTCTTATTTTTGGGCTCATGTCTTAAAATAAGTGCAAAACGAATAAATGGCACGCATATACAATTCATATATCAAGTTGGGCCCCACTAAGTCCGGGCCACACCTAATCCGCTCCCGTTGAATAATAGACTTGCAAGTTTTAAAGTCCTCCGTCAAGGGTGGCCCACAACGCCAGGGCTGCGTGCATTGAGGTTAGAGAACTTTTCCACGGACATGGATTTCCTTTAATGGATTCTTCATCACTCAGCTCTATGGGCCCACCAAATGCATCCCCTCATATTACCTACAAGGTTTGAAAATAATCTAATTAGAAGGCCTGGTTTCATATAAGTAACATGCTGGTCCCCTTCACAGATCAACAATAAGTGTCCCCTCTCAAATTGTCCCCTGTATTAATATTGTGGCCCACATGATTATTAATTTGGACCAATTTTTTTATTTTTTATTTTGTCAAAGATTAACATGAGACAACTCATCCAATGGACGGGTCGGATGTAGTGAATACATCACGTAGGCACCTCATCTGCCACGCACCCCTAGTTAAACTGGGTTTTTTAAGACGAGTTTGATCTGGATTTATCTCAACTAAAGGTAGGATTTACAAAAATACTTCTCTCCGTAAAATCTCCAAATCTCAGTAATCAGATACCGTCACACCTAAACCTTGTATTAGTAAGATCTTTCTCTCTGAACTTTTCAATGTGAACTGTATGCATGGAATAATAGTATGACAGTTCAAACGTTCAAATTACTAACCCATGTATAAAAAATTACAATGAGAATATAATAGCAACAATCACACACACACACACACACACATATATAGAGGAACGCTAAGCTACGCACCGGTTCGTACGTCATTATGTGCGAACTTTTCTATTAACCGTAGGATAAGGTAGACGGTTTGGATGAAGGCGCTCTTAGCGCAAGCCTAAAAAAGCGAGTTTCCTTCTCTCGCACGCCTCTTCACCCCTCTCTCAAAGGATGCGGCGAAAGCCTTTACATAAAATTCTTTTTGCTAGATGCTAGGTGGGTCCCACCAATATGTTAATGATAAATCCACGCCGTCCATGCATTTTTAAAAATAATTTTATGATATGACCCTAAAACTGAGGTAGATCAAATTCTCAAGTGGGCCACACAGTGCTGATTGAACTTTCACCAATAAAAACTTCTTGGGGCTACCAAATTTTTAGATCAAGCTGATATTTGTTTTTTTTCCATCATCTAGGTCTGCATGACCTAATGTACAGGTTGGATGTCAAATAAATATCACAATGGGCCCTAAAAAATATTTAACGGTGATAATCATTATCAGCGCTGCTTCCTGTGGTGTGGTCCACTTGAGATTTGGATCTACCTCAGTTTTGAATTTATGCCCTGAAATGATAAGGAAAAATGGATGGGCGGGGTAGATTTCTCAAAAATATCATGGTTGGCCCTACCTAGATTTTCAACAAACCTTGCAAATTGCGAGCGCAATTAGGGGCAGATTTGATTTCACGTGAAAGCCTTTCGCAAGAAGTCCCTGCGCAAGGATGCTGGGTGGGGCTCACCACCATGTTTTTGGGAAATATATTCCGTTCATCCGTTTGTCAAGCTCATTTTAGGAAAATTGACCAAAAATGAGGTGGATCCAAAATTAAAGTGGGCCACACGAGAGGGAAAATTAGAGAAAGAAATACCTACCATTGAATCCTTACTGGGCTCCACACGAAAGAAAACAAAGGCTGCTTGAGCATGAAATCCGCGTACCAAAACGCTGCTGAAGTGATGTGGCAAAACGGCGTTGGTTAGATACCATTGTCATGTTCCCTGAGTTTGGACGCAGATTTCCTGCGAAAGCCTTTCGAAGTTCCTGTGCTGGAAACTTAGGTGGAGCCCACCGTGATGTTTGTGAGAAATCCACCCTGTCCATCCGTTTTTTGAGATCATTTTAGTACTTGAGACCAAAATTGAGCAGGATCCAACGCTCAAGTTTGCTGCACTAAAACAAAATGTGTTCAGGGAAATTTTTGCCGTTGAAACTTTCTTGGCGTCGACAGTGATTTTATATGCCATCTATACTGTTTGTAACGTCATTCATATTGGGATGAAATGAAGACACAAATATTATCCTGATTCAAAGCTTTTGTGGCTACACGAGTATTTCAACTGCTGACATTCAATAATAACATTTTTGGCCCACCATAGCACTGGATATGGTTCATTTTTTTGCCTTACATCCTAAAATGAACTCACAAAACGGATGAACGGACTGGATTTCTCAAAAACATCACCTCGGGCTCCACCTAAGCAGGGGCGGCTCTAAGGGGTTGGCAGGTGAGGCAATCGCCTAAGGCCCCCTAATTATGAAGGCCCAGAATTATAGGAATAGGCTTTTAATACTCTGATAGCGTTTGGTAATCTATACACATGCATTGAGAAATTGCAACCTTTGAACATTTTAAAATTAAATTAAACAGATATAAAAGTGGGTCCCAATTTAGATGGTTCATGAAAAACAAAAACAAAAACACACAATGGCTGGATCTCCTAACTAGTTGATTCTTGTATACTAAACAAATTATTTGAATTCAACGTACAAGTTCCCACTAATTGGAAGATAGAATAGTTAAATCAATGGATTTTTGTAATTTAGCCTATCTAGAATTGATCACCTAATTTAGCCGGTTTGGATGGAGTCAAAATATGCTATATTAATAATCTAGGAGTGACTATTTATTAACTATAACACTGCTAGAGTACTATACAATTCTATATTCATTATTCTCACAATAGACGCGGATTGCCTGTAGCCCTGAGCTCTGTGGGGTCCACATTATTATATGTGTTATATCTATTCCGTTGATCCATTTCTTTATCCCATTTTAGAATATTAGAAAAAACGTAAACTTGAATACGAAAGTTTAATTAGTAATTTTGCATCTAAAAAGTCAAGAAGCAAATTTATGGTTTAATTTTAAATTTATTATTAAAAAAAAAAAAAAACTAAAAAGCCTCATCTTTGTGACTTGCGACTTGCCTAAGGCCCCCAAGAATGTTGAGCCGCCCCTGCACCTAAGTTCCCAGCGCAGGAACTTTCTGCTAAAGGCTTTCGCAGGGAATCCCGTCCCCTGAGTTTAAATGCTACTCCGTTAGATCCGCTAACTGATCTTTCTCCATTTCCGCCGTGCACCCGCTCGGCCATGAAACTGGATTTACATACTGAGAAAATTCAGTTGGCCCATTGTAAATTTACGTGATTTATCCACACCTTCCATCAGTCTTTCCATCTAATTTTAGGCGTTGAACCTAAAATTGAAGCTTGTAAAAATCCCAAGTGGACCATACAACAGGAAACAGTGGAAATAATGATTTCCACCGTTGAAACCTTTCCAGGCCCCACAGTGATGTTTATTTTTCATCCAAACTGTTCAAAGGATTAAAAAACATGGATGAAGGTTAAAAATATTTTTATATATAATCTTGATCCAAAGCTTCTGTAGCCCCAAGAATTTTTCAACGGTATAAATTCAATTCACACTGTTTCCTTTAGTGTGGTTGATTTTAGCCTTTGATATGCTTAGGTTTTGAGCTAAGGCTCTAAAATTATCTTATAAAATGGATGGACAGACTGGATAAAATACATAAATCACGGTAGACCCTACGAAGTTTACTAAGTACGGTGGCTCCTCAACGTGCGCCAGAATCCAATCCGCATCAACCTCTAAGGTTGACGCGGATTTTATGCAAAGCCTTTGGCAGGAATTCCGTGAGCAAGGATGCTGGGTGGGGCCCACCACTATATTTTTGAAAAATATTTTCTGTTCATTTGTTTTGCAAGCTAATTTTAGGATAGCCGGCAAAAAATGAGGTGGATCCAAGACTTGACTGGGCCACACGAGAGGAAACAGTAGGGTTTCAGTGAGAACCGTTAAAACATTTTTATGATCATAAAAGTTTATTTTTAGGATAAATTTTCTATATTTTCACTTCATCCCTATGTTAATGACCTTATAAACAGTTTTGATGGCATATAAACATCAAGGCGGAGCCTAGGAAGGTTTCAACGATAGGTATTTCTTTCTCTAATTTTCCCTCTCGTGTGGCCCACTTTAATTTTGGATCCACCTCATTTTTGGCCGATTTTCCTAAAATGAGCTTGACAAATGTATGAACGGAGTATATTTCCCAAAAACATGGTGGTGGGCCCCACCCAGCATCCTTGCGCAGGGACTCCTTGTGAAAGGCTTTCACGTGAAATCAAATCTGCCCCCTAATTAAGCTCAATTTGCAAGGTTTGTTGAAAATCTATGTGGGGCCAACCATGATATTTTTGAGAAATCTATCTCGTTCATCCATTTTTCCTTATCATTTCAGGGCATAAACCCAAAACTGAGGCAGATCCAAATCTCAAGTGGACCACACCACAGGAAGCAGCGTTGATAATGATTCTCACTGTTAAATATTTTTTACGGCCCATCGTGATATTTATTTGACATCCAACCTGTACATTAGGTCATGTAGACTTTGATGATGGAAAAAAAGCAAATATCAGCTTGATCTTAAAATTTGGTAGCCCTAGGAAGTTTTTATTGGTGAGAGTTCAATCAGCACTGTGTGGCCCACTTAAGAATTTGATCTACCTCAGTTTTATGGTCATATCATAAAATTATTTTTAAAAATGGATGGACGTCGTGGATTTATCATTAACATATTGGTGGGACCCACCTAGCATCCTAGCAAAAGAATTTTATGTAAAAGGCTTTCGCCGCATCCCTTCGGAGAGGGGGTGAAGAGGCTTGCGAGAGAAGGAAACTCACTTTTTTAGGCTTGCGCTAAGGGCGCCTTCATCCAAACCGTCTACCTTATCCTACGGTTAATAGGAAAGTTCGCACATAATGACGTACGAACCGGTGCGTAGCTGAGCGTTCCTCTATATATATATACCCTTCATTCTTTTATCTTTTGTGTAACAACCGTCTGTTTTTTAACGGTGGGAACTATATCCCATTTTTTTATTTTGGTGTGGCCCACTTAAACCTTGAATCTACCTCATTCCCTGGGCTATGCCCTAACATCATCTAGCAAAACCGATGAACGGTGTGGATCTGTCACATCATTCTTGTAGGGCCCACTCTAAAATAAAATTAAAAAATAAAATAAAACAAAACAAAACTCCTCTCATCGTAACCAACCCCATCCCTCACTCCTCTCATCGCACGACCTAACCTATCTCCCCAATTTCCTCTCCCATTCAAACTCTCCTCTTTCTTCTTCCACCATTCTTCATCGGCAGAACCCACCAAATAATCCAGGCCGCTCACTATCAACCCAAGAAGATTTTAACGGTAAGCGTTCAACCTCAACTCAACACACCAGGTAGGTGATCTTCCCAATTGAAAAGACTACATTAGTATATATATTTGATTACATTGATTATTTATTTTGTATTGTTGATTTAAATTATTTGATTTTGATTTTAAGTGATGTAGAATGCATTTATTTGATTTCTGATATATGAAATAAATTCATTTGATCACCTGATTTAAATTGTATTTAAATTATGGGTGCTCTGCCCTAAAAGGATCATTACATTATATTTGTTACGGGTGCTCTACCCAGGGTCATTCCCGAAAGGATCAGCACGGTACGGGTGCTCTGCCGATGGTCATTCCCTAAAATGATCAACACATACTGGTGCTCTGCCCTGTGTATTTATCCTAAAAGTTTATTTACTAGGTGCTCTGCCGAGGGTCATTCCCTAAAAGGATCAACACCGGTGCTCTGCCGAGGGTCATTCCCTAAAAGGATCAACACATACGGGTGCTCTGCCCTGGATTAAACCAAAAATGATTTTAGATAACGGCATTATCTTATTTTGTTATTATGAAAAATAAATTATTATTGTTGTCATATACAATGACGATTCAATACTTGCAATTAGTCATATTTGTATTATTGAGTTTTATTTGTGTTAATGTATAATTTTTAATTTTGGGAAGGATGTGACCCTACGAGCCGTCGCGCTCACACCCATATAGACTGTTTTGCAGAGTTGGTATACGAAGAACTGGTTGGACAAGATTGAAGATTTTTATATTTTATATTTTTTATTTAGAAATTAATTAAAATTTAATGTATGTTGTTATTATTTATTTATTTATGTCAATGTAATTAAAGATTTAAGGATTGATTAGTGGACAATATTTAATCACAATTATTAGTATCCTTTTAGTTACTCTGATTGCCTTAAAAATGCATGAAATAATGTGGGTTGCGATGTATATTTATTTAAATACAACTCACGGTCCTGAAATTTGGGTTCGGGCCTGGCCAACTTGGGTTCCGATTTTCGGGGCGTGATAGATTGGTATCAGAGCCTAGGTTTTAGATTCTCACGAGGACCTTAGATGTATGTTATATTAATGATTAGATTAAGCCTAGGTTAGAATCAACTCATGACTTAAAATAGAGGTTGAATTAGAGACCCTAACTTAGGACCCCCTTTGCTTTTGTGATTAAAAAAAAAAAAATTAATTTTAAATTAAAAATTCAACTTAGGATTTTTTTTATTTGTGTTAATATGGAAGTTGACCCTATTTAAACATGACATCAGGTAAGGAACTCAACTTGGACCATATATAAATTTTATAGAAATTTAGCTCTCCACTTTTTGCTAGATAGCAATGGATAGAAAGAATCGACTGTCTTTGAAAATTTATAACTAATTAATTATAACTCTATTTAAGGCGATTCAAAATCTTAGTCATATATTAACAAGTGTAATTTTATAGAAAAATAATATAAAAATATAATTCTAGGTTTATCCTATACCGATTTTAATTTATGTGTATACTGGTCAAAAATCGTTTGCTTTTGGGTAGACCTAATTTTCTAAATTTTAGGATTTTTTGTAAACTTTAGATTAAGTTGAAATTTTATAGAGTTATAATAGACTAATAGATGCATCATTATAAAAAGTTTTAGACCAATCCGATACCTGAAAATACCAGAAACATTAGCAGGAACAGTGTCTTCAAAATCTGATTTTTTTGCACTACAACCTTAGTACATATCATAGTTCTTATCCTCTTAATCTTCATGTGTAAGTCTTTTAGACCATTTAATATTCGTTGCAATCCTACAAAATCTTCAGCGTATTAATAATAATAATAATAATAATAATAATCAAAGACCTTCATGACATTGACGTCAACCCTTGATTATGTTGTCGCACTATCAGGAGAGAGTAGGTTTCTACGAATAATTTCATAACACATTATCACCTGAAGAGACACCACAACTGAAGTAAATGTTAGCATAAACTACGTCGTTCGCAAACCCACTACGTAATTTTAGTTTAGGTATTGACATAATAAATTTAAGGGATGAAATTTTTATTAAGGAGGGTAGAATGTAACAACCCGTCTGTTTTTTAACGGTGGGAACTATATCCCATTTTTTTTTAAATTTTAGTGTGGCCCAGTTAAACCTTGAATTTACCTCATTTCCTGGGCTATGTCCTAACATCATCTAGCAAAACTGGTGAACGGTGTGGATCTGTCACATCATTCTTGTAGGGCCCACTCTAAAATAAAAAAAAACAAAAAAAACAAAACAAAACAAAACTCCTCTCACCGTAACCAACCCCATCCCTCACTCCTCTTACCGCATGACCTAACCTCTCTCCCCAATTTCTTCTCCCATTCAAACTCTCCTCTTTCTTCTTCCACCATTCTTCATCGGCGGAACCCACCAAATAATCCAGGCCGCTCACCATCAACCCAAGAAGATTTTAACGGCAAGCGTTCAACCTCAACTTAACATACCAGGTAGGTGATCTTCCCGATTGAAAAGACTACATTAGTGTATATATTTGATTACATTGATTATTTATTTTGTATTGTTGATTTAAATTATTTGATTTTGATTTTAAGTGATGTAGAATGCATCTATTTGATTTCTGATATATGAAATAAATTCATTTGATCACTGTTAACTGATTTAAATTGTATTTAAATTATGGGTGCTCTGCCCTAAAAGGATCATTACATTATATTTGTTACGGGTGCTCTGCTCAGGGTCATTCCCGAAAGGATCAGCACGGTACGAGTGCTCTGCCGAGGTTCATTCCCTAAAATGATCAATACATACGGGTGCTCTGCCCTGTGTATTTATCTTAAAAGTTTATTCACTAGGTGCTCTGCCGAGGGTCATTCTCTAAAAGGATCAACACCGGTGCTCTACCGAGGGTCATTCCCTAAAAGGATCAACACAATTGGGTGCTCTGCCCTGTATTGAACCAAAAATGATTTTAGATAACGGCATTGTCTTATTTTGTTATTACGAAAAATAAATTATTATTGTTGTCATGTACAATGACGATTCAATACTTGTAATTAGTCATATTTGTATTATTGAGTTTTATTTGTGTTAATGTATAATTTTCAATTTTGGGAAGGATGTGACCCTACGAGCCGTCGCGCTCACACCCATATAGACTGTTTTGCAGGGTTGGTATACGAAGAACCGGTTGGACAAGATTGAAGACTTTTATATTTTATATTTTATATTTAGAAATTAATTAAAATTTAATGTATATTGTTATTATTTATTTATTTATGTCAATGTAATTAAAGATTTAGGGATTGATTAGTGGACAATATTTAATCACAATTATTAGTATCCTTTTAGTTGCTTTGATTGCCTTAAAAATGCATGAAATAATGTGGGTTGCGATGTATATTTATTTAAATACAACTCACGGTCCTGAAATTCGGGTTCGGGCTTGGCCAACTCGGGTTCCGATTTTCGGGGCATGACATTTTGCCCTTCATTTGATATTTGATAGCCCACCACCATTTTGATGGCTATGATTGCTTCCTCAGTGTGAATTTCGAGATATGCTCTGTCCATGATGTGACTAACAATTTGAATGGTTTGTATAGTTGTAAATAGTTGCCACTTGGTGTAAGGATAGGTCAATACCATTTTTATTTTCTAAATGGTGCTAAACTAACAAAGAGAGCCCTTCTAGTAAACATGTGAACTGTGCTGTCGCGAAGGAAGTGTCCATAATGGCTCGAGCCAAGGCCCCAGCCTGATCTAAAAAAATTTAGTTGGGCCAGGCCCAACCTGATCCAGCCCAATTTTGCAGAGAAATGATAAAAATCTTATTTCTCATGTAAAATTTTCTAATTTATTAATTTCTTAAGAGGACCCCACATGCACAAAGATATAAACATTTTGGAGGAATGAAACTAACGTTCGACATTCAAGATACATGGTTGCCTAACTAAAGATTAAAATGACATATTTGTAAGATATAACACATATATAAAATTAGGTCAAGCTAAAATGACCTAAAACTTAATTGGGCCATGCATGCGAAGCTCAAGCTGACCCAAAACCTGATCAGGCTCGTTGGTTCGGTGACCGGTTGCCACCCTTAATCTAGTATGTCTCTTCATAGATGGCGTCCAATATTGTGTTCTCTCTCTCTCCAATTAAACTTCATCATTTCTAAAATGAAATAATGTAAGCATCCAAAAATTTTTTACCTTGCAGTTAGTTTTTTTTTTTTTTTTTTTAAATCTCAAAATTTGGGTTTTAAGAAGGTACAAGAAGGAATTTAAAATAAAAGGTAATTAAGTTCATTTAGCAGGGTAGTTGGTTGTCAACATTCAGTTCAAAATTTACTTGGATAAAGCTGCTCTCTAGCTTAAATTTTACCCATTCAAGCTCTCTTCCCATGCCATGTTAAAAGTGAGCAAATAGCTCGCTTGGTAACTTGTCATCAAGGACTATATTTCCTATCAAAATGCCATTTCTGTAGGACATTTGTATAATGCAATCACTTGGTCCACCTTGAAGATCACTCATCTCAAGATCAGATTCATCCACTCATTAATGAACAACATTTATATATTGATTTAAATCAAAACTAGTCCACTGATTCTAGATGTTTAACCCATTTGATGAGCATACCGGCCTAATTTTTCTGTCAGGCAATCTTCATGGCGTGGCATGGTATCGCCTAGCTACTATCTACATGGTATGAATCTCTTGCGCAAGCGACATGAAGATGGCAACATAGCAAATTGCGTTTTTTTTCAAGTTCAAGTTGTTGAAAGTATAAAGACGTTTGCAAAAATACATCCTTACCTATGGTAATAAAATGTGTCCGGACCTGGAGCTTTATCCCTTGGTTGAAGTTCTTTTTGAACAGCTCAAATCATTCATGCAATAGATCTTATAGAGAACAGAAAAAAAAAAAAAAACTCATATTTAGATATTTCATCCTTTAGCTTCTTCTAATGTTATGAAACTGTCTATTTTTCAATGGAAAAATAAATGATCGAAGGTTATAATATTCAATCTAAGAGTTGTGATCTCTTGGCTAGTGCTTCTACGTGGTTCTTACTCTTTCTTCTCTTCGGACTATCATTGCTGGTCCTTTTAGGGTCATGATCATATGCCTAGTTATCAAGCTCACAGCCCCATCATAGATAAGGCCCATCATTTGGACGATGCATATCATTGATAGATGACCCAAATGAGAAGGCTAAAGTCTCTACGTATCCTATGGCAAGACATTGGGAAGCATTCCAACAAACATCAGCTTGGAATGTTGGTGTATCCATTCTTCTTGCAGGGCACTGATTGAATGGTTATTCTACTAGAATTTTTTTGACATGTCTGTCCCACATTGTAGCCAATAATCATATCAAGGATCCCAGTCACCACACATGCTTGCCTCATGTACTTGAGGAGGGATCTGCATAGTCATTTCTCATTCTTTTAGTTTCTTTTTTCTTTTTTCAATTTACTTTTTCAGGCTATTTTTCTTAAAGACATACGTGTGAAATGCTCTCAAGCACACCAATTCAAACTCATCTCACATTCTATGAGCCCAACATCTCCCATGATATGAACCTTAGGGCTTAACTTTTACCTTGATTCAAAACTTTAGTAGATCATGGCAAAAGAAAACAGTTTCCCCGCATAGATGAGCATCTCTCTCTCTCTCTCTCTCTCTCTCTCTCTCTCTCTCTCTCTCTCTCTCTCTATATATATATATATATATATATATATATATATATATAAAACACACATACGCACATGCACTCACTCCACACATGCATACACTCACACGAACAGTTGGATTTCACCACAGACTCGAACTCATAAACCTGTGTTGAAACTCTTGCGAGTCGATCATAAAGACTATCTTGATTATTTTGATGGTATTACTGAAAATATATTCCATTTTTAAAAGGTTTATTCAATTAGAAAATTTATATGTTATAATGGTCATCTTATTTTTTGTGCTAGAAAATTGCAAATATATCCAACTATAATTTTTTAAAGTAACAACCAAAATGCCAAGAAACATGAAAAAATCAAACAATGATCTTATTCACACGTTCAATAACTAAAACGTGAAGGTAAAGAAAAACTCTTTTCTTTTCTTCTACTGAAGAACAAACCACAAATTTGTAGTCCTTGGGAGCGTATGTGGCCAATATGTCACATGCATATATCATCCGAACCGTTCATCAAGCAGGGTACACTATAGATAACAATTGGCACTCAATGGATAGAAATGACTAACGGATTTTCTCACTGCACACGTGTATTCCGATTGATCATGAATGAATGGATCAGCTTGATTCTTATATACGGCCAATTATCTGTAAGGTGGGACCTACCTTTTCAGTGGCTAAGATGTCATATACACATGAGTCATGTTGGATGCATGCACTCAATGGACGGTAACTTTGTGGTTTGTTGAGATGGATGCAGCGCATGTGATAATAACATGATAGTCTTCTTATAACGTTCATCCAATGCAACGTCGTGTTTATATGTAGGCTTGGGAATGTCACTGAAATAAACGTTGGTAATTGGTTGGGAAACAGAAGAGCTAAAGAAAGGCAATACTTGAAGAAGAAGAAGGAGAAGGAGAAGGAAGATGAAGTGAAACCAATGGTTGAGATGGAAAAGGAAGAGGCTGAATTAAAAGTAGAAATATATGAGCATGAAAAGTGGACTTTTTTGGGTTAGGTTTACGTAGGGTGGCAGAGGGGCTGGGCTGGCTCGATCGAGTGGCTAGGTTTGGCTTGAGAACAGAGATCATGGGTTGGACCTAGGCCTGAGTTTTAGGACCGGTAATTATGAGGTTTGACATGGGCCATGTGGCAAAATTGTGTGGTAAATCTAAGCCATTCATCAAGTGGGCCACATGATGCATGGACTGGCTTAAAAAATGATAAGTCATGATAGACTGTATCGATAAATGTTTAATCATTGATCTAGACATCCTCATGGGCCTCACCTTTGATTGCCCATCTATCTCTAAAAGCACTTCGACAAGATGACTCAAAACCATTCAATCATGATCTAGACCCTTATCACCATTCATCTTCAAACCTTGAGATGAATAGTGATGATGATCTTCTTGATATGGATGGTGATGATGATGATCATTTACACCAAGAAATCAGATGAACCCATGTTTTTTTTTTTTTTTTCATCCATCCATTTCTTTTATAAATCATGGCCAAACCATCAATCCGAACCAACCATACTCTCTTTCCGGAGCATCAGAACAACTTGCCCACCTAATGGACGGATTCGATATCATGATCATGTGCCACACATGCATACACACACTTTGGGCTTAGCAAAGCTCATTTTTCACACACCCCATGTCCGGTCATGAGTATTTATTTCAGAATAGCTATTGCACACATGACATTTTCACAAATGCCTACATACCCATAACATACATGACATGGATAATACCATACATGACATGTACTCAATACCATGTGGAACCAAACATCTGCCCCACTTCATTGTAACCACACCATATTCACGGTAAGAGCTATGGCCCATAATAACACTATTAGACTTGAATTCTACAACCATCTTTACCACAAGCAGATTGCAACTTCATCAATTTTTGGGTAAAGGACCTTTTCTGCTGTTGATGTACTCTTTGATTTTATCCACGTCGATCTGATGGTGGACATCACCAGTTGACCCAAAACCATCACCACCACCACCAACATCGTCGATGATGATCTTGCCTCCGCCGTTGATCCCTCCGTCCACCTTCCGGCCAAGGCTAAAAACCTTACGATCATCCACACGTGCGCCATTTCCTGTCGCGCAATTGGCCACACGATCGCCTGCAGTGCAGATGGGCCGGGCATTATGCACGCTCCCCTCTTTGTTTCCATAGGTTATGGGAACTGCCCAGCTGAGTCCCAGTGCAATGAGGAGAATGAGAAAGGCCTTCATGGTCAAACTGTATTAAAATTACAAAGAGTTAGTGTCACTAATAGCATCGGAAATTACTAGCAAAAACCTGTATTTATCTAGTCATCAACCATTCTATATCCATACACACGACAGATGTGTGCAAGATCCGGACCGTTCGATTTTTGGGCTGTCTATATGGATGGGGTCACATGGTTGAAAACACAATTGTCAGGTGATCCTTGATACAATGATCACAAGAAGTCTAATAAATTGTCAACATTCAATGTGCGAAAATCTTGTGTTCTAGGTCACAATCCATCCATTGTAAGGCCCAACAAATGAATGATTAGAGAAAGATAGTAGGGTTGCACCAAATATCATGATATTTCATGATTAATCAGTCTAATCTGGTACAATTTTCATGAAATTTCATGATATTTGGTGCAGCCAAACACCCACCAACTCAGAAGTACACGGCTCGGGATTTTTTTCCCTAACGAAAAAGCTCTCATTTTCTCATAATTCAAATGAACTAAAGATTTTGGCATGCACCACTTTTGCTTCTATGAAGATTTGGTAGATCCAAGCTTGGGGAAATCTGCTTTTTCGACGATAATTTATAGAGAGAACTACACATGTAATCACGTTAGTGGAAGATTAATCAGATGCACTAAGAACTGAGTGGGCGATCACGATCTCGCTGCCCTATGGGAAGAACTTAAGTGTAAGGAAATATAGTAAGTGGCCGGTAATTACGGACGTGGAATTTATGAATTATGTCACCACTTTCTTGTTGAAATACTATCGATCGATTCAATGTTGCACCAGTTATCCAAATTGGTGGCCACTTCGATGGTCCTAGCCCTAGAAACCATATTGGCATTGACGACATTTTCGTGATCTAGAGAAGTCTTCTAATGGGCTCTATCATGGGATGGGCCACACCCCAAAATATCCACATCAGATGATCCTAACCATCTGGTCACTACATTTTAAATGGAGAATTCAAGTGGATACAACATTGGTCACACTAATCAGATTGTTTAAGATCCATCAGGTGAATCCTCCACGTCGTGACCTGCCATACAAACGGTAGCTAGGGATCGTAAAAAAAAAAAATGGACATCTCAGTTATATTTCTAACATTAAATTATTATTATATTTTTTTTCTTATTTTCAAGATTTGATTTTTTTTTTTATCCAGGTAATTTTATGTAAAGACAGCTATTCCCATAGGAACATGGAATCACCCAATTCGAAGCCGACCACCAGATTTCAGGAGTTGGTTGCACATGATCATGACCCGATACTGCAACTCCCAAACAATGATTTGAATTTTACTAAAATAAGTTCATTTTAGTGCAATGAGGCAAGATTCAACCATGTATAATGAGAATAGGCATTTTCCTTGACTAGAATGGTGGTGCCATGAGAAAGGAGTGTGTTGAATAGCAAGTTTTATCTTACTCTAACTTCATATAATGACATTAAAGAAACTTCTTCCCTAAGGTGGAAGCATTATCAAAGGATAACACTGTTATATGATGGCGATTTTACGTCATCGTCCGCGATTGCCGCACCATTAGCTTTTTATACTTATCACATTTCAGCATGCCATGACCAACTTCACCAATAGCTGTAAGTTAGTTAAAAGCACATCGGTAAAAAAAAATTTATAGTGAAAATATCTGATTTTGATTCAAGGGGAATGATGGCATGCATTATGGTAATTACCATACGTTAGAATTGTGTGTGGCCCACCCTGTGATATGTGGAATCCAAACTGACCTGGTGCGCCCCCTCATGTTCACTATTCAGAACAGGAGTAATCTCAATCCAAAACTCAGTTGGGACACGCCACAGCTAGCAGTGTAAAATCAAACTAAAAACCTATATATTAATTCACTTGCTGTGGCTGAATGGATTAATTTTCAGAAAGCCCCTTCATCCCTGGTGGGTCCCACTTTAGGAACGGGGCGGATGGCATATACACCACCATGTGAATATTTCTATTGTCCATGTCCTCCTCCCCAATGTTCCCCATTGTTCTTTAGTGTGGCCCAACTTAGCTGTGGGTCAGGCCGAATTTTGGAGTCTTGGCTAGCATTGCATGATGCATGTAATGGACGGTTTGGATGGTACTCATATATCAGGTTTGGCCCAACATAGCTGGAACATGTGGTGATTATCATAGGCCTTTTGACCATCTCCCTTGACTTAGCTGTTTAAGATGATGATGAATCGTATAGCCTAATCTCTAAAAGTACACGGTATTGCAGTAAAAAGATGTGCTAATCGCTCTTTCAAAAATGATAAATGATCCTAACCGGTCGAATTGGTGGGCATTAAGTAGATGACACTGAGATGTAATGGGCGAAATCAGATGGTTATGGATATTTGCTGAGTATGGTTTTTGGGCTATGCACCATCCATAATGGATCTCACAATTTAGATGGTCTGGATTGTTTTAAATGTTTACCAGATTATTAAATGGTGGCAAATGTGAACGGTTGCCATGCAAATTGCTTATTTCTTGTTGATAAAAATTCAAATACGTACCAGCTAATGCCATCGAAGGCGCTTTTGAGAGAAGAAATCATATTTAATTATCAAATCAATAGCTTTAGTCGACTACTTTATGGAAACATAATCTATTAAATTATTCATTCAAACGTTTTCACCGCATTGTGGTGCAAACAGTTTGTTGTAGCCCCACTGTTGTGTGTAGATGAAACACCTCTTTCGACTAGGCGCAAAAAACATAAAAAATAAATAAATCAATCCATGATTCAAATAAGACAAACAGAAGATTTTTTCAGTTGCTGTGACGGCCAAATTTAATTAGAGTTCCAAATGTCATGAGTAGCTTAAAAAGAGTAGGTTAAATTATATACTGTTCCATATGGAATCGTACGCCGCTTATCTCACTTATGTGACAGAGTCAGCTATTCACTTTGACAACCTGGTGGCTAATAACTGATAATGGCTTAAATACGGTCAAGCTAGTGATGAATTCAGCTGATGCACTATAGCATCATATAAAAAAGACCTTAATCTATGGCCAACTCAGCTTGGTAGAAAGGAGCTATAAAATAGCAGGGTGGCGTGCAGAGAGTTTTCACTCACAAAATGGATTGAAAACGTGTGTGCAACCAATGGCCAACGCATGAAAGCAATTTATACACAAACGTTCATAAATTCTATAAATAAGAGAAAAAATAAAGAGTTTCGGGCTCTTGCCAACCTAACATAACACAATTCTATAGTGTAATATTACTTATCACAATTTAGTTTATCTAATCCATCTATGCTGGACAGGTCAAACCATGATATTAGTGAGAAATTTAGAACAAGAGTATGAAAGTGAGGCAGTGAGAATAACCTTATGTGGGTGGAGGGACACTCACAGCTCACATCATAAACAACTCCCTATATGAGAGTATATTAGGGAGGCATATTCACTACTTTTGGTATTTGAACACAAGACTTTTCACTCATGTTGGGGATTGTGCTACGGAATCACACAGAGATGGATCTAGGATAGCAATCCAAGAGCACCAAGC
Organism: Magnolia changhungtana; assembly: GCA_030180095.1. Lineage (NCBI taxonomy): Eukaryota > Viridiplantae > Streptophyta > Magnoliopsida > Magnoliales > Magnoliaceae > Magnolia > Magnolia changhungtana. The sequence continues at coordinate 1,949,600 of JASAUF010000540.1, read as the reverse complement.
AAACACAAAAGAACACAAAGATTTAACGTGGAAAATCTTTATGGAAAAAAACCACGGTACAAAGCAACAGAAATCTACGATGTAAGCACAGATTACAAAGAGAGAAGGCTTACCTAATTCTCACAACCTTAAATCTCAACTTTGCTTCGTTCCTTTGAAACCTTAGAATCCCTTTTAGAAACCCTTGAATGCTTAGAATACCTCTTAGTCCCTTATACATCCATTTATATAGGTTTACAAAGGAACCAAAACGGAATAGGAAACAAAATCCGCAAAATTCCCGTTTTCGCAGAAAATCTGCGAAAAACCTTCGATGTCATCGAAAAATGACAAAATATGTCCAACAACCAAAGGTGAAAATCTTGAAAATACTCGATTACATCGAGTGGCTTCGATGTCATCAAACTGGCTTCGATGACGTCGAAGCCTGCTCGATGTCATCGAACGTAGAGCATCAAAATTAAGACATCTGACACCAACACTATAATATATTTTGTATTAAGTTTAAATCCGACCCACTAGTATATTTTAATCCTCTTATGCTAGATGGCCTATTACAATCTCTATCAAACCTAACCTTTAATAAATAGGTCTATTTATTTTAACATGAACCTGGCGAAAACCTATTCTTTACGTTAATAGGATGGATCTACAGTAAAAATGGAGTCCCAATTGTCCGAAACCTCACTCAACATAACCCAAAACCACCCATTTGAACACTTGTTAATCAATGTCAAAGTCCTGTGATATACATTGATATGTCATCATCTAATGACTAAAGCTTTTTAAAAAAGTAGTTGTTTAACATGGTATGAGATCAAGTGGTATCAGAGATATCGTTAGGGCACAGATCTGGATCTGCAGGATTAGCATCAATGGGAAGCACTAGATATGATATTGAGAAGTACTCAGGGAAAAATAACTTTGAGTTATGGAAGATCAAGATGATCAATTCCTTAACCAAGCAAGGTGAAGATGGTGCTCTTGAGGAGTAAAAGCCTACTATATAACTGATGATGATTAGAATACCCTTGATAAGAAAGCCTTATCCTTGATCCGTTTATGTCTCATAGATAAGGTTTTTTACAATGTTTTAAGGGAGAAAATTGCGGCTAGTTTATGGGCGAAGTTAGAGGATATCTATGCGAAAAAATTCTCTGAAAATCGCCTACACTTGAATTTACAGTGGTATAACTTCAAGATAGTAGAGGGTGAAGATCTGGATGCCTACATTAGCAACTTTAACAAATTGGTTTGCAAACTGCTGGATATAAAGGAAGTGATCAAAGATGAGGAACAAGCATGTATGTTGTTGAATTCTTTTCCGGCATGGTATAAGTCATTCAAGAACACAATGTGCACTACAAATAAAACCCTGAGTGTCAACACCGTTATCTCAGCCCTTCAAGGGAAGGCCATGAGAAAGCTATACAGCGATATAAAGACATCTTCCGATGCACTGATTACAAGGGGCGGGAATATTGATTAAGGTAAAGGATCCTCAAGACCTAGATCCAAATCCAAGGGGAATGGCAAAGAAAACTAAAGTGCTAGAACAGTGGGATGACTGGACACATGAAAAAAGATTGTACCAATTATAAAGCAAAGAAAGAAAACTCATAGGCTTCTTCTAAGGAGGCTAATGTTGTCACATCTGATGAAGAGACAAGTTGTGGTGATGCTCTGTCAGTGTCTATGGTCGGATGCATGACAATCTTAGAGATAAGTAGATCCTTAACACAGGAACATCATATCACATGACTCCTCATTGGAGTTGGTTCGCCAGTTATAAGGAATGTGATAGTGGATAAGTTTTTATGAGCAATGATAATGCCTGTAATGTTGTGACTATTGGTACTGTGAGCATCAAGATGTTTGATAGAATAGAGCGTACCTTGACTGGTGTTAGGCATGTTCCTGATATGAAGAAAAGTTTGATTTCTCTCGGTACACTCGAGACTATAGGGTACAAGTTTATTGGTATTGATGGTGTCCTTAAAGTTTCAAAAGGAACACTCGTGGTTATGAGAGCGCAAAGACACAGTAACTTTTACAGGTTGATCAGGAGCACTTTGGCAGGTAGGGGGCATCAGCTGTTGCTGATTTCGCGTCTGTACATATGTGGCATGCTTGTCTAGGTTATATGAGCGAGCAGGGCATGAAGGTACTATCTGATCGTTATTTAATTCCAGCTTCTAAGAATTCTGATTTAGATATATGCGAACATTATATATACAGCTAACAATCTAGATTATCTTTTAAAACTGAAAAACATGTATGTAAAGGAGTGCTTGATTATGTACACTCTAACATATGGCGGCCATCGTCAGAAGTTTCCATTGAGGGGTTGTCATAGTTTGTTTCATTCATTGATGACTACTCTAGGAAAGTTTGGTTTTACTTCATGAAACGTAAATCCGAGGTTTTCACCATGCCATCGAGTATTTTCGGGATTTTCACCTCTGGTCATGTAACATCCCAGATTTTTTGCCAACCTGGGATTAGACGTCCTTAGGCAATGGGTCGATCCTAACACCTTATTAACCTGTCAGAACTCAATCCCAAAGTCTAAAGTAGCTTTTGAACCCATTTCCTTCACAAATCCCACCCTTCACCACCTTGATCTTTCAATTTTTCTAAGTACTTTTACCCTAGATACTATCTTAAACTATCTAAGTATTATAGCTTGGATCACCTTATGTAAAAACTACAAAGGCCTAGGTACCACCTCAGATAGAAATCTTACAGGACTAAATCCTTTAGAAATTTGACAAAGTTAACTAAGTGCTAAACTAGATTAGCTACGAAATCCACTTGATCCATTTTAAATACGATCTGCAAGACCCAAAACTTGTAGAATCATTAATGCTAGGTTACTCTAAAATCTAGGATCAATCTCATTACCCGGCTGCTCTCGGGAGTATCCCGAAACTCCGTATCAGATCTGCACCGCACGTTGGAAGTCCAAATAATATGAAGTTAAGGAATTAGGATCATCTTGCTGAGCTTGACAACCATCTCGAAAATCAAATCTAGCCAGTGTCCCACGGCTGTTCGCTTGAGTCCGGAGCGAGAGAGTGTGAAAACACTTGTTTTCTTTACAAAATAAATATATTGAATAGTAATCTGAGACTTGTTACTTGCAGGTCAGTATTAAGCAACCTGACCGTCAGAATCTGACCCAATTACACCCTCGGATCAGGAAAAATTTCATAAACATATCCATGTACTCGGAATCTCCGAATGAGATCCACTGACCGTTGAACTGAAACTGGTCCGCCACGCGTGATCTGAGAATCCGACTGAACCAAAAACTTAACTCCACGTAGATCCAATGTCTGTGAGCTTAAGTCCGACCGCACACAGAAAAGGGGCCGCCAGAAGTCCTCCGTTGAGCTGAAACTGGGCCACTTTGGCTATAACCCAAGTATACCCTGACCTGAAGTCTATTTCAGTGACTTTTTAGGCTATATAAGGACCTTAGAACCCTCTCTCTCACAGCCATACGAATTTGAGATTGAGAAGAGAGAAAAGAGAGAGAAAGTGTGGGAGATGTGGAGAGTCTTCCTGCCGTGCTTCCCTGCTGTTATCTATGCCTAACCGCTTCACTCTAATCGCTTTTCCGGCGATTTTGGTGTCATTTCTAGGTAAGAAACCCTAACCTTAATCTGATTTGGGGTGTTGATAGTTGTAGGTTATGAAATAGCTAACCTATTTCATTCTATAGGTTGCCAAACTGCCGAATACGGAAGCTTAGCAAACCTATCGACTCCATTACGATTCTACGATAAAAGGTGCAGACTTTAGGTGTATAGGTTATGGTTTTCAACGCTTTCAATGTCAGATAATGATAAATTTATGATCTGCATGCAATTGCACATGTATAAAGTGCTTTCTGTTTTCTATTTCGATTAAAGACGTAGAATATGGAATTTTACATATTCCAGGTATTCGTAGAAAATACCGTATACGTATAAATTTTGAAAATGTGTTTGTTATAATTATTGTTGTATAAATATATGATATATGGATAAAATACTTATTTGGCGAAAGGATTCGCCCTAATACATGTTTTGCCAATATACACTATGTATATAGAAATAGTGTATTGTAGAAAGTACCGTATACGTATATATTTTAGAAATGTGTTTGCCATGATTAGTTGCTGTATAAACATATTATATATGCGTAAAATACTTGCTTGGCGAAAGGACTCGCCCTAATATATGTTTTGCTAACATACACTATGTATGTTGAAATAGTGTATGCTAAGTGTTTGTAAAAATGCTTGTGAGAGTAAGTGTCTGGATGATGATGCCTTAGGTAGGTGTTGAGATGGGATTCTCAACTACCTTAGAGACATGTATGATTTCCTCCATGAGGTAGTTTACTTAAATCGCTTGTGAAATATATGTGTTTGTATTCCTATTTATATGGTGCTTTATGACATGCTTTATAACATACTTTATACATGCTTATGACATGTTTGTTAGTATGCTTGAATTACTTTGTTTATTATGCTTTACTCCACATGCTTTGAATATTGATTAATTGTGATCGGGACTATGATTATAGTCCAGACAATCGGTACCAAACTTGAGATCGTGGTTGAGATTCATTTCGCCACGTAGGACGTGTTTGACGAACCAGAGTCGTGCGTTGCTTGTCGGCAGTGGTTAGGCCACACGAAGTACTTATGCACTTCATGTCATACAACTCAACGGGCGCTCGTGCTAGTCGAGCTCGCCAAGTAACCCGATTTGTCTAATATATGTTCACCATGTTTGGTCACTACTGCTTGAACCTAAGGTACCAAACTTACCAGTGGAATCCCGTTAACCATGGTACCTCGATCCACTAAGACTCATGAGTTGGGCATGGTGGTATGAGACACCGTGGTCGAGCTGTCGGCCTACGCTGGGGCCACGTGTCTCCCCGTAGTGACCATTGAGCAACCAGACTCATGAGCCGATTATGGTGGTATGAGACACTATATTCGAGATGTCGGCCTACACTGGCGTAACCAGCGTCCCCAAGCCGTGGTCCCCGGTCCGAGTTGCATCCGGTCCCATTCTCACAAGTGAACTGGGGTCGGGCTTCGAAAATAGACCGCGCTTGGTAGGACGTTAGTGGAGTGACCTCGAGCATACTCTAAAGCTGCGGTGAGGCGATGAGCCTTCCCGTAGTAACAGAGTATAAACTAGGCCTGTATTGATAAGGTGATGAGGGAGTAGTGCAACAATTTCGAGTAACAGCCCTTACAGCGACCTAGAAACACACCATCGTATAAGATTGTCTAGGACTGACGATCATAGAATGGATCATGTTTGGGAATGATACAAGGGATGTACCTTAGTTTCCCAATCATGCTGTTTGAAATGGACTAATAACAATTCGGTAATCATGCTCATCATACATTCCATGTGCCTGAAAGATGTGAAGCACTGAGGAAAGCAAGCATGCCGCGAACTTGAGATGGTGTCGCACGAGGGAGTATGTCGGTGAGGGCATACATCATGACTGCATTCATACTTGCATTAATAAGAGTAGTTAGGAATGTTTGATTTTGTTGCTTTTTTGCAAAGACAATATATCATTACTAAAGTCTGTGACTCCTCTAGTTGATAACATGTTAACCTATGCTTTACTGTTCCACTGAGTTGATCACTCACTCCCATCACGTTACGGGATGGTGTTGTACACACCAACCAGATTTGTTGAGTTTCAGGTGATGGCGATGCTTATGAAGCAGAATGATGTTTGAATGTTGCCGACTACTTCTGATGATGATGAGGAGGAGTTCTCAATATCTCAGATCTCTCATGTGTCTATGAAGACCTGGTATTGTATTGATGAGGTTATGGTACTTGGGATAGAAGACATTACACTTCTTCACATTAGGTTTATTTTAGAATTGTATTTGTAATTAATTAACCTAGTAACATCATCACACTCTGGAGACTCACCATAGTTTATATAGGTTATTTATCTATCACAGTCTTCCGCTTGCAATTTAATTGTCTCTGGAGTATGATATGCTGTTTTGGCTTAATCTCACTAATACAGACAACATTCAATCATCTTTCATTTTGTTGCATAAGTGATGCGTTGGAACTCGGGAGTTGAGTTTATGCTCGACCCCCGATTTTCAGGGCGTTACAGGTCACTAGACATATTTTTTCATTTTTCGATGACATCGAAGGTAGTTCGATGTCATCGAAGGTTTTACGCAGATTTTCTGTGGAAACGCAGATTTTGCGGATTTTGTTTCCTATTTCTTTTTGATTCCTTTCTAAACCTATATAAAGGAATGTATACAAGGCCGATAGGTATTCTAAGTATTCAAGGGTTTCTAAAAGGGGTTTTAGGGTTTCAAAGGAGTGGAGCAAGGTTGAGATTTAAGGTTGTGAGAATTTGGTAAGCCTTTTCTCTTTGTAATTTATGCTTTCATAGTGGATTTCAGTCGCTTTGTGCCACAGTTTTTTCCCGCAAGGGTTTTCCACGTTAAATCTTTGTGTTCTCTTGTGTTTGCTTGGTGCTCTTGGATTGCTATCCTAGATCCATCTGTGTGATTTTGCAGCACAATCCCCAACATATAGTCCATGTACAGTACAAACTAATAAAGTCATGTACTTGCAACTTCCTTTCTCTATACCTAAGATTATGTATGCCAAGGTGGGCTAAGCTATCCGTCACTTTGTTGGCCTCTCTAGGGGTATGGACGATTGAGATGTTGGCTATGTTCATTAGGTCAACGTAGCGCCTTTTCTACTAAAAGGCCTTTCACTGAACATTATCAAACTTTGAGAACATGTCGATGACTGCCGTTGAGTCACTCTCCACCATGACTCTGTAACATCCGTGGGCCATGCAAAGGCCAAGTCCGTCCACCACCGCCTTCGCCTCCGCTTGGAAATTTGACCCCACTCCATAACCTCTGGTAAATGCAAAGATGTGGCTACCTCTGTCATCTCTACAAACTCGTCCGCTCTCGGATTGCCCCAAATTATCGCGAGATGACCCATCAACATTAAGCTTGTACCATCCTTCATTAGGCCTCTTCCATTTTACTATGGAAACGATGGGGATTTTGTCTGAGGCTGGCCGAATGTGAAGGTCCCTGATCGCGTCTCTACTGGAATGTTCAATGGAAGGGGGCAGAGGGAAGGCTGCTGAGATGCGGGAGAACCAACCCTTTACCCTGCTAATGGCCTGGGTCACTGAAGTGGAGGAGTTATCAAATTTCTTGTTGTTTCTAGCAATCTAGATTTCCCAAAAGATAAGTGAGGGCACTAGGCCCTTGAAAATACCAATACAAGAGGTCTCAGTTGCCAAGGCCCACCATTGGGACACACGGGCTGAGGCGGATTTCCCTGGAAGGAACAAAACTGAGAGGAGGGTGGAGAAGTGGGTCCACATGGCAGTGGCCAGACCTCCACTTGAGAAGAGATGGTCCATGGATTCCTCCTGACAAGCGTCATCGTCATGACAACAGATACAACACGATGCCAGACTTACCCCTTTCTTCTTGACGCACATCTCCACCGGGATTGCACCCAACTGAACCCTTCGTGCGAACGTAGCAAGTTTTAAGGGAAATTTATTGAACTGAACCTATTTCCCCCAAGACCTCTTTGAGCCCAGAGGTCAAATCAATTTACTGACAGGCTTGGTGGAAAACCTTCCTGTCGGATTGTTGGTCTATATGGGGCAATCCTCCCCACTAGTTGTAGTAATCCCCTCATCACAAACATGCTGGTAAACTGTGGCAGGGAGGAACAATGACCACTGTTCTTCAGGTCGCGGACCGAAGGAGTCACGAAGTAATTTACTTGGAGGTGGCATTGGTCGGGGGGGATTTTGCCCATGACTCAGCTGCAGAGTGGGGCCAGACCGGTCCAGTTGATGTCCCAAAAGTTGTTGCTACCATCTCCAAGGAGGATTTGGGAATTGTCTAACATCGCGTCAAAAAAATTTCTCACTTCTTTCCAACACTTCGACTCTGAAGACCGGTGAGGGAGGTTTGAAGGCGAGGAGGAGTCGAGACCATACTTTGATCTCATAAAATCAAACCATAGGCTTTTTATCTTTGGATTGAAGGACTCACCAGGCTATTTTCATCTTCACGGTCTACATGACTGAACGGAGTGAGGGAATGCCAAGACTGCCTTCCTCTTTGGGGAACGATAACTTCTTCCATCCCACCTAGTGGTGTTTCTTTTTTCCCTCCGCCTAGCCCCATAAGAAGTCTGGGAATCTCCTTTCCATGCTATTAATACAACCCTTTGTCAATTCTATTGCTACTAGTGTATGGATTGGTATGCTGTTGAGGACATGCTTGATATTTGTTGCAACATTAAAATCACACTTTCAAACTATCCAAAGAATGGCTACCTAAATTGACGGTTGAAAATTACTGGGAAATTTATAGCCTACCCAAGGCTTAAATTTATTATTATTATTATTTTTTGGCTAAAGTATATATTCAATGGGTTTGTTACAATCCTTCTATTAAATATCACACATGTACATTAAGTTGGGATATTCAAGCTAATTTAGAATATCATAAATAGGGGTGTACACGAACCGAACTAGCTCAGTTAGCTCGCTCGACTCAACTTGAAAAAGCTCCATTCGACTCGGTTCGAAGCTGAGTTCGAGCCCAGTCGAGCTGATTTTTTGAGCTTGAAAATTATGAGTTCAAGCCGAATTCGAGAAGGCCCCCCCTCGACTTGACTCGGATCGAATCCAGCTTGAATCGAACTTGGATCGAACCAAGTTCGGCTCGATGTACACCCCTACTCATAGATATTCTTATAAATATATTGAAAAATGCCCATGTATTCTAAATCTTCCCATTTACTCATATTATTTTAATTCCAAATACATTTAATTTACTCCCATCCAAACACAACTTTATAAGCCATTTATGCCTCATTTACCCCTCCAGGAAGATAACCAACGCTTGTGCACTTAAAAGGTGGGTCACACACGTACGTTGAATAAGGGAGCGACGGGGTGGGCCACACATGTACGTTGAAGAGGGGAGGGATTAGGTGTGGCCCTGGGTGCCCTGATTTGATGTAGCATTGTATATCACAAAAAGATAAAGCAGATCCAAATCTCAGGTGGACCACAAAATAGGATAACAATGGTGATTGAACACCCAACGTTAAAACCTTCGTAAGGCCCACCATAATGTTTATTTACAAGCCAACCTGTTGATAAGGTTATGCAGAACAAGAATCTAGGGACAAAAGAAATATCAGCTTGATCCAAAAATTTTATGGCCCACAACAAGTTTTTAATGGTTAATCACCTCCGTTTCTTCTTATTTTTGGGCTCGTGTCCTAAAATAAGCCAGCAAAAGGAATGAATGACATGGATATACAATACATACATCAGGTTGAGCCCTGCTAAGTCCAGGCCGCACCTAATCGGCTCCCATTGAATAAGAAACTTTTAAAGTTCTATCATCAAGGGTGGCTCACAACACTTGGGCTGCGTGCATTGAGGTTAGAGAACTTTTCTGGGGACACGGATTTCCTTTAATGGATTCTTCATCACTCAGGTCTATGGGCCCACCGTAGTGTATGTGTCATATCGGGCTATTTTGGTGGGACACCGATTCCTGTTTATTGCTTATGGACAACGATTGCGTGCGAAAACCTTTTGTAGTAACTTCCTGAAATGGGAAGTAGGCCACTGTGATGTTTGTGAGAAAATCATCCTGTCCATCTGTTTTTACCGATCGAGTTAGGACATAGCTCAAAAGAGAGTCAAATCAAAAACTCAAGTGGGTCACATGACAAGAAAAATGGATGAGGAAATGTCTACCGTTAATATCTCCTTAAGGTCGTTATGATGTTTATATGCCATTGATACGGGTCATAAGGTCATTCCTTCCGAGATGAATTAAAAACAGAAAAAAATTAGCTGATTGAAAGCTTTTGTGGCCCTAGTAAAACAGTAGACATTCAATTCACACTATTTCCTGTCGTGTGGCCTACTTGAATTTCAGATCTACTTTGTTTTTAAGCTCATGTCCTGGCATGATATGTCAAAATGGATAGAATCATCTACCTTGTAAGTTTACGACCATGGTCTCTGTTTCACCTCTAACCTGTCCACCAAATGCATCCCCTCATATTACCCATAAGGTTTGAAAATAATCTAAGAAGGCCTGGATTCCATATAAATAACATGCTGGTCCCTGCACAGATTAACAATAAATGTCCCCTCTCAAATTATCCCCTGTATTGTGGCCCAAATGATTATTCATTTGGACCAATTTTTGTTTTCAACAGTTAACATGAGTCAACTCATCCAATGGACGGTTCGGATGTATTGAAAACATCACGTAGGCACCACATCTGCCACACACCCCTAGTTAAACTGGGTTTTTTAAGACGAGTTTGATATGGATTTATCTCAACTAAAGGAAGGATTTACAAAAATACTTCTCTCCTTAAAATCTCCAAATCTCAGTAATCAGATACCGTCACACCTTAACCTTGCATTAGTAAGATCTCTCTCTCAACTTTTCAATGTGAACTGTTTCCATGGAATAATTGTATTACAGTTCAAACGTTCAAAATACTAACCCATGCATTAAAAATTACACTGAGAATATAAAATCAACCATTTTTCTTCAAAATTTAGAACTCTTATTCTTTTATCTTTAGCCCTTTGTTTGATAGCCCACCATTTTGATGGCTATGATTGCTTCCTCAGTGTGAATTTTGAGATACGCTCTGTCCATGATGTGACTCGCAATTTGAATGGTTTGTACAGTTGTACATGGTTGCAACATATGGGCAAGGATAGGTCAAGACCATTTTTATTTTCTAAATGGTGCTAAACTAACAAAGAGCCCTTCTAGTAAACATGTGAACCGTGCTGTCGCCAATGAAGTGTCCATAATGGCTCGAGCCAAGGCCCAAGCCTGATCTAAAAAATTTTAGTTGGGCCAGGCCCAACCTTATCCAGCCCAATTTGGTAGAAAAATGATAAAAATCTTATTTCTCATTTAAAAATTTCTCATATATTAATTTCTCGGAAAGACCCCAAATGCACAAAAATATAAACATTTTAGAGGAATCAAACAATTCGAAGTTCAAAATATCGTACATGGTTGCCTAACAAAGGATTAGAATAGTATATTTGTAAGATATAACACATGTATCAAGTTGGGTTGAGCTAAAATGACTTGAGCCCCCAAAACTTGATTGGGCCATGCATGCGAAGCTCAAGCTGACCCAAAACCTGATCAGGCTCGTTGCCACCCTTAATCTAGTATATCCCCTCATGGATGGCGTCCAATATTATTGTTATCTCTCTCTCTCTCTCTCTCTCTCTCTCTCTCTCTCTCTCTCTCTCAATTAAACTTAATCATTTTAAAAATGAAATAATGCGAGCATCCACAAACAATTTTACCCCTTCAATTAGTTTTTTTAATCTCAAAATTTGGGTTTTAAAAAGATACAAGGAATTTAAAATAAAGGATAATTAAGTTCATTTAACAAGGTAGTTGGTTGTCAACATACATTTCAAAATTTACTTGGATAAAGCTGCTCTATAGCTTAGATTTTACCCATTCAAGCTCTCTTCCCATGCCATGTTAAAAGTGAGCAAATCGCCCACATGGTAACTTGTCATGAAGGACTATCTTTCCTATCAAAATGCCACTTATGTAGGACATCTGTATAATGCAATAACCTTGTCCACCTTGAAAATCACTCATCTAGAGATCAGATTCATCCACTCATTAGATGAGCAACATTTGTACATTGATTTAAATCAAAACTCATCCATTGATTCTAGATGTTTAACCCATTTGATGAGCATAGCGGCTTAATATTTTTCTGTCAGGCGATCTTATCTTCATGGCGTGGCATGGTGTGGCCTACTATCTACATGGTATGGATCTCCTGCGCAAGTGACATGCTGATGAAAGGAATATGGCAACATAGCAAGTAAGGAGATTGTGTTTTTTTTTTTTTAGGTCAAGTTGTTGAAAGTTTAAAGATGTTTGCAAAAATATATCCTTTTTTATTGCAATAAAATGTGTCTGGAATTTTATGATGGTATCAAGTAGGACTTCAATGGCATCGAACTGTCTTCGACAGGCATATTGAATTACAGATTTAAAACATCAATTAACATTATGGTGCTGATCATATGCTAAGTTATCACTGGCCCATCACTTGGACGATGCATATCATTGATAGATGACCCAAATGCAAAGGCTAAAGTCTCGACATATCCTATGGCAAGACACTGGGATGCATTCCAGCAGATTTCAGCTTGCCGTCGTGTTTGTGCTTTCGATCTTTCTTCCCTCTTAAGGTTTGCTAGACCCACACGCACCAGTTCGACATGGCCGTACCTCTGCATGCAGCACAATTTCTTACCTGGCACATGTGGAGAACATCCCAGTGGTGCATAAGGTGGCCCCCACGGCAAAGATGATGAGCTGAAAAAATAAAGCATCGATTGGGCAATTAGGAGGGTCACACATGTATGATGTATGATGAATGTGGAATGTTGGTGTAGCTATTCTTCTTCTTCTTGCAGAGCAATGATTGAATGGTAATCCTACCAGAATTTTTTTGATATGGTATGTCCCACATGGTGGCCAATCATATCAACGATCCCAACCCAAGGTTCCCATACCTTAACCCTAACCCAACTCAACCTCGTGCTAGGAATTTGCAACCCAAGCCCAACCCAAGCAGGCTCCGTCAGGTTGGTCAGATAGATATGTGCTAATATTTTCGTTATTGCATTAATCTATTAGACTTCAATACACGTCTTATTTTATTTCATTAATTATATATGTAGTTATTTACCGTAAAGAGTTTCATTTTTTTCCTAAACAAACAAGCTAAAATATACGACAACAACTCCTTTAAACGTCTTGTTGTGTAGCACACAATCTATTTGGAAGAGAGAAGTTCGGCGTATTTTGTTACCTTGAGTCATTGGAAATGACTTGGACCAATGAGACCCGACGACACTGGAGTTCATGTGCCTTCAACAAAGACGAACCACACTCAATTATAATTTATAAGTAACTTATATATCGATCGGGTGTGGGTGGGTTGGGCAACCTGAGACTTCGACCCGAGCCCGACCCAAGTTTTATCAGGTTGGTGTTTGTATAGCCCAAGCCTGAGACCAAACCTGATACATCCTGCCTAGCCCAACACAATGTCTAGTTGGTCACGGGTCGGTCGGGTTGAACCCGCCCGACTTTCAGCCCTATGTTGGATGCATGCACTCAATGGACAGTGGCTTTGTGGTTTGTTGAGATGTATGTGGCACATGTGATAACAACAAGATAGTCTTCTTTTAACATTGATCCAATGCAAGGTCGTGTTTATATGTAGGCTTGGGAATGTCACTGAAATGAACGTTGGTAATTGGTTGGGAGGTAGAAGAGCTAAAGAAAGGTAGCAACAAGAACAATACTTGAATTGCCCATAGAGAGAAACAAAGCCAATGGAGGAAGGCGAGTGGCATCTCGTCCGTCCCAAGGGGAATTGTCATCAACTCCACACCCTGTTTGCCGGAAAAAATTCATATGACACTACAACGGAAGACCTCTACCGGATTTTTGGGAGATATGGAAAAATCGCAAATGCCTTTATTCCCACAAATCCAAGCCTAAACCGCTCTCGAGTATATAGATTCATCAGATTCCTTTACGAAGTAGACACCCAAATAGCCCTCGACATCCTTGACGGGAAAAGAGTAGACGGTCGCATCATCACTGTTCAGAAAGTTAAGGTTCGGTCCCAACCTCCTACAAATTAGGGTACCCGAGGTAGTACTCTCGCTCTAGCTCCTAGGGGGCTCCCTCCTAAGGCTGCTACATCCTACGTTTCGGCTGCTAGAGGGCAAAACCTGCTAGGCCCGTCACATGTTCAAAGAAATGCCAATGCCATGGAATCGCATCCTACAGGTCCAATCCACATTGACCATAATGTAGGTGCTCGTCAAAACGCCTTATCTAAATCAGCCAACCTGGAGGAGATCTAGTCCAGTGAGTGCAGAGAAGGTGTTCGATAGTTTTCCAAGCCCAGTTGGATAGTTAAAGTGGACAACCACAATGTAACACATAAGATGAGGGAGCTGAAATTAGCCCTAGTGGCCCAAGCAGAGAACTCAGGAGTGAAGGTTTCAACCATCAAACGGGATCTCCTTAGTGCCAACTATGTGCAGTCAGCAACAGATATTTCACAGATCGGTCTTGAAAGATTCCTCCTCCGCTTCAACACCCGTATAGCCCTCCTCTCTTTCTATGAGGACACCCGCCTCCACCAGAAAATGGGGCTGCTCAATATTGAAGCATGGTCTCCCAACATTAGCCTTGCTGAATGATGGATCAAATTGGTGGGGATCCCAACCCATGGTTGGATGGAATTTGCATTCAGGGCTCTGGGTAGGACGTTTAGAGAGGTGATTGAGGTTGAGAAGAATGCCCTCTCTGGCCTCCCCTAGGAGGCAGTCAGAATACGAGTTGTGTTATAGCTAGGGACGGACATTCATTCTCCCAGAGGGCTCGAAGTGGCAGGGAAATTGTTCCCTATCTAGCCTAGCCTAGAAACAATAGCTAGCCCCTCCACCCCTCCGTTAATTGCACCCCCCTGTCACAGCAGTTTCTACCAGGCGCTGGGTGGAACAAGTTTTTCCTCCCTCTGTTCCACCAGAACCCCAACCCCCTCCTGATCCTCTCCCTCCTCCTCCAGGTCCCACATCCATTGCCTTGCCACACCTTACCCTCTCCCAGCCTGCCCCATGCACAGCCCAACACCACCTTCAGGCAGAGATCAAAGAGGCAGCGGTTTCTTTCTTCCAGCACCTTCTGCAAGAGGATGGCGCCACAGGGATTGAGATAGGAGATCTCCTCGATGTTATTGCCCCCGTTAGTTTCTACGTAGAAAAACAATCGCCTGCTAGCTGAACCAACCTTGGAGGAACTCCATGCGGCAGTCACTTCTCTCCCAGCTGACAGCGTAGCAGGCCCAGATGGTTTCTCTGGGGCATTCTTCCAGGCTTGCTCGGCCACAATCAGCCAAGACCTCCTCAACGCGGCATGCTCCTTCTTCAGTGGGGTAGCTCTCCCAAGAGCTCTAACTGCGTCACTGATATGCATTATCCCTAAGATAAGTGCCCTGACGACCTTTTCTGACTTTCGGCCAATTAGTCTTTCCAATTGTTTGTACAAAATTTTCTCCATGTTAATTGCTGTTAGACTGGGACATTTGTGCAGGCCCGATCTATGGCAGAAAGCTGCACTCTCGTTCAAGAAATTTTCAGGGACATCAACAGAAAAGTGAGAGGCGAGAATATCCTTCTCAAATTGGACAAGGAGAAGGCTTATGACAGGCTTAACCGGTTCTTCCTGGTTGTGGTTCTCTCTAAGTTCAGCTTCCATTAGGATTGGATTCGGCTTGTCCAATGCTGCTGGTCAGACTGTTGGTTTTCGATGCTCATTAATGGTGAAGCGGTGGGGTTTTTCCCATCCACTCGGGGCCTCAGACAAGGAGATCCCATTTCGCTTGCTCTCTTTATTTTGGTTGTAGAGGCCCTCAGTAGGGGTTTCCATCAGCTTGTAGAGTCGAGAGCTTGCCAACCATACTTGATGCACCCCAACTGCCCTCCAATTTCCCACCTCCTTTTCACGGATAACACGATCCTCTTCGCGAGCGACTCTAGCAGGTCCCTGAAGTGAATTAAGAGCTTCCTTGTCCAATACGAGCGTGCCTTGGGCCAAAAGATTAATCTGGCTAAGAGTTTCTTCATCACCCCTTCAACATAGTTTGAGACTAGATGTAGAGCGGCTTCGGCTTCCTCTATTCTCAGCTTTACTAAGGCAACCCCTCCCTTCGTTTACCTAGGGGTCCCTATCTTCCACGGTAGGCCCACCCGCGCCCTCTTTCAGCCTATGGTGGAAAAAATTCAGGCCCGGATCATTTCTTGGAAAAATAGAATCTTGTCTCATGCAGGGAGGCTCACCCTCATCACCCATGTGCTCAAGAACATCTCGATACACTTGCTCGCTGCTATGAAGGTGCCGGCTGGTAATCTAGCTGATCTTGAGAGACTGTTTGTGGACTTCCTTTAGGGTTGGGAGGGCCCTAAGAAGAAATGCCACTAGCGTTCCTGGCGCAGTCTTTTACTCCCTAAATCTGAAGGTGGCTTGGGCCTGAGGAGCCTTAAATCAGTGATGCGAGCCTACAGGCTTAAACTGGCCTGAGCGGCCCTCTTCCGAGGAAACAACATCTCCTGGTGGAGTTTTGTGCGTGCTAAATATGCATCAGATCTGGGTTTGTCAGCCTCGCCTTGCACTGGCCCGCCAGCGTCCCTCATTTGGAAAAAAATTCGAGCGGAATTCCCCTTGCTTATTGAGAAGTCTCGATGGCTCATTGGTCGGGGGAATATCGATTTCTGGACTTAGGACTGGTTCGGCCTTGGGCCCCTAAGAGACCGGCTGCTGCATCATCAGGACCCGACTCCTTCCGTGCATGAGTGGATTGGTTCGGCTGGTTGGTTAGATAGAACAACAGCCTTGCGTGCTCTGCCTCAAGATGTGGTGGATCATGTAGCGGATGAAGGCGTCTGTACATCCCAAGCGGATGATAGACGCGTCTGGATGTCAGTAGGAAACGACGAACTCTCAGCGGCTTTGGCATGGCAGAGCATCAGACCAACTGCTCCAATGAAGATTTGGGCAGCATTGGTGTGGCACCCCAAGGTCCCGCCGAAAATGTCCCTCCTCGCCTGGAAGATACTCCA
This sequence comes from Magnolia changhungtana, assembly GCA_030180095.1. NCBI lineage: Eukaryota > Viridiplantae > Streptophyta > Magnoliopsida > Magnoliales > Magnoliaceae > Magnolia > Magnolia changhungtana. The sequence goes on along the minus strand of JASAUF010000540.1, from coordinate 1,932,797 downwards.
CAATGCGGTCCCAATCGACTCCAACATCTAAAGGAAAGGTGTGTGCCTGGCTTCATCATGCTCCTGCTGTCCCCCTCTATCCTCCCCTGCCTGTGAATCGTTGGACCATCTTTTTGCAACTGGCTGTCTGGCCAGCAGTGTTTGGGAACATTTCCAAGATGATTGCGGTGTCCCGCAGCCGCTGCATTCATCGGCGTCCGGCAGAGCCATTCAATGGTAGCAGGCCTCCATTGCTTCCCCCTCTCCGCTTAAAGGTCTCATCCCCATCTTAATTTTTTGGGAAGTGTGGCTTGCCAGGAATGCCCACCGGTTTGATAATTCCACTCCTGCGCCGCACTGGATTGTGTATCGCGTCCTAGCCTGGATCCATTACATCAGTGGCATGCTTCCAGCCCCTAAAACCGTTCCCATTTCGGTCAGAAATATGTGTAGAACCTAGCACATCAGTCATCCTCTAACCTCCCATCCTTCTATATCTGTGGTCAAGTGGGTCAGGCCCCTGCAAGGCTGGATCAAGCTGAATGTGGATGACTCTTCTAGAGGCAACCCGGGGCTCTCAGGGGGTGGTGGCATAGGGAGAGACGCCGTAGGGAATTTTCTTTTTGGCTTCTCTCATGGCTATGGCTGCGGCATTAACGCGAGGGCGGAGTCCAAAGCTATTGTGGATGGGCTCTCACTGGCCCTTCAACTAGGCTTCACTAAAATCCAGGTGGCGAGTGATTCCATGGTTGTGGTGAAGGCCCTCTCCGGTTCTATGAAAGCCTGTTGGCCCCTTTAGTACTAGAAGGCACGCGTCTCCCTCCTCGCGCGCTCAATGCACCTTCGGATCACGCACACTTCTAGAGAGGCGAACTCGGTCGCAGATGGGTTGACACATCTTGGGAGCGAGTCTCAGTCTGACATCAAGTTCTGCTCCTGGAATTCTCTTCCTCCCATGATCCGAGGGCTTCTATTCCTTGACAAAGTAGGTCTTGGCATGTTGCGGATGGTGTAAGCCTAGGCAGTGGTTTTCAGTCTCTTTCCTTTCTGTCCATATGATAGGGGGCCTGTTACCTTTTTGTTATCGGCCGTCCCGAATGTCTCTTTGTGTAACGCTCCGTACTTTCTATACCCGGGTGTTACCCTTAAACCGTAGAAAGTATTTAGGCGTGTCGGGATCCAGGATATCGTCCTCAGATAATTCGCAAAGAGACCACCCCCGTGAACCATTTAACATAACCAATGCATTTCACATTTGGAACATGTCAAGAAGTCGTGCGGACAAATATTCAAAACAAATATGAGATTTTAACAGCTCATACCATAATCCTAACTTAAAACCTAATAACTAACCTCTTTAAACATTAAACAATTAGATCAACCCACCTAAAAACATAAATCCATCGTCATAAGTGTTTAACCAGACCCTTTAAGTGAATCAACGGTTCAGATCTCTCGAGGGATCGTGTGGGTCCCATTTTTGAAACGCTGCATGGGCACATAGCCATGCACACACGAAGTGCATGGGACCAAATTCAGGGTCAAAAGTAGTCTGACCCGCTACACCACTTGAAAAGTGGAATTTCTTCCACGATTCCCGCCCGACAGAAGTTTAAACTGTGGGAGTCCATCTGTGATGAAGTTGGCCCACCGTGACCAACCATTCAGATAATCCGAACCGTCCATTTGCTAAGTACGGTCCCACCGACCATAACCATGGGTTGAACAACGGTTGGAGGTTACCTGCACCATCTCTGTCAGCGACTGATCAGGCCTCGCTAAAGGAAGACGCTGACGGGGAGGAAAACTCCACGTCCGCTGATGCGCTGGCAAATCCGACCGTTGGAGAGCGTCGGGCGTGAGCCACGCACACTGCAGTAGCCTCGTCACCCCTACAGTTTCCAAAAACACACCCCCTACCCGACGAAAGGCGGAAAGAATCCTTTCCCTTTTTAGCAAGCGTAAATCCCGACCTTCTCTCACCTTCTAGAAGCTTCATCCAGGCAATCCGGAGCGTCCATTCTAGGGCTGGCCGAAAATCTCGTAAGGAAGGATGATATTTTGGCGAGTCACACCCACATCTCGTACCACCTTCGTTTTAGGACAACTATCACCAAAACCGTCCACACCCACCGTTGAATGGACCCCACAAGCTTGATGGACCCCATCAAGACCTTCTGAACGTCTCAGATCAATGAACCACCCGCTCAATAAGAAAATGCCATTTTCAGCCAACCATCTTCCCCGAAACCGACTTTCGGACCCACATTCCATAGGACCAATCCCTTCGCACATCCAGACCGTTCATCATGTAGCCCGCCACATTTAATGTCTATCAGGGACAATAAAATGGGCTTGTACATAAGATCCAATGCATTGGGAGACCTGGACGGCACGTCATTCTCAGCTAACGCTTGTTATTTCCGCACTAATCTTCGTGATTAGCTGTGGAACCGTCTGGAAATGGGAAGGGCTATATATAGCCATGCATTAGGGCGAATCCCAAGGATAAAGAGAAAGAAAAGAAATAGAAAAGGAAAGAGAGAGAGTTCTGGGCGTCGCTGGATCGAGTTGCAGGTAGCAACTCTACTCGGCTCGGGTCGTTCATTTGCTGAGATAGGACCTTGAGAGAGAGGAAGAAGATAGTAAGAGGGAGAGAAGGAGGGAGATATAAATGGGTCGGTTGTGGGATCAAGTTGCAGATCCTGTTGCAACTTGACTCAGCCACACCAGATAGTGAGTCAGTCGGTCTAACTCAAGTCCCTGATGAGAAAGAGAGAGAGAGAGACAGAGAAAGAAGGAGAGTGTAAGAGTGAGAACCAGCTGCTGGAACGAGTTTCCAACAGCTCAACTCAGTGATTTCACGTCAACTCGGCCCTGTAGAAGACGAGTCAGAACCAAGTGTGTTAGCTCCGCTCCAACTCGCCGCATCCTGACCTTTTTTTACGTTCACGCAACGTCCCTAGTCAGGTACCCTCACCCATTTTTCCTTTGTTATTGTCGGATTTCACCCACACGTCTGACTGTGTTCACAGTCACCACAACTCAGTCACGAGTTGAGTGACTCAACTACGTTTTCGTGTGGGACATCCAGATCAGAATCCATGGTTGTAACTGGCCCACCTTGCACGGTGATCAGCATCACAATCCAACCTCAGATGGATCCACCTATTCACACGCTACTAGCTAAAGAGGCTCGGCTGGGTTGAGTCAACACTGAGTCAGTGACTCAGGTTCATTTTTGGGAGGTAAACTCCGACTCAGCTGGACCTGAGTTGCAGATCCTTACATAGGTATAAAGTCCAAATACTGGCTGACCAGAATCGTCCAGTTGAGGGCCGACTCGGCCAATTCTCCATCTGAGTCGACCCTACACTTGGTGGTGGGTTGACTCGACTAATCCTCCAACTGAGTCGAGTTGACTCTTATATCAAAACCACTTGAGATGGATTTAGAAGTTGTTAGATCTAAGGAATTATTAATTTAACCTTATAATAGTAGATCTCATAACAATTAACTCAACTAGCTACTTGTTGAGAACCTCAACCGAGTTAACTCGGTCCTAACTCACTAATACATTGAAATGTATCATCCAGGTACCATGTGCAATCTGACATTTTTGGGAAATACTCCCTAACAGTCAATCTCGAATCAGACTCACCTCACAAGAAAATACAAGTTAAGAAGAGCATTCACTCCATCCACTTTAGGTGAGGAGCATCCCCTATAGCTTCTTCTATTTCCTAATTTCCATGTAGATTACATCTCTAAATGTGGAGAATGTTAAAGAATTATCAAATCTTAGTTACCTTGATTATCATAAAGAAGTTGCTCTAGTATCATAATTCCTTGCAATTATGTATGTGATGTATTGCCTTATAAACTCCATGTCACATTTATGATTACTTACCTATGAATATAGCTTAGTTAGATATATTAATAAAAGAATGTTCCCACCCTAGATTAGCTGTGAATTGTGTAGTGAGACATCATCTTCATAAATCTCTACATTTCCTAATCTCTAAATTATTTGGCCCTATCATATGGATAGTTCTTAAAACATGGCAAATATGATTCTGTTTACATGTAGTGTACAAGGGATGATTGGGATCCATCTTTTATAATTATTACTGTTGCTATGAGACCAAATGCCTCTTGTTATCTTGATATCGTGAGCATAACTCTAATGTGATTGACTTGAGCTTCATATGACTCATGGTGAGCCCTCCTTTGAATGTACAGAAATCATGAAAATTCACATGGAATTCATAGTTGAATATTGCCTATTTGAAATTGATGGTCATTCCTATTCTATCAAAGTAATGTGTATATATATATATATATATATATATATATATATATATATATATATATATATATATATATGCGTCATAGTGCATAACATCCACGCATGACATGTGAGCTTTTCCGAGTGCTTAATGTAGGCCACGTTCTGCTCGATTTACTGTAGATCAGTTGAATGACCAGAGTTGTGCATTCGAGTCACTTTGGGCGCTCTTATTTTACACGAGGCTTTTCCGGGATTTTTATTCCTCCTCGGGCATACCTCGGGTATTTTTCCAGGAGATCGTCCTTGGGCGCACTCACCTTTATGGCCTTTTCCTGGTAGTCTACCTACCATGGGCGGTCTTTTATTTTGACAGCTGGATTGCATACCCAGATCTGTGACTTGAGCATACATTTATACATGCATACATTCATTTATAATTTCATGATTAGTCTCCTTGTAATTTGAATATGTTGTATATGTATTTGTATTGCCTTGCGAATTAAAATGAATTGTTAATCTATTTCGGGATGATGGGTTATGGTTGAATCTATGAGGGAAGTTCCCACTGAGTTTTCACTCACCAAATCGTGCGGTTGCACCAAATAGACACAGGTTTGACGAACAGGTGGAGACCCCTATGACGGGATTCCAGGGACGGCTGAAGTGGAATTTGGCAAAGGAGAGTTCTATGTGAATGTTGTTGAGCCATTGGAGCTCTAGGATTTACTTACTTTGTATTTCAGATTTTGTGTCTTGTTGGAGTTGTAATAAAATATATTCCCTGTCATGGGATTTCATTTTACTCCCACTTAAATGTATTAAACTTCCGCTTTTGTTACTCTTGATATCCTTAGTTTTTGCAATGTTGCCTTACTCCATATTATGAGATTTGCCGCTATTTAGATGTATGTTAGTCCATTTTATAACGTAATACTCGGGTTCTCTATGAGGAGCGACTATCCTCGGGTTACGAGAACCAGGGTGTTACAAGTTGGTATCAGAGAATAGTTTGGACAAACTTGGCCTTGGGAAATGATCTCATACAAGCTTTAAAATGTCTCAAGTTAGAATATTTGAAAACTAGAAATTTGAACTTAGGTAAATCTCCCCTAGACTTAAGGAAATTTTGAGAACGTAGAAAACAAAACTTAGGCCCCATTTGAAATTATTTACCCACTTGGATGCATGTGGAGCTCCCTTAGAATTAGAAAGGTTGGAGAATGTAGATATCCAAATTTAAGTCCCCTGGGAATTGATAAGATAGCCATGTGAATTCATTTAGAATTCCCTTAAAGTTAGGAACAAATTTGAAAATAGAGAGGCAACATTTTAGGCTCTTTGAAAATTTTAGATTTAGTTATTGGAACTTAGAAACCAAATTTAGGTTCCCAATGCTGAATTCCATATTCGCATTAGGTTTCATAGATGTATATATACATATATGCTTGTGCCAACATCCTTATATCAACTACATGTGAACATTTTGTTTTGAGTTACCCAACATTTCTATCCAACATAGCATTACTAGCCTGATAGCCATCCTATGGAAATTTGATTTTAAATTCAAATAGGTTCCCACGCAATTTGAATTCTGTAATAACATTTTCTTTTTGCATGATAAACTGAGAATATCATTTGACTGAACAACCGTAATCTTTGATTTATGAAACTGTAATTATTAAGCGAGGGCTGTCAATTTCATTTTATGAGAGTCATTCACTTGATTTCAGCTAATTAGTTAATGATTTTTTATGTCTAATTACTATTTTATATACCGTCTAAAGTAAGGACCACTGTACGTGTTTTAGATTGCACATGACATGTTTACAATTTCTGAGTACCGTGTATCATTCACCACTAGAATACCAAAAGTGTTTCTCTTATCCATCTTGATGTGTGTAGTTAAATTTTGATTTACCACTATCCTTTGGCGAAACAAACTGATGTGAAACTTGAATGTCTTAACTTAGGATGATAGAAATTATGTTGGAACTTAGGAAATCTCCTTTTGATTAGGAGAAATTTTGAGGACATATAGACCTACACTTAGGTTCCAATTATGAACTATTGGGTGTCTGAACTCAGAAATCAAACCTAGTTCCCCATGGGAAATTTTTAGGGAAGACATTTGAATTTATTTAGAGTTCCCTTAAAGTTAAAGAAAATTTCGAACATAGATACATAAATTGTAGGCCCTTGGGAAATTTCTGGTTTAGTTATTTGAACATAGAAATTAAATTTAAGTTCCCTTGAACTCATTAGGATAGCCATTCAAGCTTGAGTGGAATTAGTTATGAATTATGAAAGGTGTGAACATAAAGACACAAAACTTTAGGCCCCGATGGAAAGTTCCAGTTTAGTTGATGAAAGTAGAAATTGAATTTAGATTCTCATTATGAACTATTACTTGTTTGAACTTAGAGACTAAATACTAGGGCCCCTTACAAAATTTATTAGAAATGCCATTGGGATTTATGATAAATTCCATGGGAAGTTGAAACCTTGATCTCCTTTAAAATTTTAGGAGGAATCATTTAAAAATTTGAAACGAGAACTTTGAACTCCATGTGAATTACTAGAGTAGTTACCTGAACTTGGAAACTACCTAGGCACCATGGGAAAACAAATCCCAACTATGATATATTTAAGGTCTGGCAAAAACATTCCTTGAACCTGACGTCTAGGGAACAGTTTTAGAAATCTAGTATTTGAATTTGTTAGAAATAACATTTTCCACAATTCCATCACGTAAAATTTATTTGAGGTGCCCTAAGTTGAGCTTATGAGGACTAAATTTGAGAGTCTGGATAAAAATTTAGCAAATTTCAAACTCAAGTCTCCATGTAGGAATTCTGGTCTCGAAAATTTTTAAGTAGTGTATTTACTTGAGTGCGCAGTGGAAGCGTGATGGTCTTTTGTGTCTATTCACGTAGATTTCGAGCACTCGCCTTGCTAATTTAAATTATCACATGATATTCCCTAGAAGTCTAGAATAATCGGGATCACGGGTTGATGGAACCATATTTAAGCGAAGTTACGCTGTTTGATCCAAATTCCATATCATAGCAAATTCCAATGATCTCAATGCCCTGATCAGGCAGAAGATCGAGAGTTACCAAGATTAGGAAATGATACTGTAAGTCCTATGTTCTGCGCAGACGAAGGATTGACGTATCAGGCCCAAACTCACTACAACCATCCATTCGTGTTAACTCGAATACTGGAAATAGAAAATCGTATTGTACCTTAGGAATAACCTTACCACTCGTACCGTAATAATTGGGATGCACTATCGAATCTCATGGACGAGATTCTTCTTTAAGGAGGGTAGATTGTAACAACCTCGATTCTGGCCATTAGTGGTATATGTCCATACATTCAAACAACCTTCGTAGGAAAATAATGAATGCTTAGAATTACCGCCAATTACATTACAATTGTCCCCAATTCTTTTAGAAGCACTGAATCTCGAGGATGAGATTCTCTTTAAGGAGGGTAGATTGTAACGCCCCGTACTTTCTATACCCGGGTGTTACCCTTAAACCGTAGAAAGTATTTAGGCGTGTCGGGATCCAGGATATCGTCCTCAGATAATTCGCAAAGAGACCACCCCCGTGAACCATTTAACATAACCAATGCATTTCACATTTGGAACATGTCAAGAAGTCGTGCGGACAAATATTCAAAACAAATATGAGATTTTAACAGCTCATACCATAATCCTAACTTAAAACCTAATAACTAACCTCTTTAAACATTAAACAATTAGATCAACCCACCTAAAAACATAAATCCATCGTCATAAGTGTTTAACCAGACCCTTTAAGTGAATCAACGGTTCAGATCTCTCGAGGGATCGTGTGGGTCCCATTTTTGAAACGCTGCATGGGCACATAGCCATGCACACACGAAGTGCACGGAACCAAATTCAGGGTCAAAAGTAGTCTGATCCGCTACACCACTTGAAAAGTGGAATTTCTTCCACGATTCCCGCCCGATAGAAGTTTAAACGGTGGGAGTCCATTTGTGATGAAGTTGGCCCACCATAACCAACCATTCGGATAATCCGAACCGTCCATTTGCTAAGTACGGTCCCACCGACCATAACCATGGGTTGAACAACGGTTGGAGGTTACTTGCACCATCTCTGTCAGCGACTGATCATGCCTCGCTAAAGGAAGACGCTGACGGGGAGGAAAACTCCACGTCCACTGATGCGCTGGCAAATCCGACCGTTGGAGAGCGTCGGGCGTGAGCCACGCACACTGCAGTAGCCTCGTCACCCCTACAGTTTCCAAAAACACACCCCCTACCCGACGAAAGGCGGAAAGAATCCTTTCCCTTTTTAGCAAGCGTAAATCCCAACCTTCTCTCACCTTCTAGAAGCTTCATCCAGGCAATCCGGAGCGTCCATTCTAGGGCTGGCCAAAAATCTCGTAAGGAAGGATGATATTTTGGCGAGTCACACCCACATGTCGTACCACCTTCGTTTTAGGACAACTATCACCAAAACCGTCCACACCCACCGTTGAATGGACCCCACAAGCTTGATGGACCCCACAAGCTTGATGGACCCCATCAAGACCTTCTGAACGTCTCAGATCAATGAACCACCCGCTCAATAAGAAAATGCCATTTTCAGCCAACCATCTTCCCCGGAACCGACTTTCAGACCCACATTCCATAGGACCAATCCCTTCGCACATCCAGACCGTTCATCATGTAGCCCGCCACATTTAATGTCTATCAGGGACAATAAAATGGGGTTGTACATAAGATCCAATGCATTGGGAGACCTGGACGGCACGTCATTCTCAGCTAACGCTTGTTATTTCCGCACTAATCTTCGTGATTAGCTGTGGAACCGTTTGGAAATGGGAAGGGCTATATATAGCCGTGCATTAGGGCGAATCCCAAGGATAAAGAGAAAGAAAAGAAATAGAAAAGGAAAGAGAGAGAGTTCTGGGCGTCGCTGGATCGAGTTGCGGTAGCAACTCGACTCGGCTCGGGTCGTTCATTTGCTGAGATAGGACCTTGATAGAGAGGAAGAAGATAGTAAGAGGGAGAGAAGGAGGGAGATATAAATGGGTCGGTTGTGGGATCAAGTTGCAGATCCTGTTACAACTTGACTCAGCCACACCAGATAGTGAGTCAGTCGGTCTAACTCAAGTCCCTGGTGAGAAAGAGAGAGAGAGAGAGAGAAAGAAGGAGAGTGTAAGAGTGAGAACCGGTGCCTGGAACGAGTTTCCAACAGCTCAACTCAGTGATTTCATGTCAACTCGGCCCTGTAGAAGACGAGTCAGAACCAAGTGTGTTAGCTCCGCTCCAACTCGCCGCATCCTGACTGTTTTACGTTCACGCAACGTCCCTAGTCAGGTACCCTCACCCATTTTTCCTTTGTTATTGTCGGATTTCACCCACACGTCTGACTGTGTTCACAGTCACCACAACTCAGTCACGAGTTGAGTGACTCAACTACGTTTTCGTGTGGGACATCCAGATCAGAATCCATGGTTGTAACTGGCCCACCTTGCACGGTGATCAGCATCACAATCCAACCTCAGATGGATCCACCTATTCACACGCTACTAGCTAAAGAGGCTCGGCTGGGTTGAGTCAACACCGAGTCGGTGACTCGGGTTCATTTTGGGAGGTAAACTCCGACTCAGCTGGACCTGAGTTGCAGATCCTTACATAGGTATAAAGTCCAAATACTGGCTGACCAGAATCGTCCAGTTGAGGGCCGACTCGGCCGATTCTCCATCTGAGTCGACCCTACACTTGGTGGTGGGTTGACTCGACTAATCCTCCAACTGAGTCGAGTTGACTCTTATATCAAAACCACTTGAGATGGATTTAGAAGTTGTTAGATCTAAGGAATTATTAATTTAACCTTATAATAGTAGATCTCATAACAATTAACTCAACTAGCTACTTGTTGAGAACCTCAACCGAGTTAACTCGGTCCTAACTCACTAATCCATTGAAATGTATCATCCAGGTACCATGTGCAATCTGACATTTTTGGGAAATACTCCCTAACAGTCAATCTTGAATCAGACTCACCTCACAAGAAAATACAAGTTAAGAAGAGCATTCACTCCATCCACTTTAGGTGAGGAGCATCCCCTATAGCTTCTTCTATTTCCTAATTTCCATATAGATTACATCTCTAAATGTGGAGAATGTTAAAGAATTATCAAATCTTAGTTACCTTGATTATCATAAAGAAGTTGCTCTAGTATCATAATTCCTTGCAATTATGTATGTGATGTATTGCCTTATAAACTCCATGTCACATTTATGATTACTTACCTATGAATATAGCTTAGTTAGATATATTAATAAAAGAATGTTCCCACCCTAGATTAGCTGTGAATTGTGTAGTGAGACATCATCTTCATAAATCTCTACATTTCCTAATCTCTAAATTATTTGGCCCTATCATATGGATAGTTCTTAAAACATGGCAAATATGATTCTGTTTACCTGTAGTGTACAAGGGATGATTGGGATCCATCTTTTATAATTATTACTGTTGCTATGAGACCAAATGCCTCTTGTTATCTTGATATCGTGGGCATAACTTTAATGTGATTGACTTGAGCTTCATATGACTCATGGTGAGTCCTCCTTTGAATGTACAGAAATCATGGAAATTCACATGGAATTCATAGTTGAATATTGCCTATTTGAAATTGATGGTCATTCCTATTCTATCAAAGTAATGTATATATATATATATATATATATATATATATATATATATATATATATATATATATATATATATATATATATATATATATATATGTCATAGTGCATAACATCCACCCATGACATGTGAGCTTTTCCGAGTGCTTAATGTAAGCCACGTTCTGCTCGATTTACTGTAGATCAGTTGAATGACCAGAGTTGTGCATTCGAGTCACTTTAGGCGCTCTTATTTTACACGAGGCTTTTCCGGGATTTTTATTCCTCCTCGGGCATACCTCGGGTATTTTTTCAGGAGATCGTCCTTGGGCGCACTCACCTTCATGGCCTTTTCCTGGTAGTCTACATACCACGGGCGGTCTTTTATTTTGACAACTGGATTGCATACCCAGATCTGTGACTTGAGCATACATTCATACATGCATACATTCATTTATAATTTCATGATTAGTCTCATTGTAATTTGAATATGTTGTATATGTATTTGTATTGCCTTGCGAATTAAAATGAATTGTTAATCTATTTCAGGATGATGGGTTATGGTTGAATCTATGAGGGAAGTTTCCACTGAGTTTTCACTCACCCAATCGTGCGGTTGCACTAAATAGACACAGGTTTGACGAACTGGTGGAGACCCCTATGACGGGATTCCAAGGACGGCTGAAGTGGAGTTTGGCAAAGGAGAGTTCTATGTGAATGTTGTTGAGCCATTGGAGCTCTAGGATTTATTTACTTTGTATTTCAGATTTTGTGTCTTGTTGGAGTTGTAATAAAATATATTCCCTGTCATGAGATTTCATTTTACTCCCATTTAAATGTATTAAACTTCCGCTTTTGTTACTCTTGATATCCTTAGTTTTTGCAATGTTGCCTTACTCCATATTATGAGATTTGCCGCTATTTAGATGTATGTTAGTCCATTTTATAACGTAATACTCGGATTCTCTATGAGGAGCGACTATCCTCAGGTTACGAGAACTAGGGTGTTACACTTTGTAAGTCGTGCTCAGCCTGTTCGTGGAATATATTAAATTCTCCCAGTTAAAAAAGAAAAAAGAAAAAAAAGAAGAAGAAGAAAGAAATAACAATACTTGAATAAGGAGAAGGAAAGGAGAAGGAAGATGAAGTGAAACCAACGGTCGAGATGGAAAAGGAAGATGTTGAGTTAAAAGTAGAAATATATGAGCATGAAAAGTGGACTTATTTGTGTTAGGTTTACGTAGGTTGGATCTAGTGGCTGGGATTGGCTTGAGTACAGAGATCATGGGTTTGACCTGGGCCTGAGTTTTAGGACCGGTAATTATGAGATTTGACATGGGCCAAGTGGCAAAATTGTGTGGGAAATCTAAGCCATTCATCAAGTGGGCCACATGATGCACGGACTGGCTTAAAAAAATGATCAGTCATAATAGACTATATCGAAAAATGTTTAATCATTGATCTAGAAATCCTCATGGGCCCCACCTTTGATTGCCCATCTATCTCTAAAAGCACTTGGACAAGATGACTCAAAACCATTCAATTAATTGCTAGGAAGACGAATAGTTGATATTTATCATTGGAGAAAAGGTGCAATCAATGATCTAGACTCTCATCACCATTCATCTTCAAAACTTCATATGAATAGTGATGATAATCTTCTTGATATGGATGGTGATGATGATGATCATCATTTACACCAAGAAATCAGATGAACCCATGTTTTTTTTTCATCCATCCATTTCTTTTGTAAATCATGGCCAAACCATCAATCCGAACCAACCATACTCTCGTTCCGGAGCATCAGAACAACTTGCCCACCTAATGGACGGATTCGATATCATGATCAAGTGCCACACATGCATACACACGCTCTGGGCTTAGCAAAGCTCATTTTTCACACACCCCATGTCCGGTCATGAGTATTTATTTCAGAATAGCTATTGCACACATGACATTTTCACAAATGCCTACATACCCATAACATACATGACATGGATAATACCATACATGACATGTACTCAATACCATGTGGAACCAAACATCTGCCCCACTTCATTGTAACCACACCATATTCACGGTAAGAGCTATGGCCCGTAATAACACTATTAGACTTGAATTCTACAACCATCTTTACCACAAGCAGATTGCAACTTCATCAATTTTTGGGTCAAGGACCTTTTCTGCTGTTGATGTACTCTTTGATTTTATCCACGTCGATCTGACGGTGGACATCACCATTTGACCCAGAACCATCACCACCACCACCAACATCGTCGATGACGATCTTGCCTCCGCCGTTGATCCCTCCGTCCACCTTCCGGCCAAGGCTAAAAACCTTATGATCATCCACACGTGCGCCATTTCCTGTCGCGCAATTGGCCACACGATCTCCTGCGGTGCAGATGGGCCGGGCATTATGCACGCTCCCCTCTTTGTCTCCATAGGTTATGGGAACTGCCCAGCTGAGTCCCAGTGCAATGAGGAGAATGAGAAAGGCCTTCATGGTCAAACTGTATTAAAATTACAAAGAGTTAGTGTCACTAATAGCATGGGAAATTACTAGCAAAAACATGTATTTATCTAGTCATCAACCAATCTATATCCATACACATGAAATATGTGTGCAAGATCCGGACTGTTCGATTTTTGGGCTGTCTATATGGATGTGGGGCCACACGGTTGAAAACACAATTGTCAGGTGATCCTTGATACAATGATCACAAGAAGTCTAATAAATTGTCGACATTCAATGTGCGAAATCTTGTGTTCTAGGTCACAATCCATCCATAGTAAGGCCCAACAAATGAATGATTAGAGAAAGATAGTAGGGTTGCACCAAATATCATGATATTTCATGATTAATCAGTCTAATCTGGTGCAATTTTCATGAAATTTCATGATATTTGGTGCAGCCCAACACACACCAACTTAGAAGTACACAGCTCGGGATTCTTTTCCCTAACTAAAAAACTCTCAATGTACTCATATAATTCAAATGAACTAAAGATTTTGGCATGCACCACTTTTGCTTCTATGAAGATCTGGTAGATCCAAGCTAGGGAAAATCTGCTTTTTCGATGATAATTTATAGAGAGAATTGCACATGTAATCATGTTAGTGGAAGATTAATGCAGATACACTCAGAACCGAGTGCGCGATCACGATCTCGCCGCCCTATGGGAAGAACTTAAGTGTAAGGAAATATCTATCCATTGATTCAACGGAATGGCCCGATTGCACCAATTATCCAAATTGGCGACCACTTCGATGGTCCTAACCCTAGAAACCATATTGGCATTGACAACGTTATCGTGATCTAGATAAGTCTTCTAATGGGCTCTATCATGGGATGGGCCACCCCAAAATATCCACATCAGATGATCCTAATTAACCATCTAGGGTCACTACATTTTAAATGGAGAATTCAAGTGAATACAACATTGGTCACACTAATCAGATTGGTTATATAAGATCCATCAGGTGAATCATCCACGTTGTGACCTGCCAAACAAATGGTAGGGAGCGCAAAAAATAAAATAAAAATGGACATCTCCCTTATATTTCTAACTTTTTTTATTTTTATTTTTTTCCTTATTTTCAAGATTTGAACTTTTTTTTTTTTTTTTTTCTGATAATTTTATGTAAAGACAGCTATTCCCATATGAACATAGAGTCACCCGATTAGAAGTGGACCACCCGATTTCAGGAATCAGCTGCACATCATGATCATGAACCGATACTGCAACTCCAAAACAATGATTTGAATTTTACTAAAATAATTAAGTTCATTTTAGTGCAATGAGGCAAGATTCAACCATGTATAATGAGAATAGGCCTTTTCCTTGACTAGAATGGTGGTGCCATGACAAACGAATGTGTTGAATAGCAAGTTTTATCTTACTCTAAATTCATATAATGACATTAAAGAAACTTCTTCCCCAAGGTGGCAGCATTATCAAAAGATAATACAGTTATATGGTGGCGATTTTACGTCATCGTCCGCGATTGCCGCACCATTAGCTTTTTATACTTATCACATTTCAGCATGCCATGACCAACTTCACCAATAGGTGTAAGTTAGTTAAAAAGCACATCGGTAAAAAAAAATAAATTTATAGTGAAGATTTCTGATTTTGATTCAAGGGGAATGATCGCATGCACTATGGTAATTACCATACGTTAGAATTGTGTGTGGCCCACCCTGTGATATGTGGAATCCAAACTGACCTGGTGCACCCCCTCATGTTCACTATTCAGATCAGGAATCATCTCAATCCAAAACTCAGGTGGGACACGCCACAGCTAGCAGTGTAAAATCAAACTAAAAACCTATATATTAATTCACTTGCTGTGGCTGAATGGATTGATTTTCAGAGAGCCCCTTCATCCCTGGTGGGTCCCACTTTAGGAACGGAGCGGATGGCATCTACACCACCATGTGAATATTTCTATGGTCCACGTCCTCCTCCCCAATGTTCCCCATTGTTCTTTAGTGTGGCCCAACTTAGTTGTGGGTCAGGCCGAATTTTGGAGTCTATGGCTAGCATTGCATGATGCATGTAATGGACGGTTTGGATGGTACTCATATATCAGGTTTGGCCCAACATAGCTCGAACATGTGGTGATTATCATAGGCCTTTGACCATTTCCCTTGACTTACCTGTTTAAGATGATGATGAATCGTATAGCTTAATCTCTAAAAGTACACGGTATTGCAGTAAAAAGATGTGTTAATCGCTCTTTCAAAAATGATAAATGATCCTAACCGTTCGAATTGGTGGGCATTAAGTAGATGATCTGAAGGAAAATAGACACTGATAAGATGTAATGGGCGAAATCAGATGGTAATGGATATTTGCTCAGTATGGTTTCTCGGCTATGCACCATCCAGAATGGATCTCACAATTTAGATGGTCTGGATTGTTTTACATGTTTACCATATTATTAAATGGTGGCAAATGTGCACGGTTGCCCTGCCAATTGCTTATTTCTTGTTGATAAAAAATCAAATATCAGTTAATGCCATCGAAGGCGATTTTGAGAGAAGAAACTATATTTAATTATAAAATCAAGAGCTTTACTTGACCACTTTATGGAAACATAATCCATTAAATTATTCATTCAAACGTTGCATTAGATATGCATCCCTTATTCGAGTAGGCACAAAAAAACATAAATAAATAAAAAAATCCACCCATGAATCCAAAAAGACAAATAGAAGATCTTTTCTGTTGCTTTGGCGGCTAAATTTAATTAGAGTCCAAAGAATATATAGGTTCAATTAGCTACTGACATGTCGCATTTCTCATTTATGTAATGGAGTCGGCTAGTCACTTTGATAACCCCATATAGAAAGGAGCTATAAGTTAGCGGAAGATAGTTTTCACCTACATAGTAGATTGGAAAATATGTGCCCAACCAATGGTCAACCCACAAAAAATGATCTATACACGTGATGATGGACGATAGGTGGGCCTAAACGATTATTTAGATGTCAACAAATGTGGAAAGTTGCCATATAAATCTCTCTTTAACATAACCGCTCAAAACTTCTATAAATAATAGAAAAAGCAAAGAGTTACGTGCTCTTGCCAACCTAACATATCACAACTCTATAGTGGAATACTACTTATCTTAGTTATCCAATCCGTCTATGTTGGATAGGTCAACTCATGATATCCGTGAGAAATCCATTCTGCATATCAGCTTCATAAGCTGATATAATAGAAGTGTGGGGATTGGAAAGCTTACGATATAATAAGATGTTGCCCAGCATACCAACAACGTAGTGAACCGAGATCCAATCTCAAGTCTCACCTGCAAACGATAAACAAGAAGAAATATAAATTAGAAAAAGAATCAAAGTATTCAAAATAAACCACAAGACAAGATATAAGTGGAAAAACCTCAAGAAGGGTAAAAAACCACGGATGCAAACTTCCACTATGAAAGAAAATAAAGATTATAAGGTAATATACTAACCTCTCCCTTGGAAGTACAGAGAAAACCCTTTACCCACACCTTAGAATTATTTCCCGTAATACCTAGGAAAGCCCTAGAGACTCCTATTTATAGTTTAGGCAACTTCCCTTTCGTACTCTTGCGAAAACTGACTCCAAAATTCGTAGTCCGCATCAAATCCGGAAACGATTCTGCGTAATCTCGACCGGTTGAGCAGGACACTCGACTGGTCGAGCCAGTCCACGACTGGTCGAGTAGGGCACTCGACTGGTCGAACGGCCCCCAGATGTGGCTCCACATCTCAACAATATCCCACTTAGAGACACATCACCATAAATCTTCGTCTTCTACATCTGGAGTGCACCACCTCCCTGTCTTCAAGCCTGAAGACCAATCAAAGCTGAACAGAGCTTCAGCTTCTCACGTGTGACCGCCTTAGTCAGCATATCCACAGGATTCTCACTTGTATGAATCTTCTCCAGAGCAATTGATCCATCTTCCTGCAGTAACAAACGTATGAAGTGATATCTGATGGTAATATGTTTGGTCCTTGAATGAAAGATTGAATTCTTAGCCAAGTGTACTGCATTCTGACCGTCACTATACAGCTTGCAAACTGCTTGCTTCTTACCCAACTCTTCCATGAAACCTTGCATCCATACCATCTCCTTGCATGCTTCTGTAGCTGCAACATATTCTACTTCCATCGTACTGATACATACTATCTTCTGTAACTGAGAGACCTAACTGACTGCAGCACTACCTAAAGTAAAGACATAACCTGTAGTGCTTCTTTTGATGTCGATATCTCCTGCCAAATCTGAATCCATGTAGCCTTGTAGCTTGATTTTCGATCCACCATAGTACAACCCTACATCCTTAGTACCTACCAGGTATCTAAGAATCCACTTCACAGCTTCTCAATGTTCTTTCCCGGAGTTGTTCATGAACCCGCTAACAACTCCCACTGCTTGAGTAATGTTTGGCCTCGTGCTCACCATAACATACATGAGACTCCCAATAGTTGACGCGTATGAGACTTTAGCCATGTAGTCTCGTTCCTCCTGCGTCTTTATAGCTTGCTCCTTAGATAGCTTGAAGTGGTTAGCTAATGGAGTGATAACCAGCTTAACACCTCCCATATTGAATCAATCAAGTACCTTAGCTATGTACTCTACCTGTGACAAAACCAGTTTCTTGTTTTCTCTGTCACGCATTATCCTTATACCTAGGATTTATTTTGCAACTCCTAAATACTTCATGGCAAATTCTCTAGACAGTTGTCTTTTGAGATCTGAGATGTCCTTCATGTTTGAACCGGCCACAAGTATATCGTCAACATACAGAAGAAAAATGATGTATGACGTATCAAACTTCTTTAAATAGCAACAGTGGTCTGCATGATATATATATATATATATATATATATATATATATATATATATATCTTCTTCAAAGTCCCCATGAAGAAAGACTGTCTTAACATCTAGCTACTCTAGATGTAAGTCCTCTGTAGCCACTATACTCAAGACCATGCGAATTGTAGACATTTTCACCATAGGTGAAAATATTTCAGTAAAATTGATACCTGCCTTTTGTTGAAACAAAATATTTCAGTAAAATTGATACCTGCCTTTTTGTTGAAACCCTTTCACAATCAATCTGGCCTTGTACCGTTTCGAACCATTGTGTTCCTTCTTCAGTCTGTTAACCCACTTTTTATGAAGAGTTTTCTTACCGTTAGGTAGAGTGACTAGCTCCCATGTATGATTAGACTCAAGAGAGTCCATCTCATCATCCATGGCCTGCTCCCACTTAACCCGTATATCTGACTGTAATGCCTCTTCAAAACACTCTGGTTCACCATTATCTATCAGCAATAAATAATGTAAAGAGGGTGAGTATCAGACCGTAGGTCTCCTCTCTCAAGTTGACCTCCTCACAACCGGTTTATGTAGCTCTACCTCATAATGCTCCTGTGCATAATCATCCTATGTAAGACCCGTACCCTAGTCCGTACAGTTTCGTAGGCTTCCGCGATCCTACCGGTCGAATTCCGGCAATCCTCGACTCATATCCGACGTTGCGTGCGATCTTAAGCCGAGTCCTGCCTGCCGAAGGCGGCTCGATCCGAAACTCGTACCTTGGTGACCGCGCCGTCGCCGCGGTTCTAACGCCGCGACTCACGCACCGACCCGATACCCAGGCTAGAAGATGTCGGTCAGCGTTCGGTTCGAAGAAACGCCGCACGTTGCGAATCTCGAGGGAATCTCTACGAGATGTCCCATCAATCAAATCAATCACTCAAGTCAAGTCACACCTACCCAAGTACAAGCAACCCATGCCTCCTTTACTCAAAGTCAAATCTCTCTCCCCTTTTTTCAAAGCCACCCTTACCCATGACATCATCCCTCCATCCCTCCCTCTCCTTTTATTTTATTTCTTTTTTCTTCTCTCTCATTCTCCCATTCTCTCCCTCTCATACGTCCAAGCAACCCCAAGCTTTCCAAAAAAATTCTCCAAAATCCTAAGTGTGGCCCACCTCCTCATCTTCCATCTCAACCGTCCGATCATCATCCGTACCGTTAAAACCCGATCAACGTCCATAAGAACCGTAGGTGAGAAGTTTCCAAGCCAAGGGAGCAAGGTGGAGTGCAATAGGTGGGTGTTATACCATTGCTTTCAATTTTAAAGGGCCCACTTGTTGTGGGACCCACATGATGTATGTATTGTTTAAGGGAGGGCCCATTAGTGGCGGGGTCCCTCCCTCCTTTACCGTCACTCTCTTTCTCTCTCTCTTCTACTCTCTTTTACCCCTTGGATGTAGTGGGCCCCACTATTTAGAGCTCCATTTATACCATCCAACATGAATGGTGGGACCCACCATGAAACACCCTGATCCATGGCTCAACTGGTAGACTGTGTGGATATACCTCGTTTCTACACTTGAGGCCTTGGTATCTATCCCTAGTCGGGGTGGCTAATGTGGGTGGGACCACCATGATGCACGTCCCTATGGGACCCACCGTGATGTATCTGCTCATGCACGCCGTCCAGTGTCTCTGGACGCTGGACTGGCAGTGCTAGTTAAAAAAAAAAACAAAAAGAAAGGAAAAGAGGCCTTGGAGTGGGCCGCTCATACAGGCCCCACCATGATGTATGTGTTCAATCCACGCCGTCCATTTGACTTAACAGATCATTTTAGGCGTTGGGCCAAATTTTCAAGGTGATCTGATCACCAGGTGGGCCATACCTTCTAAAACCATGTGAAGAGATGCCTGAACATATAAAAGTACTTGGTGGGACCCACCTGGAGTTTGGATGCAGATGAAATTTGGTCTGGACGGCCAGACTTGTAGGACACATAGAATGGGTGGGCTGGATCTTGCTGATGCGGGCCCCACGAACAAAAAAAAGAAAAAAAAAAAAAAGAAAACAAAACAAAAGGTGGCGTGGCTGCAAGCCATGCCGCCGCATGGATGGCGGGCGGACGAGCCAGGCCCCACGGCTCCACCGTGGGCCCCACGTGATGCGTTTCGAACATCAACACCATACATGTGGTGGGTCCCCTTTATCTGTACAGTGTCTCCAAAAATCAGCCGTAAACAGAACTCAGGTGGGCCATACCATCTAAATCATGTGAAGACATACCTAAACCATATAAAAATACTTGGTGGGACCCACCTGAGGATTGGATGCAGCTGAGACTCGGTCTGGATGGCCAGACTAGTGAGGCACACAGATTGGGCGGTCTGGATTCGTCCAAAATGGACCCCACTTACCAAAAAAAAAAAAAAAAGAGGGAAAGCAAAGCGACCTGCTGCTGCTTTGCCAACGCAGCAAGAAGCGCGCGCGGCGTGAGTGAGGCACGGACCCACGGCTCCCTGCCGTGGGCCCCACATGATGTGTGAGTTTCATCCATGCCGTCCATCTATTTGATGAGATCATTTTAAGGCACGAGCCCAAAAACGAGGTAAATCCCAATCTCAAGTGGACTACGTTACGAGAAAGATGTTCATGGGGCCCCCCATGAACAGTTTGGACAGCAAATAAACATTACAGTGGGCCTTATCCAAGGTCCAAGTGACCTTATGAATAGGTTGGATTTCAAATAAATATTATGGTGGGCCCTAGGCCCATGTGATGGAGCCATATTGATGTATTTCTGGCCGTTGTTGAGGCCCACCTTGGTATATATATAAGGCCCATGATATTAGGCCCATTTGATGTATGTGTGGCCCGTTGTTGAGGCCCACTTGGGTTTGTATAAGGCCCATGTTGTGAGGCCCATTGTGATGAATGTAAGGCCCATGGGTGATAGCCCATTGCAATGTACCTAAGGCCCATTGGTGAGGCTTATTGAGGTAGCCCACTTGATGAATATAAGGCCTATGAGATACAGCCCATTTGATATATTTAGGGCCTCATGGGATGTACCTAAGGCACATTGCAATGTGTAATTCCACCAGGATTTATTAAATGGTATTTGAGGCGAGCCGAGCCTTGGGGACAATGTTGGTTTGACGTCCACATTGAACGAGTAATGTTGGTTCGATGTCCACATTATAACTCTCCCTGAGGCCACTGATAGGCCCGTATCTGTTTCATGCAGGCCATCTAGGCCCATCTTCATTGAGAGGATAGTTTATTGCTTTATAATATGTTTAGCACAGCCATGACTCATGATCATACGCATCATATGTATGCTTGAGATGAGGAGTGTCTGATCATAGTATGTGCCTTCGGGCAGACTGTTTATGGCCCCCCCTGATAGGCGGAGTTGCCCTACCTGAGCGTGTGCTTCACGCAGGATGGTTGCATGATTGGTAGTGTTGTTCATGCATTTGCATCTGTATGATTGAGATATGCCCTAGCGACATCAGGGCCATAGCCTCCACAGATATATTGTGGGTGGCTGGTTGGATACCGGAAAATCTTGTTCCAAGCAATTGGGGCGCCATAGATGTCCCTGGGTGAGAGTCCCTGAACCCGATGGTACCAGAGGATGACTCCAACGTCGAGACCGAGTGGATGTACGAGCGCACGAGGGCCGAATACCATGAGGCCGCGTCTCCCACTGTGTCGTGGTCGGTTGGAAAGGAGTGGTGGCCTTACTCGCCCGAGAGCAGGGGGCATTACTAGGGCCGAGTTTGACCAAATCGGAAATGGGTTCGCTATCGACGTGCTTGGATAGGTATTGGCGACTATTGGCCGGGCGGATAGTGAGGTTTCTTACGCTCACCTGGACATGTCTTTGCTTGGAGAGAGACAGTGCCACTTGGAGTGTACTGAACCCCGGTGATTATCCATACTGAGAACCGTACTGATTTGATGCTCTAGTGAGGAGTTGCATTGGTATGAGGATTGACATGCTTGTCTTACATATTGCATCGCATGGCCTTGGTATGGCCGATAGCATTCACATCTTGTACTGCATAGCCTTGGTACGGCTAGTTGCATTTCGTACTCATCAGCACGATTTCGCATTACTCCGGCATTGCATTCTGAGCACGTTCGCACACACTTACACCGCCCTCTAAGCTTTCTATAAGCTTATGCACGATTGATGCGTGCAGGTGACGCCATGACGCAGTTGTAGTCTCGCCACAGTTGGAGCGTGCCGCCGAGCTTTTGGAGTTTTTGTTATTTGCACTACCTTGTATTTCCCTTTCTACGCACTGTATTCAAAGTTTTTGTTCATAGTAGATTTTGTGATGGTGTTCTTGTGCTTATTGTTCGTGGGTTATGCTTGGTTATGCTCATTACGAATCAAAAGGATTATTAGAAATCCTCCTTGTAGCATCCCAGGATCGGAACCTGGCATATGGGCGCCGGGAGCCGAGAATGGGGTTCTACGGAGGCTGTCGGCGCCGGATTCGGCGATCGGGAATTTTGTGAGCCCGGTCTCCGAGTTCGGGGCGTGACATCCTATGCCTCTGTAACACCCGTGTCCGGTATCTCTTTTAATTCTACGAATTCTTTCTCCTATGCCTTATTTTCTTGCACACTGTCCTTATGCATCACCTTTTCATTGAAGATTACATCCTTGCATTTCTGATGATTTTCCTGTTTTCTACATCCCAAAACCTGTAGCCAAAATTATGCTGCCCGTAGCCTTTAAATGTGCACTTCCTGGACTTTGCATTCAGCTTGTTTTTGTGCTCTGCATCAATGTGAATATATGAAATGCAAACGAACACTCTAAGATGTGTAAGGTTCACTTCTTTCTCAGTTTACGTTTCTTCTGGTAGCCCACCATCTAATGGTGCTGAGGGACTTCTATTGATGAGATATGCGACAATATTCACAGCATCTGCCTAAAAGGTCTTGGGCAACCCTGCATGTAACCTCATGCTCCTTACGTGCTTAAGGATGGTCCCGTTAATGCGCTCAGCCACACCATTCTGCTGCGGTATCCCAGGAATCATTTTTTTATGTTTAATTCCATTTGCTGCACAATACTCCTTAAATCTCTTATCACAGTACTCTCCCCCATTATCAGATCTGAGACATTTTACTGTCTTACCTGTCTCGTTTTCTACAATTACCTTTCACTTCTTAAATACATTAAATACATCAGATTTATGCTTTAAGAAATAGACCCACAGTTTTCTACTAGCATCATCAATAAAAGAAATAAAATAACGTGAGCCGCCAAGAGATAATACCTGTGCCGGTCCCCACACATCAGTATGTATAAGCTCCAACAGATGTGTCTTTGGAGCAAGTCCTGTTTCCTTGAAGCTTACCCTCTTCTGCTTTCTATACACGTAGTCCTTGCAGAATTCTAAGTCAATAGACTTCAGCCGTGGTAGTTTCCCTTTTGACAATAACACTTTCATCCCTTTCTCACTCATATGTCCCAACCTTTGATGCCATAACTGACCATTCACTCCAATTGATGCGACTGCGAGTGAACTATACGATTCTGAAGTCACGTATAAAGTACCTTCCTTTTTGCTTCGATATATCACCAAGGCACCTTTTGTGATCTTCCAGGAATCACTGGTGAAGGTCGTCACATAGCTGGTATCGGCCAACTGCCCTACTGAGATCAAGTTCCGTTTCAAACTCGGTACATATCTGACATCCTTCAGTTTCAAGTCGTTCCGTCTTTCTAATTTATATGAATGTCTCCCTTTTCTAACAATGCTGCACGACATCATCACCCAGGTAGACTCTTCCAGAGTCACCTGATACATAATCACGTAGAACTTCCTTACATAAAGTGGCATGAACCGAGGCATCCGAGTCTATAACGCAAGACTCATTTCTCGCATCAAGAAACAAGATCAACGCCTCTGTGTCACTCTCCTCAAACATGAAACTCCTGATGTCTTTCTTCTAAATTCTTCACTGAGAATTAGACCGGCCACATCATCAAATTTCAGCTTTGTCGACCCTGAAGAATTGCTCACAACAATCACCAAACCATCACAACTATCTGGCAAACTAGATAAGATCAATAACGCCCTGACCTCATCCTCAAAAACAATGCCAACGGATTCCAACTGGCTCGTGACTGTATTGAACTCATTTATATGTTCAGTTACGCTCCCACCATCTGACATCTTCATGTTGAATAGTTATTTCATAAGATGAACCTTGTTGGATGCTAAGGATTTTTCATACATGGTGGCTAGGGATTCCATTAATTCTTTTATGGTTTTCATCTTGGATATATCGAAGGTGACACTCTTAGACAAAAAGAGTTGGATTGTTCCTAAAGCCTTCGGATCCAATAAAAACCATTTATCATCTGTTATCTTTTCTGGTTTTTTCTCTTTTCCTCCTACAGAAATATAGAGGTCTTTCTGATACAGATAATCCTCTATCTGCATCTTCCAGAAGGTAAAGTTTGAACCATCAAACTTCTCAATTCTAGTCTTCTCTTCTTCTATTATTGCTCCTAATAGAACTAAATCAATAGCTTTGATACCAGTTGTTCTGCAGCACGCCAACAACGCAGTGAACTGAGATCCAATCTCAGGTCTCACCCACAAACGATAAACAAGAAGAAATATAAACTAGAAAAAGAATCAAAGCGTTCCAAACAAACCACAAGATAAGATATACGTGGGAAAACCCCAATAAGGGTAAAAAACTACAGATACAAACTTCTACTATGAAAGAAAATGAAGATTAGAAGGCAATAAACTAACCTCTCCCTTGGAAGTATAGAGAAAACCCTTTGCCCACACCTTAGAATGATTTTCATAATACCTAGGAAAGCCCTAGGGATCCCTAATTATAGTTTAGGCAACTTCCCTTTTGCACCCTTGCAAAAATCGACTCCAAAATTCGCAGTCCGCATCAAATCCAGAAACGGATCTATGTAACGACCAGTCGAGCGAACCCTCAACCGGTCGAGCATGGGTCATAACCGGTTGAGCACCTCGAAACAAAAAAACTAATGCTCGCTAGACTTTGAGTCGAGCCAGTCTACGACTGGTCGAGTGACCCCCAGATGTGGCTCTACATCTCAACACATGAATACGAAAGTGAGCTAGGTAGATACAAGACTCAAGTAGGCCACATGATTGGAAACAGTGGGGATTGGAAACTTCGTGAGGGCCATAAATTTTCTGATTAGGATGATATGTGTGTTTTTAGTTCATCTTATTTTAGTGGGAATAACCTTATGTGGGTGGAGGGACACTCACAACTCACACTATGAATGGCTCCCTATGGGAAGAATATAATATTAGGGAGGCATATTTACTGCTTCTGAGATTTGAACACAAGAGTTTTCATTTTGATATCATGTCAAACAACCACTTTCTTTAAAAGCTCAGACCCTCGTATCAATGTATATAAAGGGATTTAACACTCTTCAACAAGGATTCAAATGGGTGGGTTTAGGTTAGTTTGAGTGAAGTTCTAGAATAAGGACTATTAATTTTTACTCTACACCATCCTATTAACTTCAAGATCAGGCTTGGGTCAGGCTCATGTTAAAATAAATGGACCTATTTATTAAAGGTTAGGTTTGATAGAGATTATACCAGGCCGTCTGGCATAAGAGGATTCAAATATCCTAGCAGGTCAGATTTAAACTGCGTACAAAATGTATTATAGTCCATGTACAGTACAAACCAATAAAGCCATGTACTTGGAATGTTAATGGTTGGCTTTGAGCTAGTCTTGAGTTGGGTATGCGTCAAGTTCATTTTAGGTCGGTCCAAATCTAGTTTCATTGAGATTATAATGGGTCGCTGGTATAAGAGTATCCAACTATAATAATGAGATGGAATTGAGTTTAAAATATATTAAGACTGGTTTGGATTGTGAATTACATGATCAATAATATATTATAAAAATATAATTATTATAAATTCATTTATTAATCTCCGGGAAACATTGCATTAGATCAACAATTTTTGTGTTCAGTTTATTATGGTAAAATCCTAATGATGATATTTTTCTATTACTTCAATGTCAAATCGTATAAAAATACACTAATACATGTATTTGGATTGAAGATTTCCACTTCAATGCATTGCAAAACTATAGTGATTAGAAATTCCTTTATGTTTCTCGTAATACATATGTATTTGACTGTTGATTTGCGCATTCTTGGTAAAATCATAACAATGACACTTTTATATATAATGCATTATTAATATAATTGGCAATCCAAACAAGTTGTAATATAGTCTAAAATAAACTAATCAACTAATAGAATCATGTATGCACAATTGACACAGGGAGCACCAACCAATTATGCACCAAAAGCTCTAGAGCTATTGAGGAAGTACTAAAATATATCCCTTTATCTAGGCCCTCTCAAGCAAACTGACTAAAATCTCTCCGTGGGCTATTCTGCATCTCACGGATCCTATAGTGAGACCTACCCCGTAGTCGTAGTCATTCTGCATCTCACAAACCCTACTTTATGGGCCACCCACCCCACCCTAGCGTGGAGATGCACCTACATCGCCGACCCTCCTTTAAAAACGAAATTCGGTGATATCTAAATGTTTTTGGAACTTGTGCTTGGCTCAGCCAAGTCATTATTCCATAACCCAGCCCCAATTCAACAGGCCAAAAGTTCATATTTGGTGCACCTTAGTGAGTGTTACAATTATCGTGGAGCCCACCTTGATGATTTGTCGTATATATATCCATGCTGTCCATCCATTTTTACAGCCGATTTGAAGACATGGTTCAAGAAATTAAACAGATCCATATCTCAGGTGGACCACTCCACAGGAAATAGTGGTGATTGAATGCCCACCACTGAAAACTTCTTAGGGCCCAATGTAATGTTTATTTGCCATCCAACCCGTTGATAAGATCACCCAGACCTGGATGGAGGGACAATACAAAGATGGGCTTGATCCAAAACTTTTGTGGCCCACGAAAAATTTTTAATGGTCGGTTTCCGGTGATGTGTTCCACCTGAGAGATTTGAATTAGCTTATTGGGACCACGTCCTAAAATGAGTTCGAAAAACGGATATGGAGATTGTGGATATAGAAGATATTCATCAGGGTGGGCCCCAAATAGTGAGGGTATCCGAGCGAGGCTTCGGTGATCCCTGGATCCACTGAGGTGGGTAGGATCCCTGACCGTGGACCCCACTGATGTATGTTTCTTTTATCCACGCCGTCCATCGGTTTAAAACTCATTTTAGGGTATGATCTCAAGAATGAAGCAGATCCAACTCTCACCTTGACCATAATACAGGTAACAATGATAATCAACCGCTAAAAACTTCTCATGGGCCATAAAGTTTTTTGGATCAAGCTGATATTTACGTGGTCTTTGTGACCGTATCTACAGGTTGGATATGTGGCAAATAAACATTCCGGTAGACCCCATAAAGTTTTTAATGGTGGGGATTTACTCACTACTTCATGTGGGATGGTCCACCTAAGATTTCGATCTGCTTCATTCTTTTTTTTATCATGCCCTAAAATGCGCTTGAAAAATGGATGGACGGTGTAGATGTAAGGCCAAGGGTAACACCTAATCCGTTCCCCCATCTGCACATGCATGGTCAATTCTTCCTGTGCTCCTGCATGGTTCTAGCTGCATATTCCACCCTCATATCTTAAAGCACTTTGCATCTGCTACGTAAGCCACAACATCCATAAGTGCCCACATCATCATAAGCTCCCACATGTGTTATATTAATCCTTGAATAAACAATGAACAAAATCGCTAATCCAAGATAATATGAATTTAACCACTAATTACATGTTTGTTCATAGTGTATCATTTCCTTCCATGTATGGTTAAATATTATATTTACATATATATGGAAATTCTTTCTACATATAAAATGTACATATTTATAAATGTTCCATTAAAGTATTCCACATATTATCATTTGTATCCAAACAGCCTCTTACCCTTTTAAAATTGGGTGGAGTTAAGAAGAACGTTTCGTTAAAGTATGCCGCATATTATCATTTGTATCCAAACAGCCTCTTACCCTTTTTAAATTGGGTGGAGTTAAGAAGAATGTTTCATTATTGATTAGTCAATTCGGCTTGAAGAGGTGAACCCAACCCTTAGGGTTCATTTGGCACATAAAGTAATTGGGGGTTTCAAATTAAGGGGGATTCAAATCCCCCCAAGAGAAAGTTTGAAATTCACGATGAAAGCTTGGATTACATCTAAAATCCTTTCAAAACTTGCATGTATAACATTTGTGTCACTAGACTATTAATCTATTGGGCACATGGCCCGCAGATGATATCCCAAAATAATTAGATTATCAATTGCATCACGGTAATTACTTTAATACAATGATTTATGTAGTCCAAACATTATCCACGTAAATCAATGGTTAAAAATAGTTGGTTAGTCACTCGGATGTGATCTTGTGCTTGTAGTCCATCTGAGACTTGCAATTTCATCATTTTCAAGCAAAGTATATATTTCAACGGGCTTGTTATAACCATTGTGTCAAACATTACATACACTAATTAATTAGAAATATTAAACTTGATTTAGTAAGTAAATTCAAACTTCCGTAAATATATACTATGCATATATAGCTACTTTTGGATTAGAAAGGATTCTAAATTCCGGAAGCCAAACACAATGGGAGGATTCCAAATCCAGGGGGTTTCAAATTCAGGGGGTTCCAAATCCACGCTCCCAAGCATGCCCTTAAGGTCCCTTCCACTATATTGATCCGCTTGTTGGTAGGGGAAGGAGTCAGACGATCACTCCAGCTACTGGCACATAATTCTATTATCAATTCAACGAGACTATCTTGGACTAGCTAGGAATAGAGAGCAGCGGCAACTTGCTTAAGTAGAGTCGATGTGCTTACTTTTCAATCTCATAATACAAGCTTTACAATGGGATTACCGGAAAGGCGTACGTATATGCCTAAATAAAGAAAAGGTGGATATCTATTTCATAATGGTTATTGTACACATACATACATTTTGCAAACCACATACACACATGCATTTTGCGAAAAGCATACGTACCCATGACATAGCATGGATGGAACCACATACAATACCAGAGCTGCATGGAATAATATGAAAACTTCCACCTTATTGTAGGCATGCTTGTTATGTATATCTTGATTTTTTACTTGGGTGGTTTTGTAGTAGGGGGTAATTTTGAAATCATTTCTCGAACAGCATCAGGGGTATATTGGTAATGGACATCAGAAGGTGATGATGGGGGAGAATAAGTAGGATTTTGATTGGTGGGATCAACGTGGGCACCGTTTTCCCCAGCTTTTTTTGCATCCATCACACGGTTCATATCTTCCCTGCTAATGGTTCCTTCATGATTGTAGGTTTTGATCTTCTTTCCACCGTTGATCCCTCCATCCACTTTCCGACCGAGGTTCACGACGTTGTTTGCAAGCAGATGGCCCACCTTATCTCTCCAAGTGTATGGTACATAGGCTTCTTCATCTGCATAAGTTTCTGGAATTCCAATGCTCAATCCCAGTATAGCAAGTATAAACAAGGCCTTCATGGTCACACTGTTTTAAGACGGTGAAATTAGTACAAAAATAAATAAAAAGTTATTAGAAATTGCTATCAAGAGATCTACTTAAGGGTGCATTTGGAAGTGAGGATTCGAGAATTGCTTGAGTCGACTCCGTCTGGTTCGTCTGATTCAGTTCCACACCACAAAGCGACTCAGCCCGATTCAGATGAGTCTCGACTCAACTCAGGACCAAACAAGTTAGTCTGACTCAAGGAGTCAAAAACCATGTTTGGCAGTCACTGCACTAACAGATTTAACAAAAGATCGAATTGGGAGTACTTCCAAATGCAATCAAATGCTTATTCTAAGAGTAACCCAATTGAAGTAGAAGGGAGTTAGGAGATATACCGATGTTTCGCTACGAAAATTTGGGTGGAGTTGAGTTTTGTGAAACAATGCTTTGAAGATAGATATTTATAGAGAGGTTTTATCATTTAATCAAGCTTAGTGGAAGATAAACCATATGTACATGGCCCCCACGACGGCGCGCACTTACCCGAAGCGCTCGATTGTTTCAGGGAATATCACCACCGGTGAGTGATCGTGGGGCCCAAAGGTTACGAAATCGTTGATGATGTGCAGCTGCCATATATATTAAAGGATGACTATTCTATGATAGGGTTTTGCTACAACACATCCCATCCCAGGCATATTACAATTAGATATGCTGAGGCTTTAACAATTGGATTTGGGTTCTTTTCATAGACCCAAATCAGTTTATGTGATAGGGCTTATTTGGGTGGGGGATGGTAAAAAACCCTCAGATTGAATATTTCAACTCTTTCATTATACAAAGGATTATTTGTCATCCACCATCTATATTAATTAGCTAGGGTGATACTCATCATATAAATGGTTTGAATCGTTAGAAGATTATACAACCTGCTTGCAAGTTGCATCTATGTAAGTTATCAAGTACAAGCACATTTGACACATATTTATGGAATCCAGACCGTTCATCTGACTGCCACTTTGAAAATAATTGTGGTGGGATGCTCTTAGAGAAAGTTCGCTATTTGGTGTTCCACGGTAAAACTGCGCATCGGAAGCTAAGATGGTCTGAATGATGTGATTTTTCAGGATATAGCTCATCTACCCAAGTTCCATGGATGGGCCACTACATAAAGGGACAATGGATGGTTTGATGAACTTACCATTGGTCCACATCACTTGGATTGAACTTGGATCGCTCACATACACAATGCTACTCTATCAGCTTAACCTCTGATTAATAAGCATTTATTTGTTAAATTTAGACCATTGAATATTTACATTTTTATTGTGTAAAATATTTATATTCAATTATTAGCTATTTGAGGAGGAGATAATCGACTTAATTGTCTATTTAAGAGACTATATAAGGGCAAATGGTTTCAACTATTTCAGGGCCCACCAAACAGTCCACTTGATCAATTTTTTTAGTGTCTTTGCATCAACCATCATACTCCACCAAGGTATCAAATTGTGTTTCGCTCTCTTCCATCTCTACGACACACATGCCACACGTTGATGATGATTGGTGCCATTTATCCAGTGGGCCACCATGTAAATGATCAGCAAGGATGCAAATTTCCTACAACCCCAATATAGGGAGATCGTGTAACCCGAAGTTTATATGGAGCCCGCCGCTGCAATATTTATGTGACATTCACTCCATCTATAAGTTTGGCCAGCTCATGTTAGGATGAAATTAAGCATACCCTAGATTCAAGTGGGCCACATGGCGGGAAATGGTGGGGATGAGATCGTCCACCTTTGAAACCTCCAAGGTGAGAGATGAAGGGGAAATACAAATACAGCCTTATCTAAAATGTTGTGAATTTCATGAGGTGTTACATCACATGAATGGTTCAAAGTTTTAGCCCACATCACATGCCATGAGCTGTGAAAAAAATTCTCATGACTTCTGGGGAGAATTGATGTGCGGTGAGCGTTTCTCATGACCATGGTGTGGTCTACTTGAATTTTGGATCTGTCTGGATTTTGGGCTCACTTCCTGACATGAGCTGACATTACAGTGGATCCTACAAAGCTTTTAAGTACAGAGTAGTTGGAATTTTGAATCCACGAGCAATAACTCAAAAGAACAAGATCTGGTCTAGCTTGGTCAATATTACATGTGGGATATGTGACTGGATGGTCATTAGAAGATGAACAAGAAAAAGAGTGAGACATGGAGAGGAGAGCACGCTCTTCCATTCATACACGGCGGTGTGCCAATTCAACAGACCTGATCATGCCACATGTGTGCCACAAGAGTGCGAACTTGTTGCTGGACCTATGGGCTTGGGGCACCCGGATCCACCGAGGTGGGTGAGACCTAGGGGCATACATCGAGTCGAGCTGGCCTCAGCTTGGCTCGGCTCGAACAGTGGCCGACTTCAGCTTGAACTCAACTTGGCTTTGTCCTCAAGCCTAACTGCCAGCTCGAGACGAGTTCGAGCCGAGTTCACCATTGAGGCATTTCCACAAACACCTAAACTACAACTTCAAAAACCCACTGTTTTACAAACAGAGGCAATGGTTTTATAGGTATTTTCTCAAACACCTTCTACGTAACATTTATTAAAAAAAAAAAAAAAAAAAAAAAAAAAAAAAAAAAACAAAAACAAAGAGAAAAAAGGTATTTGTTTCATGTACAAACCTTCCTTGCCACCAGCCACATTTTGTTGGGTTATTTTATCAAACAGTTGGTGAGCAACATCAATGGCAAAGTAACCAAGTCACCGAACTAGTTCGATCCAAGTTCGATTCGAGCTGGATTCGATTCAAGTCGAGTCGAGCTGGGGCCTGCTTGAACTTGGCTCGAACTCATTTTCAAGCTAAAAAAATCAGCTCAACTCGGCTCAAACTCAACTTCGAACCGAGTTGACTCGAGCTTTTTTCGAGTCAAGTAGAGTGAGCTAACCGAGCTAGCTCGGTTAGCTCGCTCAACTCGACTCGAAAAAGCTCGATTCTACTTGGTTCAAAGCTAAGTTCGAGCCGAGTCGAGCTGATTTTTTGAGCTCGAAAATGAGTTCGAGCAGAGTTCGAACAGGCCCTAGCTTGACTCTACTCGGATTGAATCCAGCTCGAATCGAACTCGGATCAAACCAGTTCGGTGACTCGGTTACTTTGTCATCCTCTTCATTAGTGGCTCAGCTATCCTAACCATTCATTCAAACACAAACCATTTTCAGTATCACCATGTATTTGCAACCTCCATTTCATATTAAATGTGATTTCAACTACGTTACCAATCAACAGTATGGGAATAGAAAATGAATGGCCTAAATCCATCCCAATTTTAGATAGCAGACAAAGTATCAACATGATAAAATATAACACGTGTGTTCATGCATGTAGATTTCACTCTGGCAGACAAGCAGCCTTGAAGATCCTTATGATTCCAACCTCGTTTTTGGTTCGTGATGAGTTACATGATATAATGATGTTGCTCACCAACTATTTGATAAAATGACTCAACGAAATGTGGCTGGTGGCAAGGAAGATTTGGTTGGTAGAAAGGAAGGTATGTACATGAAACAAATACCTTTCTTCTTCTTTTTTTTTTTGGTTTTTATGTTACTTAAAAACTGTTTGATAAAATACCTGTAAAATCATTGCCTCTGTTTGTAAAATAGTGGAATTTTGAAGTTGCAGTTAAGGTGTTTATGGAAATGCCTCAATGGGGAACTCGGCCCGAGCTACTGACCAAACTGAGCCGAGCTGGCCAGTCAGGCTCAAGGACCGAGCCAAGCCAAGTTCGAGCTGAGGTCAGCCAGTGTTTGAGCCAAGTGGAGTTGAGGTCAGCCAGTGTATGGAAATGACTGTGAAGTGAGGCAAATTGGCCGTGAAATGCATGGAAATGACCGTGAACTGAAGGGAATTGACTGCGAAATGCATGCAACTGACCGTGAAGTGAAGGGAATTGACCGTGAAATGCCTTGAAATGACCGTGAATCAACACGGAATTTTTTAGTATGACTGTGAAATGCATGGGAATGATCATGGTTTGAAGCGAATTGACCGCGAAATGCATGCAAATGACCGTGAAGTGAAGAGAATTGACCGTGAAATGCCTCGAAATGACCGTGAATCAACACGGAATTGTTTGGTATGACTGTGAAATGCATGGGAATGATCATGGTTTGAAGCGAATTGACTGCGAAATGCATGCAAATGACCGTAAAGTGAAGGGAATTGACCGTGAAATGCCTCGAAATGGCTGTGAATCAACACGGAATTGTTTGGGATGACCGTGAAATGCATGGGAATGATCATGGTTTGAAGCGAATTGACTGCGAAATGCATGTAAATAACCGTGAAGTGAAGGGAATTGACCGTGAAATGCCTTGAAATGACCGTGAATCAACACGAAATTGTTTGCGATGACCATGAAATGCATGGGAATGATCATGGTTTGAAGCGAATTGACCGCGAAATGCATGCAAATGACCGTGAAGTGAAGGGAATTGACCGTGAAATGCCTCGAAATGACTATAAATCAACACGGAATTGTTTGGGATGACCGTGAAATGCATGGGAATGATCATGGTTTGAAGCGAATTGACCGCGAAATGCATGTAAATGACCGTGAAGTAAAGGGAATTGACTGTGAAATGCCTCGAAATGACCGTGAATCAATACGGAATTGTTTGGGATGACCATGAAATGCATGAGAATGATCATGGTTTGAAGCAAGTTAACCGTGAAATGCCTCGAAATGACTATGAATCAACACGGAATTGTTTGGGATGACCGTGAAATGCATGGGAATGATCATGTTTTGAAGCGAATTGACCGCGAAATGCATGCAACTGACCGTGAAGTGAAGGAAATTGACCGTGAAATGCCTCGAAATGACCGTGAATCAACACGGAATTGTTTGGTATGACCGTGAAATGCATGGGAATGATCATGATTTGAAGCAAATTGACCGCGAAATACATGCAAATGACCGTGAAGTGAAGGGAATTGACCGTGAAATGCCTCGAAATGACCGTGAATCAACACGGAATTGTTTGGGATGACTGTGAAATGCATGGGAATGATCATGGTTTGAAGCGAATTGACCGCGAAATGCATGCAAATGACCATGAAGTGAAGGGAATTGACCGTGAAATGCCTCGAAATGACCGTGAATTAACACGAAATTATTTGGGATGACCATGAAATGCATGGCAATGATCATGGTTTGAAGCGAATTGACCGCGAAATGCATGGGAATGATCATGGATTGAATAAAATGGATTTTTCACCATCGACCTGATGGAATCTTGGAAAATAGTAAGGTTAGTTGGCTAAAGTAGCTTCTCCTACCCCAAAATCATATGTGTACGTCAAGTAACTAGTTTTGGTTTAGAAGATATTCTTGTTAAATGATTAAAGAAATAAATGAAAAAAAAGAGGGAAAAAAATTTTATATGCTTATATATACCTATTTATATAAATATGTATTAAAGAAAATTGTAAGTAGAATAAAATTCTCCATGTAAAAAATAAAAAAAATAATAAAATAAAATAAAAAATTTCATAGATTGGCACAGGCTACAGTTATAGCTACGGTTATAATCCGTAGCTAAACGTTAAATACGTCGACAATTGTAAGATTTTTGAGGAAAGACTCGGTGGACAGTTCTGGACCATTTTCGATATATCGACGGTTTTTGTTTTTTTTTTTTTTTTTTAATTTTTTGCTGTTGTAACCCCACCGCTTTTTGTGGGTCTGTGGGTCCTATTATGAGGTATGTGTTATATCCAAACCGTCCATATTTTTGGCGAACTCGTATTAAGGTTTGAGACGAAAAATAAGACAGATCTAGCTATCAAGTGGACCACACTGTTAAAGGCTGTGGATGATTGAACGTCTACCATTGAAACCCTTTTACGGGTCACAGAAGTTTTGGATCATTATGAAACTTGTTTTTCCTCTTCATCCTGGTCTTTGTGACCTTATGAATAGATTGGATGGAAAATAAATGTTACGGCGGGCCCTACAAAGCTTTTAACGGTGAAAATCAATTTTCTGCTGTTCTTTGTGGTGTGGTCCAGTTGATCTTTGGATATGATTTTCTTTTTTTAGATAATGGTCCGAAATGATCTCGAAATATGGATGAACGTTGCGGATATAATAAATAAATAACTGTGGGGCCCATGTAACGTTGATCACTTTTGAACCGTTCGTACAACTCGGAGTTCGAGGAGCGTCAGCGCTCGTCTTCCCGCTTGAAGGAAAAGGCAGGGGCATTTTCGACCTCTGGCAAGGCGTCCGTACAGCTCGGGCGTATTCTCGCAAAGGAAAATGAGGTGGGCTTCTTCTCCTAAATGGGCCATAAATGGGTCGTATTCTCGCAAATTTCTCCTGCATATTCCACCCTCATATCTTAAAGCACTTTGCATCTGCTACGTACGCCATAACATCCATAAGTGCCCACATCATTATAAGCTCCCACATGTGTTATATTAATCCTTGAATAAACAATGAACAAAATAGCTAATCCAAGATAATATGAATTTAACCACTAATTACATGTTTGTTCATAGTGTATCATTTCCTTCCATGTATGGTTAAATGTTATATTTACATATATATGGAAATTCTTTCTACTTATAAAATGTACATATTTATAAATGTTCCGTTAAAGTATTCCACATATTATCATTTGTATCCAAACAGCCTCTTACCCTTTTTAAATTGGGTGGAGTTAAGAAGAACGTTTCGATAAAGTATGCCACATATTATCATTTGTATCCAAACAACCTCTTACCCTTTTTAAATTGGGTGGAGTTAAGAAGAATGTTTCATCATTAATTAGTCAATTCGGCTTGAAGAGGTGAACCCAACCCTTAGGGTTCATTTGGCACATAAAGTAATTGGGGTTTCAAATTAAGGGGGATTCAAATCCCCCCCAAGAGAAAGTTTGAAATTCACGATGAAAGCTTGGATTACATCTAAAATCCTTCCAAAACTTGCATGTATAACATTTGTGTCACTAGACTATTAATCTATTGGGCACATAGCCCGCGGATGATATCCCAAAATAATTAGATTATCAATTGCATCACGATAATTACTTTAGATTTATGTCGTCCAAATATTATCCACGTAAATCAATGGTTAAAAATAGTTGGTTAGTCACTCGGATGTGATCTTGTGCTTGTAGCCCATCTGAGACTTGCAATTTCATCATTTTCAAGCAAAGTATATATTTCAACGGGCTTGTTATACCCATTGTGTCAAACATTATATATACTAATTAATTAGAAATATTAAACTTGATTTAGTAATTAAATTCAAACTTCCGTAAATATATACTATGCATATATAGCTACTTTTGGATTAGAAAGGATTCTAAATTCCGGAAGCCAAACACAATGGGAGGATTCCAAATCCAGGGGGTTTCAAATTCAGGGGGTTCCAAATCCACGCTCCCAAGCATGCCCTTAAGGTCCCTTACACTATATTGATCCACTTGTTGGTAGGGGAAGGAGTCAGACGATCACTCCAGCTACTGGCACATAATTCTATTATCAATTCAACGAGACTATCTTGGACTAGCTAGGAATAGAGAGTAGCGGCAACTTGCTTAAGTAGAGTCGATGTGCTTACTTTTCAATCTCATAATACAAGCTTTACAATGGGATTACCGGAAAGGCGTATACGTATATGCCTAAATAAAGAAAAGGTGGATATCTATTTCATAATGGTTATTGTACACATACATACATTTTGCAAACCACATACACACATGCATTTTGCGAAAAGCATACGTACCCATGACATAGCATGGATGGAACCACATACAATACCAGAGCTGCATGGAATAATATGAAAACTTCCACCTTATTGTAGGCATGCTTGTTATGTATATCTTGATTTTTTACTTGGGTGGTTTTGAAGTAGGGGGTAATTTTGAAATCATTTCTCGAACAGCATCAGGGGTATATTGGTAATGGACATCAGAAGGTGATGATGGGGGAGAATAAGTAGGATTTTGATTGGTGGGATCAACGTGGGCACCGTTTTCCCCAGCTTTTTTTGCATCCATCACACGGTTCATATCTTCCCTGCTAATGGTTCCTTCATGATTGTAGGTTTTGATCTTCTTTCCACCGTTGATCCCTCCATCCACTTTCCGACCGAGGTTCACGACGTTGTTTGCAAGCAGATGGCCCACCTTATCTCTCCAAGTGTATGATACATAGGCTTCTTCATCTGCATAAGTTTCTGGAATTCCAATGCTCAATCCCAGTATAGCAAGTATAAACAAGGCCTTCATGGTCACACTGTTTTAAGACGGTGAAATTAGTACAAAAATAAATAAAAAGTTATTAGAAATTGCTATCAAGAGATCTACTTAAGGGTGCATTTGGAAGTGAGGATTAGAGAATTGCTTGAGTCGACTCCGTCTGGTTCGTCTGATTCAGTTCCACACCACAAAGCAACTCAGCCCGATTCAGACGAGTACTCTCGACTCAACTCAGGACCAAACAAGTTAGTCTGACTCAAGGAGTCAAAAACCATGTTTGGCAGTCACTGCACTAACAGATTTAACAAAAGATCGAATTGGGAGTACTTCCAAATGCAATCAAATGCTTATTCTAAGAGTAACCCAATTGAAGTAGAAGGGAGTTAGGAGATATACCGATGTTTCGCTACGAAAATTTGGGTGGAGTTGAGTTTTGTGAAACAATGCTTTGAAGATAGATATTTATAGAGAGGCTTTATCATTTAATCAAGCTTAGTGGAAGATAAACCATATGTACATGGGCCCCACGACGGCGCGCACTTACCCGAAGCGCTCGATTGTTTCAGGGAATATCACCACCGGTGAGTGATCGTGGGGCCCAAAGGTTACGAAATCGTTGATGATGTGTAGCTCCCATATATATTAAAGGATGACTATTCTATGATAAGGTTTTGCTACAACACATCCCATCCCAGGCATATTACTATTAGATATGCTGAGGCTTTAACAATTGGATTTGGGTTCTTTTCATAGACCCAAATCAGTTTATGTGATAGGGCTTATTTGGGTGGGGGATGGTAAAAAACTCTCGGATTGAATATTTCAACTCTTTGATTATACAAAGGTTTATTTGTCATCCACCATCTATATTAGCTAGGGTGAGACTCATCATATAAATGGTTTGAATCGTTAGAAGATTATACAGCCTGCTCGCAAGTTGCATCTATATAAGTTATCAAGTACAAGCACATGTGACACATTTATGGAATCCAGACCGTTCATCTGACTGCCACTCTGAAAATAATTATGGTGGGATGATCTTAGAGAAAGTTCCCTATTTGGTGTTCCACGGTAAAACTCCTCATCGGAAGCTAAGATGGTCTGAATGATGTGATTTTTGAGGATATAGCTCATCTACATAAGTTCCATGGATGGGCCACTACATAAAGGGACAATGGATGGTTTGATGAACTTACCATTGGTCCACATCACTTGGATTGAACTTGGATCGCTCACATACACAATGCTACTCTATCAGCTTAACTTCTGATTAATAAGCATTTATTTGTTAAATTTAGACCATTGAATATTTACATTTTTATTGTGTAAAATATTTATATTCAATTATTAGCTATTTGAGGAGGAGATAATCGACTTAATTGTCTATTTAAGAGACTATATAAGGGCAAATGGTTTCAACTATTTCAGGGCCCACCAAACAGTCCACTTGATCAATTTTTTTAGTGTCTTTGCATCAACCATCATACTCCACCAAGGTATCAAATTGTGTTTCGCTCTCTTCCATCTCTACGACACACATGCCACACGTTGATGATGATTGGTGCCATTTATCCAGTGGGCCACCATGTAAATGATCAGCAAGGATGCAAATTTCCTACAACCCCAATATAGGGAGATCGTGTAACCCGAAGTTTATATGGAGCCCGCCGCTGCAATATTTATGTGACATTCACTCCATCTATAAGTTTGGCCAGCTCATGTTAGGATGAAATTAAGCATACCCTAGATTCAAGTGGGCCACATGGTGGGAAATGGTGGGGATGAGATCGTCCACCTTTGAAACCTCCAAGGTGAGATGAAGGGGAAATACAAATACAGCCTTATCTAAAATGTTGTGCATTTCATGAGGTGTTACATCACATATGAATGGTTCAAAGTTTTAGCCCACATCACATGCCATGAGCTGTGAAAAAAATTCTCATGACTTCTGGGGAGAATTGATGTGCGGTGAGCGTTTCTATATATATATATATATATATATATATATAACATGGTGTGGTCTACTTGAATTTTGGATCTGTCTGGATTTTGGGCTCACTTCCTGACATGAGCTGACATTACAGTGGATCCTACAAAGCTTTTAAGTACAGAGTAGTTGGAATTTTGAATCCACGAGCAATAACTCAAAAGAACAAGATCTGGTCTAGCTTGGTCAATATTACATGTGGGATATGTGACTGGATGGTCATTAGAAGATGAACAAGAAAAAGAGTGAGATATGGAGAGGAGAGCACGCTCTTCCATTCATACAGTGTGCCAATTCAACAGTCCTGATCATGCCACATGTGTGCCACAAGAGTGCGAACTTGTTGCTGGACCTATGGGCTTGGGGCACCCGGATCCACCGAGGTGGGTGAGACCTAGGGGCATACATCGAGTCGAACCGAGTCGAGCTGGCCTCAGCTTGGCTCGGCTCGAACAGTGGCCGACTTCAGCTCGAACTCAACTCGGCTTTGTCCTCAAGCCTAACTGCCAGCACGAGACGAGTTCGAGCCGAGTTCACCATTGAGGCATTTCCACAAACACCTAAACTACAACTTCAAAAACTCACTGTTTTACAAATAGAGGCAATGGTTTTATAGGTATTTTCTCAAACACCTTCTATGTAACATTTATTAAAAAAAAAAAAAACAAAAACAAAAACAAAAAAAAAAAAAACAAAAAAAAAAAAAAAAAAAAAAAAAAAAACAAAAACAAAGAGAAAAAAGGTATTTGTTTCATGTACAAACCTTCCTTGCCACCAGCCACATTTTGTTGGGTTATTTTATCAAACAGTTGGTAAGCAACATCAATGGCAAAGTAACCAAGTCACCGAACTAGTTCGATCCGAGTTTGATTCGAGCTGGATTCGATTCAAGTCGAGTCGAGCTGGGGCCTGCTTGAACTTGGCTCGAACTCATTTTCGAGCTAAAAAAATCAGCTCAACTCGGCTCGAACTCAGCTTCGAACCGAGTTGACTCGAGCTTTTTTCGAGTCGAGTAGAGTGAGCTAACTGAGCTAGCTCGGTTAGCTCGCTCAACTCGACTCGAAAAAGCTCGATTCTACTTGGTTCAAAGCTGAGTTCGAGCCGAGTCGAGTTGATTTTTTGAGCTCGAAAATGAGTTCGAGCAGAGTTCGAACAGACCCTAGCTTGACTCTACTCGGATTGAATCCAGCTCGAATCCAGCTCGAATCAAACTCGGATCGAACCAGTTCGGTGACTCGGTTACTTTGTCATCCTCTTCATTAGTGGCTTAGCTATCCTAACCATTCATTCAAACACAAACCGTTTTCAGTATCACCATGTATTTGCAGCCTCCATTTCCTATTAAATGTGATTTCAACTACGTTACCAATCAACAGTATGGGAATAGAAAATGAATGGCCTAAATCCATCCCAATTTTAGATAGTAGACAAAGTATCAACATGATAAAATATAACACAGTGTGTTCATGCATGTAGATTTCACTCTGGCAGACAAGCAGCCTTGAAGATCCTCATGATTCCAACCTCGTTTTTGGTTCGTGACGAGTTACATGATATAATGATGTTGCTCACCAACTGTTTGATAAAATGACTCAACGAAATGTGGCTGGTGGCAATGAAGATTTGGCTGGTAGAAAGGAAGGTATGTACATGAAACAAATACCTTTCTTCTTTTTTTTTTTTTTGGTTTTTTATGTTACTTAAAAGCTGTTTGATAAAATACCTGTAAAATCATTGCCTCTGTTTGTAAAATAGTGGAATTTTGAAGTTGCAGTTAAGGTGTTTGTGGAAATGCCTCAATGGCGAACTCGGCCCGAGCTACTGACCAAACCGAGCCGAGCTGGCCAATCAGGCTCAAGGACCGAGCCAAGCCAAGTTCGAGCTGAGGTCAGCCAGTGTTCGAGCCAAGTCGAGCTGAGGCCAGCTCGACTCAGTTCGACTCGATGTACACCCCTACCCCTGACTGTGGGGCTCACAGTGATGTATGTGCCTAATTAAACCACACGGTCCAACCGTTTTTGACACCTTAGTTTGGGGAATAATGCAAAAAATGGAGACCCAAATCTTAGGTGGACCACACCGTAGGAAACAGTCATGATTGAATCCCCACCATTAAAAACTTCATAGAGTCCACATTTGTGGCTCACCAGAAGTTTTTAATGGTCAA
This sequence comes from Magnolia changhungtana, assembly GCA_030180095.1. NCBI lineage: Eukaryota > Viridiplantae > Streptophyta > Magnoliopsida > Magnoliales > Magnoliaceae > Magnolia > Magnolia changhungtana. The sequence continues at coordinate 1,890,513 of JASAUF010000540.1, read as the reverse complement.
TTACTATGTTTCTTATACTATAGTCCATCTGAGATTTGGATCTGCTTCATTTTTTGGATCATGCTTTAAAATGAGTTTTCAATAGGTATAGCTGGCATGGATGTAGTCACATACATTATGGTGGGCCCCACAGTACCTGGTTAGACCCGGGATCAACGGAGGCCGCGCGCCCTAGACCTTGGGTCATTTGGTGAAGTTGGTGGGCCCACGGCATTGCGCATTATTCAACCCTTCAACCAGTGGCGCCAATTTGGATGTGCCAAGGGAAAAAAAAAAAAAAAAAAAAAACCTCATTTTAGGGCATGAGCTTAAAAATATATTAGATCCAAAGTTCAAGTGGACCATATCACTGGAAACAGTGGATTAAAGACACCCACCATTGAAAACTTCTTGGGGGCCACAGAATCCCACTATTTCCTGTGGTGTGGTCCACTTGAACTCTGGATCTGCGTCATTTTTTGAGCTCATGCTCTAAAATGAGCTATCAAAATGGATGGACTGCCTGGTTGAAACACATAAATCACGGTGACCACACATAGACTTGGTATCCAGGTAATCAACCTCCTTTGTCCGTTGAATGGGAATTGTCCCCTGCTTTGTTTGGGAATTGTACAATACTCGGGCAGCGTTTGACCCTTGATGCACAGCTAGCCACTCATAAATTATACAAGTACCATGCATTAACTGAAATTAAACCAGCCATATGTGAATGATCTGAATGAATCTCTGATTCTTGGACACGTTGAAATAGGATTAGTAGATTTATTTTTATTTTTTCATTTTTAACTGTCCAAAAAATATACACCAATCTATGGTCAGATTATTACTTAACCTAAAGTTTTGGTTCATGATACATCTAAACTGGAACCGATGGTTGAATTTGATTTCTTAGTCGACTGGAAGTGATGGTTGAATTTGATTTCTTAGTCTACGTGTGCAATTCTAAGTAATTTGTAAGTGCCTGCATATCATCCATCATAGTCTGCCAGAGTATCAAAGTTTTTCTCAGTTTGTTTTCTAAAATCTACTTGAGTGTCGGGATGCCACCAATCAGATGGATAAAATCACCTGAGATGTGCTTTGGAGGGTGATCCCTAACTCTGGGCCATTGTGATGTATGTGACTTATTGATGGGGTTTTCCTCCTCAGTTTAGAGGAGATGTGGTGCGGATCGGATGGCACAAGTTTTGGCATTACTGCGCTGCTCGACCAGTCGATGGCACTGTTCAACCAGTCGAGTGGTACTTAACTCAAAGTCCAGCGATCAATTGTGTTAATTCTTTCGTGTTGCTCGACCAGTCGAGGAGTCTGCTCGACCGGTCGAGGACCTTGCTCGACTAGTCGAGAGTTATGCAGATTCAGTCCGGATTTGGTATAGACTGTATAAATTTGAGGCAATTTCGCAAGAGATGCAGAAAGAAGTTGCCTAAACTATAAATAGGGGTCACTAAGGCTTTTCTAAGGTATTGAGAAGGCTTTCTAAAGCTATCGTACTAAGGGTTTTGACGGCCAAGGTGAGAGAGAGAGAGAGAGAGAGAGAGAGAGAGAGAGAGGAAGCTTGTGGAAGGGAGAATTCTGTTCGTAGAGGTGATCTACTTTGCAGTCGACGTCTCAGCGCTTCTACATCCTCGTAATTGGTGAGATCTCTCTGTTTTCTTTATTCTCTTATTGTTTATCCGCTCTTGCGTGAGTGAAGAAGGTTTGATCCAAGCGGTGTGTTCTTGTGATCGGTTGCAACGTTCTACTTCATAGTGAATTGTTGTTCTGGACTAGGTCCAGTGATTTTTACCTCTTTGAGGGTTTTCCACGTAAAAATTCCTTATGTCGTATGGTTTGTGCTTTGATTTCTTTTATTGCTTTATTATCCCATAATTCTGGTGTTTTGGGAGATGAGATCCTAAGGTTTTTGTGCAACGATCCCAACAAAGTGGTATCAGAGAGTTCAGGTTGGTTGAACAGAGTAGGATCGGTTCTGAATTATGGAAGGTGGCTCATCAAGGATGATCAGTCTTAATGGTTCTAACTGGACCATATGGAAGGCTAAGATGGAGGACTTGCTGTATTGCAAGGACTTATATTCTCAAATTCAAGGCATATCAGCAAAGTCAAAGGATATGTCAGATGATGATTGGAAGAAGTTGGACCGAAAGGCGGTGGGGTTTATTAGACAATGATTGGACGATTCTGTATTCCACCATGTGTCTACGAAAACTTCAGCCGCTAGCTTATGCCCGAAATTGCAAGGGTTGAATAGAGGAAGACAGCGGGCAATAAAAAATTTCTGATAAGACGACTTGTGAATCTCAAGTTCAAAGATGGTGGTTCTGTGGCTGAGCACGTGAATGAAGTCAGCAATATATTGAATCAGCTCTCTGCTATGAAGATGGTCCTGGACGATGAATTACAGGCTTTGCTATTGCTTAGCTCATTGCCTGATAGTTGGGAGACATTGGTGGTGTCTATGAGTAACTTCATGCCAGACAGAAAGGTGTCTATGGAACAGGTAACTAGTTGTCTCTTCAATAAGGAGATAAGGAAGAAGTCTCAGGGGTCTACTCAGCAAGAAGTCCTTGTGATACAAGATCAAGGGAAATGAAAGAACAGAAAGTGCGAGAAGGTCCGAAATAAATCAAGAGGTAAGTCGAGTACCAGGAAGGATGTTGAATGCTGGAATTGTGGCAAGAAGGGCCACTACAAGCATGAATGTCGTAAGAAGAATGACAAGAAAGGAAAAGAAAAGGAGAAGGAAGATGAATCAGACTCCACTGCAGTCGCTTCAGATGGTGACGTTATAGTTATAGTTATTCTTTCAGCAGATCATGATGTTTGTCTCACGGCTACGAGTCAGGACACCGACTAGGTGATAGACTCAGGAGCCTCGTTTCATGCTACTTCACACAGGAATTTTCTCACAAGCTACAAGTCAGGTGACTTTGGGACTGTGAAGATAGGAAATTCTGGCATATCAAAGATCGTAAGAGTCGGTAATATTTGTGTGAAGACCGATATGGGTTACACATTAGTTTTCAGGGATGTGAGGCACATTCCAGATCTTCACCTCAACTTGATGTCGATGGGAAGGTTGGATGATGATGACTATGAAAGCCAATTTATTGATGGGCGCTGAAAGCTCATCAAAGGTTCATTGATCGCAGCCAGAGGAAACAAGTGTTGCACCCTTTATAAGGCAAGTGTCAGTGTGTGCAAGGGTGAGTTGAACACAGCGGAAGATTCAACTATTGACATGTGGCACAGGCGTCTAGGCCATATGAGTGAAAAAGGGTTTCAACTACAAGCGAGGAAGCAGCTCCTTCCAAACGTGACAGGTATAGCTCTCAAAACCTGTATTAATTATTTATCATGGAAACAACATAGAGTTTCATTTGTTAAATCTACTTCTCATGTTAATAAAGTACATGCATTAGATTTGGTTTATTCTAATGTTTATGATCCTATGAGGATAAAATCCTTGAGTGGGTGATTGTATTTTGTCACTTTTATAGATGATGCATTTAGAAGGGTTTGGGTTTATGCTTTAAAATCCAATAACGAAGTCTTTGGTGTGTTTAAATTGTTTCATACTATGATCGAGAGAGAGACAAGTAGATCATTGAAGTGCAACTGCACTGATAATGTTGTTGAATACATCGGTGACTTTCATGAGTATTGCAAGTCCCTGGGTATACGGCATAAATAGACGTTTCCCAAGACCCCCTAACATAATGGTGTGGCTGAGTGAATGAATCGCACTATTGTAGAGAGAATCAGATGCATGTTATCCTATGCGAAGTTGCCCGAGACGTTCTGGGAAGAAGCAATGCACACGACAATGTATTTAATAAACAGGTCTCCATCAGCCCCGTTAAATGGAGAAATACCCGAGAAGGTATAAACTGGACAAGTTCCATTGTACAGTCATCTCAGAGTGTTTAGATGCAGAGCATCCGTTCACGTACCAAAGAACGAGAGGTCCAAGCTCAATATGAAGATCAAGCAACATGTGTTCTTGGGGTATGGTGATGAAAAATTCGGCTACAGATTGAGGGATCCAACTGAGAAGAAGCTCGTCAAGAGCAGAGATATGGTTTTCTTTGAAGACCAATGTATTGAAGACATTCGTAAGCCAGAAAAGACCCAACCTAGTTCAAGAGAGCTAGAGGATACGGATCCGATTATTCCTCCCGTAGTGCCTGATGACGGGGGAGTACAGAAAGGTGCAGAGGACGAGGGAGTTCCTACAAAAGATGGATCAAGGGAGCAGCCCCCACCTGATCCACTTGTTAAGCCACATGTGAGGAGGTCATCTAGGGACAGACAGCCGCACAAGAGGTACTCGCCGCATGAGTACATTATGTTCACTGATGGGGGAGAGCCAGAAGATTATTCTGAGGTCCTAGCCGACAAATATAAAGGGGAGTGGTTAAAAGCTATGTAAGAGGAGATGAAATCCTTACATAAGAACCACACCTATGATATAGTGAAATTGCCTAAGAGCAAGAAAGCTCTGAGCAACAAGTGAGTATTCAGAAAGAAGATTGAGTAGAAGAATTCACAAATGAGTTTCAAGGCCAGACTTGTAGTGAAAGGGTTCGTTCAGAGGATAGGTATAGACTTCGAGGAGATATTCTCACCAGTGGTGAAGATGACATCCATACAGGTATTGCTTGGGTTGGCGGCTAGCATTGATCTGGAGATAGAGCAGTTAGATGTTAAAACTACCTCTCTCTGTGGTGACCTGGACGAAGAGATCTACATGCACCAACCAGAGGGGTTCGAAGTCAAGGGCAAAGAGCATATGGTGTGCAGGCTAAAGAAGAGCTTGTATGGGCTGAAACAAGCTCCAAGGCAATATTGGTAAAAGAAGTTTGACTCATTCATGTTAAAACATGGATATGACAGAACGGAGTCAGACCACTGTGTGTTCACGCGCAAGTTCTCAGATGGTGATTTCTTAGTTCTACTATTATACGTTGATGACATGCTCATCATGGGTAAATACATCAAGAAGATTGACAGGCTGAAACAGGAGTTGGGCAAGTCGTTTGCTATGAAAGACCTGGGCCTAGGTAAATAGATCCTAAGAATGGAGATAACTCGTGACAGAAGCAGCAGAAAGCTTTGGTTGTCACAAGAGTGGTATATTGAGAAAGCCCTAGAGCGGTTCAATATAAATATAGCGAAGCCGGTCAGTACTCCACTAGATGGTCACTTCAGATTGAGCGACAGGCAGTGTCCCAAAACAAAGACAGAAGTGGATGAGATGCAAAAGATACCCTACGCGTCAGCAGTATGAAGTTTGATATATGTTATGGTGTGTACGTGCCAGACATAGCATATGCGGTTGATGTCGTCAGCCGATATCTTGCCAATCTTGGGAAAGAACATTGGGCAGTAGTGAAATAGATGTTGTGGTATCTAAGAGGCTCATCCAAGTTGAGCCTCTGCTATGGTGACAGAAAACCTATGTTAGAGGACTACACAGATGCAGATATGGCAGGTGACATAAACTCCAGGAAGTCTACATTGGGGTTCATGTTCACGTTTATAGGGGGAGCGGTGTCTTGGTAGAGCAAGCTACAGAAGGTCGTAACATTGTTGACGACAGAAGCCGAGTACATTGCAGTCACATAAGCATGTAAAGAGATACTTTGGATGAAGAGGTTCCTACAGGAACTTAGCCTGAAGCAAGAGCAGCACGTGGTTTATTGCGATAGTCAAAGTGCTATACACTTGAGCAAGAATCCAAGTCAACACTCCAAGTTGAAGCACATATAGATTCGATATCACTGGATAAGGGATACTTTGAAACAGAAGGTGTTACAGCTTGAGAAGGTCTATACGGAAGATAATGGGTCAGACACGATGACCAAAACTTTTCTCAAGGGCAAGTTTGAGATTTGTAGAAACCTAGCTGGCTTAAAGAATACGAATTCCTCCTGAGTCGAAAAGGGGGAGATTTGATAGGGTTTTCCTCCTCAATTCAGAGGAGATGTGGTGCAGATCAGATGCCACAAGTCTTGGCATTACCGCGCTGCTCGACCGGTCGAGGGCACTGCTCGACCTGTCGAGTGGTACTCAACTCAAAGTCCAGCGACTAATTGTGTTAATTCTTTCGTGCTGCTCGACCGGTGGAGGGTCCGCTCGACCAGTCGAGGACCCTGCTCGACAAGTCGAGAGTTAAGTAGATTCAATCTGGATTTGGTGTGGACTGCGTACATTTGAGGCGGTTTTGAAAGAGGTGCGGAAGGAAGTTGCCTAAACTATAAATAGGGATCCCTATGGCTTTTCTAAGGTATTGAGAAGGCTTTGTAAATTTATTGTGTTAAGGATTTTGATGGTCAAGGTGAGAAAGAGAGAAAAAAAAAGAAAAAAAAGAAGAGGAAGCTTGTGGAAGGGAGAATTCTGCTCGTAAAGGTGATCTACTTCGCAGTCGATGTCTTAGCGTTTTTACGTCCTCTTAATCGGTGAGATCTCTCCGTTTTCTTTATTCTCTTATTGTTTATCTGCTCCTATGTGAGTGAAGAATGTTTGATCTAAGCGGTGTGTGCTTACGATCGGTTGTAACGTTCTACTTCATAATGGATTATTGTTCTGGACTAAGTCCCATGGTTTTTACCTCTTTGAGGGTTTTCCACATAAAAATTCCTTGTGTCGTGTGGTTTGTGCTTTGATTTATTTCATTGCTTTATTATCTCATAATTCAGGTGTTTTAAGAGATGAGATCCTAAGGTTTTTGTGCAACGCTCCCAACACTTATATGCACACCATCCATCTATTTTGACAGCTCATTTTAGGGCATGATCCAAAAAATGAAGTAGATCCAAATCTTAAGTACAATATACCAAAGGAAACAATCATGATTGAATCCCCACCATCAAAAACTTAATTACCACTACAGTTAACATCAAGGTTTGCATGTAATGACGTGCGAACGATGCGTAGGTGAGCATTCCTCTCTCTCTCTCTCTCTCTCTCTCTCTCTCTCTCTCTCTCTCTCTCTCTCTATATATATATATATATATATATATATATATATATATATATATATATAATCAAAAGGTCTATATGCCTAAATAAAATAAAAAGTAGATATCCATATCATGAAAGTTTTTGTACACACATACATACAAACATTTTACAAACCACATACATACACATGCATTTTGCAAAAGGCATACCTAACCATGACATATCATGGATGGCACCACATACAATACCAGAACTGCATGTAATAATATGTAAACTTCCAACTTATTGTAGGCATGCTTGCTATGTTTATCTTGATTTTGTAATTGGGTGGTTTTGAAATCATGGCTCGAATTGCATCATGGCTATATTGGTGATGGCCATCTTCAAAATTCTAATTATTCCATATATTATCATTTGTATCCAAACAGCCACTTACCCTTTTTTTAATTGGGTGGAGGTAAGAAGAATGTTTCATTGTTGATTAGTCAAACGATTACTTGAGCTACGTACTGGCCCATAATTAATTCTATGATCAACTCAATTAGACTACCTTTGACGAGGAATAGAGAGTAGCGTCGTCTACTTGCTTCGATAGAATCGATGATCTTACTTTTCAATCTCACAATACAAGCTTTACAATGGTATTATCAAAAGGCGGATATGCCTAAAAAAAGAAAAGGTGGATATCTATTTTACGATGGTTATTGTACACATACATACGTATTGCAAACCACATATACACGCACATGTACATACGCCTAAATGAATATATATGAGTAGGTTCGGCTTATATGATAGGTGTGGCGCTATCCATTGTGGTGCCCGACCGAAGTTATAAATTTCCACTCATGATGGTTATTGAACACACACATACATACTGCAAACCACACAAATGCATTTTGTGAAAAGCACAAGTACATATGACATAGCATGGATGGCATCACATACAATACCAGAGCTGCATGGAATAATATGTAAACTCCCAACTTATTGTAGGCATGCTTGTTATGTGTATCTTGATTTTCTAACCGTGTGGTTTTGAAACATAGGGTTATTTTGAAATCATGTCTCGAACTGCATCGGGGGTATAATAGCGATGGGCATCAGAAGATGATGATGTGGTAGAATCAGTAGGATTTTGATTGGTGGGATCAACGTGGGCCCCTTCTTTTCTTGCAGCCATCGCACGGTTTATATCATCCCTGCTAATGGTTCCTTCATGATTGTAGGTTTTGATCTTCTTTCCACTGTTGATCCCTCCATCCATTTTCCGGCCGAGGTTCACAACGTTGTTTGCAAGCAGATGGCCCACCTTATATCTCCAAGTGTATGGTACATAGGCTTCTTCATCTGCATAAGTTTCTGGAATTCCAATGCTCAATCCCAGTATAACAAGTATAAACAAGGCCTTCATGGTCACACTGTTTTAAGACAGTGAATTTAGTACAATTTTTTTTTATTTTTATTTTTTAAGTTATTAGAAATTGCTATCTAGAGATCTAGAGTGCATTTGGAAGTGAGGATTGAAGAATTGCTTGAGTTGACTCGGTCTGGTTCGTCTGATTCAGTTCCACACCACAAAGATACTCAGCCCGATTCAGATGAGTCTCGACTCAACTCAGGACCAAACAAGTTAGTCTGACTCAAAGAGTCAAAAACCATGTTTGGCAGTCACTGCACTAACAGATTAAACAAAAGATCGAATTGGAAGTACTTCCAAACGCTATCAAAATGCTTATTCTAAGAGTAACCCAATTGAAGCAGAAGGGGGTTAGGAGATGTACCAATGTTTTGCTACGGAAAATTTGGTGGAGTTGAGTTTTGTGAAACTAAGCTTTGAAGATAGATATTTATAGAGAGGCGTTATCATTTTATCAATCTTAGTGGAAGATAAACCATATGTACATGTTCCCCACCACGGCGTACACTTATTGGAAGAGGAAAGGGATTCATATGGCCTCTTCCTACATCTGCCGCAAGCCAACTTGCCGCAAGGAAGAATCTCTCGACCACCTCTTTGCCGAAGGTGAGCTAGCCTCTTCCCTCTAGTCTCACTTCTCTGCCATCCTATCGGTTTCTTTCCTTCACGGTCAATCGGCGAGGGGAAGAGCTTCCCAATGGTGGGCCACTGCCAAAGATTCTTCCAACTTGGGCGTCTCTAGAGGGCTGACTCCGGCCCTGATATTCTGAGAGGTCTAGAAGGCTAAAAACGAGCAGAAGTTTGAAGATGTCCACTTTAGGGTAGCCCAAGTCACTTGCCAGGTGATGGGGATTTTCTCCTTAGGCTCGACCGGTCGAATGCCTCACATGACCGGTCGAGGGTGGTGCTCGACCAATTGATCAGTGGCGCTCGACTCAAAGTCCAACGACCAATTGTGTTAATTCTTCCATACTGCTCGACCGGTCGAAGGTCCGCTCGACCGATCGAGGACTCTGCTCGACGAGTCGAGGTTATGTAGATTCTAGTCCGGATTTGGTGCGTACTGCATAAATTTGAGGCGGTTTCGCAAGAGGTGCGGAAGGAAGTTGCCTAAACTATAAATAGGGGTCCCTAGGGCTTTTTTAGGATATTAAGAAGGCTTTCTAAAACTATTGTCCTAAGGGTTTTGATGGCCAAGGTGTGTGTGTGTGCGTGTGTGTGTGTGTGTGTGTGTGTGAGAGAGAGAGAGAGAGAGAGAGAGAGAGAGAGAGAGAGAGAGGAAGCTTGTGGAAGGGAGAATTCTGCTCATAGAAGTGATCTACTTCGCAGTCGACGTCTCAACGCTTCTACGTCCTCGTAATCGGTGAGATCTCTCTATTTTCTTTATTCTCTTATTGTTTATCCGCTCCTGCGTGAGTGAAGAAGGTTTGATCCAAGCGAGGTGTGCTTGTGATCAATTATAACGTTCTACTTCATAATGGATTGTTGCTCTGGACGAGGTCCCGTGGTTTTTACCTCTTTGAGGGTTTTCCACATAAAAATCTCTTGTTTCATGTGGTTTGTGCTTTGATTTATTTCATTGCTTTATTGTCCCATAATTTTGGTGTTTTTGAGAGGTTAGATTCTAAGGTTTGTGCAATGGCCCCCAACACCAGGTTCGATCATGGCTCCATAATTTGGCCAGTACCTTTTCCCTCCCGCCAAGTAAAAATCAGGAAGATAGAGACATTGTGGCTGATCTCGGGTTCGTTCCAAGGAGAGGCATTTCTGGTTCATTGTCGTTTGTAAAATGGAAAAGGCCAAAAAGGAGCTAGGTGAAGCTGAATGTCGACGGCTCTTCCAGGGGTAACTTGGGGCCATCAAGTAGTAGGGGCGTATGTAGAGATGATACAGGTGATTTTAAGTTTGCTTTCTCTATCGGCTATGGGGTGGGGTCGAGCTTCCAAGCAGAAGTGAAGGTTGTGATTGATGGTCTCATCATTTGTAAGGACAAAGGCTTTTCCAATGTTGAGGTGGACAGTGATTCACTAGCTGTGGTCGACCTTTTCTCCAAAGCAGTTGATATTCCATGGACAGTGTTTTATTAGATAAACTGGTTTGAAGCCATCTGGGCTACAATTTCCATCTCAATCAAGCACACCCCGAGAGAGGCCGAAAAGGTAACAAACAGCTTAGCCCTCTGGGGTAGTTCAAATCAGCAGAACTAGATTTTCTTGGCTGTACTATTTGACCTCCCCTATTTCTCTCGTGGGGTGTTGGTCCTGGATAAGACAGGTTTAGGCGTGGTTGGCGTTTCTTTTTTTTTTTTTGTTTACCTATAGATATGATAGCTGGTCCCCTCTGGTCAAGGCCAGCCAAAATGTGAATGCTTTGTAAATCTGGCGAGGCTCGTGTGTTATTTTCTGCAGGAGCCTGCCTCTCCGACCCAGCTTGTAAGAACTTTCCTTATCAATGATATTTTGATATTTTGTAAAAAAAAAAAAAAAGAGAGTAAAAAAGTAAAAATAAATAAATAATTGTGATAGGAATTATTTGGGTGGGGAATGATAAAAACTCTCATATTGAATATTCCAACTCGTTGATTATACAAGGTGTGATACTTACCCTTTAGACACTTGAGAGTGCTTTGATGGAGGAAGGGGAATGGACCACCGTCCAACGTCGCTGCTCGATCAACCAATCTTTCTCCCTGTTCATCACCAACATACCCTTCTCCTTCAGAGCGTCCGACATCAAACCAATCTTCTCCAGATTTGGGGGGATTTCAGATATATACATCCCTAGTCTAAAGAACTCTTCCAGGAACAGAGGATTTGGATTTGTCCGTTTCCATCAGAGAGAGGATGCTCATGCTGCTATGCAAAGGCTTCAAGGATCCCTGCTCCAAGGACGCTCCATCATCATCCAAGAAGCCCGATCCCAGCAACCCCTCTCCTCACGCACCCATTTAAGCTACGCACAGGCCCTTCAATCACCCCATTCTTTCTCCCCTTCCCCTCTCCCACTAACAGGCCCTTCAATCATCCCACCCACATCCCAACCACCCAAACCCCCAACCATGTCGAACCTCACCATCCAAATCCCTCCTAACATTTCTGCATCTGGGCGTCGGCACCTCTCAAACTCTTTCATCAGAGTGCCTTTCCTCCCATCTTGCTCGGTTACTCACCTGCTTGATTGCCTTAGATCATCACAGTTTGGAGCGGCCAAGGTGGAAATCGCCAGGGTTTCCCCTCAATCCTTCCTTATCTCATTCCAATCCAGGACAGAAGGCCTAGCATTTCAAAAAAAACTCTTTGTTGCATCAATCCATGGGGCTATACTCTGTAGCACCATGGTCTCCTTCGGCCACCTCTACCAATAGCGGGATCTGGATCCGAATCCAGGGAATCCCCCTGTATGCATGGTGCAAAGAAACCATTGACCAAATTGTGAGTGTATTTGGGTTAGTTGTTGAAATTGATCAACTCGCCCTCTCCTCTAGCTTTCTCATGTTTGCTCGAGTTAAGATCATCCCCACCTCCGGTACGGATTTTCCTTCCATTCTAGATCTGGAAGTAGAGGGGCTTTCTTTCCCGATCATTGTCACCATTGAACCACCGATTTTAGCCGAAGCAAACAAACCCACTCACAATCAACTCAACCCCACCCCACCCAACCCAATAGCATCAGATCCCCTCATATCCCAGATACTGACACCCCCTTGGGTCAGCCTGCCGAGAGAGATATGCAAGTAGCTAACCAACCTGCGCTCAGCCAGGTCACCCCACTAGATGCTCGATGCTATGCCCCAACCTTGTCCACAAGGCCCTCTAATCCATTAGCTCATCTCACTCTCCCTTTGCATACCAATCTTAGCAACTCCAATGCCTCCCACTACTCTAATGCTAACCCAATCGTCGATCCTATCATCCAGCACCACACCATATCAACCACTGACAGCCTTTCCCTGACTTTCCATCCTCACCATGACCATCCATCAGCAAACCTGGGACCCACCAACACCCCACATTGCCGCTCACCCTCCACTTCTTCCAACCCAAAGCCTTCCTCCGCGTCCAAGCAAAACCCCACACCTATCTGCGCTCCCCAACCTTGTCAGGATCTCCCTGACCTCGCATTGGAGGTTAGCGATCAGATCTTCAAGACGAAAGAGAACAAGAGTGATGATATTGAGAGATGGTCTTGGCCTGGCATCCACTTTTCCAGCAACTGGGAACCTCTACAATCTGACAATAACTCTGAATCAGATGAAGACACCAATTCGTCCATCTACAGCTCAAACTCATACTTTGATCCCGATGATCCTCCTACCCCCATCTACAATACGGAGGATGCTATGGTTCTCTAGGTTGATATGAGTGATCTCCCAAATCAATATACTCATGCTCCTAAATCGGATGTTATGCGGATTTCTTAGAACACTAACAGTCAGAAGAAAAAATCAGCTAGCAGAAAAATATCTCGGCTTGCAGGGCTTAGGAGGATGACCACGGCACCAGGCTGGGATTCTGATGTCTAGTATCCTTTCTTGGAACATGCACGGAGCTGGCAATGCTCCGACCGTGAGGCACCTGAAAAGATTGACTCGAACCAAGAAGATTGCCATCCTTCTTCTCCAAGAACCCATGGTTACGCTCGATAGGAGATCCCAGCTTGCAGCTAAACTGGGTTTTCACTACTCAATTATAGAGAATATTACAGATGGGAAGATTTGGATCTTGTACAATCCCCCGTATCAGCTTCAAACCATCTCAACTGCCAAGCAGTGCATTACACTTCGGGTATCAACTGATGATAACAATCTTACCTTCACCATTTCAGTCATCTATGCGGCCTGCACCAGAATAGAGAGGCTCCATCTATGGGGCGAGTTATCTGTTATGTCCAGAATCATCAGCGGTCCTTGGATTGTGTGTGGTGACTTCAATGCCACTACCAATCTTGATGAGAGAATTGGCAGCCAAGCTTCAGATACCAGGAGCATGGAAGAATTCAGATTTGCATCGGAGATGCAGGCCTAATTGATGCAGGATTTTTAGGATCCAAATTCACATGGTGCAATAACAGAGCAAGCCAAAGCCGCCGGTGGGCCCGCCTCGACCGTATGCTCTTTAATTCCGACTGGCTTCAATCTTATCCGACTACCAAAGTGGAGCACTTACCCCGGGTATTCTCCGACCACTCCCCTCTGATTCTCTCCCTTGAAGCGCCCAGAGGTAACAGCCCTAGACCCTTTAAAGTCTAAAACACGTGGGTGCTTCATGATGATTTTCACAGGTTAGTTGTAGATTCCTGGCAGTAAGATATCCAAGCTACTCCGCTGGTCAAATTGCATCTTAAACTAAAAAGATTGAAATCCGCCCTGCGTGGCTGGAACCACAGTGTATTTGGCAACATTTTCCAAAACATCAAGATTGCAGAAGATCAGATCATTGTCGCTGAGGCCAACCTGCTTCACTCTAGATCTGATGAAGATAGAATTAGCCTCAATCTGGCTCATGCCTCCCTCAAGAAAGCTCTCTTCCAGGAAGAGATTTTTTAGAAACAGAGATCTAGGATCTCATGGCTGAAAGATGGCGATCGCAACACCAAGTTTTTTCATGCCTTTGTTCTGGATAAGAGGAGAAGATCGTCCATAAACTCCATCCTTCTCCCCTCGGGTCAAACAATTCAATCTATTTCTGATATCGGTGTTGAAGCAATTAAAATTTTCTCTGACAGCTTCATTTCTAGAACTTCTCAAATTCATGATAGCCTGCTCGAATGCATTCCGTCCTTAATTTCAAGCTCTATGAACGCTCACCTGCTGCACCCCCCCTCTCTGGATTAGGTTAAGAAGGCTGTCTTTGTTATCCTGTCAGATAGTGCGCCGGGCCCGAATGGGTTCTCTGGAGGATTTTTCACCTCTTGCTGGGACATCATCCATGATGACATCCTTCAAGCTGCGATCAATTTTTTCAAGGGAAGCCCGACCCCAAGAGCTTTCCGCTGCACTTCCATTTTTCTCATCCCTAAGAAGATAAACGCTTCATCCTTTTCCGATTATCGTCCAATCAGTTTGTGTAACTGTATCCAAAAGATCCTCTCCAAGCTCCTAGCTACCAGGCTAGCTAAGATCCTCCCATCAATTATTTCCGATGAACAGAGTGCCTTCGTCAAGAATAGGTCCATTGTTGAAAGCATCTCCATAGCCTCTGAAATGGCCACTAATATTGACCGAAAAGTTTATGGAGGGAACGTCATTTTCAAGCTCGATATGGGAAAGGCCTATAATAGAATGGAATGGCCTTTCAATGATGTTGTTCTCCTCAAATTCGGATTTCACCCCGATTAGATCCAATTAGCCAAACAATGTTGGGTAGGGAGCTGGTTCTCCATCATTATCAATGGGGAATCGTTTGGCTTCTTTCAATCTTCTAGAGGCCTCTGCCAAGGAGATCCTTTATCCCCTGCCATATTCATTATCGCTACTGAGGTTCTGAGTTGAGGCATTAAAGATCTCTTCCTCACACAGAGTTGCCTTCCTTACAAACTCCCTTCAAGCTGCCCCATTATATCCCATCTTCTTTTTGCTGATGATACAATTATCTTCTTGAATGGTAGGAATTCCTCGATCTGCTCCATACTCTCCTTCATCCATTCCTATGAGAAGGCGTCAGGACAATGTATGAACCCCTCCAAGAGCTGTTTCATTCTCCCCAAGAAGGCTTCCATGGCAAAAGCTAGACAGGTTTCAAGCATCACCAGATTCCAGCGTTCAACCCTCCCCATTGTCTACCTCGGAGTTCCTCTCACCAAAGGGAGAATCTGGTACCAACACCTTCTCCCCATTCTCCATAAGATTGATCTCAGGATCGCTGGCTGGAAGGGCCAAACTTTTGAACCAGGCAGCCAAGCTGACTCTCATCAATCATGTTCTCTCAAGCATGCCTATGCACATCCTCTCAGTGATCAACATTCCAAAGCTAGCTTCGAAGCACATAGAGAAATCCCTCGCTTCATTCTTCTAGGGGATAGCGGAAGGGATTAAAAAGCATCACTGGGTTAGCTGGCCCGAGATCTGTTATCCCAAATCTGAAGGTGGTCTAGGGATATGTCGGATCAACGGCACTATGCAGGCCTTCCGCTGCAAGATGGCTTGGAGGCTGATTGAAGGGAAATCTCAATGGGCCAATTTTTTTGCTGCTAGATACCTCCAGAAATTTTTGCTATCTCCCAACCCTGCTAGAAACTATGGCTCTAGTATTTGGAAGGGCATCAGAACCTCCCTCCCCTTTACCATCCTTAACTCTAGATGGTTGGTCGGTTTAGGCAATATTCAGTTTTAGCTTCACAACTGGACAGGTCAGGGCCTTCTCATCAGCATGGCATCTTTCCAACCTCAGCCTCAAGGCAGAACAGCTCCTCTCTTAGACTTCTGGGACTCTTCTGACATCTGGAACCTGACCCAAGTAGACAGCTTCCTCCCCCATCAGATTATCCGATCGATCCAAGACAGTGGTATCTTTTTATCCAATAGAAGGGACAAGCTCTCCTGGAATCTCTCTCCCAATGGAAACTTCTCCACGAAATCTGCTTGGAACTCACTTCGGGCAACCAGGCCCAAGCAGCGCTGGTCCATCTGGGCGTGGAACAAATGCATCCCCCCCAAAATTTCTGTTTTTCTGTGGAAAGTCGTGCATAAAGCCATCCCTGTAGACGTGGCCATCCAACATATTGGGATCAGTCTGGCATCTTGCTGTGTGTGTTGCGGTTCAACTTATGACGAACCCATGTCAACTTCCTATGCCTATTCCCATTCCCCTCCTTTTGCAGATTCACCTACGGCTGCCAACCCACCTCACCATCAGCCTCCACCCCCCAATCCCAACAATCCCAGCGTAGCTTCGGCCCTCCCCACTAACCAAGTGGAATATCTCAACCACCTGTTCTGTCATAGCCATGTTGCATCTTTCGTCTGGAACCACTTTGCCAATTGATACCGAATCCAACTCAACCATTCTCACACCATCCAGGAGCGCATTAACCAATGGTTTGCTGCTGCTTCTTTCTCCTCCCTCCGTCGAACCATTTGTGGCCTCGCCCCGCCTTTCATCGTCTGGGAAATCTGGCTAGGGAGGAATGGCGCCAAGTTTGAAAACCGTCCTTTCATAGCATATGAGATTATTAATAGAGTCTATAAATGGCTTCTTGAAATTGGTTCCCATCTACTAAACGTTCAGCCTGTGGTATGGTCCAAGCTAGTTGTGCAAGGATTTTCCAAGTTCTCGTCCCCCGCCCATTTTCCAGCTAGCAAGGCTACAGTCATTCGCTGGCTATATCCAGCTGAGAACTGGATTAAATTAAATGTTGATGGCTCCACGCGAGGAAATCCTAGCCCCGGTGGTGGTGGAGGTGTTTGTCGGAACCACGCCGGCAACTTCATTTTTGCTTTTCACTATTCGTTTGGTCAGATCTCGAACATGCAAGTCGAAGCCCGTGCGATGGTTGTTGGCCTCAATTTATGCAGGGACTTGGGGCTCAGATCGATTATCGTTGAAACCGACTCTTGTGTCCTCTTTGAAGCTGTCTCCAACCGATCAGCCTCCTGTGGTTGGAAGTTGTGGTACACCCTTGATGCGATCCATCAAATCAAACAGTCCCTTAACCTCATTTTTAGTCACACATTCAGGGAAGGTAATTCTGTGGCGGATGGCCTCGCCAATATTGCTAGCAGCGGCACCCCGAATAGAATCTTCCTCAACTCAGCTGACCTTCCAAGGCGTATCAAAGGATTTTTGTTTCTTGACAAGGCCGGTGTGGGTCAAATTCGGCTCAGCAAATGCAAGACAGGGATAGGCTAACTCCCCTTCCCTTCGCCTTTGCCCCAGCTGCCCCGTGGTCTATGTCTCCTATTTTTTATTTTAATTTTTTTGGTTACCCTTGTTTAGCTTTTTCATCTTCTATAGGATAGGTGCGGCCCGGTCTTTTGTTTGTAGTGGCCCACCCGAATGGTTGTACATCTCAGGTTCCATCAATACAATCTCTTTAAAAAAAAAAAAAAGAATTAAAAAAAATTTAAAAAAAAAAAAAAAAAAAAACTCGTTGATCATCCATGTTAGCTAGGTGAGACTCATCATGTAAATGGTTTGAATAATTAGAAGATTACTATAGCCTGCTTGCAAGTTGCATCTATGTAAGTTATCAAGTACAAGCACATGTGACACATATTTATGGAATCCAGACCGTTCATCCGACGTGCCACTCTGAAAATAATTGTGGTGGGATGATCTTAGAGAAAGTTCCCTATCAGTGGTTGGTGTTCCACGGCAAAACTTCTCATCGGAAGCTAAGATGGGGTCTGAATGATGTGATTTTTCAGGATAGAGCTCATCTACCATAAGTTCCACGGATGGGCCACCACATAAAGGGACAATGGATGGTTTGATGAACTTAACGTTGGGCCACATCACTTGGATCGAACTTAGATCACACTCACACACAATGTTGGCTCTACCAACTTAACTTCTGATTAATAAGCATTTATTTGTTAAGTTTGGATCATTGAATGTTTACATTTTTATTATGTAAAATATTCAATTATTAGCTAATTGAGGAGGAGATAATCGATCGTAATTAATTGTCTATTTAAGAGACTGCATAAGAGAAAATGGTTTCAACTATTTCAGGGCCCACCAACCAGACCACTTGATCAATATTTTTAGCGTCTTTGCATCAACTATCATACTCCACTAAGGTATCAAAGTGCGCTCCGACTCTCTTCCATCTCCACACCACACATGCCACACGTTGATAATGATTGATGCTATCATGTAAATGAGCAAGGATGCAAATTTCCTACAACCTCATTACAGGGAGATGGTGTAACCAGAAGTTATGTGGAGACTGCAGCAACGTTTATGTGACATTCACTCCATATATAAGTTTCGCCGGCTCAGGCTAGGATGGGAGTCCAAAAAATAGGCAGACCCTCGATTCAAGTGAGCCACATGGCAGGAAATAGTGGGGATTAGACCTTTGAAACCTCCAAGGTGAGATGAAGGGAAAATGCAAATATATATATATATATATATATATATATATATATATATATATATATATATATATATATATATATATATGTGTGTGTGTGTGTGTGTGTGTGTGTGTGTGTGTGTAAATTTCTTGGTGTGGCTTACTTGAGTTCTGGATCTGCTTGGATCTTGGGCTCACTTCCTGACATGAGCTGACATTACAGTGTGTCCTATAGAGCTTTTGATTATAAAGGCCCTCGGGAGTAAGGTTACAGGAATTTTGAGCAATAACTCAAAATCATGACCATCTGGTCTAGCTTAGTCAGTACATGTGAGATATTGATGGGGATTTTCTTCTCATGGCTCGATCGGTCGAGGGTGGTGCTCGACCAATCGAATGGCGCTCGACTCAAAGTCCAGTGACCAATTGTGTTAAATCTTTCGTACTGCTTGACCAGTCGAGGAGTCTGCTCGACCAATCGAAGGTCCACTCGACCGGTCGAGGTTACCCAGATTCATATTTGGATTTTGTGTGGGCTACGTAAATTTGAGGCGGTTTTCACTAAGGTGCTGAAAGGAGTTTCCTAAACTATAAATAGGGGTCCCTAGGGCTTTTCTAAGGTATACAAGAGAGTTTTCTAAAGCTTTGCAAGGGTTTGCTAAAGGGTTTAGGGCTATCAAAGGTGTGTGTGTGAGAGAGAGAGAGAGAGAAAAGAGAGAGAGAGAGAGAGAGAGAGAGAGAGAGAGAGAGAGAGAGGAAGCTTGTGAAAGGGATGTTCTACTCGTAGAGGTGATCTACTTCGCAGTCGACGTCTCAGCGCTTCTACGTCCTCGTGATCGGTGGAATCTCTCCGTTTTCTTTATTCTCTTATTGTTTATCCGCTCCTGCGTGAGTGAAGAAGATTTGATCCAAGTGGTGTATGCTTGTGATTGGTTATAACGTTATACTTCATAGTGGATTGTTGCTTTGGACTAGGTCCCGTGGTTTTTACCTCTTTGAGGGTTTTTCACGTAAAAATTTCTTGTGTTGTGTGGTTTGTGCTTTGATTTATTTCATTGCCTTATTATCCCATGATTCTAATGTTTTTGGGAGGCTAGATCCTAAGGTTTTGTACAACATCCCCCAATAGATATGTGACCGGAAGTTTATTAGAAGATGATCAGCAAGAAAAGGAATGAAATAGTTTTATTTGGCAAATTTGTGGAGAGGAGAGCATGCTCTTCCGCTCGTATGTGCATGCACCAGATCAACGGTTCTGATCATGCCACATGTGTGCCACAAGAGAGCGAACTTGTTGTTGGACCTAGGAGCTTGGGGCGCGCTTTGGTGGATATGGGTGGGACCCCTGACTGTGGGGCTCACAGTGATCTATGTGCCTTAAACCAGCCGTCCAACCATTTTTGACAGCTCAGTTCAGGGAATGATCCCAAAAATGAAGGAGACCCAAATCTTAGGTGGACCACACCGCAGGAAACAGTTGTTATTGAATCCCCACTATTAAAAACTTCATAGTCCATCGGAATGTTTATTTGCCATCCAACCTGTTGACTGCAACATGTTGATAAGGTCTTAAAGACCTGAAGAGACCACACATTAGTGGCTCACAAGAAGTTTTTAATCAGTTACTACTGTTTCGTGTACCATAGTCTATTGAGATTTAGATCTGCTTCATATTTTGGATCATGCTTTAAAATGAGTTTTCAATAAGGATAGCTGGCATAGATGTAGTCACATACATTACGGTGCACCTCACAGTAAGGCGTCCCACCTCGTTGGATACAAGGATCAAAGGAGGCAGCCCCAGGGAGCTTGGTTCATTTGGTGAAGTTGGTGGGCCCATGGCATTGCCGTTCGGACGTGTATTTAATCCTTCAACCGGTTGCACTACTCTGGACCCGCTAAGGAAAAAAAAAAAACTCATTTTAAGGCATGAGCCTAAAATATATGTTAATTAGATCCAGAGTTCAAGTGGACCATATCAAATGAAACAGTGAAATAATGCCACCCACCATAGAAAACTTCCCGAGAACCACAAAATCGCACTACTTCTTGTGGTGGGGTTCACTTGAGCTCTGGATCTGCCTCATTTTTTAAAGCATGCTCTTGAATGAGCTAGGAAAATAGATCGACTATGGTTGAAACACATAAATCACGGTTACCACACATAGATTTGGTCTCCAGGCAATCCGCCTCCTTTGTCAGTTGAAAAAGATTTGTCCCCTGCTTTGTTTGGGAATTGTACAATACTCGGGTAGCATTTGACCCTTGATGCATAGGCACTCAGAAATTATACAAGTACCATGCATTAACTGAAATTAAACCAGCTAAATTATTTGAATGATCCTGATCTCTGATTCTTGGTCACATTGAAATAGGATTAGTAGATTTTATTTTTATTTTTTTCATTTTTAACTGCTTTTTTTTTTTTTTTTTTCATTTTTAACCGTTCAATAAATTTCCACCAATCTATGGTCAGATTATTACTTAACCTAAAGTTTTGTTTCATGATAATCTAAACTAGAACCCAATGGTTGAATTTGATTTCTTAGTAATTTGTAAGTGCCTGCGTATCATCCATCACAGTCCAACGGAGTATCAAAGTTTTTCTCATTTTGTTTTCTAAAATCTGCTCTAGTGTCGCGATGCCACCGATCAGAAGGAGAAAATCACCTGAGATGTGCTTTGGAGGGGGATCCCTAACTCTGAGACCACCGTGATGTATATGTCTTACATGCACACCGTTCATCCATTTTGACAGCTCATTTTATGCCATGATCCAAAAAATGAAGCAGATTCAAATCTTAAGTGGACCATACCACAGGAAACCGTCATGATTGAATCCCCACCATTAAAAATTCCACGATGGCCACCAGAATGTTTATTTGCCATCCAACCTGTTGATAAGATCACAAAGACCTGGACGAAGAGACCACACAAATATCAGCTTGATCCAAAACTTTTCTGGCCTACGATAAGTTTTTAATGATCAACTACCACTGTTTCCTATATTGTGGTCCACCTGAAATTTATATCTACTTCATTTTTAGGATCATGCCATAAAATGAGTTTTTAAAATAGATGGAAAGCGTGGATATAAGGCACATACATCACGGTAAGCCCTAGGCAGAGATCCCTACCCCTCCATGCAGGCATGGCTCCTCAATGTTTAGGTATGCATTCACCTGCCCTACTGCTACGAGGCAGGTGTCAGACGACCATTCGAACTACTGGCCCACCCTTCAATGATCAACTCAAAGAGAATTCCTTTAACTAGGAAGGAGATCAGAGTCGAATTACTTAGAAAAATACAAAGTATTTACATTTGAGTCTCACAATACAAGCTTTATAAGTAAATTATCAAAAGCCTGTACGATTAAATAAAATAAAAAGTAGATATTCATTTCATGAATTTATTGTACACACATACATACACATGCATTTTGCTAAAGGCATACATACCCATGACATAGCATGGATGTCACCACATACAATACCAGAGCTGCATGGAATAATATGTAAACTTCCAACTTATTGTAGGCATGCTTGCTTGCTATGTTTATCTTGATTTTCTAAGTGGGTGGTTTTGAAATCATGGCTCGAATTGCATCAGGGCTATATTGGTGATGGCCATCAACTGGAGATGATCCTTCCGTAGAATCAACATGGGCCCCGTTGTCCCCACCACTTCTTGCAGCTATTGCACGGTTCACATCTTCCCTGCCAATGGTTACATGATTGTAGGTTTTGATCTTCTTTCCACCGTTGATCCCTCCACCCATTTTCCGACCAAGGTTCACAACGTTGTTTGCATGCAGATGGCCCACCTTATCTCTCCAAGTGTATGGTTCATAGGCTTCTTCATCTGCATAAGTTTCTGGAATTCCAATGCTCAATCCCAGTATAACAAGTATAAACAAGGCCTTCATGGTCACAGTACTGTTTTAAGACAATGAAATTAGTACAAAAATAAATAAAAAGTTACTAGAAATTGCTATCAAGATATCTAATCAAGGGTGCATTTGTAAGTAAGGATTGATGAATCATTTGAATCGACTCGGACTCTGATTCAGATCCTCACCATAAGGTGGCTCGGCTCGACTCAAACACACCTTAACTCAGGATCAAACAAGTTGGTTTGAGTGGAATCAAAAACCATGTTTGGCAGTCACTGCACTAACAGATTTAATGAAAGATTGAATTGGGAGTACTTCCAAACACAACCAAAAGCTAATTCTAAGAGTAACCCAAGTGAAGTAGAAGGGGGTTAGGAGATATACCGACGCTTTCGCTGCGAAAAATTCAGTGGAGTTTGAGTTTTGTGAGAGTAAGCTTGGAAGATAGATATTTATAGAGAGGCTTTATCATTTTATCAAGCATAGTGGAAGATAAACCACATGTAGATGGGTCCCAGGACGGCGTGCACTTACTGGAAGCGCTCGATTGTTTCAGGGAATATTACCACTGGTGAGTGATCGTGGGGACCAAAGGTAATGAAATAGTTGATAATGTGTAGCTGCTATATTAAAGTATGATTATTTTACAGTAAGTTTTTGCTACAACACACTAGCATATTACAATAGGATACGTCGAGACTTAAGCCGTTGGATTTGGGTTCTCTTCAGTGACCCAATTCATTTATGTGATAGGACCCTTTTGGGTATGCAGCGACCAAAAACTTTCAAATTGAATATTTCAATCTTTTGATTATATAAAGGTTTCGGCAATATATTGTTGATAGATGTCTTAAATATGTAAAATCACTAGTACGTCAATGACATGTTCGATGCCATCGAGTAGGCTTCAATGCTATCGAGTATTTTTGAATTTCCTCTATCAATTACTGGACATATTGGTGTCATTTTTCGAAGACATCGAGGAGTGTTCGATGACATTAAAGATGTGTTCAATGCCATCAAAGTTGGGTCGAGCAATCAAAGACTTTAGGAAAATCCATGTTTTACCATTGGACAGTTTTGACAGTTGTTCGATATCATCAAAGGGTGTTCGATGTCATCAAATGGTTTCATGCATAATTTTGTGGATCCGCCAAATTTACGAAATTTGTTTCCGATTTCGTTTGTGATTCTTTCTAAAGCTCTCTCTATGTGTGTGCACGCGCACACATGCGTAGGTGTAAACGGGATTGAGAGGTATTCTAAGGGTTTCTAAATCATCCTAGGGTTTCAATGAGGTGTAGCAAGGATAAGATTCGAGGTTGTTCGAATCAGGTAAGCTTTCTCTCTTTGTAATTTCTGCTTTCATATGTTTATCCCTCGCTTTGTGCTGTGGTTTTATCCTAAAGGGTTTTTCCACATTAAATCACTGTGTTCTTTGTGTTTGCTTAGTGTTATTGGATTACTATCGTAGATTCATCTTCGTGTGCTTCCGCAGATCCTCCAACACAATCTTCCAAGAATCAAATTATAAAAGGATTAGATTAAAATAAATAAAATAAAATAAAATAAACAGTTTTACTGCCTTTATTTGTTGTCCACAATCTATGTTAAGTGAGACTCATTTAAATCATTAAAAAAATTAATGCAGTCTACTTGCAAATTGCATCTAAGTTAGCCATTAAATACAAGCACATGTGACACATATTTATAGGGATCCAGACCGTTCATCTGACATGCCATTCTAAAAATAATCGTGCTGGGATGATCTTAGATCAGCATGTTGGGCCTATCTGTAGATCGCCATGTGCCGTGTGTTCAGTCGGAGATGGGAGTTAGTTGATACTATGGCAAGAGTCTCATGATTGATAGTTTGTAATTACTTTGAAATTGTGCACAACTGAATTAATCAATCCTAACCTTTGATTAATAAGTATGATATTATTGCTTACAGAACTCTTATAAGATAAGATAACCAAGGATCGAACTTGGATTACTCACACACATGACATTATTTCTATCAGCTTAACCACTGATTAATAAACATTTATTTGTTAAATTTGAACCATTGAATATTTACATTTTGATTGAGTTAAATATTCAACAATTAGCCAATTGAGGAGATAATGAACGTAGTTGTCTATTTAAGAGACTATAAGAGCAAATGGTTTCTACTATTTCAGGGCCCACCAACCAGTCCACTAGAACAATTTCTTTAGCATATTTGCATCAATCATCATCCTCCACCAAGGTATCAAAGTGCGCATGCATTTGACTCTCTTACATCTCCCGTGCCACATGTTCAAGTGATGTAGGGAAGGACGTGTAGAGGTCGAGCACCGTCTTCCTCTACGTTAACTACTCCAAATCCACGGAGTTTCTCATAGAGTTCTTGAATCCACGAGAAAAGAAATAATAAAATAGAAATAAATTTTAGAAAATTTGTAGTTTGATTGATAATTGAAATAAACGAGTTTACAACCCTTTAAATAGGGATATTAAGCCATAGGAGAAGTTTCAAAATCAAACTACAACTAAAACTCCTAGAATTCATGACTTACTATAAATAGTAAACTTACTATTTATAAATGGTCCAGGTATCTACTAGTGCGCATGGTTTTCAGACAAAAATAATAAGTGTCCTATTTAGTCAAATCATGACATTCCCCTCAACAGTTTTCATGTTGGATGCAACTCCTAGATCCCAACGGATGAAGAGTTATAACCAAACTAAAATTCGCTATAAATAGTAAAAATGGAAATAAAATGGGAACTTGACTGTCGATCTGGCGGAATCTCACAAATTCGGCTTGCGCAACCCGGCTATGCCGGGTTTGGCGGCGAAAGTAGCTCGTACTATCCCAAAATCATATATGGTACATTGAATAACTCATTCCGGTTCATGAAATATGCCCGATTTAAGGTCCTAACGGTTCAGATCGCTTTCACTTGTAATCGGGCCTCTTTTGGTCCATCTTAGTCATGAAATCATCCGCGGCCTACTCTACATCATCAAGATGATTGGTGCCATTTATCCAGTGAGCCACCATGCAAATGAGCAAGAGGATGTGAATTTCCAACAACCCCGTTACATGGATAATGTGTAACCAGAAGCTGTGTGGAGCCCGCCGCAATGTTTAACATTCACTCCAGCTCATGCATCTGGCTCCATGGCTCAGTGGCAGTGGCAGGCAGACTTTTGTTTCAAGACAGAGAACATGGGATTGAGTGTCATATGGTTTGTGGGGTAGGTACATGTCTGTTAAAAAAGATTTTTTTAACAAATAAAAAAAAAAAAAAAAAGTTCTGCCCACTCATATTAATACGGGAGTTCAAAAAGAGATATACTCTAGACTCAGGTACGCCACAACACAAGAAATGGTGAGAGTGAAAATGCCACCTTTGAAGCCTTCGAGGTGATCGACCCACCACGATGAAGAGGGATGCATGCGCAAGTACCAGCCTTACTACTGCCCTGAGAAGGTCTCAATGCGAGCGTTCAATTCCCAAATTTTTTTTTATCTTATGGTGTGGATCACTTGATTTTAGATCCGTCTGAATTTTGGGCTCACCTCCTGATATGAACTGGCACAATAGACTGATGGAATATTGGAAGTCACACAGACATCGCCGTGGCCCCACAGAGCTTTTGGATATAGGGGCTCCCATGAGTAGGGGTTGTCCACTGAGCAATAACTGAAAATCCCGACGATCTGATCTATCTTAATCAGCAAGAAAAAGGAGATAGTTTTATTTGGCAAGTTCGTATAGAGGAGAGCATGCTCTTCCAATCATAAGTGGAGGTGCGCTAAGGATATAAATGCTGACCCGAATTTGTGGGCTCCACTATGATGATGTGTTTTATCTACGCCATCCTTCTGTTTTGCCTCCTCAATTTAGGGCACGAGCCCAAAAATGTGGCAGATCCAAAGCTCAAGTGGACCACACCACAGGAAACAGTGGAGATAATGACACACACTCCATTGATTCTTTTCATAAGATGACACAAACCTAGACATTGAAAGCACAAATATGAGCTTGATCCCAAACTTATGTGTCCCTAGGAAGCTTTCAACAATAGGCATGCAATCCCCTCTATTCCTTGTGATGAGGGAAGGAGGGAGTGGAGAGGGGAGAGAGATGGAGGAGGGTGATGGTGGTGGGTGGTTGTCAAGCTTGGAAGAGGAGGAGGATGAGGGAGGGAGAGAGAGAGAGAGAGAGGTTGGGATTGGATCAGGATATGGTTAGAGAGTCGGCTCAAGTCGAGTCTAACCGGATCGAGTTTCAGGTCGAGTTACTGGGTAACTCGAACATGACTCAGTTTGAGTTCGGATTGGGCGAAGCTTACTCAGTTCGGACCGACTCACCCATTTGGTTCGGGTCAAGTCAAATCTTACCAAGTCGAATGAGTCGAGTTCGTCCCGTGCCCACCTCCATTGATAGTTGCTGAAATAGGACCAATGGATATTTTTCATTTTTAACTGTCCAATAAATGTCCCCCAATCATATAATCAATTATTAACTTTAATTTTTGGTTCATGGCACATCTAATTACACTGGAACCGGACAGTTAAACTTGTTTTCTTAGCCACACGTGCAATTCTAAGTATAATTTGTAAGTGCCTGCGTATCATCGAACAGTCTACCAAAGTATCAAAGTTTTGCCCAGTATGTTTTCTAAAATCTGCTCCAGTGTCAGGATGCCACCAATCAGACGGAGTAAATGCATCGATTGTGGCCATCTGGATCTCTTGAACAATTCAGCCACGTGGACCTCATTCATCCCAACTACCTGTCCTAATAGGGAGCAGATTAGGTCCGGCCCCGGCCTCACCCAAGGCGGTGCGACCCTTTTCTGTCGAGCCCAGTAACATCCCCAATGGTCATCCATTTTTTCAAATCATTTTAGGGCATGAGCCTAAAAATGAAGTAGATACAAATCTTAAGTGTTCACTCCCCAAGTATAGGGTTGTGATGTAGTAATAATCTCGGTGAGACCGAGGTCGAATCCCAAGGGACTAAAACTTGTACGTAATCTGAAACTAAATTGAATTAGAGGTAGACTAAGATGAAATCTAAATCAAATGTTTTGAAGAGAATAATGGTGAATGATTAAATTAAAATCTAAGGAATTCAAGAAAAGGAAACTAGGGATTCAGAGGATCCACTTGTAGATATCAGGGAGATCTACGCTTGATTCATGAACGCAACTGAACTTCGAGTCCCATCTTCGTCCAGTTGGAAGATATACCATGAAAATCAAATCTGAACTTCTTTTGATCTAGTCTTCAAGAGATAAGACGGATGTAAATTAGAATGGATTCCATCACAAAACTATGCCCATGAGACAAAGCAAACAACAGAATTAAACCGATCTACATTCAATCTGAGAGATGTATGAACGAAAGGAAGGGTGCCATCATCCAACCATGCCCAGGAGACGATGGTGAACAATAGAGCTTCCCGACTTCATAATCACAAAAGGAAAAAGAAATACTCAAGCCATTGCAAATCTATTGTAATTTCAGTCACAACAAACCATTAACAACTAAAGTATTCATTAATTATCAACTAAAATCAAAGTCATTCAAGCATAAATCAAGCCGTAGAATCCTTCCCATCACACCACAAGCTTCACCTCTTAGCCCTAGCTAAGAGGTTCAGCCAACCATGAAGGGCTGGATCCCTTAGACAAAACAAAATAAAAAAATAAAAAATAAACAACCCTTTGTCTTTCTCTCCTACTGATGTCCAGCTGATTGATTTCCTGAATGAATTTCTCTCTCTTCTCTCTTTCTCTTTATAGTAGCTCTAAGAGCGGTGGAGAGTCGTCGGTTGCTGAAGAGCTGGCATGCGTAAATCCTTCGCAGTTCGTGTCCAAACAGAACTCTGTTTCTACACGAGGAAACGCACTAACAGCTGTGTATGGCCTGAGTTTGGGGAAAGTATCCATCTGCGTCGTTCATTCTGACTCCATAAGAAGGGTTGTGGCCCCCTTTCCCAACGTTTGGACGGTTTGGATCGGCGATCTGGCCTATCATGATGGCCCACAGCGGCACGGCTGCATCCGGTTTTTCCGAACCGCGAAACAGAGCGCACAGCTCTTGCGTTGGCTGTTAGTGGGACCCAATCCTTTAAGCGTCTGCGAAATCCACTCCGTTTATTGCAATCACGTCAAAAAACCAGTAAGGAATGGATGGTTTCCGATTGAGTTTGGTATGGCCCACAGAATAGTTTGTTCCACCGTCCGTCTCAAGTTGGAATACAGATTTCTTGTGATCGGGTGCATGGGACCAAAAGGTCACCATGATTGTGGTCGTCCCCACCTTCCAGACACAATGGACGGTGCAGATCATACATGTATATGATGGGTGGGTCCACTACTGCAAAATGGGTGGACAGCGTCCGTCCACTGTCTCCTGGTGGGAGACTGATCGGGTCAAGGCAGTCAACGCTGCCTTGACAGTTTGGTGCGCGGCGGGTGCTCATGTGTTGTGCATATGCACTCACATCAATGGGCCCCACCTTGATGTTTATGAGAGATCCATTTCGTTCATCTGCTTTGCCACCCCCTTTAAGGGGTTGAGGCCAAAATTGAAGTGTATTTAAATACCAAGTGGGCCCCAATTCACTGATTTATGGGCTGATCTGTATGTTGGGCCACTTCCAGAGGGATCCAATGGCTGAAAATCGACATGTACGGTTAATTTATGGTCCTCAAGCCATGTATACAGTCTCGAGCTGAACAGATGGTGAGAACCCTATGATCTTGTATTCTAAACGATTTTTGGGCCACTTGAGCTTTAGTTTCCCGATTTCCTTAGATCTCTGGCATGTAATTTCGTCGATCTTGGTCCCTTGGAGTCCATGCCATGCCTTGGTGAATTCTGAGCATTAACTCCATGCTTTTAGCACCTTATTTCGATCCAAGCACGTAAATACACCCCGCATCACAAATACGATTAAATGGGTCATTAAACAGTATCATGCTCGTAAATCCAGGTAAAAATTGGGGTCTGATATGTAATATTTGACCCTTAACACAAACCCCAACCAGCATTTTGCTAGTCCCGAGCAAAATATGCGAAAAATAAGTTGAGAATTACTAGCGGATTTATATACACTCGAGTGATTTTTAAAAACAATCCAGATCCTAGAATTCTATGATTCATGAATGTTGGGCTTTACTATCTCCTGGACTCGAGTGCACAGTAACTTCATAGTCAAGTTTAAAGTATTAGTCCATCAATCAGAAAAATTCTAAACATTGAGTTCCATGGGTGTATAGTGTAATCTCGGCTTATCAACATTAAGATTCAATTCATTATTTTACATGATAACATTGATGATTCAAAGAGCACTTAGGACAACCAAAACCTAAACCAGAACTTGTCTTACAGTTCTTCTTTTCATTATTCCAGCTTTAGATTTTTCCATCGAGGGGGAGGGGGATCGAATCTGCACCTATAAGAAGCAAACCTATGGTGAAGATCGTATACCCAATCCTTTTCACATATCATCCATAGGGAATTAAATCTACACCTATAGGGAGCAAACCTATGGTGAAGATTATTCGCCCAACCCTTTCCAAAGGTATCTGTTTTTTTTTTTTTTAGCTAGGTATTTTCTTTTTCTTCAATTGATCATGATGATAAATTTTCCAAGCTAGTTTCTTACATGCTTAGTGATTACCAAGTTAACCCTTCAATATCAAACTGAAACCGTAATGTGAAAGCGAGATGTGCCGTGTGAAATCATGACTCAATCAATGTTTACAACTTCTAATTCTAGATTAACAATTCAAACTTAACTATGAAATCTAACAGATACTGAATCCAAGAGTCAGAAATTACCAACATCATGTATCTTGAAATTCTAAGTGCCCTAGATGGCCATCAAAATCACTTCGAATTCACAAGAAATTTCAGAAAAATTTTGAAATTTTTTTCTAATTTTTTACAATTTTTTCTCAAGACCAAGAAAATACTGATCGATTAAGAAACCTAATCTCCCACCCCCAACCTAAAATCTACATTGTCCTCAATGTAAAAGATATGAGCATGCAATGCACATGGGATAACGAAAGTAAATGAGAAGTGCTGAGAAGATAATACCTGGATAACGAATCGAGAGAGAGACTTTCCAAGAGATCATAGCATGAAAGCCGGCCAGTATGAGAGTGAAGACACAAGAGCAAATTATCCTAAATAGCATAAAGCAAACTACCCTAGTCCTATGAAAGCGGGAAAAAACTTCTTGATCATGTCACAAGGTTCCTCTTTCGGCCAATATCATAATAAGTTTCTCAGTAAGTTCAGCAACAGGATCATCTAAAAGCCCTTTTTGCAATAGGCTTGGATGCCCTGGAGCTTCACTTTCCAGAGAAACTTATGTACCTCATTAAAAATTTGTCGTTGATTCACCTGGGGTATCCAAAGTATATATGATTCACCTATGTAAGAAAAAGTTTCAAAGTTAGTGTCCCATGGTGAATCAGAGACTACAGGTAGATCGAATTGAGAAAAATTTTCAGAAAGTGGTGTAGTCTCAACACATTCCGAAGTAGCAGACTTTGGTTCAATTTTTAGCTCCTCCTCCCTTAATGGTAAACATTCAGGATCTGTAGAAGAATGAGCTTCAGAGTAAGGGTTCTCTCGGTCAGTGATGACTACCAAGATGTTGTCTTGCAAGGCATTCACTATGTCTCTTATCATGGGATCATTTGAATTTGCAAAGTGTGCCAAGCAATCATCCAAAGAGTTGGAAAATTCAGTTGAGCGTGACTTATGTTCCACATTAGAGCTCGTGATGATCTGCCCAAGGAATCCATCGTCTTTAAAGATAAACGGAGGTGTGCTCTCTTGCTCCAGCCCTGCACAGACAGATTAAGGGTCAGTATATGAAGCATTAATACGCGGACTCTGTTCATTGATACTACGTAGAAGAGGCAATGAATCGTCAATATTCAATAGTTCAGATGGTGGCCTCAACTGGGTGGTTTCAAATTCCAGAGTCATATCGAGTAACTCGTCCATCTCCCGAATCATATCATCATTCAATTTAGGGGAGTGGTCCAAACATATCTCACAAGAGATAGAATGGTCGATTGTAAGGAGCTTATCCACTTTTAGATCAGACATGTCAAGTAAGTAGAGTAGCTCATTATGACCGTTCTCTTCGTGTACTTCTCGATCATTGACCTGGACCAAACTTGAGATTAATTCCAGGGGAACCGGGGCTACACATTCATAATCATCATCCCAATACTCATCATATTCTATTTCAGTGCAGTGCACATTTGGGATGGGATCACCTTCTTCATATTCTAGTCTCAAATTGGGTTGAGGTTCACATAAACCAACCTCTACCTCATCATTAAAATCTAGTGTATCCTGTGAGTGAAGTATATCATCATCATTATATTTGAAAGACACCCATGTATCTCTACCATTCTTTTGAATAATCATCGAGATTGACTCATCGGGGAATTGAACCGTATGCTCATTAATGGACTCCAACTCCTCATTTGTAATCCTAGAGTTCTTTAAAAATGAGTACGGATCGCTTTCCTCGCATTGTATTTCTAGATTGGATTGTAGTTGGGATGAGCGAGCCTCCTCTACCTTATCAAGGCGCGAATTAAGCGCTTCCAATGATTTTCTAATTTCTGCGAGACAGGCTATGCTATGCTGAATTGAATCCTATTGGATCTCAAAGGTAGGGGATCCATGAGAATAATCGTTATAACACGTTGTCAATTCATTTCCCCAATTTTGATGCTTCCACCGGTTATAGTCATACTGATCATACATGGGAGAATATGATGATTGATAATAATCCTCATTCCCATAATTATGATCGTATACGGCCCTATTAACCGATGGAACATAACGTTCTAGTCGGCTCTCAATATCTGTTCTCGATGGAGAAAAATCTTAAGGTATACGTTGAATTCCACAATCCTCAGGCATTCCCCAATACCTCCTATCCATCTCAGCATATGCACGTACCCACGCTTCCATGGTAGACCCCTAACTCTGAGTCTAATCCTAAAAAAATAAAAGAAAAATTCCGACAGCAGTACAGAAAGTAAGAGGAGAAGTTAGAGAGATGTTACCACATTAGAAGTTCCTATGTTAAGATCCTGCAAAAGAAAACAAAAGAAATTAGTTTCTAAAAGATAAAATCTAATATAAAGAATAGAGGAAGTAAAGAAATTAGGATGAAGTTACAAATTAAGAAGATCTAACAAAATCCTACAAAGCAGGAAAGTAAGTTAGTTTCTAAAAATCAATTAGAACGAAAACCTTAAAACTAAAGTTAGTAAAAATCTTAATCTTAACTAATTCTAAAACCAATTAATTTCAGAAAATGTAACCTTCAGTCCCCAGCAACGGTGCCAAAAACTTGTTCACTCCCCAAGTATAGGGTTGTGATATAGTAATAATCTCGGTGAGACCAAGGTCGAATCCCAAGGGACTGAAACTTGTACGTAATCTGAAACTAAATAGAATTAGAACTACACTAAGATGAAATCTAAATTAAATGTTTTTAAGAGAATAATGGTGAATAATTAAATTAAAATCTAAGGAATTCAGGAAAAGGAAACTAGGGATTCAGAGGATCCACTTGTAGATATCAGGGAGATCTACGCTTGATTCATGAACTCAACTGAACTTCGAGTCCCATCTTCGTCCAGTTGGAAGATATACCATGAAAATCAAATCTGAACTTCTTTTGATCTAGTCTTCAAGAGATAAGACGGATGTAAATTAGAATGGATTTCATCACAAAACTATGCCCATGAGACAAAGCAAATAACAAAATTAAACCAATCTACATTCAATTTGAGAGATGTATGAACGGAAGGAAGGGTGCCATCATCCAACCATGCCCAGGAGACGATGGTGAACAACAGAGCTTCCCGACTTCATAATCACAAAAGGAAAAGGAAATACTCAAGCCATTGCAAATCTATTGTAATTTCAGTCACAACAAACCATTAACAACTAAAGTATTCCTTAATTATCAACTAAAATCAAAGTCATTCAAACATAAATCAAGCCGTAGAATCCTTCTCATCACACCACAAGCTTCACCTCTTAGCCCTAGCTAAGAGGTTTAGCGAACCATGAAGGGTTGGATCCCTTAGACAAAACAAAATAAAAATAAAAATAAAAATAAATAAATAAACAATCCTTGTCTTTCTCTCCTACTGACGTCCAGCCGATTGATTTCCTGAATGAATTTCTCTCTCTTCTCTCTTTTTCTTTATAGTAGCTCTAAGAGTGGTGGAGAGTCGTCGGTTGCCGAAGAGCTGGGTTCGTGTCCAAACAGAACTCTGTTTCTGCACGAGGAAACGCACCAACAGCTGCGTATGGCCTGAGTTTGGGGAAAGTATCCATCTGCGTCGTTCATTCTGACTCCATAAGAAGGGTTGTGGCCCCCTTTCCCAATGTTTGGACGGTTTGGATCGGCGATCTGGCCTATCATGATGGCCCACAGCGGCACGGCTGCATCCAGTTTTTTCGGACCACAAAACAGAGCGCACGGCTCTTGCGTTGGCTGTCAATGGGACCCAATCCTTTAGGCGTCTGCGAAATCCACTCCGTTCATTGCAGTCACGTCGAAAAACTAATAAGTAATGGATGGTTTCCGATTAAGTTTGGTGTGGCCCACAGAATAGTTTGTTCCACCGTCCGTCTCAAGTTGGAATACAGATTTCTTGTGATCGAGTGTATGGGACCAAAAGATCACCATGATTGTGGTCGTCCCCACCTTCCAGACACAATGGATGGTACAGATCATACATGTATATGATGGGTGGGTCCCACTACTGCAAAACGGGTGGACAGCGTCTGTCCATTGTCTCCTGGTGGGAGACTGATCGGGTCAAGGCAGTCAACGCTGCCTTGACGGTTTGGTGTGCGGCGGGTGCTCATGTGCTGTGCATATGCACTCACATCAGTGGGCCCCAACTTGATGTTTATGAGAGATCCATTTCGTTCATCTGCTTTGCCACCCCCTTTAAGGGGTTGAGGCCAAAATTGAAGTGTATCCAGATACCAAGTGGGCTCCAATTCACTTATTTATGGGCTGATATGTACGTTGGGCCACTTCCAGAGGGATCCAATGGGTGAAAATCGACATGTACGGTTAATTTATGATCCTCAGGCCATGTATAGAGTCTCGAGTTGAACAGATGGTGAGAACCCTATGATCTTGCATTCTAGACGATTTTTAGGCCACTTGAGCTTCAGTTTCTCGATTTTCTCAAATCTCTGGCATATAATTTCATCGATCTTGGTCCCCTAGAGTCCGTCCCATGCCTTGGTGAATTCTGAGCGTTAAATCCATGCTTTTAGCACCTTATTTCGATCCAAGCTCGTAAATACACCCTGCATCACAAATACAATTAAATGGGCCATTAAACAGTATCATGCTCGTAAATCCAGGTAAAAATTAGAGTCTGATATGTAATATTTGACCCTCAACATTAAGTGGACCATGTCATAGGAAACAGTATTGTTTGATCATTAAAAATTAGAGGTGTACACCGAGTTGAACCGAGCTTGGCCACTAGCTGATCGTAGCTCGAACTTGGCTTGGCTCGGTACTCGAGCCTGACTAGCCTAGTCAGCTCAGTTCGGTCAGTAGCTCAGGCCAGTTCAAGCTAAAATCGAGCCTCTGCGGCATTTTCACAAACACACGGAGTGCACTTTTAATTTCTCACTGTATGTAAAACACCAGTAGCTGTTTACAAGTATTTCATCAAACACCTTTTAGTATTTGTTTCATATAAATACCTTACTTGCCACTAGTCGACACTTCGTTGAGTTATTTCATCAAACACTTGGTGAGCAACATCAAGGGTAACCGAGTCACGGAACTAGTTGATTTAAGTTGGAGTTCGATCCGAGTCGAGTCGAGCTCAGGCAAGTTCGAACTCGGATTGAAATTTTT
The DNA here is from genome assembly GCA_030180095.1 of Magnolia changhungtana. Lineage (NCBI taxonomy): Eukaryota > Viridiplantae > Streptophyta > Magnoliopsida > Magnoliales > Magnoliaceae > Magnolia > Magnolia changhungtana. Next base: position 1,855,251 of record JASAUF010000540.1, on the reverse strand, counting down.
TCGAGCTAAAAAAATCAGCTTGAACTCAGCTTCGAACCGAGTTGAATCGAGCTTTTTCGAGGCAAGTCGAGCGAGCTAACCGAGCTAACTCGGTTCGTGTACACCCCTATTAAAAAATTTGTGTAGCCCTCTTCGATGATATTTGTTTTGTTCCCATCATTCGGGTTTGTGTGACCTTATCAACAGGATGGTAAATAAATATTACGGAAATATGATAGTGGGCCCTAGGAAGTTTTTAATGGTGGAGCATACAGTCACCATCGTTTCCTCTAGTATGGTCAACCTGAGATTTTGATCCACTTCATTTTTGGGCTCATGCCCTAAAATTATCTACCAATATAGATGGACAGTATGAGTTTAGAATACATATATGAAGGTGGGGCCCATGGTAAGGACCGCACCCTCTTGGGTGAGGCTGGGGCCACACTTAATCCACTCCTGGCCTGATAAGGATTGCTTGTGTTTGAAAAATCAAACCAATTAGACAATCTCATCCATTGCTTAAGATAGTCATTAACTACATTCATTCTCTGCCATTATTTTTTATGGCCACTCTATAGGAATGTAGGAAAGTCTAATAAGTATAATTTTTTATACATATGCCGTCCATGCTAGGACCCAGTATATGAATGGACCGATCACTAGTGTTATGATGGCTTCTAACCAAAGGGCGTGCACTATGTGGCACACATGAAATGTGGGATGTTAATGCAGGTGCATTTTCACACCGGGCTTGAGTGGGGTCGCTCGTGGGATGCAGGGACACACTCGGGGTGGGTGCAGCCCACGGAGGAGGTCTCGTATTCGAAACTCCTCACTGGGGGTGATTAATACGCATTTCACACTAGGCTCAAGTGGGGTAGCCCGTGGGATGCGGGGACGCACTTGGGGTGGGTGGCCCATGTGATTTGGGGCCCACGAAGGGAGTTCGGCCGGGGTCCTAACCCATGCAATGTGGGGCCTGGGCTATGAGATAAGGAGATTAATTCGTCATACTCTAACAGTTCGAGCTTTTAGAGCAAATGGTTAATTGTTCTGCATCAAATTGGTATCAGAGCGGGAGGTCTCATGTTCGAGACTCCTCACTGGGGATGATTAATGCAGGGGCATTTTCACACCAGGCTCAAGTATGGTCGTTTGTGGGATGCAAGGGCACACTCAGGGTGGGTGCGGCCCACGGAGGAGGTCTCATGTTTGAGACTCCTCACTGGGGGTGATTAATGCGCATTTCACATCAAGCTCGAGTAGGGTAGCCCATGGGATGCGGGGATGCACTCGGGGTGGGCGACCCATGTGATTTGGGGCCCATGAAGGGGGTTCAGCCGAGCTCCTAACCCATGCGATGTGGGGCCTGGGCTATAAGATAAGGGGATTAATTCGCCATACTCTAACAGTTCGAGCTTTTAGAGCAAGTGGTTAATTGTTCTGCATCAGATGTTTATCAAGAGGGTTCCTTCTCAATGTCTACTTGACCTGGGTGATCCCACTCACAAAAGCAGCTTACCACCCACCTTGCTGTCAAATGACATGGCAACACTTAATCGATGGGTTCTACCTTTTTTAAAGTTTTTTATTTTTTTCCGTTGAGTATGTGCTCCATGTATCATTTCACCACCAGGGTGGGTGGTGAGCTTATCATCATCCAAGCTGGCTCCAACACCCACATGATGTCGCGGAATTTGATTAGATGGTTGGCTAATGTCAATCATTGGCCCATGCAATGCATGTTTGATGTTTGAAAGTTATTGGGTCATACATAGAGGTGGGCACGGGACAACCCGATTCAGCTAACTCAACTCGTCTAATTCGGTCCGATCTGACTCAACCTAAACCGAATGGGTGAGTAGGTCCGAACCGAGTAAGCTTTGCCCAAACCGAGTCGAGTTCAAGTTACCTAGTAACTCGACCTGAAACTCGATCCGGTTAGACTTGACTCGATCCGTAACTTGACTCTCTAACGCTACCCCGACCCGATCCCAACCTCTCTCTCTTCCTCCCTCAACCTCCTCTTCCAAGCCCGGCAATCACCTACCACCAACACCACCCTCCTCCTCCTCCTCCTCCTCTCCAATCCCTCATCCTCCTCCTCTTCCTCATCCAAGCCCGACAACCACCCACCACCATCACCCTCTTCCTCTCTCTCCTCTCTACTCCCTCCCTCCCTCATCTCTCAATCCGACTTAGTGCCAACTTGACCTGACTCAGTACTTATGACTGGATCGAACTCGGTCCGGATCAATCCAACCCATACTAAATTTGGATCGAGTCAGGCATGCTGGACTCGGTATCGAGTCGGATCGAGTTCCGGTCAGGCCTATTTTATAATCAGATTGAGTCGAGTTAGCCCTAACTCAGTCCGACTCGACTCGATGCCCAGCTCTAGTCTCTCTTTCTCTCTCTCTCTCTCTCTCACACACACACACATATGGAAGTGGTTCTATGCGGTCGGCCTCGTGGGAACTTCTCATGAGGTCAAGCTGTGTGGGCCCCACCATGATGTGTGTCAAACATCAACACCGTGCATTTGATGGGTCCCCTTTAAATTATGGGATATCCCAAAAATTAGTCGTATAAGGAACTCAAGTGGGTCATACCATCTAAAATCATGTGAAGACATGCCTAAAACATATAAAAGAAGTTGGTGAGGCCCACCTGAAATTTGGATGCATCTGAAACTTGGTCTGACTGCTCATCCAAGTGGGACACACATAATGGATGGGCTGGATTTGTGAAGCACATCTCGATGGGCCCAACAAATGATTATGAATGTTTTAATGGGACGGTAACCCCTCTCAACTTTTGTATGTGGTGTGGCCCACACCAGTCATGGATTGACTTGATTTTAAGCTCGAGGCCCACCATGGAATGGTGCATCTGACTGATGGGGTAGATGTTCGACACGCATCAAGGTGGGGCTGCGATGTGGGCAAATAGAGCTCAGTCTAGGTTGAGCCGGTCCTAAAGTTGAAAAGCTATGTGGAACCAATGAGATGGCAGTGAGAAATCCACCCCAACCGTTAGTTTCTCTAGCTCATGTTACCACATGATTCAAAAAATAAGCCAAATTCGAGAAATTTGGGACTGTGGACCCCACCTTTTATCCAACTATTTTTATGAAACAATACAAACTTTGTTTTGCAACTTAGACCTGCACGTGTGGAGACCGAATTTCAGGATAAAAATATCCCTCCCTTCCTTTCGAAGATGAGCGCAGACACTCCTCCAACCGAGAGTCGTATGAACGGCTCAAAAGAGATCAAAGTTACATGGTCCCACAGCTATGTATTTATTATATCCACAACGTTCATCCATATTTCGAGATCATTTCAGAGCATTATCCAAAAAAAAAAAAAAAATCATATCCAAAGATCAACTGGACCACACCACAAAGAGCAGTGGGAAAACTGATTTTCACCATTAAAAATTTTGTAGGGCCCACCATAACATTTATTTTCCATCCAATCTATTCATAAGGTCACAAAGGCCTAGATGAAGAGGAAAAAAAAATTTTGGGGATTACAACAGCAAAAACAAAAATTAAAAAATTAAAAAAAAAATTAGAAAAAAAAAAAAACGAATCTATGGGTACGGTGTTTTCTCTAGCTACGGATTATAACCGTAGCTATAACCGCAGCCCCTGCTTTTTCTATATGTATTGAAGCTCTTTTGATATATCAAAAAAGAAGGTCCAGAACTGTCCAGCGAGTTCGCCTAAAATATCCTACAATTTTCAATAGCTACGGATTATAACTGTAGCCATAACTATCGTCAGTTGCAATCTGCACATTTTTTATAAAAAAAAATTTTTACATGGAGAACTTTTTTCTACCTACATTTTTTTGTAATACATACTTATATAAATATGTATATATAAGCATATAAATTTTTTTTCTCTCTCTTTTAATTCATTTCTTTATCTATTTATTCAACAAGCATATCTCTTAAACTAAAATGATTTACTTAACGTACCACATATGATTTTGGGGTAGGAGAAGCTAATTTAGCCAACAAATCTAGTTATTTTCCAAGATTCCATCGGTCGATGGTCGAAAATCCATTTCATTCACTTCGTGGTCAGTTTCAATCACTTCGCGATCGAACTGGAAATTGAATGGGGCAAAAATGAAATTGAGTGGGGCAAACACGAAATTGAGTGGGGCAAACTAAAAATCAGCGGAGCAAACATGAAATTGAGCGGGGCAAACTAGAAATTTAGCGGGGCAAACATGAAATTGAGCGAGGCAAACTAGAAATTGAGTGGGGCAAACATGAAATTGAGCGGGGCAAACTAGAAATTGAGCAGGGCAAACATGAAATTGAGCAGGGCAAACTAGAAATTGAGCGGAGCAAACTAAAAATTCAGCGGGGCAAACATGAAATTGAGCGAGGCAAAATAGAAACTCAGCGGGGCAAACATGAAATTGAGCGGGGCAAACTAGAATGCATTTTATACAGGAGAGTGGCTATGGGAGAGAGTTTTGTGGGTCATATCACAGGGTATGTGTTATATCTGGATCGTTTATCCATTTAGGGAGCTTGTCTTAAGGCTTGAGATGACAAATAAGACATATCTAACTATCAAGTGGACCACACTGCAAAAACCAATAGAGGATTGAACGTCTACCATTGAAACCCTTTTTGGGGTCACAAAAGTTTTAGATCAATATGAAATTTGTTTTTACTCTTCATTCAGGTATTTGTGACCTTATGAAAAGATTGGATGTAAAATAAACATTACGGTGGGCCCTACAAATTGTTTAACGGTGGAAATCATTATTGCTGCTACTATTTATGGTGTGGTCCAGATGAACTTTGGATATGATTCAGTTTTTGGATAATGCTCTAAAATAGTCTAGATATAATAAATATATCACAGTGTGGCTATGTAACTTTAATATCCTTTGAACCGTTCGTACAAATTGGAGATCGAGGAGCGTCAGTGCTCCTCTTCCAACGACACGTACCTACAACATTAATGAAGGGAAAATACAATTATCATTTTGATCCAAAACCTCTATGATTTACAAGAATTTTTTAGGGGTAGAAATTTAATGTCCACTATGTGGTTCAATTGAACCTTGGATCTAGTGTATTTTGGGGCTCACAAATTAAAATGACGTGGAAAAATGAATGGACAGAATGGATAAAAGTCAAACATCATGATATATTTTGTTTCAAAAATTAAGAAAATTAAAAGCTCAAGTGGACCACACCTTAGGAAACAAGCTCAAGTGGACTACCATGATACATTTTGTTTCCTACCATTTGCCCCGTTCAATTTCATATTTGCCCCGCTCAATTTCATGTTTGCCTAGCTGAATTTCTAGTCTGCCCCGTTCAATTTCATGTTTGCCCCGATCAATTTCTAGTTTGCCCTGCTCAATTTTCAGTTTGCCCCGCTCATTTCTAGTTTGCCCGACTCAATTTTCAGTTTGCCCCGCTCAATTTCATGTTTGCCCCCCTCAATTTTCAATTTGCCCCACTCAATTTCATATTTGCCCCACTCAATTTCTAGTTTGTCACGCTCAATTTTTAATTTGTCCCGCTCAATTTCATGTTTGCCCTACTCAATTTCTAGTTTGCCCCGCTCAATTTCATGTTTGCCCCGCTCAATTTTCAGTTTGCCCCGCTCATTTCTAGTTTGTCCCGCTCAAATTTCAGTTTGTCCTGCTCAATTTCTAGTTTGCCCGGCTCAATTTCATGTTTGCCCCACTCAATTTCATGTTTGCCCCGCTCAATTTCATGTTTTCCCCGCTCAATTTCATGTTTGCCCCTCTCGATTTCTAATTTGCCCTGCTTAATTTTCATGTTCGCCCCGCTCAAAGGAGATCAAAGTTACATGGGCCCCACAGTTATGTATTTATTATATCCACAACGTTCATCCATATTTCGAGATCATTTGGGAGCATTATAAAAAAAATTTAAAAAAAGTTTTCAAATAATAAAAAATCATATCCAAAGATCAACTGGATCACACCACAAAGAGTAGCGGGAAAATTGATTTTCACCGTTAAAAATTTTGTAGGGCCCACCATAACATATATTTTCCATCCAATCTATTCATAAGGTCACAAAGACCTGGATGAAGAGGAAAAACAAATTTCATAATGATCCAAAACTTCTATGACCCTAAAAGGGCTTCAATAGTAGACGTTCAATCCTCCATTGCCTTTTATAGTGTGGTCCACTTGATTGCTAGATCTATCTTATTTTTCGTCTCAAGCCTTAATACGAGCTCCCCAAATAGATGGATGGCTTGGATATAACACATACCTCATAATGGGACCCACAAAATGCCGTTGGGATTGCAACGGAAAAAAGAAGAAGAAGAAGAAGAAGAAGCCAGTGAGTTAGGGTCAGTGGTACCCTATAGCTACGGATTATAACCGTAGCCATAACCGTGTCTTCGATACATCGTAGATCTTTCAATATTATCGAAAAAGTCCAAAAGTCTAGAAACTATCCAGCAAGTTTGCCTAAAAAAATCTGCAATTTTCGATACACTATGGCTATGGATTATAATCGTAGCAGTCTGCGCGAGCCGCTTTTTTTTTTTTTTTTGCTGTGTTACTTTTATGGGTCCCATCATGAGGTCTGTGTTATATCCAAACCGTCCATATATTTGGAGAGCTCATATTAAGGCTTGAGACGAAAAATAAGATAGATCTAACTATCAAGTGGACCACACTATAAAAGGCAGAGGGGAATTGAACATCTACCATTGAAACCCTTTTAGGGGTTACAGAAGTTTGCATCATTATGAAATTTGTTTTTCCTCTTCATCCAGGTCTTTGTGACCCTATGAATGAACTTAGACGGGGAGGATTTCTCACAAACATCACAGTGGGCCTCCTAAAGGTTTCTAATGGTTGACGCTCATTCAACACTGTTTCCTATAATGTGGTACACTTGAGATTTGGATATATCTCATTTTTCTCTCATAGTATAAAATGATGTGGAAAAATATATGGACGGCATGGATGAAAAGTATACATCATGGTGGGGCCCACAGACTATCCGCCATTGGCTGGTGGCAGGGGGAGTACCCAATCCGTTTCCGTGAAAGGAGGGGTATTTTCGTCCTCAAATTCGCTGTCCGTACGAGCAGGTCTAAGTTGCAAAACAAAGTTTGTATTGTTTCATAAAAACAGCTGGATCAAAGGTGGGGTCACAGTCCCAAATTTCTAGCCAGATTCAAAAACTTAAGTGAACCACACAATAGGAAACAAGGGAGATGGAAATGCCCACCATTGAGCCATCTTGTCCCCACCATGATATTTATATGCAATCCAAACCGCTCATAAGGTTATTCTCTACTATGATGAACTGAAAACACAAATATTAGCCTGATCCAATACAGTAGAGCAAGTTCATGGTTACTTCTTTCTGTGCTCCTGCAAGGGTGTGTTTGCAAATATGATTCTCGGGCGTGTTTTGGGCATGCAAACTCCAAGTGGGACATTTTTTTTTCTCTTAGATAAAGCCTACATGGGCCCAATCAGACACGACAAATCAAAAAAGGGTATAGACTGATCATCCTAAATCTAGGTCTTGGATAGGTCCCGGTTCTATCGTCGATGGCGGGGAAGCTTCTTGCTTTCTACTTCTGGTTTCCTTCTAGGCCAGCTATCTCAATCCTTGAAGAGCTGTTCACGTGTTTGCCACTTCTTGGGGCCCCCGTTTCCAGCAGATCTTTCTACTTTTTCTGCTTTTTTCTTTTCCCTTTCCTGGTTGTATGCTTCCTGCTTCAATGGGACGGCCTGAAGAATTTTTCTTCCGTCGGAGCCCTCCCATTTTTATTTTTTCTGACTGTATTTTCCCTCTGATTCAATATACAGGCTTGCAGTTTCCTTTTGAAAAAAAAAAACAAAATAACTAGTTCAAGACATCATGACTTTCGACAGCCCGCACTCCATATGACAAGTTTGTATCCAAACAGTCTCTTGCCCTTTTTCGGTTGCCTTTCAATCTCACCACAAAAGCTTCACAATCGTATCATCAAAAGGTGTATGCGTGTAAATAAAAAAAGGTGGATACCAATTTCATGATAGTTACAATACAAACATACATACATTTTGAGAACAGCAAACTCACATACATACATTTTGCGAAAGGCATACATACCCATGACATAGCATGGATGGCACTACATACAATACCAGACCTGCATGGACTAACACGTAAAGTTCCACCTTATTCTAGCCATTCTTGTTACGTCTATCTGGATTTTCTACTCGGTGGTTTTGAAATAATGGCTTGATATGTATCAGGACCACATTGGCGATGGACATCAGAAGATGATGATGTGGGAGAATCAGTAGGATTTTGATTGGTGGGATCAACGTGGGCCCCGTTTTCCCCAGCTTTTCTGGCATCCATTGCACGGTTCATATCATCTCTCCTAATGGTTTCTGCATGATTGCAGGTTTTGATCTTCTTTCCACTGTTGATTCCTCCATCCACTTTCCGGCCGAGGTTCAAAACGTTGTTTGCAAGCAGATGGCCCACCTTATCTCTCCAAGTGTATGGTACATGGGCTTCTTCATCTGCATAAATTTCTGGAATTCCAAGGCTCAATCCCAGTATAACAAGTATAAACAGGGCCTTCATGGTCACACTGTTTTAAGACAGTGAAATTAGTATAAAAATAAAATAAGTTACTATAGAAATTGCTATCAAGAGATCTAATCAAGGGTGCATTTGGACTAGAAGGGGATTAGGAGATATTACCGACGTTAATTTCGCTACTGAAAATCCGGTGGAGTAGAGTTTTGAGAAACTAAGGTTTAAGAAGAAAGGTATTTATAGAGAGGTTTTATCAGTTTATGAAGCTTTAGTGGAAGATAAAACACATGTACGTCGGCGCCGCACTAACCAGAAGAGCTCGATTGTTTGAGGAAATATCACCACTGGTGAGTGATAGATGATGTGTCGGTTGCCATATTAAAAGGATGGTTATTTTCTGGTATGGTTTTGATATGATAGGAAAAGTCCCGAGACTTTAGCCAATGGATTTGGGTTCTTTTCAGGAACCCAATCCATTTATGTGATAGGACCCATTTGGGTTGGAAATGGATCCACACGCACAAGTTATTTGTACATCCAAACCCACGACTTAGTAAGAAACACTATGTGAGGGCCCACCAACTACTCTACTTGAACAATTTCTTTATTGATTATGCATCAACCATCATACTCCACCAAGGTATTAAAGTGCGCACTTGAACTCTTGTTCTTGCTCTTTTCCATCTCCACAACACACGTGACACATGTTCAGGTTGATTGGGACCATATATCCAGTGGGCCATCATTTAAAATGAGCAAGGATGTGAATTTCCTACCATCCCTGTTAGAGGGAGATCGTGTAATCAAAAGCTGTGGAGACTGCCGCCGTGTCCGTGTGACATTCATTTCCATCCATTAGTTTCGTGAGCTCATGTTAGGATGAGAGTTTAAAAATGAGGCAGATCCTAGATTCAAGTGGGCCACACTACAGGAGACGGTGGGGATTGAAATGCCTAGCAACGAAACACAATACCAGCCTTATCCAAAACTTTTAGGGCCTGTTTGGCCGGACGGATCCCATGGGATTAGGAGGGATGGGATGGATTTTAAGGTAATGATGGTGGTGTCAGTGGATTGGTTTAAGATCCATGGGATTGCTATATCCGGGACAAGTTCACCGAGTCTATTTGGCACGCCGGGCGTATCCCGAGATTTTACTTTCCAATCCCTTCCAATCTGTCCAACCAAACACGCCCCAGGCACGATTAAACGATATTAGGAGGGATGGGATCAATTTTAAGGTAATGATGATGATGTCAGTGGATTGGTTTAAGATCCATGGGTTTGCTATATCCCGGAATAACTTCATCGGGTCTATTTGGCTCGTTTGGCATATACGGGGATTTTACCATCCCATCCCTCCTAATCCCATGGGATCCGTCCGGCCAAACACGCCCTTATTGCCCCAAAAAGGTCCCAATGGCAGGCAATCAATCGCCAATTTTTTATCCTATGGTGTAGCAGACTTGTGTTTCGGATGTGCCTGAATTTCGGTCTTACGTCCTATCATGAGCTGGCGGAACAGACGGACGGAGTGGATGTAAGACAGACATCTCGGTGGGGCCCACAGAGATTTTATACGGAGTCCACCGAGTAAAAACCCAAGGCCCTGTTTGGGCAACTGGATTAGAAGGGATTAGGTGGGATTGTATTCAAAAAAACATCATTATTACCCATGATAGGGATTGTCCCCTGATTCCATGGGATTAGATTAATGGACGGTGGTACATTGAATGATATACCAGCACCATCATTTAAAATTATCGAATAACACATATGTATTATATCTAAACCGTTCATTTGTTTTGTAACCTCATTTTATGGTATGGGCCGAAAAAATTAGGTAGATCCAAAACATATGTGGCTCTTTTCAACGGTAAGTATTTAATCATTGCTTTCAGTGGGTCCACTTGAGCTTTAGAATTACCTGATTTTTGGCCCATGCTCTAAAATAATCTCAAAAAATGGGTGACGGTGTGGATATAGCCACGACTCACTACTAGCATTGAGTGAAATTGGCACGCGACCCCATCCGATCTAATTCAAAGCTTTGCCAAACATGGAGTGGAATTGGCACGGAACCAGATGAATCCAATCCCACCTAATCCCTTCTAATCCTGTTGCCCAAACAGGACCCAAAATCACAACGATCTGGTCTATCTTATTTATTGCATGTGGGATCCGTGAGTGGACGGTCAAGATGACCAGCAAGAAAAAGAACGAGACGGTTTCGTTTGGCAAATTCGTTGTGAGGAGAGCATTCTCTTCCAATCATACATGGCGGTGCGCCAGATCAACGGCCCTGATCCACTACATGTGTGCCACGAGCTCACTACAAGAAAACCAGGTATCGCTGACGTTTGCAGGAGATCCTTTGCCCGCAGGAGATCTTTGCAAGCACTAATTAAAACTACAAGCTGGTAAACTATTCTTCTAGCCATACCATCCGATTATCGTCCAAGATGGATATATGGTTTTTTTTTTTTCAACGTCCCTGAGGGATTCGACTACGAGCTCTATAACCATGATGACATCAATCGGATCTTAGGTCCCAAAGCGTCTTGCATCTCCTTCAAGGACTCTCCACCAATAGAAGAATCTCCCAGTCTTCAAGATCTGTCGATGTAAGTTCTGAAAATCCCAATCCCGTTTTCGATTTTGTAGCTTCGACTTTCGTTTGGATTCATCTATTTGATAATTCAGATTTTTGTGTTGTTCATAGGTGAGTTATAGGGTTTCTTACTCGAATATGATGGAATTAGAGTTTCTTTAGTTTTTATATTGGATTAGGGCAGATGATTGTCCTTCCCCCTTTTTTGGGCTGTAGATATTCTGATTCTTTGGTAGCTTTTAGGCGTCTATTGTTTGGATGAGTTGAACGTGTTGTAATGTGATGAAAAAGAGGATTTTTTTTTTCTTAGATGGACAGGGGGATGACAAGAGAAGCTGGGGATAAGGGAGGGATGGGAAGGGCCAAAGAGCCATGGGAGGAGGTGAGAATCTCCTCCAACTCTTTGAATAGGCACTCAAGCTCGAGAACAGTCATTTCAAGGCCAAAACTGGGAGGGATGATTTGGTCAGGTGAGAAGGTGGTTAGGAGGGAAATGACAGACCCTTTTTGTTGCTACTTGGAGCCAGCTTTTACTGTAAAGGCAGTAGCAGAAGGCGGTCAGATGTGAGATGTGTTGCTGCCACTTTGATGAGGGGAGCTCAACCTGATGGTAGAATCTGAAGGCAGAGTGCCATCAAAGCAGCATCGAGGAATAACAGAAAAGGATATTTAGCAGATCTTGCCGAGTGCCAACTGCAATGGAGTCATAGAATTGTCATTGGTTCTTTTATGTTTGTCAAAAAGGACTAGCAGATCTTAGCTATATTTATTCTCAAAGGTTTAATTTTCTTATGGTTCTACTTCTTGTGGGAATGTAAGAGGAAATATAAAATGTTCAATTGACATTTGCTTGGCCCTATAAATGTGGGATCCACCTTAGGTGGTCTAAATAGTTCACATTTTGGCTTCATTGTGCATAGAACATCCCCACAATGTTCCTCTGTCTTCTACTACAAGTTTTATGTGTTTATATCGGAGAGCCATTGTTTTATGTTATGTTTGCAGCTTTTCATGCTGCACTTACACTTCCTCTGTTTTCTACTACAAGTATCATTCATGTTGAGTTTGTATTACCATTTTTCATATCTTTCTGATTTATTATTCTATTTTTTGATGAGTCACATGATTGATGATGTTTCTTGGCCCTGAAAATTCAGAGGAGATTTTCTCTGGAGGTTTTTTTTTTTTTTTTTGGGGGAATGTTATCTGGAAAATCTCAAAGAAAAAATATTTTAAGAGTTTCTTATACATCTAAAATTTAAATATATATTTATATATTTGTATAATAAGCCTGTAATTTTTTACTATTTCTCATGTTAATGTTGGCATAGGAATGTGATATTTAGAATCTGGTGAGTTTTTGAAAATCTTGTGATGGTATCTCAAGATCTTAAAAATCGTATTTCTTGCACTGACCAGAACCATAAAATCCTCTATGGCATTTATTCTTTCTCTCAATTTAATTATGATCTGAGGTCATATAAAATATATGTTTAGTCATGTGATATTATATCCTTGTCAGATCTCGACCGTTTGAAAGCTTTGAGCTGTTGGCCAGTGATGATATCCATTTACCAAAATACCATCTTTCGCAACTGAATGGCATTGAAGCCTTGTTGTTATTCTTCAATTTTGAGGCCTTTCAATTTATTGATTGTAAAGCTTGTACTATAGTTTCTGTTTCATTAATTTCCAATATGTTTGATTAGTCTGTTTGAAACATCCAGCCCTTCGTGGATGTTAGTGTGTTAGAAAAAACATTGTTTCATTATAATTGCCAGCAGTTACACCATCCAGGCATTGCAATACCTGGTAATTGAAATATCCAATGCATCTAGATGCCCCCAATTCAAATGATCCTGAAGTAATCTCACATAGCTTTGTTTCTTAAAATTCTGGAACCAGGTGTCTGTGATATGAAAGAAGTGGAGATCAACTTACCATAACATAATTCAAAATGTTCAACTGTTCCTTCTCCACAGTATAGTGTAAGTTGAAAATCCTCAACCCGACCGAACCTGAACTTTATCTTATATGCAGAAATCTCTTCATAGTGAAGAATCCATGCCCCAACTTACATGCACAATGGGATTTTGTTCCCCTAATGAGTTTATTCATTGCAGTACTCTTGCTGGTGTGATCAGTAAGAGTAGTGGGGATGAGGATAAATGCCTTGAAGATCAACTACGTGATGCCAAGAATAAATTTTGATCTTATCACCTTCACTAGGATGGTCTTCAGACTCTTCACTTTAAGAATCTGAGTTTTAATCAGGACAATGAAACAGTCCCAAAATAGGTAAAGAAAAAAATGAGGTTCACATCCTCAGTTTCGTAGCACTCAAAAATGAAATCAAAATGAGTTGGTTGTTGTTTCTATACTATTCTGCCCTAGTGAAATTAGGACAGTTTGATGCATGATGCACAGGCACTTAGAGATAGAGATTTGTAAACGCGACATGCATTATCTCATTATGCCATTCAAATTGTGGGGTCCACTGTAGATAGAGGTTATAATCTGAAAATCGGATTGGTTCAACAATCTTAACCTTGATTTGTGGAAACTTATTTGTTGAACAGTTGGATTTTTTATTTTTTTTCAATTGAACCATCTGATACTTGTCCACCAATTGGCTAGTTTGGTAATCAAATCAAGGTAATTTCTGGATTATGATGCATCTAAGTTGGTGCTGACAGATTAATTTGAGTTACTTGTATGCCACATATATCAACCATTTGTTATGCCTAAAAGCTACCTCTGCAGAAATACTTTGCAGGTAAATATATCCCTTGAATTTGTGGATGATGTGATTATGACAATATATCTCATGATTTACAAGATAAGCCTATATTTTCCTCATAAAATGAGCTTATGGTCCAATTTGACAAATTGTCTTTTACTAATTTCTGTGTAGTTTTGTGTTCATGCTACTTCTATCAACTACATGGATACAGAACTGATCCTTATCCATTTGTCTTAACAATAGTGAGATTGAGGGAAGTGAACTCTCTAATGCAAGCTCAACAAATTTGAAAGAAGATGGATCTTCACCATCCCTAACTCTGATCAGAAAGCAGGTAGATATGCTATACCAGCTCATAAATTCACCAGTTAAATGGTTAGTCTTGTAAAATATGGAATGTTGATTATAAAGTTTTCTATTTTCAGGCGAGTGATGGATTGATGTATGTGTTATATCCTACAAAAATCCCGATCTGTCAGACTTTGTTGCGGATCCCAGCAGCGCCTATTTATATGCTATGTAGATTCGAAATTATTATCTGTAGTTTATCTTGGGTTTGGAATTTTGTTTCTGTACTTGATTATTTCATTGCTTCATGTATGTTTAACAAGTTAATAATTTCAACAGTTAAATAACTGATTAGAGTTTTTTGTCCATTCAAAACATTGGAACTGATGGTTCTTTCATTTTCAGCTGACTGAGAGGATCACTATTCTGTCTACCTACTATTACAGTGAGGATCAAACCACCCAAGATCCCATAAGTTTATGATGTGCTCCATATTTCTTTTTCTTTTCATTTATTTCTAAGAATAACGTGATAGAATTCACCATATCTTCCTGCCAATGGTGTTTTGGGATTTGAGTGTATTCCAAATCCCCATTTTGCAGGGTTTTTGAAATGCAATTTTGAGGTGAAGACTCTTTTTTGCAATGTGCTCTGTTCCAATCCCTCTGTCCAGTCCTGGACTGCCATTGCTGCCTGCTGCAACTTGTTTCTGCAAGTGTCAAATGTGTCTTTGATTTTGGCAGCATTAGCCCAATGATGTCATTAGAGCATTTAAGTGTGATTTTCTATTTATGTGGTAGAACTGATTGTGCCAAAAGCTTGCTGGATTGTGATTGTCATTACCTTTAATTTGGTTGTCTTTAATGGTGTGATGCTGGTAGTTGATTTATCTAGGTTGTTCATTAGAAAGATGCAGAAGTGCTGAAAGATGCAAAGGCCTTGGTTGACGGAAATTTGGTAAACATCTTCAACCAATTGCAGGCTGGTACATTAATGCTTGCTGAATGATTCAATACATTTTTCCTTCTCAAATTATTTCCTGAATATAATTTTGAATACAACATATATCTTTTCCATTAGGGGGATTCTCATCTCGTTGGATATTCGGGTCCATTTTCATAAACATGGATGGCACATTTACTTCACATGGGTTCATTTGTAAGACATTTACATAAAAATATTCATTTCAAGCTTGGATGCTCTACTTTTGATAATAAAGGTTTTGTTCTACGCATTGATTTTCTTATTTCTTCTACTACAGTTATTCTATGATTTCTTCTTTTACACCTTATTTCATGATTAAATTTTCAGGTTTCAAAGTTTAAAGATCCTCGTGATGCATGTGCTGCAATTGTTGCTGAATCATATCGTCTTTTCTTCCATGATCCGGTTTACGAGTCTCATTGTTCCTATTCAGCTAGTCATGTATTTTATTTTAACCATTTTCAATTCCATGCCAGACAAGTGGGTCTCACAGTTCAACAATCTATTTGTTGGGCTGTTGAGTCTCACCGTGGATGGAGAATGCCCAAAAAATCTCTCACATTGGATCTTTTTCAGTTGAATATGGACCATTGTTCAATTTCTCTTCTTAACTGCTTCTATAGGCTACAAATTGGCAGATTAAGATTGCCCTATCAGTGGGATTTTTAAGGCATAGTCCAATTGCTGATGGGTAAAATTGATCAAAGGTATGGATTCTGATCCACACAACCCACTTGTCTGAGTTGAAAGCCTGTGTATACCATGCAAAGATGCAGGCCACATATCCTGTAATTCCTCAATTATGGCAGTTAGCTTAATTGATATTAAATTTGGATATGCAGGCCACATATACTGTAATTCCTCAATAACTGATTAGAGTTTTTGTCTCTTTCTTTTTTGTTCTTTTCTCACGATAGGCAGGCCTATCGTCTTTTGTTGGGTAGGCCCGCCCGAAATATCTCTTTGTACATTCCTTGCCATTAATGGAAAAGAGAGTTCTTTTTAAATAAATAAAAAAAGGTTCAAGAGGCTTTGTGGGGGCCTTTTCTGTTGCTAGTCAAGGAGTCGCTCTTGGTGTTTGTCCCATGCTTGCTACAGGTTCTTAATACCCTATTTGATGAAATAAAATGCCTTTCTTACATGTTTTCTTCTACTTGCGGATGTGGTAACGTCTTCTGAATTCCACCCTACTCAGTGTAACTATGAAATTCCACAGAATTTAATGATATCCGTGTTTGTTTACTTTTTAATTATCCTTTCTATAAAATATTGCACTTTCTTAGCAACTCACTGCAGTTCTGCTCTACTCCATTATTCACCGGGCACTTAAACTTATATTAGGAGTAAATAAATATTCAACAACTATTGACAGGTGGTCATTGGGCTGTAGAATGGCTGAACTGCCAAGGAACAATTATTCAATGGGAAAACTGAATTCAACCAGCTTGACAAGGTAATCTCTAATCCATCAATTTTTTTGTTGAAGTACATTGAGACGTGGGTACCTCAAGTGGATTATATGCCCAATTTCATCTGGGAGACTAGGGAGTTCTACATTTTGGAGATCCATCACCCTAAGCAATTTGAAACCTACAAATAGGATTTGCAACTGCAGTTTCTCCGGCATTTCTCGGATTCTACTGAAGTACAACAAAGAGCGAAGGTGTAAAGTGGAGCGGTTAAGAGAGAAAGACTTACCGATGCCACCATAAGTAATTGCAAGTTGGCATGCCTTGGTCCGTGATGTAGGCGCTATGTTCCCATGCACATCCAGAAATCTCTCCTCCTTGCCTTCTGATATTGAGAGGTCACGTAGAAGATCATGAATACGGCATGTTTCAACCGTTCCATTGCTCTTCCTTATTGACACCTGAATCATGCTTCTACTGATGAGCTCGTCAAGGTAATCCTCTGCTGTTTGATCCCTTTGGTTCTATTTTTGAACGTGTCTATCTGCAAGTCTTGATTTGTCTTCATATTCTGTAGTGAATATTATATGATGGAAATTGGACTTCACTGTTTTATGTAAAAGATTTATGACTCTTCCTTTTTCCTTGCAGGTATTTGATATAAATGTTCAGTTACATTGTTGCTTTGTGGAATAAAACTGCAAGTCTCATATAAAAGAGAGGATATGTGGCTATTAAAGTCTTTTCTTCACTTTGAAACTGGACTTTATGGAGGATGCCTTTTCTTAGGTTTGAGACATGTCCTACCATTTCTTTACTTAGTTCTTATTGAGATTAATGCCCCTAAAATTGATTTATCAGATTTTATTATGCCTTTCTTTTAATCAAAGATGTTTGAGATCCTATCTTGATCTCTGTAAGTTTATTTGCTGATTTGTTGTTTATGGATCTTGAACTGTGGTTAGTTTTGTAGCCGGTAGATATGCTATACCAGCTTTGATCAGAAAGCAGGTAGATATGCTATACCAGCTCATAAATTCACCAGTAAAATGGTTAGTCTTGTAAAATATATGGAATGTTTTTTTGAACATCTGTTTTCTTGTAGTGTGTATCATATGATGTGTGGCTCCAATGTTCGGATACCAATTAGACTCAGTCGAGGAGTCAAGAGTCATAGCAGGCATTGAGTAATAGGCCTGTGGAAAATGATCATAACTGGTAAGAGCAGTGTCTCCTTGCTGGCCACACACTAGACAGGTCACCTGACAGCGGCCAGAAGAATGAAGCAAGCCAAAGCTATGCCCAACAGAATGTGTTATGGCTGATATGGGGCCTGAAGACCAGTGTCAGGAGGACACTTCATGCAGGACAACAATCTTGAAGCATCTGCCTCATGGCATACCTGAAGCAGTTATTTCCAGGTCATGGTTATACAAATTAAAGGAGTGAAGGATTTAAAGATACTCTGTCTGATCATCAGTGAAAGTCAGTGGGCCATGCCAAATACTATTTTAGGTCCCACTATTATAATGCTATAAATTTTTGGCCTGCAGGGAATAGATTTGTTAGCAGGAGTGGAAGTAGTCATAAGCCATTAGTAGTGAAGGATTTCCAGATCCCTTGTGCTCATGCACCTGCATTGGCACCTCTTCCTCTAAGCTCATCCTTATTCCCAAGATCTGCTGCTGAAGAGGTTTGTAGATCTCTCATTTCAATATATCAGAAATGAGTAAGGACCACGTCTCCTTTTCTTCTTCTTTTTTTTAAAAAAAAAATGAGAACGAGTTGGCCTATGGCAGCCTTAACGTATACAGCTACGGATTTAACCCGTAGCTTTTGACCAATTCTGAAAAACTTAGATTTGGGGGCGTCCAGTACAATCGCAGGTTAAGGTCCCTAACCGCCAGAAAAGCCTTTACGGACTCAAGTTATAGCGGCGGTTACCAGACCGCCGGTAAAGGCCAGTTTTCTTGTAATGAGGACTATGTAATGGGGATTAAACTCTCACCATTGAAAACTTCTTGAGGGCCACGGAAGTTTTGGATCAAGCTGATATTTGTGTTTTCTCCTCATCCAGTCTATGTAACTTTATGAATAGGTTGGATGGCAAATAAACATTATCGTGAGCCCTGAAAAAGTTTCAATAATGAGAATCATTAGCACCACTGATTCCTGTGGTGTGGTCCACTTGAGCCTTGGATATTCCTTAAATTTTGGTCCTATCTCATGAAATGATACGTAAAAATGGATAGATGGTGTGGATTAAACCCATACATCACGGTGGCCACTCAAAGCTCCTGCCTGTTCCCAGCCAGAGACGGGCGGGGTAGGACACAATCCGCGTCCCACCTTGGACCACATCTCCTACCGTTCCTTTTTCAGGCCAACTACAGGACGAATAAGACCATTAAATTCATTCAAGTTTGATATATGGCCGCACGAATAAACGTCGGGATCGCGATTCACATTTGGCATGTATACTAAAAAAAAAAAAAAAAAGGAAATTTCATGCAACTTTTATGGAGCAGATGTATTAGCATTCGTTTTTTATACTCTGGTAGAGTACGCGGATTGCGTCCTACCCCACACATCTATGGATGGGAACATGCATCAGCTTTGAGTAGGGGTGTACACGAACCAAGCTAGCTCGGTTAGCTCACTCGACTCGACTCGAAAAAGCTCGATTTGATTCAATTTGAAGCTGAGTTCGAGCCGAGTCAAGCTGATTTTTTGAGCTCAAAAATGAGTTCGATCCAAGTTCGAGCAGCCCCAGCTCGACTTGACTCGGATCGAATCTAGCTCGAATCAAACTCGGATCGAACTAGTTATTTGACTCAGTTACTTTGCCATTGATGTTGCTCACCAACTGTTTGATAAAATGACTCAACGAAATATAGCTAGTAGCAAGGAAGGTATGTGCATGAAACAAATACTCCTTTTCTCTTTATTTTTTCTTGGTTTTTATGTTGCTTAGAAGTTGTTTGATAAAATACCTATAAAACCATTGCATTTGTTTGTAAAACAGTGGGATTTTGAAGTTGCAGTTCAGATGTTTGTGGAAATGCCTCAATGATGAACTCGACTCGATCTTGGCTCAAACTCGGCCCGAGCTTGCTCGAGGTGCTGACCATACCGAGCCAAGCTGGCCAGTCAAGCTCGAAGACCGAGCCTGATTGGACTGAGCAGAGCTAAGTTGGCTGAGCCGAGTCGAGTTGAGGTCAACCAATGGCCGAGCCGAGCCGATGTACACCCCTAGCTTTGAGTGTCCACTGTGATGTATGGGTGTATGGGTCTTATCTACACTCCATCCTTTTTTTTTTTTTTTTTTTTGTAGTATTTTAGTGTGTAAACCTTAAAAATAGGCAGATGCAAGGCTCCGGTGGACTTCACAGTGAGAATTAAATACTTACCGTTGAAAACTTCTTGGGGGCTACAGAAGTTTTGGATGGAACTGATATCTTTATTTTCTCTTCATCCATGTCTATGTAACTTTATGAATAGGTTGGATGAAAAAGAAACAACACGGTTGGCCCTACAAAAGTCTCAACGGTGAGGATCATTATCACCGGTGCTTCCTGTGGTGTGGTCCAGTTGAAACTTTTATATGACTCATATTTATCTTATAACCTAAAATGATACGAAAAAATAGATGATGGTGTGATAAGACCCATACATAGCTGCTGCCCGTTTTCAGCTGGACAGGCCGGGGTGGGCCGCAATCCGCGTCCAGAGGGTCATGAATGATACGCAAGCACTTTATTTATTTATTTACACACGCACACACACACACCCCACACACTCACGCTAGTGGAAGTACAGCACCTATGGGTACTCAACCGCTGACCGGGAGTTGAAACTCCTGAGAGTCTACCACCCGGGCAAGAGTAAGGACCCACGCAAGCACTTCTAATACATGGAATACAAGTAATTAAAAGTAAACCGTCCAAACCATTTATGAAATTTCAGGTGTATCATCAACCAAAAATTAAGCTTATTCTATTATGCCACTATTAGATTGGTGGACGTTTGTTGGACGGTTAAGAATGAAAAATATCCAAGGGCCCTGTTTCAACAAATAAGTGTCCAAGAATCTGAGGTCAGGATGGTTCAAGCTCAACTGTGATCTAGCGTTACTAATTTATACGATTTAGATGGCTTGATTTGAGTTAATGCATGCTCAGTGTACAGTTTCTGAGTGCCTGCGTATCAAGCGTCGTCTGCAACCGGAGCATAAAATAAAACTCCCCTGTATAAATTCCTCTATTCATTTTCTCACCCTCTCAAACTTTCGCGCCCAAAAGATGAAGTCTTCTACTGTCCAAACCCCTCAGAAATCCGCCATCCGTCGATCGAAGGAGAAATCCCACAAGGTGCGTTTGAAAACTCTCTCTCTCTCTCTCTCTCTCTCTCTCTCTCTCTCTCTCTCTCTCTCTCTCATTTCCCTTTCCCTTTCCCTTTCCCTTTCGTAGATCATCGCAAAATCCCTAAATACAGATTTCTTAGCTCTATCCGAAGCCGATCCGATCGATACTTCGTCCATCTCAGCAATCACAGAAGGAAATCAAGAAACTGATCTCTCCAAAGTATATTTCAGATCCCAACTCTCCGAATTCTGTGTTGAAATACATGCAATCTCTCACGTTCGTATGTCCCGTCTGCAGAGCGGTCCGAAACCCTCGTTTTCATCTCCGTCGGATGCGTCTGACCCGACCGATGCGCTAGAATCCTACCCTACACCGTCGATTACTGACGGGAATCAAGGATCTGGCGGATCAGAGGTTTTCAAGACGGAGAATGTGGACGTTCAGGTGGCCGTCGATTTACTGCTCGCCGCTCGTTTCCAGGTCCTGAATTCTCCCAATGTTGATCTCCGATCGAAGAAGCTTCTGGATTGCCTGATCAAGAGCGCAATCGAGCCGTTGGATCGGCTGCCAGATGAGCAGGACAGGTTTCACGGGCTTCTCCAAGCGAAGGTATGGATCGGATTACTCTGTGTTTTCATGTGGATGGTTTCGGTGTCAGTCCTCATGGATCGAGATGCCCGAACTGGGACGGGATTTCCTGGCATGCCGCCTCCTACATGACGGTTTCTAGGGACGGCACGTGCGTTGCACGTGAGACTGAGGCTGAAATGCGATGACGCAGCGGTCAAAAAACAGACGATTGATATACACATTAGCTCTCTGTTTTTTTTAAAGCTCGAAATTCAAGGTACTGAAATTGGACGGATCTAGTTTAGGAAGGTTGAAACCAGCGAGAATGCGGTGAGTTGGGTAGAATTCCCGATCAAAATGATGGAAACTTTGATACTCTTGCAGCGTGTGATGGGTGATACACCGGGACTTTTACTTTAGAAATAGCATAGGTTAAGTACATGTAATTCAAATAAAACTGTCATAATTTTGGGTCCCTGTTTGGATATATTAACAGCCCTCTACAGGGGACGCGGATCGCCTGGAGAACTAGTCAGTGGCAGTCACCATAGACATCCCTGCTGACCCAACTCTGTGGGGTCCACTTTGATGTATCTCTTTTATCCATGCCGTCCATCCGTTTTGCTATCTCATTTAAGGGAACGATCGTAGACACGAGGACGATCAAAAGCTCAAGTGGACCACACGATGGGAAATAGTAGGGATAATGACATACACTCTTGAAAACTAACTAGAACCGACCGTGATGTTTGCTATCCAACCTTTTCTTTAGGGGACCAGGGCAGGATGAAGGGAAAACATAAATATGAGTTTGTCCAAAATGTCTTTGGCTCCTAAGAAGTTTTGGACGGTAACTATTCAATCCCCCCCGTCTCCTATAGTATGGTCCACTTAGGGGGCGTTTGGCGCTTTATATTATATGAGATTAGGTGGAATAGAATTCCATTTGGTGTCATGCGATTCCATATATCATTTTGAGAGGATGGGAAAGATTGGGATTAAGAGGGATGGAATTCCATTTTGTCCCATGGAATTGCAATTAGTCCCCGGCCGGATTTCCTGTGTATTTTGAAATTCACTACACATGTGGGCCCTACATTGATGCATGCATTTATCCATGCCGTCCATTCATATACACTGTTTACACGTCACATTCTAGTTATATGTGTACAAGTGACCGACATGAGTTGTAAATTTGGTCCGTTGATTACAATTCTATGGTCCAAACATGATTTTGCTTAATCCGACTGTGGCAAAAATTTTATCCAGAACATGGGATTATATGGCTACAATACCTTAGTATTTTCAGACATGCCATCATTGTGCAATAATGATGTTAATCCCATCTAATACAATTCAATACCATTCAATTCCAGGGACCAAACACGATCTGATTCATTTTTTTGTCTCACGCCCTAAAATGAAGGGAAAAACAGATAGGCAACGTGGATAAAACAAATAAATTAGAATAGTCCCCACGGGGTCAGGCCACCAGGGTCTCCATGCAATCCGCATTGCAACAGCCTTTAAGCGTAAGCTGTACGGGGCCAACTTGATGTCCTTGAAAATCACACTTTCTTCGGCTTATGTACATGATCCCAAAAACATAAAGTGGGTTCAAAACTCAAATGGGCCACACCATAGAAAACTTCCCAGGGCCCATCGTGACTAAACCCTTGGTTAGTTTTTCCCACTGACACGAAAAAAACGACAAATATTGGAGTCATCTGAAACTTTTGAAGTCCCAACAAAGTTTCAATGGTGGGTTTTCAGTCAGTGCTATTTCCTGTGTGATGTGGCCCACTTTAATTTTGAATTTACTTTATTTTTAATTATATTTGATGTAGGAGGTGTATCAAGGACATTCCTAACACACATGGACAGTACGAAGGCTAAAGAAAAATCGATAAATTTTAGCATAGTTCGACTGATTGACCGATCTAGTCGACATGTCGAAATTCCGTCAAAAATTCCAGATTGGTTACTCGACAATTTCTGCCAGTTTCGACAAGTTGATAGATTTGGTCAATAGGTCGACATGTCGAAATTCACAGAATTTTTTGTTTTAGTCTTTGGACGTTTTTTAGCATGTTCAACTTGTCGGTGACAAGTTGACAAACACCGAAAATTTGCCTGGTTTTCAAAATATATTTCCTTATTTAATTATGATTATTTTTTATTGCTTTTTAAGGTTTGTTTAGGATTATGTAAGGATGTTAAACTTATTTTTTCAGTATCAATCAATCTATCTATTAATAAATTTTCTTAGGAATTTTTATCTCTCGTAGATTCAAGAATTTTCTCTTATGGATTCAAGAGTGCCTTGTGGACTCAAGGCATTTATTGATTGAGGAAGATTGTGATCGACCTCATCACGTCCTTCCCATTAATGGTGCTTCAGGGATTTATCTTTTAACAATGACGGCTTTGAAAACAATACGATGGGAGAATCAGCAGGTCATGCAAGGGTCGCGAACTGCCATCGATCGCATGAAGGAGGCCCTATGACAATTCCGTGTTAATGTTGATCATAGGACGATGTCGGTGGTGAATCGCAGAATCACACCTGAGGATGTAGGATCCAGCGATGAGGAGATCAATGGCATAATCCTCTAACATCCCGGATGAGGTGGCGATCGGGTAGATTGGGCAGATTAGGAATTCAGGATGAAAGTCGATCTGCCTAACTTTAACGGTAAAGTCCACATCGAGGACTTCCTTGATTGATTGCTTGAAGTTGAACGATTCTTCGACTATATGGATATCGTTGAAGAGAAGAAAGTTAAACTTGTAGCCTCCGAGTTGAAGCGCGGTGCTTCAGTTTGGTGGGAACAACTTCAACTAGCACAGACAAGACAGATGAAGGCATCAATCCATGTGGCCACGGATGAAACTAGTATTACATGCGCAATTCCTCTCTAGCGATTACGATCATGTATTATTCCAACAAAACCAAAATTGTTGGAAAAATAGACAACTAATGAGGGGTTATATAGAGAAATTATATTGTTTGTCACTGAGATGCGAAGATAGCTAATTAATGAAGGGGTTATGCAGAGTATTACAATGTTTGTCGACTAGAGGCGACCTAGTCAAGACGGAGTCATGACGAGCAGCCGGATTCATTAATGGTGTATGCATAGCCCCTGTGGAAACAGATGACCCAATACTTCTAAAGTGAACGAACAATCTCTCGCAAACGATTGAGATTTCATCAAATACTCTGAGAAGGCGGGAGTGATAGTGGCATTAGTAGAAAAGAAAGCGGATGTGGAATCTGTGAATATTCCAGAATATGTAAAGCCAGTATTGCAGGAGTTCAACACGATTGTGCTCGCCGAACTTTCCGATGAATTGTCCCCTACGCAGGAGATTGGTCTTTCTCAAGTTGAGTTTGTCTTCAACAACACAAATAATCAATGTACCGACCAAGCTCAATTTGAGGTTATGTATGCCCGAGTTTCTAAACCTGTGCTCGATTTTTTTTCGTTTCCTAAACTACTTAAAATGAATGTTGTGGCGAAAAATATGACAGTTAGGATAGCAACTATTCATGCTGATATCCAGGAGAAATCAAAGAAACCTACTACATAGTACAAGGAAGAGGCAAATAAATGTTGGCACCCGAAGTTAAATATGTATTATGAATCAAGTTTGTTGAAGAACTCGAGGAAGTTTAGCACGTATCATGAACCAAACTCGAGGATAAGTTTTTTTTTTTTTTTTATTTTATTTATTTATTTTAAGTGGAAGAGTCTGATTAGGACGTGGATCAAGCACATTCCTAATTGAGTTTGTTGAAGAACTCGAGGAAGTTTAACACGTATCGTGAACCAAACTCGAGGATAAGTTTTTTTTTTTTTTTTTATAAGTGGAAGAGTCTGATTAGGATGTGGATCAAGCACATCCCTAACACACATGGACTATAAGAATCTTAAAGAAAAATTGACAAAATTCAACATAGTTCGATTGATCGACTGACCAACCAATTGAGTCGACAGGTAGAAATTCCGTTAGAAATTTTAGATTGGTTGCTGGATAATTTCTGCAAGTTTCGACAAGTCGATAGGCCGAAATTCACAGAATTTTTGGTATTAGTCTATGGACATTTTTTAGCATGTTTGACCGATTAACTCGGCCGGTGGACGACAGGTCGACAAAAGGTGAAATTTTGCATATTTTTCAGAATTCGTTTCCTTATTTGATTATGGTTCTTTTTTATTACGGTTTAGGGTTTGTCTAGAATTATTTGAAAATGTTAAAATCGTTATTTTCAGTACCAATCTATTGATCTATCAATAATAAAAAAAATTAAATATTTTATATTTATCTCAAATTTGATAATTTTTTCTCATGGATTCAAAAGTATCTTGTGAATCCAAGATATTTATGGATTGAGGAAGACGTGATCAACCTCATTCCTGCCTTAATATCCTAATATGAGCTAGCAAAACTGATGACTAAAGTAACTGTCACAAGGTCATGATGGTGGGCCCGACATAGCTCCTCCTGAGGCAGAGCACAGGCAACTCGCGTCCATCGAAAAATTAGGCTTATTTGATTAGCTAACTATTCCATTTGGTGGGCCTTTATCGGATGGTTAAAAAATGAAAATGGTCTTATTTCAACAAACAGTCCATCAATAAGAGGTTAGAATTTTTAGGGGGCTGTGACCTAGTGACAATAAGTTCCAGAGTTTAGTCGGTTTAATGTGAGTTAATGTATGCCTCGTGTATAGTGTCTGAATGCTTGTGTATCAAGTCTCATACTCAGCCAGAGTATCAAATAACTCCCCAATAAAAATCATGTTGGAAGAGATGAATCAAAAGAGGTTACCTAGTGAGGAGTAAAGGGGATTTGATAGGCCCCACATGAGATAGCCCATGGGAGACCTGGTTTCAAAGTTGCAGTTACGTTTTGATAGTAACATGATTGGAATTCGGAGCTCAGGCACTCATGGATGCAGGGGATCTCATTTAAGGGGGAAGCCAATGGGACAAGATGACCGGTGTTTTATGCAGATATGTTGCTTTGGCCCACCAAGGAAGGGTTCTTATTTGTCAAATCCTAGTGGGACCCACGGTTTGCTCCTAAGGTAGCAAGCTGCTCGTATCCTTGGGGCCCAGATCTCCTACAAATTTAATGAGTTAGAATTTTGTTTCCTAGAGTGTCCGTAAGCTACCCAGCTCAAACGCTGATTCCGACTAAAATATTCGTAATCCATCCGTTGATGTAGTGGGCCGCACATGCATAGAGAAGGAGATATTTCGAGCAATGAAACCAACTCTCTACATGCAAGATGGGGAAATATATCTGTAGGATTGTACAAATTCAACAAATCTACATATGAACTTGGGCCGGTCCGGGTTAGGCTAAAATGACCTGAGCTGAAGCCTGGCCGGAAATGCCAGCCCACAACCTAATAGGTCAGAGCCCGGTCCAAACCTGGGCTGGGCGGGCTACCCGACCAATTGCCACTCATACCTCCTACCAATTGAATAGGCCCAATCTGGGGTTCAAAATCTGGGCCCAAACCAACACAAGATGGGCCCATTTAGACAGTTACTGGCAATTGAGAGGAATGTTCTGCCTTCGGATCCTCAGTCCTTTGATTGCGTAGAGGGTCCCATGATTCAGGTGATCCAGATGGATGATCTTATGGACCCCACAGAGGTGGGACTACACCCGAAAAAATCTCCTTGATGGGACAAACATTAGTTTCGAGGGGTGGTCTTCAAATTTATAGATAAGAAATGAAAAACAACAAACATTCCACATTCAATCAAAAACAGCCCACAGATTGAATGGCTGTGGTCTTTTAATCTTGAAGATTTTTATTATGATCCATCCATAGCAGGGCCCACCAGATGAACCGTCCAAGTCAGAAAATCTCCATCCCACTCATACAACTTAAGGGACGGGGACGCATTGCATAGCCTCGGTCATGGATCACATATTGTGAAATGATATGTACGAGCTTTTTCACCTCAGTTCCTTTTTTTTTTTTTTTTTGGTTAGCTTGTTAGTACACCCCACTGTCAGTTCACACTTCACTGTTAGCCACCCCTACTAGGGATTGATACCAAGACCTCAGTGTTGAAATGAGGTATCTTTCACTCAGTCTGCCACTTGAGCTATGGATAAGGGTGTCTCAGTTCCTTAATTTGGATATGGACTTAACCAGGCTGGTCCAAGCAAAGGCTGGGAGTGAATTTCATCATACTGTAATGTGAGACTATTTCATTAGCTCGTCGGACACTCGTCGGAGAGTGGCCCGCCAACTTTCAAAAGGTTGTTGGATCGAGTATGCACTCAATCATATTTGACGGGCCAATGAAATAGCATCACGTCATGAATTAACAAAACTCGGTGTTACCCCAACCTGACCGAATCCGCTCCCACAGAGCCTCCGTTGAACAATCTGAATGATTGAGAGATGTGGCCATTAGAGCTGTGATATGATACAGGTAGCAGCTGACTTCATGGAGCATCAGGATCAAAAGAAGTCATGCCAGAGCCGATATCCCTAACTAAAAGACCTCATTCCTTATATCAGCCTCTCCAGCTTGACTTCTTTTAATCCTGACACTCCATGAAGTTGGTCCCTGACCGTTGCTACAGCTGGTCCACCAACTTAGCTATCTATCTTCATCTCCAAGCTTCTACCAGGGCTATTGCAATTTACAACTGCAAACCCATCTTGTGGGGTCAGCCCACTCCAAACTGTCTTGCCACATCGCCACCACCCCATGTGCCATGTGGTCACCACTCACATGCCAACCTCATAACACACATGTTCACCGTTCCATGCGAAAATATCAGCCATTGAGGGGAATTATTAATGTTTGTGGCCCACATTGCTTAGAAAGTTATAGATAATGTCTTATAAAATTACAAAAGAAAACAATACAATTTATATCTTTTGATGCCACCAGAAATTATTAAAACGCCCACCAAAAATATAAGTATACTAAACCACTTATAATATTCATGAAACAAGAAAAGAATCGAATTATAAAACTTTAGTTTGTTGAGGGCCAAAATGTGAAATATTTGGCCTAGACGTGTCACCAAAACGGACGGTGTAGGGTGCGGCCCTGTTCCATAGTGGTTTGGGACACATACATCACAACCGTTGAGGCCAAGGCTGCGTTCCGGCTTACTTACCGGAAAAAGGAAACAATACATGGCACGTGACATTAATGCTGCTTGATTTATGTTTAAAAGCCCTGCAAATCCATTTAGAACATGAGCATCTTGTTGGGGCATTGCGGACCCACATAGAGATGAATCATGCGACAACCAAGTTTAATCACAAACACTCTGAATTTAATGTAGAAAAACTGTTTTGGAAAAAAAATCACAGCACCAAGCACAGAAAATATTATGAAAGCAGAAATTATAAGAGATAAAGAATATGTGATTTGAAGTAGCCTCGCATCTCTCCTTACAAGCCCTTAAAACTCTATGAATGAATTAGAAAGCCCTTCAAATACCCCCTAATCTAGATTACACTCCTATTTATAGCCTACAGGAGAATCAGAATTGGAATCGAAACAGATCCCGCAGATACCTAATTCTACATAACTTCTACGCGATCGTTGGATGACACCTTTGATGAGACTTCGATAGCATTGAATAGCCTTCGATGTCATTGAACAGTCGTTAATGAAATCAAACTAACACCAAAATGTTCCGGCGACTAAACATGAAAAATTCAGATTTTTACGCTAGCATCAAGGAGAACTTGGATGTCATTGAACTTCCTTTGATTACATCGAATAGGACACCAAAAGTATCCAACAACCAACAGGAAAAACTCTAAATTTTTGTGATGGCATTGAGCAGGACTTAGAAACCAGCGTTTGTTCATTCAAGCAATGTGAACGGCTCGATGGGCACAATGGTCACACTTATGGCTGCTGGGTCTGATTGTGGTCCATGGATAGATGATTTGGGGCCCACTGGCCGACCCTACTTGATTCAGCCCCAACAACATTTGAGCACAAGGTTGATGAGTGGACTGTACCATTCAAGCCTTTTGGGGGGGACCCACATAGAGGGCTTCAGGCCAGAGCCAGCCCTCAATCACACTAAAAAAGTGAAGCGCCAGTTAGCATGTGATCACATGGTTTTAAACGAAGTCCCCATGATCCCACAAGCCCTTCATCATCTATACATCAAGAGACGCTTTTCAGTAAGCTAGGCCTCAGATGGGGCTTTGTTGGCCCACTTTGGGCCACACACGTGGGGGTTTGGATTATATGATTTTGAGACACCTTCCCAGAAATGGTGTCATCCAGAGGTTCATGAATCCAAAGGTAATAATCTCTTCATTATCCCAACATCAAGATCCAGATCTCTCATATGCCATTGTTAGTTTGTTACAGACATTGACAAGTATCTATGTGAAACGTCCCTTGGGTCCCCTACGTGGGAAACATGGGCCTAGCCACATGAACAACATTGATACACTGGCCATCCACGTGTTTTCTGTTATTGTACATGTGGCGTAGGTGTAGCCCAATCCGAGCCGTCCAAATTGCCAGCTCCACCTTAGATGGGACATAGGCTCAAAAAATCAGATTGATTAGGCGATCACTTGTGACTGCTTTTAATTTTAACCGTCCAATAGATAGCCACCGGTTCCCCCAGTTAGGATCATATCCTAGGCTGTAATTTTGGAATAGGCTGCATCCATGGCCGCATCCAAGATCTCGGTGGTGCAGATTGAGGTACATGTATGCCACGTGTACTGTATCTGTATGCATGAGTTGGATCATCTTACTCCGGCAGCGTAACAAATAACCTCTAGGGCTCACCACTAACCAACATAACACCAGAGTGCCCCAAAACGTAGGGTGTGTGCTCCCTTGTAACCCCTATCGGGTATGGATTGAGCTGGAACTAGGTAAGAGAATAACTCCATACTCTGGCAGAGTGTGATGGATGATATGCAGACACTTGGGAATTAGTTGAAATTGCATACATGGCTTACAAATAATTCAAAATCAACCGTCCAACTCATGTGTCCCAGTTTAGATTTATCAAGAATAAAAAAGTACGCTTCTTCAAATATGTAACTAGATGATTGGTTGACATTAGTGGACGGCTGATAATGCAATTTATCAAATGGTTCTATTTTAAAGTGTCCCACAAATCAGATGTTAGGATTGCTCAAACAAGCTGATTCTGGGATTCAGAAATATCGATTATGCGTTCCACAATTGAGTCTGTACAATTTGAGTTAATGGATGTCCCTTTTACAGCAATCCCGAGTGCCTGAGTATGAAGTGTCATCCCCAGGCAGAGTATCAAATACCCCACGAGGGAATTAAGGGCCCCAAAAGTCACATAGAATATACATTGAATTTGGAAGGGGAAAGGGAATAATCCAGGGTGTTTGTATGGGAGAAAAAGGAATAGAAGTGTGGGAAAGAGAAGTGTAGTAGGTTGGTGTTAAGGAATCATGTGGGTGCATGTGCACTGAGCCAGCAAGAACATGCCCAAAGCAAACATGTGTGGGTTAGGAGACTTGGGTCCTCCCTATTGGAGGAAGTGGGATGTGGGGCCCACTTTTGCCACCTTAAATAATATCATGTGCACTTGATGGTGTCCAATCCTCCATTTCAAAGCCATATAAATACCCCCTCTCAGCCCTTGGATCATAAGGGGCATTGAGTCATCTGTTCTTATCCAGCCAAAGGGAGTCAGTGATTTTCAAGCTCTAAAAGGAAGTGGGTCTTGTCTAGAATCCTCTAATCATGGGAACTTCTCAACCATCTCTCATCCCAGCCCTTGATTTAAAGGGCACGTATAGATCATCAATTGGGTCCATTTGGACCAAGGTTTTGATACTCCAAGCCATCAGAAGAAAGCTAAATAAGAGGCCCAGGATCTTCATGAGGAGAAAAAGGTCACTTCTAGAAGGTTCTAGAAGGCCCACCAATGGTGTGGAAAGAAGGGTCAAATCCCTACAGAAGCTTGTACCGAATGGGGAGTCTACGGCCTTGGATGGGCTTTTCAAAGAGGCAGCTGATTACATAGTCTGCTTAGAAATGCAAGTGAAAGCCATGCAGGTTATGGTCAAGGTATTATCAGATTCAAATGAATAAGAATAACAGTCCTTGTAATATCCATTTCTCCAAATGCAGTTTGGGAGTCCTATATACTTGTTTGCCACTAACTACCGTTGGTGATGTGGGTTTTTCTTTTATTTTTCAAATTCATTTCCTTCTTGGAACGGATTTTTAATTAAGTTCTTGTATGTTCTTTCGAGTTCAATGGGTTTATGGAGTTTTTGTGAATCTTTCTTCTCGTGTGCATTGTGCACATTGAAGAGTAGTTGTCGGCACTCAAATTGGATTGTGTCGATGTTTTCATTCATAATGTATTTTGATTTTGATTTTGATTTAATAGATTTGATGGTGTCTAGTGACATTTCGATATCATTAATTGGAGTCATAGTTTAAAAACTTGAAGCAAAAAAAAAAAAAAACTCAACTCATCATCTTAAAACTATTACAAGAATGCAGATTAGCATACTATTAATCTTATGTTTTAGTTGGAAGTTTAGCTTCATGAATATCTCCTAGGACAGCCAGCTTAGCATGTTTTATATAATGCTCGGGCCAAATATTCCATTGTTAGCTAAACCATTGATACGATGGGCCTCAATGTGGATAGCCTGTGAAACAAAAATAGCCTCACATTTATGTTGGAAACTACATAAACACTAAAAAAAGAATTAAGCAAAGTACATGCAATTGCACAACCAAGTTCAAATGAGAATAATTTGAATTTTACGTGGAAAATTTCTTTTGGTTAAAAAACCATAGCACAAAGTGACGAATAATGCATTAAGAAAGCAGAAATTAAAAGAAATAATAGCTTATCGATCCAAACAAGCATTGAATTTACTCCACAAGCCCTGACTAAACTATTCACACAACCTTAATTATTTTCAGATTTGTTTTTAGTTAAATGTGAACCATTTGTGTTTTTCCTTTCCTTTCCTTGATGGACATTTATTGTAGAGTCAGCATTTTTCCTACCATAATATGAACGGCTTGGATCACTAAACCATTGGCCCCTCTTGCACAGACCCAGAACCCAAAACCATACTATATTAACATTCGGCAACAGCTGTATCAATCTGTAGACACCCCACCCTAGCTATCATAATCAAGGACAATACGGACCATGATCAACTATACCCGAACCCGAAACCCCAATCCAAACCATACCCGAACCCGAAACCCTGATCCAAACCCTACCCGAACCCGAAACCCTAATCCAAGCCATAAGAACTTCCTAAAGCCAACTTAAAATCCTAATTCTAAGACCCGTTCGAGCCAAAACAGCCTAGAAATGCACCCGCCCGAGCCAAAAACTCAAGAAAAGACCACCGGACAAGCCACCATGAGGGACCACACGTTGGAAGCGTAGTGTATCGCCCACTCGACACCACCGCTCATTACGCGTGTGTCCTCCGAACAACAGCTATCCCTTAGCCCGAAAGTCAACTTTTCTCTGAATTTACCCTTCTAACCTTTACTATTTACCATTTTTCCAACCTCAAGAGCCAATGGGAATGCGCCACGTGGCACTTCTCTCTCCCCAACCACTCACAAGCTGCCATGTCATCTTTTAACCCTTACCTACCTACCATTTACCAAAGGACCATTGGAGAAGGCTATAAATAGCCCTCTCCTCCTCTTATTTCGAGAACAACAACACCTCATCTAAGAGAGAGTGAGAGAGAAAGAGAGTGAGGGAGAGAGTGAAAGAGAGGGAAGGAGCTTCCAAGCCTCCAAAGTTCTGATCCTTTAAGTCATCCCCTAAGCCTCCCCTCTTGACCTTTTCCACCTCTTTAGCCTAGCCCAGTTTGGTTATGGTCCGGTCCATGTGATGACCTATACGAGTTCAAAGCCAAAGATCCACTTATTTCATACATAGTCATGACATTTATTCCCTTCTCAACCCCCCTGCTCCTCTAGATTTCTAGTGAACATATGCTCTATGACTTATCGTACACCGAATCCTGTCATATCAGAAATTCCTAGCATTCTAGTCCACTTTTATTACTTCGTTTGCATAAGTATCATTACATTCGCTTTCTAGACACGCCGTTGGACGTATGCTTTGTAGCTTGCCGAAATCTCGGATCTTGCTACATCAAAAATCCGCGTATATGCCTAGTCCCATTTCGACCATAGTATCCATCGTCCCTTGAGATTGTTTTACCACACTAAGTAGAGACCGTACATTCATACGGGCAGAGAGGGTGCCTAACCCCTTTCCTCTTTCTAACCGAGGTCCCTTATCGAGAATCCCAGATCGTAAACCAGAAGTCAATCTAAGGTAGGAGAATCTTCGAATTTCCCCAACCTTACGTATTCCACGGTTCTAGCCAACCGCGGGATTCTAAGATCCATCGGCTAATGACGACTCCAATATCCACAAATCAGCCTAGTCACCTGATGTTTTGTTTAAACCAACATGATTTAAATGATATTTAAACTCGCAAGTATACGAATCAGATGTAGATATGGTACGTATTACAAGATCGTTCCCACAAGGACTGATCGTCACAACTCAAATTCACAATTCTTCTTAACTAATCCAACAAATAATGGAATGAACTACTAAGCACAATTCTAGGAAAAAATAATTAAGAACAGGGAAGAAAATTCAATCAGAGAGAGAGCACTAGGACTTTCGAATCCACCCTTAATTATCTTAATCTTTATTTAGTCTGTTGATTTACCCTAATCTAGATTGATATAACTTATTTAGAGAAAGCACAATCTGTGTCCTTAATTGGGCATACGGAATGTCTAATTCCTTTAAGCAATGCCATGAATAACTTATCCCATATCCTTGGTCGGGCATATGGGATGTACAGTTCATTAAAGCACCCTGTTTCCTCCTCTATAGGAACCTACTCTTGATCAAACACAAGCACCTAGAATAAGCATCCATACAACGTCCATATATAGACTCTGATCAAGTTTATAGATGGAGAAGTATAGAATTTGAACCCAATCAAGCACACTAGAGAAAAAACAAATCAATCTAGTTAAAGTAAAATCAACATAAACAAAGCATTATTTAAATTAGGAGCTTCATCTCAGCCCTAGCGAAGAAAATTAGAAATCCATGTGCTCAACTAGAAGGAAAAAATTAAAATTGATAAAGGAAAAAAAAAACATATGGAAATCTGAATCAGCCCTCCTTTCTTCCTCTCTCTCTCTCTTCCTTCTCTTTCTTCTCTTTATTCTCTCCCTTTCACTGGATCTAGAATCCCCTGTTTCTGAATGAATTTCCCACGTCCATAATTCCTCTTTATAGTTCTTTGGAGGTGAGTCGGTGGCAGTGCGTGTCGAGGACACCTGAGTGCAACTTTTCAGACCCAAGTTCGAGCTTCAAAACTCCACACTTTCCTCGCTCAAATTTCAAAAAAAATACCGTCCCTTAGCACACTTTTGGGTCCTCTACATGATGGACGGATCAGATCTTCCATTTGATCGAAGATGGTGAGCCACAAACGCCGCAAAAATTGGATTTCGCGGACGTGCGTAAGCCTACTCACGTCCTTCGCTGATGTGATCGGTGGGCTCCACAGAGATGCTTTCGGGGAAATCCATCCCGTCCATTAAGTTGCTCTTGAAATTTCGGTTAAGAGGGAACGATTTTGGTTCTCCGTTGATGCGGTCCAAAAAATTTCGATGTTGCAAAGAAGTCCACTTGTGGCCTCTGTACCGCACACGTGTACACGCATGGGCACAAAGTAACATCTTGGGTTTGACGTCTTCAAGCCCCTCTACAAGATAGACGGGTTGGATTGAGCGTACAGATGATGGATGGGGCCCACTTTCTTCCGCTCACAACGTGCGGATGCGAAAGCAAATGGATTGCTTCCGCTGTGACAATGGTGGGGCCCATTTTGATTTTATATTGAGAGATCCAATCCGTTCACCGAATTCATCTCGGAATTTCGGTCGAAAACACATGATTTTTCTCCATTTTGGTGTAGTACACAGAATATTTCTGTTCCACCGTTCAACCTGCGTTTGAAAGGTTAAAAACCAGTATTCACTGTCTTCTAAAATACCGCTGCCTAGGCCATGGTAATATGGGCCATTATGGTCTGATGGACGGTCTGGATCACGCATTTGGGCAATGTGTGGGGTCCACAACTGCATCCGATTCCCGGACGGCGTTAACGCTGTAACGGTGATTTCCATTTTTGAATTTTGAAAGAGAAAGAGTCGGGTCAGCGCTTGCGCTGACGGCCTCAGCCGTCCGATGCACGGCTCAGCTACATGTGTATGGTGTACACTCACCAAAGCTTGGGGTCCACTATAATGTTTATGAGAAATCTGCACCGTTCATCCTTTTTCCCATGTTATTTAACCCGTCAATACTCAGTTGAGGCAGTTTCAGATGTCAGGTGGGCCCCAAATTGGAGGTTAATGGGTTAATCTGTCCATTGGCCCACTTCCCGAGATCTTTAATGGATGCAATTTAATATGTACGGTTAATTTATGGCCCTCATCCCATGTATGAAGTTTCGAACTGATCGGATGGCGGGAACCATGTGATCTTGCATTCTGGACCCTTTTCGGGCCCCTTTGACTTGCTTTCCTCAGATCCCAGGCGTGTAAAATCTTCATTATTGGTTCTCTGGAGTCCATCCCGTGCTCTGGTGACTTTGGATCATAAAATCCATGCTTTTAATTCTCTTTTCAGTCTAACGCTCATTATTACGTCCTGCAATGAAAACATGATTAAAACACTCCATTAAGCCTTATCATGTACGTGAATTTAGGCAATTACTGGGTCTGATATGCAATATTCGACCCTGATCACAACCCCCACCATCATGCAATACCATATAAAACCAATGTGGGTGCCAATTTTCAATGTCTACACAATCATAATATCCTCGTTTAGGATACATGAGGTAGTATAATCAATTCCACAATTGTATCATTTGCTTTTGATCGGATGGTCACCACGAGATGGGTGGTACCGTGGTGGTTCCCACATTAGCGCATTTATAGGGCAATGGATGACAGTCCATTTAGTGGGGCCACCCATGGATGGACCACTAAGAAGATCCTAGCAGTCGGATGGTCTTTCAGGCATGGTATACGTGGATGGCTGCAAATTGATTAGCCATTTTTATTTTGAACCATCAATTTTCAGCCATCTGTTGAATGGTTGCGATTCTATGAGTAAGATGTTTAGATCACAGCCTTCAACGGTAGGGCACGTAGAATGGAAGGTCTGGGTCACCAAAATTGAGGGAATATATGAAATCGATCCTAGCCATCCAAAATTGAGGGCTCGTATGTGGGTCATGGATGAAAATTGACATTGGTCCTAAGATTCAACTGCCTCACCAAGTGACATTTTCTCGTTATATCTGCACCTTTGAAAAATCTTCTTTCTACCAGTCAATTTGATTGCAGCCAATGAATACTTTAGACGACCGAATTTGCATGATTTTTGGGTAATACACGATAAACACTGGGCCCCACAAATTGGGCATTTTGGATTAGGCAAACGGAAGCGGATTGGCTAGTGTACCATACATCATAGACCTGGTTGGTGTGGGTGCGTGTAGTGCGAAGACGAGCACTGCTGCTCCTCGAGCTCGAGTTGTACTAAAGGTTCAAAGGAGATCATAGTTACATGGCCCCCAAAATGATGTATTTATTACATCCACACCGTTCATTCATTTTACAAGATCATTTTAGATCATGAGCTAAAAAATGATTCATATCCAGATTTAAGTGGACCACACCAAAAATAGTAGTGGGGACAACGATTCTCACCATTAAAACAGGCCCACCATAATGTTTATTTTTCATCCAATCTTTTTATAAGGTCACAAACACCTGGATGAAGAGTAAAAACAAATATCATAGAAAGGGTTTCAATGGTAGAGTTCAATGCCCACTGCTTTTTGCAGTGTGGTCCACTTGATCCTTGGATATGTCTTATTTTTTTGGCTCAAGCATTACAACGAGCTCGTCAAATAGAAGGATAGTTGGGATATAACACATACCTCATGATGGGACCCAGGGAACCTACCTGGTGACATCAACACATATTGGTGGTGTGATAGCTAGGGGTGCACACGGGTCAGTTTGGTACGATTCTGGGGTAAATTGGAACCGAACCGTTCCTAACGGTTCTAGGATATTCGGAACCGGAATTGGAACCGGGCTATTAAAACTGGTTCCATTCTGGATCGGTTCCACGGTTCTGGGCCTTTTATAATCCAGCCCAATTATATGTTTTATTTTATAATTTAGCCCATGTCCATTCATGTTGTGATCCATTTGATGAATGGTTTAGATATTGTATAAGGTGTGCAAAAATACATTTATGGAAACAATCAAATAGTGCATTGTAAACCATACATCACGAGTCAAATATGGAAACAATCAAAGGGTTCCTGGTTCGATTCCACGGTTCGGTTCCACGGTTCGGTTCTACGGATGGGTTCACGGTTCAATTCGGTTCTACATACCCCCAAACCGAGAACCGAACCATTGTAATCGGTTTTTTTATTTTTGGAACCGGAACCAAAACCGGTGCACTCTAAAACCGGACCAAACCAAACCGTTTGGTAGGTTCCAGTCTAGTTCCACGGTTCTACTAGTTCCATGTGCACCCCTAATGACAGTCAATCTGCTTCCTATGCAAACGGAAGCAGTTTGGCTGGTGTACCACACACCAGCGATTTAGCTGGTGTGTTGATGTCAGCGAGTTATGTGGGTCCCATCATAAGGTATGTATTATCTCCAAACCGTCCATCAATTTGGGGAGCTCATATTAAGGCTTGAGCCGAAGAATAAGATAGATCTAAAGATCAAGTCGACCACAATGCAAAAGGCAATGTGAGATTGAACGTTTACCATTGAAACCCTTTTTGGGGTCACAGAAGTTTTGGATCAATATGATATTTATTTTTCCTCTTCATCCAGGTCTTTGTGACCTTATGAACAAATTGGATGGAAAATAAACGTTATGGTGGGCCCTATGAATGTTTTAACAGTGAAAATCATTATCCCTTGCTATTATTTGTGGTGTGGTCCAATTGAGATGTGGATATGGTTCATTTTTTGGCTCATGCTCTAAAATGATGTCAATAAATGGATAAAGGGTGTGGATGTAATAAATACATCATTTTCGGGGCCATGTAACTTTGATCTCCTTTGAACCAGTGGTACAACTCCGAGCTCGAGGAGCGTTAGTGCTCATCTATATCGGTGGTGTGTGGTACGCCAGCCCATCGGACGCGGATTGCATCCTACCCCCGCCCGGATGGTAATCCATCCATGCAGGGCTCTGTGGAGCCACCGTGATGTAAGTGTTTTATCCACGCCGTTTAGCTCTTTTCTCAAATCATTTAAAGATATGATCCAAAAAATTAGGCAGGTCTACAGCTCCAATGGACCACACTAAAGGAAGCTAAATCGATAATGACATCTACCGTTAAAACCTTTATAAGGGCCACCGTTATGTTTTTTTACCATCCAACATTTTCATAAGATCATGTAGATGTGGATGAAGTGAAAACACAAATATTGACTTGATCCGAAAGCTCCTAAGAAATTTTGAATGGTGGACGTTCAATTCCCATTTTGTGGTCCACTTAAGACTTGGACCTGCATCGTTTTTTGGATCATATCTTAAACTGATCTGAGACAAGAGATGAACGGCATGGATAAAATACTTACATTAAGGTGGTCCCCACAGAGCAGTGCCCGGACGAATTACCGTCCGAGCAGGGGTAGGACGCAATCTGCGTCCCTAACCCATCCGTTTCTGATGCAAACGTCTTCCTTTAAGAAGCGGATTGGCTAGTGTACCACACACCACCGACTTAACTAGTGTGTTTACGTGTCATGCATAAGATGAGTGCTGACTCTCCTCCAGCTCAGGGTTGTATCATGTATGAGCCCCACATACATCCACATTATTCATTCATTTGGCGAGATCATTTTAGGACATGATCCCAAAAATATTCATATCCAAAGATTAAGTGAACCACA
Organism: Magnolia changhungtana; assembly: GCA_030180095.1. Taxonomy (NCBI): domain Eukaryota; kingdom Viridiplantae; phylum Streptophyta; class Magnoliopsida; order Magnoliales; family Magnoliaceae; genus Magnolia; species Magnolia changhungtana. The sequence continues at coordinate 1,815,643 of JASAUF010000540.1, read as the reverse complement.
CCAGAAATGGCAGTGAAGAGAATGATTCTCATTATTAGTAACGCCCACCATAATTTTTATTTTCCATCCAATCCGTTAATAAGGTCACATTGACATGGATGAAGAGGAAAAACAAATATCATATTGATCCAAAACTGCTGTGACCCCCTAAAGGCTTTCAATGGTAAACATTAAATCCCCCGCTGCTTTTTGCAGTATGGTCCACTTGATCGTTGGATTTGTCTTATCTTTCGGCTCAACCTTTAAAACAAGCTCGCCAAATGGATGGACGATATATATACATAACACATACCTCATGGTGGGACCTAAAGAACTTGGTGACGTCAACACATCAGCTGGTTCAGTGGTGTGTGGTACACTAGCCAATCCACTTCCCTTCCTTTTATGGGTAAGTGCCTACAGCTTGTTTAGTTACTCCAGACATTTCTAAAATAAGTTAAGTAACGAAAATTCTCGTGTATGATGAACAGGGTTTAGATTAGCTAAGTTCATAGCGTGGCCTATCTACAATTAGTATAAATCATAATTTTGTCCTAATCACTATAGTTATTTGATTCTTAGGTAAAATGGATAAATTGGTCGATTTGGTTTGTGTACATGGGATAATTAAGATCTAAACAATTAGTTATCTTAGCTTTATGCATATCTTCATTAAGTTGTGATTATCTTAATTAATTAGCAGTGGTTCGTCTAAATCTGTGCCCTAAATGAATAGATCTCAAGGATAGACCTAATATTTAGGTGATCGGGCGTATTCGATAGTTTTAATGACGTCTAATTGAATTTGTACGGTTCTTTTAATGGTAACACTTGAGTTTTCGTTAGCATCGCAAATTTAAGAATACTAAATGATATATTAAAATAATTCTAACGAGAAACTTCACAAGGACTTTTGAAATCCTAAGAGGCGAAAATCTAGACTGTTACATCCTCCTCCTTACATTTTTATCAATTATCAGGACGCGTTCCACTCCACACATTTTCAATATATTCACAACACCATCAATCCCACCCCAAATTCGGGAACCTGACTTACAAAATTTTCAGCCACTGAATCCGGTGCCGACAGACTCCGTAAGATCCCACTCTCAGCTCCCAGCTCCCATACGCCAAGTTCCAATCCTGGGATCATACGTGGAAGATTTTCATGGTGATTTTATTTTTTATTTTTTATAAATGAGCATAACTACAAGTGTACCTAAGTCACAAAACATCAACACCACATATCTACTAACATAATCTTTGAGTACAGCGTTAAAAGGAAAATATATGATATAACAAAACTCTAAAAGATTAGGCACATGCTCATGTCTCAATGTTGTTGCGTTCTAGCATAACCTACACATAAAGAACGTGCGTAAGCTTACTACAAAACCTAGAGAGCACGTGCATGTGTGCGCAATGCATATATCAAGTATACAAATGTCAGAGTAAGCGAAAATGATAGATGCCAAACTGGCAAATCCATAAATGCTATCAGCCATACCCAAGTTAAGTGATGCAAGGGCCTATATGGCCAAATATCATATGCTAATGAAGCAATATACATGCTAATCCTCTACAAGTCCACATATCAGAATAGTTCTTAATTAGATCATCAGTAGGGTTTAATACACTTCCGACATTAGCTGCCGCCCGTCGTGCATAAGACCAAGCGAATGTAAAAGACCTCACTATATGCCTTGTCAATGGTACACAAAAAACCACCTGGCCCGTCGATAGAGAACTCATTTCACGAGCTCGTCAAACTCAACCTAACATATAGCCATCTGCACCCGGGCGGGTAAGGCCATACCTCATTTCAACCAACCATAACACAGTGGTAGACATGGCCTACTGGCATCCAACCATTGTGCGCTTGTAAATTCACTCAGTCTAGACGTTAAAGCATCCTACGGGTATCAAAGGGTTTAGGGACTTTCACCCAAGGATGCCTGTGATGCCATGTATCCTCAATAGTTTTCTGGTGTTCATAAAATTATCTGTCAACCACAACAAGGCTATGGTACCACCTTCTTGATGTTGCTAGGGAGTAGATGTAATGTGTCACACATAGTGCACAATGCATGAATCACAATATCCAAGACATGCATTGAAATTACATGTACGACAACCTTATCTCATATAGAGTCCCCTAAGTGTCTCAAGCCAAAGGGCATATGCTATGAACAATTGTCATTCACAACAAGCATACAAATGATGTGTGTGGGTATATAATTGAGTAAGATATCCATTACACTAAGTGTGCTATTAGTGTGTTTTATCAGGCCAAGCACACTTTAATTAAGTTTTCTATTATCTTTATTTTGTAACTTTCTCTCTTATATTTTTTTAACCTAGTTACCTACTCGTAATCTTAAACTCCTTGAAGTAAGGTTATGATTGTATTTCATTTATTTATTGTATTTTATTTTATCTTGCTTATTTACCTACCTAGAGCCACTTGAATCTATGGAGTAAGGCTAGAAAAATATTTAATTTTGCCAACTCGACTCTTTGTAGATTGTGTGAAGCATAACTAGATATATAAAGTCATAATTTTACTAAATCTCCATAAAATCATAAAGTACAAATTGCATGTCATACATGCAAAATAGTGTATCTAACCCCTTCCTCTTCTCTCACAAAGACCCCTATTTAGCATCTACGATCAAAATATTAGTCGTGAGAGTCACTTGAGTTGAGAAATCTCACAATTCTTTAACTTATAAGTGATTCTACAGTTTCTAACAAACTGCAGATTTTAAGTTTCATTTAGCTAATAACAACTTCAAAAATTAAATACATTTTTATGCGTAAGTCAATATCACACTCCATATATGCAACACAACCAAACAACAAAAGCTATTAGGCAGTGTCATAGACATTTTATTTGTTAAGATCTTCTATGACATTTCTACATATTTTTTCAGGATCTCCCACCTCTTATACATATTATTATGTGATATTAAAGTAAGGGTTTTCAAAATCCTAACGGAGTTTCTCTCTTCTTTCTTCATTCTGGAGCGGCCGCTGGATTCACATTTCATCAACAACCTATTGTATTCCAACGACATCAACACAACAACCTAATTGTAATTCCCGCAATCACATCCATTGGATCTATAAATCGATCATCCTAGTGCAGTTCTTGTCATTGGAGCCCTTTACAACCAATTTCTTCATCATCATCTAATGATGGGTTTAGACAATGAGAAGGAAAAAAGATGCATATATTGCAGCTTGTAGCTATGATATTGATTGCGGTAATTGGAGTTACAGGTTGGGGTTTCAATGGTGCAACTAACATTGAGAAGAAGGAAAAAGGAAATAAGAGAAAGAGATGCATTAGCACTGTCTTGTTTAGCAATGGTGGTAGGGTGGCTATTGGCTGTGAAAAGAAATGGAGAGAGACGTAGGCTAACATTTTGACCACAACTCTAAAACCATGTTAAATTACAAAAGATTATGTTATGTATACTATCCCTGGTTTATTTTATTAAAATTTATTAGGAATAACAAAAATATATAATAGAAGTGAGAGATCCCAACAAAGATTTGCCATACCTTATCAGATAAATATCTTAACAAAAAAAAAAATATCATAATCTAATAATATCATCCTAATTTATTATAATCAAATCAAACATGTTTAATTACTTAACTAAGTAAACATTTATTTGATGGTCGCAAAAAATACTAACCAATCTTACTTTTGGGGTATAAGACCCAACTTGCCTAACCCAACGCTGTGTGGGCACACCGTGATATCTGTTTTGTTCTGTCCATTTGTTTCATCAGTCTTGAAGTAGGAAACAGCCCGAATGGAGGCATCCGCCGTTGAAATCTTCCTGGTCGATGGTGATGTTTGGATGCCTTCGATAAGGTGATTTTGACCTCCGTGGAGAACATATATGACCCCAGGAAGGTTTAACGGTAGGCGTTCAATCCTCACTCGTGTGGCCCACTTGGGTTTGGGATCTTAATATTATATATCGTGTCCTAAAATGAGCTGACAAAGCTGATGAACGGAGTGGATATAACACAAGCATCGTAGTTGGCTCGTTACAGCCTTACAGGCAAAAGTCGCGTCCTTCAGGTACGGGTAACAGTTTCTCAATGCCCGAGTATCAAGTGCCATACACTGATAGAATATCAAATGACTCTCTTCTTGTTCTTCTTCCTATGTAGTTTTTAAAGTGGAAGATTTCCAAACGGATCTCCCTCAATCATGCCTCGATATGAACTGTTCCCTTGCATTTTCTGCCAGAAAGGTTGGTTTTCTGTCTCTCTTCCATGCTTATAGATTAATGGGGTTTTTTCCTTTTCTGTAAGATACAGCTAAAAATCTATCTGGGTTTGAATTTTTGTTGGATTTTTTATTTTTTATTTTTTTTGTAATTTTTTTAATGGTGGATCTTGCTTAAATCGGTTGTCTGGCAAATGCATTTTTCTTGCTTTTGGTTTCATAGATTTTCTGATGCTGTATTGGATGTCAGATTGTCGGGTTCTCAGAAACTGGAAAAGTGAAACGTTTTTCTTTTTTCCTGAATATGGATCTGAAGACTTTTTGGTTATTATTATTATTATTGTTATTTTAGGATGTTTGGATATTGGGTTGTGTTTATGCTGATTTTGGAGAGATGGGTTTTCGAGATATTACCTTGGTGGGTTTCTCTTAGATTTATCTATTTTCTGCAGTAGTGTATATGGGATGAAAAATACAAAATGGTTGGCTTGAATTGTCGCAGTCTGGTTCCGGCAGTTTTATGTACTGGTAGGGCTCATATTTCAGTGATGCAGACCGTTCATCTTGTGTGTTATGGGCCGTAGTTGGGCCTACTGATGGATGACTGAAAGGCCCTAGGACTGATGGAACACATCAAGTAAGGCTATTAAACCATTGGGATTGTAACATTCCACCACACTCCGCCGCCAACATCTGTAGCGGCACTCACTGTGGCCTTTTTTCCAGGTAGCCCTTTGCACTCATGGCAGCTGCAGTCTGGTTGTCTAGGTAGCCCTCTCCATGTTGTGGTGACTTTCACTCTTGTCCAAGTTGCCCTTCCCACAGGTCACCCCTTCTGTGACTTGAACATAGGACATGGCGCCAAAGCCCTAGGACTAATGGAACACATCAAATTAGGTTAATAGTGTACATGTGTTACATTAGATAACCACCCACCTCTCCAACGTTATCTTGTTGGTTGAATTAGAAACTGATTTGAATATTTGAATTTTGGTTGCTTTTATTTAGGAGGATTAGTAGCCTCATTTGAATATTTGAATTTAAGTCCCTTATATTTAGGAAGATTAGCAACTTTATTTGAATTTGAATGGTCTTTTCTAAATGGTAGGAAATAATCTATAAATTATGTGGTTTTGATTGGAAAATGAAAATGAAGAATTATCCACCAATCGAATGCTTGTTGTTGTTCAATGCGGGAGATTTCCATATGACGGTTGAAAGGCCTCATCTGTGATGCTGGCCAGATGAGAGTGCTGGTGATTCAGTCTGGGGATTGTGTAACACCTTATATTTAACTTATAAAAAATTATGATGATTTTATTAATTTAGGAACCGAAAACCTTAAAAATAAGAATAGCAAGCCCCAAGCTTAGTGACCCACTCATCACTCAAATAACAGGCACAACATTACAAGCATCAAAGAAATATATAAAACCAAGGACATAAGTATGTCATTAAGCATATAACTGCAAAGTCCTCCAATTCCCCCAGAGGTCCGCCTTTGAGATCCCATTGTATTTCGGCTTCAAGATTGTTCAACTAATTATTATATGGGGAATTCTTCTTTTAATAGCCTTTGTCGATGATGTTGTCCTAAAATACTCTAGCATTTCTCTCCAACCACTTGCTCCATGATATCCCCAAAAAAACGCATCTTCTAAATGGATTGCTTACCACCTTGGAGGGCTTACCAAGCCATTCAACCATGACCTTTCCAATTGAGATATTGAATGGCCATATTTCCCAAACATCTCCATAATGCATTTGGCTCCTTCCCCACTTACTCAACAACAAATTTTTTTTTTTTTTCCTCTCACATTATTGTCAATTCCAAGGTCCCCTTCCCTCATAATCTTTTCCACCTTATCCCAAAAATTTGTTTCCTTCCTCTCTTCCTTCCCATAGATTTTTTTTTTTGAAGGTGCTCAATCTTTTGATGCCACCACCACTGGGATTTTGAATAGGGATAGAAAGTAGACCGGAATGTTTGACAGAGCGGCCTTGATAAGGGTAATGCTTCCCCTAAAAAAGAGATAATGACCTTTCCATCTAGCCCTGTTCAGCTATTGTGTTAAAAAAGGATGCCATGTTCAGCTTACCTCTTGGGGGAGCCCCAAATATGGTTTTTTTTTTTTTTTTTCCAATTCTTTCAACGATCGGGTTCCAAAAGAATGCTATGTTCGGCTTAACTCTAAGGGGAGCCCTGTATATGTACAAGGGAGATTCATGTGATTGTAGCTATCCTACTCGCCAAAAGCTTTCTTTCTTCCTCTTCAACCGCCACCTTGGCCATAGCATTTTTTTAAAGATTAACCCAGAGATCCGACATTGCATCAAAACACCTAAGGGTACCTTGTAGGTTCCTCACTTGTTCCACTAGTACCTCACATGACAAAAGAGTGTCATTTGCAAATTATAATTGTGAGATATCTAACTCCACTTCTCCTATTCGAGAACCTCTAATCAAGCCAATCTCCGAAGCTCTAGTTATGGGTAGACTTAGACCTTCCATCATTGAAAAAAGGAGAGGTGACAAAGGGTCCCCTTGTCAAAGACCTCTAGAACTAGGAAAGAAGTGAGCTGACGACCCATCTACTAGAATTAAGAATGATTCCATGAGATATATTTTTTATCCAACCAATATACTTCACAACAAATCTATTTTGCTTAGAGCATAAGCCAAAAAGTTTCAATCTATGCCTTTTCCATATCAATCTTGCACAAGATTCCCGCCTTGCCACCTTTATCCCTAGAATTAGTAAGCTCATTTGCCTCTAAAATTCCATCCAAAGGCTACTGAAGTATTTAGACCTATCTTTTATAAAAGCCATTTGGATTTGTGAGATCATTGACTCCAATACTTTGCGCAATCCGATTGAGAGTACTTAAGCTAAAATCTTATGACATCTGCTCACCAAACTAATAGGTCTAAATACGTTCTCTATCATGACTTCACTTTTGGCATGAGAGTAATAAACGTTGAGTTTAGACCCTTGCTTAGTTTGGATCTATGGTGAAACTCTCCAAAAAAGAAGAAGAAGAAGAAGAAAGAAGCTTACCATGATATTCGTTTTGATGATATCACAACACTTTTGAAGGAAAGTTATCACGAAGCCATATGGTCCCAGCACTTTGTCCGTATCCATGTCAAACACCACTTTCCTCACTTCTTCCTCTTCAAAGCTTCTAACTTTTCCACCACCCCATGGGCAATGAGAGAAACACCATCCAATTACAGATGATGGCAACCTTCTTTTGAATGCAATTTCGTATAATAATCAATGATTGCATCTCTAACATGAAAGTGGTCTTCAACTAGTAGAGGTGATTGGAAGTAAATATGGTATTCAAGAAGAGAGTGGGTGGGTGAAGGGCTCGTCCTTATACAGGGCCTCGGGGATCTGGAAGGTGGTCGGCAGAGTAGCGAACATGTTCAAGGAGGGGGTCCGGCTCTCTTGTGGTGACGAGCATAGAATTTGGTTTTGGCGGGACTTGTGGTACGATGAGAGACCCTTTTGGAAGAGTTTATGATGATTACTTCCTTGGCTTTGGATTGGGATTGTTCCTGTTGTGCGTTGTTTTTTCATCTTCGAAGACACCATAGTTTGGTCCCCTCGTTGCAGGAGGAACTTGATAGATGAGGAAGCGGAGGAGTTCATCCAGCTTTTGGAAGGCTTCATCAAGCTAAACCATCCTTAGATATGGGGGACTCAATAGTGTGGTCTAAGGCCAAGTCCGACAAGTTTTCTGTTCGATTCTTCTATAGGATGTTCACCGATATCTCTTTGGGTGGGGCGTGTGACCATACTTTCCACGTATGGCCCTCCCAAGGTGGCAGCTTTTACCCAGTTAATGGAAGGAAATAAGGTGCTCACAATCGACAATTTATAAAAGAGATCATTGGCGATTCTTAATGGACGCATCATGTGTTTGAAGGATGTGGTGTCAGTGAACCATTTGTTCATTCACTGTGCATTTGCTCAGAAGGTGTGGTATAGGTTTCTTGCCCATTTCGGGACTTCTTGGGTGATACTTGGGTCTATTGATGGGATCTTTCTTGCTTGGCATGGGGAGGTGTTGGTAGTAGTGGAAGGGTGATATGGAGGTTTGTTTTGTTGGCAGTCATCTAGGCTTTGTGGGGGGAAAGAAAACTGATCATTCCGTGATAAGAGCAGGTTGCATAGGATTAAGTTTGAAAGAGCAAAGTTAGATGGTGTATATTGGGTCAATTGTATAAATGCTTTTAACCATAGTGATTGGTTTGGGTTGGCAGGGTTGTAATTGTTGTTCTTTGCCTTTTGTGGCATTATTTCAATAAAAGTTCTTTTACCTTTCTAAAAAAAAGAAAAAAAAAAAAAAAGGAAAAGAAAAAGGAAAAGGAAAAAGCAAGAACCAGCGCATTGTTCGAAACTAACTTATGAATTTTATTCATTTGCTATCTCATGGAAAAAAAGATCAGTTTTGTCACCTTTAAAAAAAAAAAAAAAAACCCAAGTCGCTCTTGATTTTTGCATCAACACAGCTTCCTCTCTCCACTTTGAGACATTCTATTCCGATAGCTACATTCTCATCTACACAAACTTTCCTCCTCTTCCCTATCTGTGGATTCGATTCAGCTTAGAAGCTCCTCTTTCTTCATCCCGGCTTGATCAAACCTAGCTTTGCTCCTTTCTCTAACTTTCAACTTAATATACTTCAGTTTTTTAAAGCATCTGTATCTTGCCTAACTTCTACCTCACATTCTTGCAATTTCTTAAATGCATCCCTCCTTCAATCACCAATTGTCAAATCTAAACAGAAAGGCCCCATAGAGATACCTGCTGAATCCAAACAAATGGGCACATGATTGGATGCCGGTCTCGGAGGTACTGATTAAACCACACCAAAAAGTGCCTCTCCCAATCCGCTGATATAACAAATCTGCCCAGTTTACACATAATTATTCTTTCTTGTTTGTTTGATCACGGTTAACACTCCCCAGTCATAGGGAGGTCAATCAACCTACTCAATGGAATCTGCAAATTTCCTCATCAATGTAGTCAAGCTGCTGCCCAATTTTTTTGTAAGAGAATCTTATCATATTAAAGTCTCCCCAACAACCCACGGAATATATTATCCCTATTAGTTCATTCCAAAATTGCGGCCTTAAACTTGGGTTACTTGAACCATAGACTGCTGTCAGCACCCATATGAATCTTCGCCAATTATCCTACAAACGGTTGACACTAAAAAAAGATCCAAATATGGTTCTCCTCCACCCTGATTCTATCCTTGTTCCACATCACAATGATCCCCCCTGATAGCCTAAATGCCGGCAAAAACCCATGCCCCTTGTTTATGCAATTCCACAATCCATCAATCATAGCATCAGTCCCTATCTAAAGCTTCTTCTCTTGCGGCAATATGATGCCAGCGTTCCTTCTAAACAGATCTCTAACCGGAAGCCTATGATTAGGGTGACCATGTCCTCTAAAATTCCATGACACTATCTTCATTGTGCAGCTGATTTACCCCGTTTCCCTCCCTTCCTCCTTGATCTCAGCTTTGATCCAACTGATTTTGCTGCCTTCTCATAATTCACCAAGCAATTCACTTGTGGACGTGTCTTAATTGCAATTAAAATTCTTAATTGTCTAACTCAAAAAGTTTCAATACATGCCACATGATGCTGGTAGTTCAGGAGAGGCTGGAGCTCGGCATCCAACGAGAAGCAGATCGTCTGGAAGGCAATCCGACAATAGTAGAGGCTACTCTATCTCCAGGGGAGTAGCCACATATAGTAGAATTTCTTCTGGGGTAGGGGTTTCAAAGCATAGTTCTGAGAAGGGTGACGGTGATGATGGAGAATCTTCGAAGCGGGGGAAGAATAATAAAGGCAAAGGGGTGAAAGGGGATGAGGACACTTCTTTTCTCGGGTACAAATGAGAGTGGAATCAGGTAGCAGGGAGACGAGGCAATAGAGTCTCCGTCCAGAAGGTTCTCTAGAACCCCATTACAGTAGCACTGACCTTCTTCGTTTTTGAGTACCCGGTAGGTTGGCTCCCAATCAATTTCTCTCGTGTTTGGGAGGGCAGGACAAGTAGCGGAGGTGGTCATCCCCAGATGCCAGAACACAAGGGTTCTGAGAGGGTTCTCTTTTGTTAGGATGCGAAGGAAGGAGGAGGTCCAAGAAGAAATAGATACCCTCAATGGTGAGAGTTTTGGTGGAAGAAGGATGCTTGTCCAAAAGGCTAAGTATGGTCCCGAGACTGCTATTAGGGAGGCAAAAGCTAAGAAGGCAAGGAAGGTTGGCATTCGAAAACTAGGTCAAGTTCTGAGGAATTGGGGTGGTAAGGGAGATGTGGTGCAGGGTAAGGAGCAGGAAGAAATGAAAGCCGAAGGTGATGCTATAGAGGGAGACAAAATAGAGAGACCTCAATCCTTTAAGGAGGTCCCGTCGTGGAAGGAGTGTAATCCTCAGGTGGAGGAAGGGTCTTGTTGCATTAAAATAGAGGAGGAACCAATCCAAGAGAGTAGGATAATTTGGAGGAAGCATTCTTCAGTTGGTCCTGTAGTGTACGTTGATTCGGCGATGGTGGAGATAGCTAGGCCTTCCTTTCAGTGGTCGGTGATTGCTATCACCCGGGAAGAGGCTCGTCTTTCCCAGTTGAGGGTTTGACTGAGGGCATGCTGTATACTTGAGGAGTGCACCTATAGGATCAAGCCCATCTCGGCATAGGAGGTTTGGATCTCAGCAAAGCCAGAGAGTAACATTGACTAGATGGTCATGGCGGGGGCGATTTTCAAAGTCAACCCTACCCTCTCTATTCACAGATGGGAGGAGGGCTCTATCCTAGGCAGCGAACTAGCATGGTTTTTGTTCTCGGGTATCCCTCTTAAGCTGTGGAATGAGGAGGTTCTTATGGCTATTGGGGGCTGTACGGGGAGGTCCAAGCTATCAACGAGGAGTCGGAAGTTGGAGAGGATGTTAGTGCAACTCGCTTGTGCATTAGGTCCAAGCTTCAAGAGCTTGTTTACTAGTGTGTATGGCCCATGTAGACCGAACAAAAGAAGAGATTTTTTAAAGGAGTTGGGATCAATTCCTGCTAGGTGGTCAAGTCCTTGGTGCTTAGGGGGAGACTTTAACGTCATTCGGTTTAGCCATGAGAAGACTAGTGGATCCTGTATAACAAGAAGTTTGAGGGATTTTTCTATTTGGATTGAATAGGAAGAGTTGGTGGACATTCCAATGTCAGGAGCCCTGTTTATGTGGTCAAACGATCGCTTGATGTCGCGTCTTGATAGATTCCTGGTATTTGCAGAATGGATTGCTAAGTTCCCTATGACTCAAATCCAAGGTCTTCCCAGAACGCTTTCATATCATCGTCCTATCTTGCTACAGATCCCAAAGGAAAGTCGGGGCCCAAAACCGTTCATATTTGAGTTAATGTGGGTGGAGGTTGACGGCTTCAGAGACCTTGTGGAAGGTTGGTGGAACTCCTTCATTATGGAAGGTAAAGCAGGTTCTAAGTTGCACAAGAAGCCGAAGCTCCTCAAGGGGAAGTTAAAAGAATGGAACAAACAAGTTTTTGGGGCCAGAGAAGTTAAGGCAGCCGAGTTGCTAGAGCAAATTCATTCCATTGATGTTAAAGAGGAAGGGGGCGAGGTCTCTACTGAGGAGATTAAGACTCGAGGGAAGCAGAGTACTATAAATTTTTAAAAGAGAGAAATCAAATGGAGGCAGCATTCGTGGGCGATGTGGTTGAAAGAATGGGATAAAAATACTAGATTCTTTCACAATGTTGTGTCGGCGAGAGCTAGATATAATTGGATCTTGTCTCTTGTGGTTGAAGGTGAAATGCTTGATAAGAAGGAAGATATATGCGAGGTTATAGTAGGTTTCTACAGTAGGTTTTTTTACTTCAAACTGATGGTCCTGCGCGAGACTAGACTTTCTGGACTTCAACAGATTTTCAGAAGAGGAGGCGTTAGCCCTAGATATTCAATTTTCCGAAGAAGAGATTAAAGAAGCAGTGTTTAGCATGGGGAGGGATAAATCTCCTGGACCTGATGGGTTTCTCATAGGTTTTTTCCAGGCTTTCTAGAGTTTGGTGAAGAGAGACTTGTTGGATTTCATTAAGGAATTCTTTCTGGAGGGGTCCCTCTCGTCGGAATTAGGGGCCTCTTTTATTGCACTCATTCTTAAGGTGATGGGAGTTGAAGAACTCAAGGATTTCCGTCTTATCAGCCTTCTCAGAAGGCCGTATAAAATCCTAGCCAAAGCCCTAGGGTCCGATTTAAGAAGGTTGTAGGCAAAGTGATCTCTTCGAACCAGGGGACCTTCGTTGAAGGTATGTAGATTACAGATATGGCTTTGATTGTGCATGAGTGTATTGACGCAAGGTACAAGCAGAAAAAGGCGGGGGTGGTGTGCAAGCTAGATGTGGTGAAGGCTTATGACCTTGTTGAATGGGACTTCTTGGATTATACGCTGGGTTGGATGGGTTGTGGTTCAAATGGAGGAAGTGGATTCATACTTGTGTTGGATCCCCTTCGTTTGTGGTCCTAGTCAATGGCTCTCCCAAAGCCTTTAGGGGCTTTCGGCGAGGGAACCCTTTGTCCCCATATCTCTTCCTAGTGATAGCAAAGGCCTTTGGTTGTATGCTAGCCAAAGCCCAAGCAGTTGGGTTCTTCTTGGGTTTTTCGGTGGGTACTATGTCGGTCCCAGTTTCTCATATTTAGTTTGCAAATGACACCTTGGTCTTCTGTGAGGCAGACAGTGCAATGGTAGAAGACTTATGGAAAGTGATCATTTGTTTTGAAGTGATTTCTGGCTGAAAATTAACGTGGCGAAAAGTGAGCTCCTGGGTATTCATCTTTCAGAGGCAGAGTTAGATCAGTTGGCGGCTTCCTTCGGGTGCAAGGCTAGGTGCTTCCCTTATGTTTACCTCGGGCTTCCTCTGTGTAGGGAAACCGGCATCCCATATTTGGGATAAGGTGGTAGAGAGAATTGAGAGTATCTTGTGCAAGTGGAGAGGTCGTTACTTATCATTAGGGGGTCGCATTACCTTGATTAAGACAACCTTCTCTAATAGGCCCCTCTACTTCACGTCTCTATTTAGATGTTCACAAGTCGTGCTAGTCAGATTGGAGAATCTGAGGAGAGACTTCTTGTGAAAGGGATCCGATGAAGGTTTCAAGTTTCATCTTTTAAAATGGGAAGATGCTTGTAAACCTGTTGAGCAAGGTGGAGTTGGTTTGCTCCTGCTTGAGTACATGAATTCGACTTTATTGGGCAAATGACTTTGGAGGTTCGGAACCGAGGAAGGTTGTATGTGGCGAGACATTATCTCTTATAAGTATGACTCTTCTATGGGGGGATGGGAAACAAAGAGCTTCACTCTCTATAGGGCTTCTCAAGTTTGGAAGTTAATTATGTCGATTCGAGATACGTTTTGGTAAGGTGTAATGTTCTCAGTGGGTGACGGTTCTAAGATGCGGTTTTGGGATGATTGTTGGTGTGGTGAGGATCCGCTCCGCACCGATTTTCTAGTTTTAGCGAGCCTTGCATCTCGCCCTGACTTGTTGTGGCTGATTGTTACTCCGAGATTGGGTCTTCAAGGACTCCACCCTGCAGGAGGACCTCACAGATGACAAGACAACGGATTTTATTACTTTACTGAGTTGTCGGAGGGGGGGGGGGGTCGTCCAGCCACAAGACGATTTTAATTCTATTGTGTGGAAGTTTCATAGCTCAGGCCAATTTTCAATCAAGTCGTTCTACAAGCTGCTTACTTCTTACGTGTTTGGTTAGTCGGAGCGGTTTTCCTTTCAATTTTGGTCTTATGGGGCTCACCCCAAGTAGTTGTTTTTGCTTGGCTTGTGAGGAGAAAGAAGGTCTTGACGATCGACAATTTGCAGAAGAGGAATATGGTGAATAGATTACTTCTCTTGGATTTGCCTTTCTCCTCCAATTCAGTGAATAGATTATCCAGTTCATAGTTTTCTTCGTCGAATGACAGTCCAAGCATGCAGCTCATATTCCCATCTGGCTGAGCTCTGCATTTCTCATTCATGATTGAGGCTTCCTCTAATTTCTTATTTAAATTCTGTTCTCCAACCATTATAGCTTCCTTTAGACCATCCGCATCTCCTTGTTTCTTCACCCACTTCATCTTAGCCTTGACCACGGGACCAACCAAAAGTGGCGAATCTCTTTGGAAGAAGTGTCGGAAGATAAAAAAGAGGACAACACTAATACGAGGCTGGCTATGGGGTTACTTGGTGAATTCCTTCAAGGCGATAGGCATGGCTCCTCTGCCAATTATGCTCTGAGTTACCCCTGTGCTTCCTCTCTGTTGTCTTTCACTCTTGAACTTCCCGTGCTTGGATTGCTCCTTATTGATAGTCGGGCTTATCTCCCTTGTGCAATCCTTGCCTATCAAAAGTCCTACTGATCTTGTGTCTACACATGTATGAAGCACCCTAGCCATCCCTTTTGTGTATGCCACATGCCTTCGCAAAGTCAAACATTGGAACGGCCTCTCTTGAGATGACTAACTCATTCAAGTCTTCTTGCATTCTCACTCTGGCTTTGTCTTGTAAGTTATCTCACAATACGAGTTGTGGAGATAAATCAAGAATAAACGGGAGTTGGGGAGTCGCAATCTCTTCTTAAAAGGGATTATGTCAGCATGCAATATCTCCTCGCCACCATTGCTTCTAGCATGAGAACAACACGTGCCCTCCCCTACTTGACATGCGTCCTCCCCACCTAATGCAACACTTGTTGAGGAGCCTTTACTTTCTTGATTCTCATTAATGCCTTCACCAACTTTATCACAACTCAATAACATTTCATTCGTTTGTTTCTCCAAGTGGCAACCATCGTCAACACAAATCTATCATCATGCTCGGAAGTTCACATGCGTGGGTCGTGTGGCCCATCTGCACCATCTAAGGGCTGTAATCATGCCCCACGTTCAGCACACTTTATGTTCATGTGGGTCCACCACATGCGGCCCACTTGATCAAGCCATTTTATACCGTCAATCATTGGAGACAACGTATTCCGTAACGGTAACGATGGTCGTAATGGCCACCACCGTTACCTTTACGATACGGGGCATAACAGCTATTATGGCCCCGTAAAAACCTATATCTGCCTCGTAATGTTGAGTAAAAAGTATAAAAAACTTGTATATATTCCATAATAGACCATTATGGGGCTATTATGGCCTTTATAGGGGATGTAACGGCAATTATAAGTCATTTTTTTTTCCATAACGGCTGTTACAGCCGTTACGACCCCATAACGTGTAATGGTTGCTACCGTTACCTTTACGTAACGGCCTTTACGGCACACCATGATTGGAGACCACTCGATCATGTGACTATAGGCTTGGCAAGGCCATGGGAGTCTAGTGGAGGGATGAGTATTCCCAAGTTATACCGTTTGATAGTTATTCATTTGAGAAACTATATTATACTAGATGATGCTTATTGTGGGTTTTAGTATTCCTCATCATGGCGTCCTGTTTGGTGCTCATATTCCTTCATTGACATTGTCTGTGGTTCATGTTAATGACAAAATCCTTATCTCGTGAGATGAATCCTGCGTTAGAGATTGGAGTTGGATAGTATTGTCCACGTGGTAGCCATCCAAACATGATCCACAACCATCTGGAACCCACTAGCCATGTCAGCCCTGTTCCCCATTCTCTTGTGCCGCTGGTCGTCACCATCCTCTGTCGCCGGTCATGAATCACAACGTTCTCCTCCTGATTCTAACGACATTTCAGATTCCAATTTCCAACCCTCTAGTTGACCTTTCTCCTTTGGGATTTTCACTGAATACTTGTGCACTTACAAGTCTTACACTGAGTTTCTGAACTTGAGATGTCGCTTTACTATGCTAGCTTGAAAGTTGGAGCAGCGCATGCACATTATCATTGAGGTGAAAACGAGCAAGAAGATTGTAAATAACAAATATAAGAATAAAGATAAAATAAAATAAAATAAACGAAGAAGAGTTAGAACTTATTTACTCATTGCCTGGTATACTCCCCATCTAACATGTTACAATCAATTCTGAATTTCTGATTAATGAAGGATATTACTACGCACATGCTTACACACACACACACACATGCATCCGTATATAGTACATACATATATACATTGTATTTGAGATTCAATTCAAAGTTTGGTGTTACTTATCAAGGTTTGATGAGCCCACATGCACGTATCACCCTACCCATCTAGACGCCAATACGGTTGCCAATATAGCACGTGTTTGCAAGAACATGGGTGGGCCACACTGGGTTGCCATCTATTTGTTTCATGTACTATTGCCCAATGATTAAGTGCACCTGCCTATTTTTTTTGCCAGGGCATCCACACAGCGCCTCCAACCCAATGGACTGCTCCATTCTTTCATACTTGGGCCATATTGGCATGTCTGCTGGCATGTAGATGGGTAAGGCTATACATTTATGTGGGCCCTAAAAGTACAAACATCATTGCTTAAGTACACCCTGAAAATATTGGTACTAATCATCTACAGACTTCAGCTATACATGCTGGTGGAAGTGAAGCTTCTTGCTCAGTGGAGGGATCTTCCGGTGCATTTTTAGTTATCTTTGCATCCCATGGTTAGTTAATTTCCCACGTGTGAATGCGGGATTTCAGTTTTACTTGATGGTGTTTTAGAGTCTGTTTTGGGTAGGGGATCCTACCAAATCAGTACTAAGCCTAATCTTGATTTTGGTAGGTCCCATGCCCTCCACATCTGATTCGTTGCTCTAAACTGTCACTTTCCTTTGCATAAATACAATTAACGAAGTTTTAGAAAAAACTTGAACCGCTGCTAAAGCGTCTCTTAATCATAGCGAATCCAATGTGGAGGGCAATGGGGCCTGTCAAAAATCCAGATTAGACTTTATCCTGATTATGCGGGATTCCCCACACAAACGGAACCTTAAATTTTAACACCTTTTAGTATTCTCTCACTTATATTCCGAAATCTTCATCAATGCTTTATTGGCAGCTTTTGGGCCCTGGCTTCATGTTTACAAAGGTGAGTTACATTCCGTTACTATTTGGGCGAAATCCCCTACATCGAGAATTGTTTAGATGTAGTTGCCATGTGGCAAACTAAAAGGGTACTGTCGAGGTCTATCTTTGATAATCTAGTGATTGTTACAAAATACCTTCTTCTTTTTTTAAAAAAAAACACATGCACTCACACACTCACGCACTCACACCACAATGGGTACTCGAACCCATAACCTCGTGTTGAAACTCTTGTGAATCTACCACTGAGGCATGAATCAGGACCCACCTTTTCTTTATTCCATTGTTTTTGTTGGTTTCATTTCCTCAAATTAGAAATAGCACGAGCCATGCTTGCTGATATTTGATTGAGTGGCTATTTGATCATCAGCAATTGAACTCTTGCACGCACAGAGTGCACATATGGTTTTTTTTGTGTTTGACTTCAGGCATCTCTCTCCTCCACACACTAATATGCATTTCTGTTTTATTTTTATTTTTATGTGTTGTTACATTCTGGAAAGGGGCGCGCCCAGGTGGTACCGGACAGAATTGGGGCCCATGTGATGTATTCATGACATCTGACATGTCCATCAGATGCATGGCGTCAAGTTACCCCAGTGATCCAAAGTCCAAACATGAGCCCAATCCAAAACTCAAGAGGGCCACAACATGGCATTGATTTGAATTGGGGCCCCACTGTGTGGTGTATCTGCAATCCATTCCATTCAGAGTCTCAGACCCTTCATCTGGTATGGATGAAGGGTCAGGCCCAAAATCAGGCTGTTTTGCCACTCAGGTAGGCCTGGTGCAAATACAAGCTGGGTGTTCCCTTGGATCTTTTTCCATGTGGTGTGCCCCATCTGAGTGTTGGATTGGTTCATTTTTTATACCTGGGGTTAATATGAGCTCATGCATCTGGTGGATGGGTTGGATGTCCTGTATAAATCACATGGACCACACATATTCCCTGTACCACTGTAAGCTGGAGTGCACCTCTTCTGGAAATATCAGGCCTATTATCATATCTAGCCATCATTGTAGCATTTTGTCACTTTCAACTGTGCTTTCTCTGTTTCATATCTCGTCTACGTATAGTTTTGTGCTCCACATGATAATTCTGTTTTCTGGGGCATTATCTTTCCTCTTTTGCCTATTGTGGTCCTTTGGAAAATGGTCCACTGTACCTCATAGATTCCCAACCGTACCACTAGAAGCCTTCCAAGTTTCGTTTAATAATAAATGGAAAAAGGACCTGAAACCGTGTGTTCGTGGGCCTTTGTATAAATAACATTGTGGATGTTATCATTAATATAGATGTGACTTGCGATTTCTAAGACTGGTTTGGTTATGGGTTATTAGATGTAAATATTATGTTAATTTTCCAATACAATTTCTAAGATTTATTGTAATTTTATTGGGTAGCTATATATTGTGTCAGACCTCAGTCCACCAAAAGAAACACTAGCTTCTTCTTTTTAATCTCTAGTTCCCAAAATCACATGTTATCGGATCCAACTCCCGGGATTTCTCTCCAAAGATTCAACAGTGGATTGTCATCATGTCATGGGTTGAACATATGTCACATTACAGTCCAACAATTCAATGATTGTTCTTGTTTGAAGTTTCTCTCTTTTCGATCTGTGTCCAGGCAGTACCTTGGATATCTTATGTTATATTTTGAATCATATGGTGTCTTCCGATCTACTCTATGCTGTCAAATGCAGGAGTAGGTCGTGGGCATTGAAATTTTTGAGGGAATATATTCACATCCTGGATTGAGGACACCGGCTGAGTGTGTCTGTGGAAAGGTTGGTTCCTCGATCCTCATGATTCAGTTGATGTGAACATTGAACATACTCTTTAAAAAATCTGGGGCAAGCTCGTAATGTCAGCTGTGTCCGAACTGATAGGTTGAGGCGAATGGTCATAGAGAATGCTGAAGCCAGTTTAGAAGTCCTCATTGCTGACCCAGGGAATTATAGGGTCCTACATGTTGGAGAACATACAGTTTTCTGACGTACAGGATTCCTTGTGTGACCCATGGGTGATGATCCAGCCCATTGATCAGATGGGCCCACTGTGGATGAGGGAATACCCAAACTAATCTCCCCAAGGCCTAATCCTTTGATTAGTGGCCTACAAGAAGATATTATTAGGAAAAGAAAAGGAAAAAGTCCACATTCAACTAGAAGAACTTCAAAGACCAAGTGTTAGGATCTTCCATCTAAGAGGGATTTGGGGCATCCTCTGTCCACAGTGATCAATGGTCTGGATCACATGCACAAAGTCCTTCATGTCAGAAAGCTGTATGTTCTTTTGATGAGTGACCCCGTAATTTCCTCATGCATTTAATTACTTAAGAATTGTCATTGTTCAGGTTACAGTTGCTCAAGCATCCGATTGGCACGTTCATCAGCACAGAAGTGGGCAAGCTACAAAAGAAAGTTGACTCTCTTTCGTGGCCACACTCAGAATTTAAGAGTCGGGAGCTGGCTTATGATGAGTATGTTGTTTAGTCATCTTCTCTGTTCTTTGTTGGCATTGTTTTTCCATCATGAAAATTGTTATGATTAAGGGTTCAGTACTGTTGGATTTGCTGCTCCAAAACTATGTTGGTTTGAGATTCTTTTCGCCCCAGAAACTACTAATTGGTGTTCACCAGTTTGAGCAGAAATATCTTAGGCTGTGTTTGGATGCACAAGCGCATTGAATTGCAAACATGCAGTGTGATAAAGTGGAAATGGCTTAATGAGAAAGTAGCCCTCAAATTCCGGTTATGTTTCTTGAAGTCTAACTAGAAAGTAGTGTAAATGCAATTTTGAGCCTAGACCCTCAAAAATGCAATTTTGAGACTAGCAATTGCAATTCAATTCGATAGTGCATCCGAATGCATCTTTGATGTTCATCGTAAAGGTCCGTTTTGGACACACTTGCGTGAAAGGGGGTTTCCTCAAAATGGGGTGTGAAGCCTGCTTTTATGGTCAACTTAACGTAAACATTTTAGCACCTATTTTGTCGAGTAGGATGGTGAAATGGGGTTAGACCTTGTTCCCTTCTGGTGGTATAATGACCATATCACATGCTCATTATGTGTGTGGCCATCATCATACAGGTGCACAAATCATGACATTGCCTTTTGTATTGCACTCATGTTGCCCTTTCTTCCGACAATCAGTTATTCATCCCTTCCCATCGCTATTTCCCGTGCAGAAGCCTTGTCAATGGTAAATCTTCTCCATCAAATGCCCCAACCCTTTCACACATAAAAAAGGACCTGTTTATGAATGCCGTCTCCTAAATTCAGGCATCAAAGCTTAGGCTTGCAGCTACCTCGTCAGTCTAGCCCAGTGTTACCTAAATCACCAAACTCCCTATGTTTTCCATTCAGAGTCGACGATCTGGATTATGGGTCTTTATCAATCTGGTCCATTATTTTTAGCTATACTCTCACCATTGATTAAGTCATACTGCAAGTTAAATTTACAATGTAGAGATTTATACTTCGATTTTTTTAGTAGCATGCATATAATATAATACTATGAATTCGGTGTATATAATAATAATATTCATATATGAAAGTATATTGCATTCACCTAGTGTATGTATTGCAGCAACCCACACGATCCTAGTGTACCGCGTACCAATTCCTGTACCATGTACCGAAGTTACCGACGATCCAGGTAACCTTGGTCTAGCCTTTCATGTTCGGGTCATTTAGATCTGAGAAATCGATTCATATAGGCAGCTGATTGTGTGAAAGAGCTTCTTTAGGGTTCAAGGGCACGTGCAACAGGGTACTTACAAGCATGACGAATGCCCTTTCTATAGGCCGAATGGTGCCAAACAGGCTTCCAAGGCAACATAGGACTCTTTTCAACTTCTTCATTTTGAGAATTTCATCCCTTTGGTTGTGTTACCACCCACCTTGAGTTTAATCTAATTCAAGTTAAATCCATCTCATCTCTTGGAATTCACAGGTAGGCCATCTTGAAATTCAAATGAGAGTAATCATTGCGTCGACATCTGGTCGGCCATGTGCGTAGAACGCGGCAGCTTTCATTCAGGTCCTTGCCTTTGAGACACTGGCGGTGGCGTCATTGTAACCCTATCTCAAATAAACCACTTCTTGGGCTCGCGCATGGGCCATTATTCGGTGGCCACTATCAATGCTTTCTTGGAGTTTTCTTGATGCTGACCCGTTGTCATCTAATCGCCAAACCGGGGCCAGATTAGCTGATGAAAGCAACGCGATTAGTGTCCAGCCTTTTCTATAACTAATAGTATAATGTAAGTAGCTGTCTCACCCAGTAGCAGTTCTCATTAGCAGCCAAACAGATACTTATCAAGATCTTAAATTGCTATTTATTAATTTGGTGGACCGTGTTTAGCCTGTTGATCTTTTTGACTAATCACCCAACGCTATCGTCTTAAAAGTCGGTGGCCAGATTGATCGTTTTCTTTGACCAGTTATAATCTACATTCAAGTAGTTCTATTTGAAAACCGTAATCAAGTTTCTCTTCTTATTTTAGAGATGCTCCAGTGCTCTTACTTGCTATGGGACACTTAAACAATTCAATCCATTGATCTAGACTGTCCATTAGGCCCAAATCACATTTCATGGGCTATCATGCAAATGTCACACCAATCTGAAAATCGTAACCATCTGATCAATAGCCTCTAATATGAATGGTCAAGATCAACAATCGATCCATCTATTTTATGGTTCCCATCATATATTACTTGTGATTATGAAGAATTACTTCTGTTAGACAATCCTAACCATACCTTCCATGGATTGGAAAAAGGATAGCTGCAAAAGATAAGGCCAAATTAAAGATGGACTTTCTCATCTGAATGGTCTTATTTTTGCATCGTAGCCATTGAAACTATTCTAGATTTAATGGACAGCTAAGATCAGTCTATTGAACTGTCCAAATTACCTGATACAAGTAGGAGTACTATAACTTACAGTGCTCTGAGTTCGCATTGGAGAATTTCTCAATTTATACCCCTCTCTTTCTTATCTGTTCTCTCTTTTTGTACGGTCACTGGTCTGATATTACAGCTTACCTACCGAAAAATACAGATTTAAACACACCATAGAATGAGGTAATGATCACGTACGTTCCTGCCTATGTGAGTTCCCATACGAGTCAGGTTCTGTGGGGCCTACCGTGATGTGTGCATGGAATCCAAACCGTTCATCAGTTGTGCTGTCTTAGTTTTTCTGTACAGCCTGAAAATCAGGCTGACCCAAAACTCTGGTTGGCCACACCACAGGGAACAATGTGAAATCACACCTAAAACCTTTGAATTCATGTTGTTGTGGTCCATCTGAGTTATGGAATGGACTGATTTTTGGGTGCCTTCTTCACCCAAGTTGGATGTGTCTGATGACTGGTTTTGATTATATATGGTACAAAACATTGGGCCCCACATAATCTGCCGCATTGGTCCCTACGTGCGGCCCACCTGAGTATTGGATTCGGAGAAATCAACGTAATGGGCCTCTCTGATGGATGGGTTGGATATCGTACACGTGTGGTGGTGTTGCCTTGTGCACGCGTGCGGGCTGGAAATGGAAAAAAGAAATTATTATTTGGTGGAGTGTGATGAATGGTATGCATGCACCTAGAAATTGCGCACGTGGCAAACATGGAATTGAAATAAAAATTATACCAAATTATGGGTCCCACTAGATGTATCATGAAGCTAAAAATTAAGATTATTTAATTATCTAGCTATCAGATCGGCGGACATTTATTGTACGGTTAAAAATGAAAATATCCAATGGTCCTATTTCAACAAACTAAGTGTACACGAATCAGAGGTTAAGATTATTCAACTACTCTGATTTTGTAATGCTACACCATTGACCCTGGGTTCCATAATCTAGTCGGTTTAATTTGACTTAAATCATGACACGATGAAATTTCTGAATGCCTGTTTATCAAGCGTCGTACACTAGCAGAGTATCAAATCACAACTTCCATTGGAGAATACGTTTTATGTCAGCAATGAAAAAACAAATAAAGCACGATTCGCGGAGCTGATTTTGTTGTTTCAACGAATATTATTTTGAGGTCTACAGAAGAATGTGCTCTCATCTTCGTTTATTTAAATAACAGCAGCTCATCTGCCGTCCATTTCATATATTCGTCAATACAAACTCCCCAAGTTGTGGGCCCGGTTGCCATAGGGAACTGATCAACGGATTTATGTTATCTGATTCTGGGTTTTGGATGCCACAGCCGTCCATTTGATCTCCTTCCTGGATGGTTAGGATCATCATCAGATCAGTGTGGTTTTATGATTACATCTTCATCCACAAAGGGCTATGACTTCCCAATCTAAGGTGAATGAGTTGCCACAGTTTAGCAAAAGGGCAAGGGAAGCACACCATATGGTAGGCCCACTTGATGAACGGACGTACATCTTGACTCCCAGGCCTTGAACGCTGAGCTGGTCTGTTGACTTTCAGTTTTCTCGTGTTTGGCTGCACAAATTCAATCCTGACAGACTCAAGAAGCTGTCTGGTATGATTGCAAATGCCCCAAAATTCCCTCTTTGGGGTCTTCCTATGACCATTAAAGTAGGTTTTATGGCCGTTGGTTTTGATCTCTATAAAGAGTCACTGAGACACATGATCCCTTACAAGTGGGTCCATGGTTTGTTAATCCGAACGGTTGAGATGACAGACCCACCAAATGGAGGATACCCCAAATAACAATGGTTCACAGAAAGTGGGAAATAGGCTAAAGATGGAATGGTTGGTATCTTTGGATTGGGGTGAATTATTGGTGCAATCCCATTACATGGTGGGACCATCGTTTCAACAGTTTGGATCACCAAAATGGCCCCATGTGCACACAATCACATATTTTATATGATTAATTTGCTCAGCTTGGTTTATAAATGGAGGTAAATTAGAAATGGAATTGGAGGTAAATGAATTGAAAGTAAATGACTTATTTGCTTATGTTTGGATGGGAGTAAAGGAGAGGAATTGAAATGCCTAGAAAATCTTCAATATATTCCAAAGAGTATATGTAATATTTATCTGATACTGAAGAGAATGATGGTAATAAGCCAATTGAAATATATACTTTAACAACAAAAAAATAATAATAATAAATATAAAAAAATAAAAGAGAAAATTTTGAGCCTTAGGTGGGCCACAAATGTAAGGATCACAAACAAATGTGGTCAATTTTTTTAACTGTCTATTTAGATGGCCAACCTTTGGATGGTTTGGATCATCTATTGGTGTGATTTCATGGATGTAATCGGTGGTTGAATTGTTTTAAAGTATCATTAAAGTGTCACATGTACGGTGGACATGTGTACCGTAACACCTTTGTTTACTCGTGCAACTATCCAAGGGAGTTTAAAAAGGTATTTTACCCGATTTATTTCTAAATTCTCTCTCATAAAGGGGATTTCATTTGCGGGGCCATTTAATGTGCCACATGTGCGGTGGACATCTATTGGTGTGATTTTATGGATGTAGTCGGTGGTTGAATTGTTTCTGAGTATCATTAATGTGCCACATGTATGGTGCACATGTGCGCAACACCTTTGTTAACTCGTGCGACTCTCTAAGGAAGTTCAAAAAGGCATTTTACCCAATTTATTTCCAAATTCTCTCTCACAAAGGGTATTTCATTCGCTGGACCAATTACTCTCATTTTATTCTGTTTACATACATTTACTCCCATCCAAACATACCTCAATTGACATTTACTCCCAAATGTCCCCTTATATTTATTACCATTTACTCTAATCCAAATGGATCCTAATGTGTAGTGTCCAATAATTCTAAAGTTATAGAAAAATGAAAACTATTGGCTCATCATGATCTCTAATATTTACCTTATGTGTATGTCTAATGCCAAATCAATGGACCATCTCTTCACCCATTAATCGTTCTTGAGCCAATGGTGGAATATATTTCTAAGAAGATTCAATTTAGCCTGCCTGGTCTATTTCCCTCGCTATTAGAGATCTTTTATTCAGCATGAAATGTGCTTTTCATAAGTAAAGGTTTCATAGAGACCATATAATATTGGGCAGCTTGTAGGTGATTTGGGGAGAAAGAAATGAAAGGTGCTTCCAAAGTGATAGCATCCAGAAGAGTGGGCCACAAGCAGTAATTTTCTTGTAATTGATTAGGCCGCAGGTCTTGGTTGCTTTGAAAAGATGTATTTTTTTTTTAATTTTTTTTTTCTATTTCATGTTGTTCTTGACCATTTCAGCGATTCTTTTTTCTATTTGAATAAAAGCTATTGTTACTTTAAAAAAAAAAAACAAAAAACAAAAAACAAAAAAAAACACCCCAGATCCAAGTGGACTCAGGCAAGTCATGTTGGACTCATCCAAGCCGTCCGAGTCTTAAAACCATGGCCGCATATTGTCTCGATGCAAATAGTCAAAGGTAAAGTGCTATCACATGATTATGCCTCTACCGAAAATCAGACCAATTGGATATTTAGGTGGGCCAACAAAGAGGACTACATATCATATATGCACTATACGTGAGAACATGTCACACGTGCCAGGATATTAAAAAAATCATCAATCTTAAGTGCACCTACGTGATTATACTTCTACAGAAATCAGACCCACCGTATATTCAGGTGGGCCATTGGAGAGACCCAAATCTAATTTATAATTCAAATTTTAAATTTAACGGTCCATGAAACATTCTAAGACAGATAGCATGCCCTGATACACATGTTCCCTACAATGCACATGGATTACACGTCCGTACACGTGATTGAGAGAATGTGATTACACATGCACCGGAGATCCCGGTTCATCACACGTGCATACACGTGATTGCATGCACGTACAGACGCTGACTATGTGTGAAACATGCAATGCTTGAGATGCTCGTGTCATGCATCTACCCTTCATCATGAAACATACACATCATGTGGGGTCGTGATGCACGTGGAGAGAGCGAGAGAGAGCGTGTGTACGTGTGTTTTGTGGATAAAGATCCATTACTTCCAAACAAAGTCTCTCTTAATGTCTTAATCATGTACTTAATATCTGAACACGAGCTTTGCTAATTCCACACGCGTGTGAAATTAGCTAACACGCATGCATCTATATATGCCAGCATGGCACACAGGTGAAACATCCAAGCCATCCATCATGTGGGCCCCACCATGTAATGTTAGTTGGAAAAGATAGAATGTGGTTCAACTTGGTAGATGTGCCATGACAAGCAGATGGGTTAGATGTATTTACAGCCGTATATTTTTTCAGTTGATTGTGGACCAATCTGATGAATGGCTTGGATGGAGAACCCGTGTGCCACGCTGGCATATGTGGGGCGTGTGCATTAGATGACTTGTGCACGCGTGTGGGCATATAAAGAAAAGAGGAAAAGGTGCAAAAACTCCTTTGAGATTTACTTTCTTATCCTTATTTATATAATAATAATATAAAAAAAGGTGGGCCCTCGTTTGGGTGCATGACGACAACATTATCTAGAAGGGAATCATATCTGACGTACGAAAGTGGTGACCTCCAACGATCAAGCGCTCACATTATTTAATGAAATTCATAGAATAAAAATATTCAGATTTCCCATTGTTTGATGATTCTAGCCAACCAAACCAACTTGAAAAATCTTTATAAAAAAAAAAAAAAAACCTTTCAGCCCATCCAAACACTAACCATCTGCAGGGGACTGATATCATACATCCCTTTGTATGACAACCAACTTCCAATTATATGAATGAGACGTTGGGTTCGGATCATTGTTTGAAAATGAATGAAATTGGCCAGTCGGGTCATGTACGTAAATATCTAATCCGTCCAACAGTTTATTCCTGGCACGAGGATCACCTTATATAAAAATCAGCCCCATTCGCTCATCATGGTCATGATACTTGTGTTTTGTTATTTTTTGATGACTAGTTTTTTATTTACTATGGTGTGTCCCACCTGATGAGTGGATGGGTCTCATTTTTGAATGAGATGATAATCATGGTAAGGATAATTTATTGGACAGATTAGATGTCATACATACATCATAGGTTGGAAGTTATCTGCTGGGTGTACGACAACTTACTGTCCAACTGGTTGGATGAGACCATTTCTAATATTTAAAATTTATAAATATTATACAAGTAATATCGATTTGTGCTGAGTCAAGTCTTGTTTTACCGAGTGTTTTTTTTAATGGCACAAATTTTAAAAACTACCAATTCCAGCAACCGTTTTTTCACTTCCATTTAATATAGCTAGGACCATCCGACCGTTGGTTTAACAATTGTGGCCCATCCATCATAGGGTCCAGCAAATGGGCAGTTGGGTCCACCTCCCATTCTGTCAGGAGTACGACAAGAGACATCAGCTGTATGCAAATACCCTTATAATCTAAGCATGAGATGAGAGACAATTCAAAATTCGAATTTGAAATTTCGGTCTCACTCAAATCCCACGTATCGGATGGCTAGGATTTGGACTGCATGCGAATTAGCAATACATGATAAAACCATGTGTATGGTGCAACTTCCCACCAATTACAAGACCTCTTTAAAATTTGAATATCATAGAATTTAACTAAAAACAAGCTCTAAAATAGATTGATTTTAATGAGGGGTGGCCCCTCATGTGATGGGTGCAACACGCGTCAACGGTCAGGTCCATTCATCGAGTGACCCACCTATTTATGTTGAATTTAGATTGTTGGACTTTTTCCTAACCACCCATTTTGTTCTCATACAAGTTTGATTTGCTGAATCAGCAGACCAACATTAATTTTTTTGTCAATGACATGTTCACTATCTTCTCTACCTAATGAATGGCCTGGATCTTTGACACATGATCTTCCCACTCACATAATGGGCCCTCATTGAATCTAGACATGATTTTGAAATTAGTTAAAAAGCTAAGAAGGGGTGGGCCACCTTTGATTCCATCTTCCACCTACCAAAAATAATATTAAAAAAATAAAAGAAGAAAAGCTAATACAAGGCAACCCTCCAAAACCAACGTCTCATCGAGACTATAACAGTACCCCCCTAAAAAAGCATGTTTAGTTGTCCTTTGCATTTATTATGATTATTTTCCTTTTGAGATATAGAAGATCGAAGGTGTGGAGTCAAAATTACAGTCATTTTTTCATCTATTATTTGCTATTTTCTTTATTATAGGAAATTTCCGTATTATCTCAGCACAAATTTTGAGTGTTTGGATGTATGCTAAAAACCACAATTTAGATGGACCACAATTTAGAAAGAGGGGTGATGTTTTGATGACCATTTTTTATACACTAGAAATAGGTTCTTCTAAACTATTGCCCATGTGGGGCCCGCCATATTGTGGCGCATGACATCCAACATGCGCATCGAGTGAGCCTAACATGATGATGGGGTGCTGCAAAAATTAAGCTTATGCAATCATTAAGTAGGCCCCAGTGTTGAAAACTATGGATAACCGGCTTCACTTATGGTCATCCAATTTTATCATGGTGGCTACTCCATTAGGTTTGGTGGGGTATGGAACTACTTTAGTTGTACATAGCTAATGAAAGTTAGGATTAGCCTCAGGCTTCTCTCCACCATTGGCTTTTGGATAAGAACACGGTGTGTATCAATGGATCTCTTCTCCACCTAAGTTAAAGACATACATTCAAGTAGTATCCCATGTGATGTGTCATCAACTTACTTTCTAGGGCATCCAACTTTCATGGTGGGTAGATGATCTTTTAGACAAGTTGGATTCCATTCACATATCTTAGTGGGGTCCACTGGCTAACTCTCCCTTGGATTGGGCCCAAAGGTGACTATGATTAGGCAAGGCACCTGCAAACCGAATGTGGGAAAATCTTTTAGTTGTCAATGTTCAAATGGAACATGTCCATTCAAGTGCCGGGACCGTTCAATCCAATCAATCTCGATAGACCGATGGCTCAAGATGAGTCCTCCCGAGTAATTCCAAATCAATGATTGCTTCGACTACGTATCTATGTGGTTTCATTTATATGGCCGTTCCTTGGATCTTACTTCTCATGAAGAATATTAGAATTGGGCTAGTATTTCTTGAAGAATAATTAAATTTTATTTGATAGATACATTGAATTTTCCAAGGAAATGTAGGTTTCAAGCATTGTTCTTTTTTAAGAAAATGCTAGGATGAAAATCTTGAAAAATGCAAAAACCAACAAAAAATGTAGGTATGTTTTTTAATCAGAAAATTACTAACCCAATCAATGGCTTATCAAGGCGATTATATGGAATTGGTTTGAGAGAATAATCAACCACACTGAAAAGATGGCCTAGATAAAAAAGAGCAAGATACTTTCTTTTTTTTTGGTCAGTAAATGGTTCAAATCATTTTATTGATATGGTTTGGCCCACATCAGTAGCTTGACCAAATCCAAGTCTAGCACTACAGGCATTCCAGCAACAGTAAAGAAAGCGGCGGTACACCGACGCACCGATTTAGGCAGACAAAACCATGTAAATATTTCCAACAGTAGTTCCAATCCAGAAAATATTTTCTATATTACAGTTCTTACTATTGGATAGTGACCCCATCATAATATCCCACTATATGGTGTTCATTGATTGGTACCATTTATTGGGCCAGCTATTTCATAGAGTCATTTGAATCTCCAACTGCATATGATGCTTGATACATACTCACATGCATACGGCATACATGAACTCAAAATAAACAGAAATTGTGAAACTGTCTTTGTCGCCAAGTTACATTCAAGAAATAGTTCTAGCCTCTGATTCCCTCGTGGACACCTGTTTGTTGAAATAAGATCATTGGATCTTATTCACTTTTAACCACCCAATAAATGTCCAGATAATCAAATAAGTATCACCTTTTGGTTTTGTAATACATTTAAAATTTTCTTAGATTCCACATGTAATTTCTAAGTAATTATAAGTAATTGTCGTATCATCCATCACACTCTGATAGAATAGTAAATATCAAATCATTCTAGTCATCAGATCAAAGGCATGCGGTGGGGCCATCTTAAAAAAGAGTGGGGGAATCTGTGATGTGTAACTCTCTCCTACTCATCCAGTAGATGGGTCGTCCTTTTCAGCCTAGATCCCAAAATCGAGCTTGAAAAGGTTCTATACGGTCAAGCTCATGGGACCTCCCCATGAGGTCGAGCTGTGTGGGCCCCACCATGATGTATGTCGAATATCAACACCGTACATTTGATGGTCCCCTTTAAATTACAGGATATGCCAAAAATCAGCCGTATACGGAACTCCGGAGGGCCATACTGTCTAAAATCATGTGAAGACATGCCTGAAATATATAAAAGCACCTAGTGGGGCTCACCTGAAATTTGGATGCGTCTGAAACATGGTCTGAATCCTCATCCAAGTGGGAGACACATAATGGATGGGCTGGATTTGTGAACCACATCTCGGTGGGTCCAGAAAATAATTATGAATGTTTTAATGGAGGGTAACCCCTCTCAACTTTTGTATGTGGTGTGGCCTGAAAGTCACAGATTGACTTGATTTTTAAGGCCTGGGCCCACCATGGAATGGTGCATTTGACTGACGGGTAGATGTTCGACATGCATCATGGTGGGGCCCACACAGCTCGACCTCATGGGGAGTTCCCATGCGCTCGACCGTATAGAACCTTTTATATATATATATATATATATATATATATATATATATATATATATATATATATATATATATATATATATATATATATATATCCACCCCAAGGGGGAAAAATGGAGGAAGTCAGGGAGGATGACACTCGCCATAGAAACTTTCAGGTCATTACAAGACTTAGATGGGCCACATCATGTGATTATATAGGTTTTACGCATGATTGTAGCTTCTTGTGGTGTGGTCCACCTGAGGTTTTGATCTAGATGATTATTGATGCCTGCAGTGAACATAAGAAGGTGCACCAGATGCATGGTTTGGATGCCACGGAAACATCATAGATAGGCCCACACCGGTTGGACTTCTGAACCCATATGATCATCTCCAGTCTAAAAAATGCTAAACATAAAACAACGGTCTTCATTCAATGGCAAGAATCACTGATTGGACCCTTCTAGCTAATCCAATCACCATAATCTTTAGAATTATGACCATCCATCATTCACTAACTGGACCACCGAGACGATTGCCACATGTACAACCGTGCTGCTTGAGATGTAAGCCAACCAAACCCTCAACCCATTTCATGCTAGCGTTTGGTTGTCAGCAATCCAATCCATTTGGGTCCACGGTATATCAAAAAAATATCGTGACCGTACTATATATATTATTTAAAAATAAAAATAAAAACCTCGGATACGATAGACTGCAGATTTCTAGAGAGAAGACTCATGACAGCAGTCAAAACTAGGGTTTGGCAATACAGCTTGACTTTGAGAGAGGGAGTAGGAATTTTGAAATCTTCAAGAAATGAAAACAAGAACATTAGTTATTGTATTTTGTCTCATTTGGTGTTCCTAAACTTCTACCACAAGCAATATATTCAGTCAACGGTCGCAGAAAATAATATATAATTATTATTATTTAAAATAAAAACTCCACTAACTTATAATTATAAAATGAAAATATAATAAAATGTGACCCGTTTAGCTAGAACCCACCACACGCTAACCCCATCTTTCCCGCCAAAGTGGCACGTATAGTAGGAAATCCTCTGCAACACCGGCTCTTGCATGCAGGATGTAAAATACTCATGCTGTTTGTGGCAACCATATTGTATATGTGAAATCCAGTCCATCCATCAGGTGCAGTACTAGATGCTATGTCCTACGGATAAAAATCAGATGATTTATAACTCAGGTGGACCACACCACAGGGAACAGTAAGAAGGGGATGCCAATCATAGGTTTGTGTGTGAGCCCACTATAGACCTTTTCATCAGGTGTAACTCACCTGGATGAAGGAAATAGACGGTGTGGCAAGCCAGGGTTGGTGAACTTAGGCGGTAATTTTTTATTTTTTATTTTTTGGCTTATTTGATCTTTTGTATGGACGGTGAAGACGAAGTTCTGATGGAAGGAGTGATTTTCACACATGCAGGATGGTGGGCCCAAAGAGCTTGAGTGTTTTACTGCTACGAAAAGCAGGTGTTGTAGACGATTCATACTCATCACTCGAAAAAGAAGAAGGGCGCCGCGATAATGAGTAGATTAGTGGGGCCCACCGTTTGCATGGTATGGATGTTATACGCAACTACGGAGTTGGTGGGAATTTTTTTCTTTTTATAAAGGTTAGTAGAAATTTTTTTTTTTACACCAACCAGTGGGCAAAAGCTGAGAAAAATACAAAGGATACGGAGAAAAAAGATAGAGAAAAATGATAAAAACCTTCGTACCTGGGCTACAGCCTACAAACTAGGAAAAGGTCATGTCTAGGGAACGGATTAGGTGTGGCTCTGGCCTCACCCAAGACGGTGGGTACCTTACTGTCGGGCCCACCTGGTGATCGGTGCTCTGCGGGCCCCACCATGATGTATATGTTTCATCGTTTCGTTGATGCTGTTCATCCATTTTTACATATCATTTTAGATCATATTAGGGCTTGATCCCAAAATAGAGAGGGATATAAATCTCAGGTGGACTACACCACATGAAAACAATAGTGATTGGAATCCACCATTAAAATCCTCCTAAGGCCCACTGTACTGTTTATTTGACATCCAATCGGTTGATTAGGTCGTTAGACCTAGATGAAGGGAAAAAAACAAAGATGAGCTTGATCCAAAACTTTTATGACCCCCAAAAAGTTTTTAATTGTCTACGTTCATTCAACACTGTTTCCTATAATGTGGTTCATTTAAGATTTTGATATACCTATTTTTTTGTCTTATACCATAAAATGATCTAGAAAAATAAATGGACGGCATGGATGAAACACATACATCATAGTGGGGCTACAGAGCACCAACCACCAGCCATTGGCTGGTGGCATGGGGAGTAGCCAAACCGTTTCCTGTATTCTATACCCACGCTGTCTATCCGTTTTTCCCTATCATTTCATGCCACGGGTCCAAAAATGAAGCAGATCTAATTCTAGGTTAACCATACCATAAGGAAACCTTATCCAGGCCTTATTAAGTTTTAATGATAGAGTGTTCGATCATTACTATTTCCTATAGTATGGTCCACCCAAGATTTCGGTCTTCTTTATTTTTAGGCACATGACCTTAAATGATATGGAAAAACAGATAGACGGTGTGGATATAGAATACATACATTAAAGTGGGCCCTACGGTAAGAGCCGCACCTAATCTGCTCTATTGGAAAAAAGAAAAGCCCACACATAAGGAAGAGAAAAGCCCACGTTAGCTCTCCATAGTCAAATGGGATCGGTGATGGTATCATTAATTCTCAATAATAAAATATTTCCAATCTCTTTCACTCACAAGAACACAACTATGGTGTCTTTACCACAGCAAATGAACGGTGGTGATTCATCTCATGGACACGTGGCAAGCATTAGCATCAATCCAGACCGTCAGCTAATTGTCGGCTCATTTACGAAATTGGATGGTTATGGTCATTTACAACGTGAGTCCATAATTAGGACAGCTGGACCACCGAAAAACGTATGAAGTGTACGGTCGATGAGTAGAGAAAAACCGCTTTTATAGTACTGGCTGGTAACGTAAGCCATGTGGCATACGTGTGCAAGATCCAAGTTTCTCAGCAGGTGGGACCCACTATCTAAAATCATGTCCGTTCTCTCATCCAGACTGCCACAGGTGTGTTGAACGTGGACCAGAACCTTAAGGTCAATTTTCCCTTTTAAGCGTCCAATTATGTACACGTGTGGACCCACGTGTAGAAAAGCTCGAACCCCACAGATGTGTCACTAGCACGTGTGAACGACTATTTGGGTATTACTTTAAAGTGTTGAAAACGCACACCGTAGACATTGCCTTTTTCCAGACACAAAATCTCGGGAGCGTATGGGGCAAGCAAGCTTGGAATATACCGAAACCGCGTAAACTCTCACGTGCTTGGAGAATCGAGGCGGAGCAGCAGCCGTCCGATCGGATGGATTGGGACGGCTGGATGGAGTTTGGTGTTTTTCGAGAGAGAAATCGGATTAGTACACGTGTGTGGCTAGGGCGGGCAGGGCGGTCGGGTATCGGGTTTCGCGGCGATCGCGACCCGGGCCGTGTATCATGGCCAGTTAGTTTCACGAAAAGTATATAATAATAGCTTCGGATTTTGCTGACAACGGCAAATAAGCCCCTAAATCTTTTGCTGACTGAATTTACCATTCGGTCCCTGTTTTTTCACAAATTACAAAATTGTCCTTGAAAATGACTATAACACCCTCTCGTATTCGATCGGTTTTTGCAGAGTTTTGATACTCTGGCAGAAGGTGATGGATGATACGGAGAGTTTATACGTCCGTACATGTAATTCAGACTAAACCGTCCAAATTTAGGTATCATTTTAGATATATCCTGATGCAAAAATTACTGCTATTTAGTTATGTAACAATCAGATTGCCATTTATTGGACAGTTAAAAATAGAAAATATATCCAACGGTCTTGTAATAAAAACGAATGTCCAGGTATAGATGG
This sequence comes from Magnolia changhungtana, assembly GCA_030180095.1. Classification (NCBI taxonomy): domain Eukaryota; kingdom Viridiplantae; phylum Streptophyta; class Magnoliopsida; order Magnoliales; family Magnoliaceae; genus Magnolia; species Magnolia changhungtana. The sequence continues at coordinate 1,780,801 of JASAUF010000540.1, read as the reverse complement.
TTAGGATTGTCCAACTAATCTAATTCTTAGATTGTAATGAATGGACAGTGGGTTCCACAGCTCAGTTAATTCTTGCTACGTTTACCATCTTTAAGTGCCTGTGTATAGGCGTCTTACACGGTCAGAGTATAAAATAACTCTTCATTTTTCCTTGCAAAGTTCATGCGCATTCAGAATACAGATCAGCTATCACTTGCACGTGTGACCGAGATCCGACCTGTCCTTTGGAAGTGTCCCACTTGTGGATGCACTGGCCTGGAAAATAAGGCCCGTCCGCTTTAACTGATAGCTATACAGTTTAATAAATATATGGACGGCTGAGAATTAACTATTTTGACATCGTGGCCCACTTGATGTGAAGAGCAAATGAGTTTTAGGTCAAAATCATTGATGGTGTCAGACCTGCCTGACAAGGAGCTTGGATCTTGTACCCGTGGGCCCTGATACATGTGGTAGGGTATAGGTGGAGTGCACACGCGTACCTTGTGCCACGTTGGAGATACGACAGATAAGGTAACTTTTATGGCCGAAAGTGTAGATGGAATACAACATAGGTAGAAATCCAAAGAACGAAAAAACACCTTCCTCAAGCTAAGGGCAATCAGAGAGAAAAAAAAGAAAAAGAAAAAGTCCCCACTTTCAGATAAAAAGGAAACTAAGACCAAGAAAAAAAAAAAATCCATTCATGGTTTCTTTAACCTGAAGTGCCGGTGACGAGAAGCCCCTAGAGAGGGCTCATTGTTACTTTCGTAAGAAATCCAAGCTGTCCATCTATTTTACCAAATCATTTTACGACAACATACTTAAATTGAGGATGATCAAAAACTCAAACAAGCCACATGGACAGTGGATAAGGAAATGCCCACAGTTGAAACTTCCCAGGTCCACTATATATATCATACATACTTGCATAAGATTATTTTTACTATCATAAATTAAAAACATATATATATATATATCTCCTAAATTACTATAGCCCTATAAGTGTTTCAACGGTATACATTAAATGTGGTGTGGTTCCTGTCACATGACCCACTTGAGTTTTAGATTTAATTAATTCTCTTGACCATGTCCGGAAATGATATGGAAAAATATATAAATAAAGTAAATTTCTCACAAACATCACATGGTGGGCTCCTCATAGCTTCCCATCGCAGATCCACGTCAGTGGTCCAATAGTTGGAGTCATGACCTTAAATTTGTCCAGGCCTGTCCAAACAAGTGTACCCTTACCTATGCCATTCATACTGATGCCAGGGTTGGAAGTTAAAACTCCAATTTGTGGTACATTTAAGCCCTTTACATGCTTATTTTTTGACTCATATATTAAATTGATATCAGAAAAACGATTAATGGTGTAGATGAAACACTTACATTATGGTAGGCCCCACAGAGCCCTGGCCGGAAGGATTACCATCTGTGCGGGGTAGGATGCAATCTGCGTCCATTCATACCGATGCCATGGTTGGGACGGAAACGGATTGGCTACTCAGCTGCTACCATCCAATGGCTGCTAGTCAGTGCTTAGGGGGCCTCACCATGATGTATGTGTTTCATTCACACCGTCTATCTATTTTTCTAGATCATTTTATGGTATGAGACGAAAAATGAGGTATATCCCAATCTCAGGTGGACCACATTACAGGGAAACGGTGTTGAATGATAAAAAAATTTGGGGGCATAAAAGTTTTAGATCATTGTGATCTTTGTTTTTTCCCTTCATCTGGGTTTGTATGACCAAATCAACAAATTGGATGTCAAATAAACAGTACAGTGGGCCTTAGGAGGATTTTAATAGTGGATATCCAATCACTATTGTTTTCCTGTGGTGTGGTCCACCTGAGATTTATATTCCTCTTATGCTTTTAATCAAGCCCTAAAATGATCTTTAAAAATGGATGAACGGAATGGATGAGACACATATATCGTGGCGGGGCCCACAGAGCACCAACCACTAGCCACGGGCTACCAGTAGAAGCTACATGGACCCCACCGGGATATTTGTGAGAAATTCACCCGAATTCACCATATTTATATGCCATCCAAACCGTTCATCAGGTCATTCCCATCATGTAGCCTAATTGGGTTTTGAATCTGCCTTGTCATTTTTACTAAAATCGTAATTAAAATGAGCTAGAAAAACAGATGCATAGATCGGTTTTCTCACAAAGATCACGGTGGGCCCCATAGCAGGCAATCCAGGTCCTTCCATAAGTTACGCAGAAAAGATGAGTCCATGGTATAAACGTTCTTCCATCAGTTCCGTGCAAATTATCCCTTTTCCAAGGACATGGATAGCCATTTCCAAAATGACGAGGACATGCTGAGACATGAAACCCCTTTCCACACAGCTAATGCACGCCCAAAACGCTTTTAAGCGCTTTACCGCACTTTCCATCGACAAAAACAGGGAAAAGGGATTTACATGTCATTATAAAGAAAGGCAGGGATATCTGTTTCTTTCCAAACGATAGCCTTTGGAACGTCCTTTACAAAAATAAAAGCTTCTGGAAGAAATCGAATAAAATCGAGCATCGCCGGTGAGGATGCGTGCCACCAAGGACGCGGAAATCGTGTCAGCACGCGATCCGCGTCTGTCAGGACGGGGACCACACGTGCGCAAAACCGCTTTCACACGTTCTCGTGGAGCGGTTTATTTCCACCGACCTGTACGAGGGTGAACGATTTCGCACGTAAGGATCTCCCGTCTTGAAGTGGATTGGCTGGTGTACAGCACACCACCGACTTGGCTGGTGTGTGGGTACGTGTCGTGCGAAGACAGGACGCGGATTTCCTGCGAAAGTCTTTCGCAGGAAGTTCCTGCGGAAGGATGCTAGGTGGGACCCAGCACCATGTTTGTGGGAAATATATTCCGTTCATCCGTTTGGCGAGCTCATTTTAGGACAAGCTACCAAAAACGAATAGGATCCAAAACTAAAGTCGACCACACCAGAGGGAAAATTGGGAAAAGAAATTCCTACCGTTGAAACCATCCTGGGCACCACCTTGATGTTTATATGCCATCCAAGCCGTTTATAAGGTCATTACCACAGGGATGAACTGAATTTTTTTTATTTTTTTTTAAAATAGCCTGAAACAAAGCTTTTATGGCCATAAGAATGTTTCAACGGTTCTCACTGAATCCCCACTGTTTCCTCTCATGTGGCCCACTTGAGTCTTGCATCCACCTCTTTTTTGGCCGTTTGTCCTAAAATGAGTTCGCAAAACGGATAAACAAACTATGTTTCCCACAAACATGGTGGTGGCCCCACCCAGCATCCTTGCACTGCAACTAGGAAAGGCTTTCGCAGAAAATCCGCGTCCGTGAAGACGAGCTGACGCTCCTCGAGCTGTACAAACGGTCGAAAGGAGATCAAAGTAACATGGCACAACAATGATGTATTTATTATATCCACACCGTTCATCAATTTTTCAAGATCATTTTATATTATGAGCCCAAAATTGATTCATATAAAAATCTCAAGTGGACCACACCACAAATAGAAGTGGGGACATTGATTCTCACCGTTAAAACATACGTAGGCCCACTATAACGTTTATTTTCCATCCAATCTGTTCATAAGGTCAAACAGATCTGGATGAAGACGAAAAACAAATATCATATTGATCCAAAATTTCCGTGACCCCAAAAAGGGTTTCAATGGTAGACGTTCAATCCTCCACTGCTTGTTACAATGTGGTCCACTTGATCTTTGGATCTGTATTGTTTTTAGGTAGAAGTCTTACAAAGAGCTCCCCAAATGGATGGACGGTTTGGATATAACACACACCTCATGATACGACCCACAGAACTTGGTGACGTCAACCCACCAGCCAAATGGGTGGTGTGTGGTACACCAGCCAATCCACTTCCCTCCCGTCTTTCTTTTATTTTACAGCTTGCAAGTTGCAAGGATCTGTAGACACGGAAAATCACTACAATTGATGGATAATGATACGCAGGCACTTTCATTGTACACGTGTCACTTATTTAAATTTAGCTGTCCAAATCATACAACCCACTCTTAGTCGGTTATCAAATTACAAATTATATTAATGGGATAAATTCTTATATCTGATTTATATATAAAAATTTGTTGAACTGATGATTATTTTTTTCGTGATTACTGTCCATTCAATATCCTCTGAATCAATCAGTTAAGATATCATTTCAGTGCAATTATTGATTTATGAACCATCTGGGGCCCATTATATGAGCGGTTCAATTTGAATAACATGTTGTGTATACAGGAAAAGAGATACAGTGACGTAGACATTACAATGAAGTCAGTTGTGCCGGCCCATGGTGATTTATGTTGGACATCCGCAGCATCAGGTACATGTGCCGTTACACCCAGATCCAAAGCTAACTGGCAGACTGAGTGGAGATACCTCGTTTCAATACTTGAGGTCTTGGTATCGATCCCTAGTGGGGGTGGCTAACATATGGAGTGTGTGTACTGACATGGTGTGTACTAACAAGTTAACAAAAAAGAAAAAAGAAAAAAAAGGTAGATGTGCCCTTCGGTGGTGGGCATGGCTTAAACATCAGGCTAATCCATGACTTAAGTGGGCCACATCACATAAAATAGTTGAAGTGTATGCTCAACCATTGAAACCTTTGTGATTGTTTATATATCCCACTGAGATGTGGCTCACACGTTTAGTCCAATGAATGTGTCCTACTTTTCTTTTCTTTTTGTTAGCCCGCTAGTACACCTCACTGACGGTTGACACTTGACTGGTAACCACTCCCACTAGGGATTGATATCAAGACCTCAGTGTTGAAACGAGGTATCTTTCACTTGATCTCACTTGGATAAGAGGTCACTTAAAGTTTAAGTCATATTTAAAACGAGGTATTAAGTGCATTTAGATGCCTTAGGTATGATTTCACACAGTTTTAGATGATATGGCCTACTTGAGTTATGGATGTTATACCATATTTCTAATCATTGTAAGAAAAGCCAACATAGGAGTGACATGTGGTATTACATGAGATATAAGACATATAAAAAAAAATTATAAGATACTTGGAGCACTTTTTGTAGAATCATATCTGGCATCAATGATATATTTTTGTGGAATCATATCTAATATCGATTTAATGATGTACATGAGAGACAAGACGTATATATAAAAAATTATAAGATACTTGGAGCTCTTTTTGTGAAATCATAGCTGACATCAATTTAATGATATATTTTTATGAAATCATATTTGACATCTATTTAATGATGTACATCATTAGATGACCGACAAAGTAGTGCGGACGATACGTCCAGAAGCGGAAGTGGTTGAAAAGCAAGACATGATCGAGAGAAATAGAGAAGAGGAACAATCAAAATGAGAAACATAATAAGAGACTAACAGAAAGATTAGCGTAGCAAAATAAACACAATCAAATCCAACAAATAAATCAAATTTATCAATTTATCTTGGCTTAATCTGTCTTAAGAGTAATGATAATCCAATAGCTATAATTTCTTACTTGTAATCTAAGTTTATGCTTATACTGGACTTGATCCTTGTCCAATACAAGTAGTTCTTTCATAAGAAGCATTCTTATGATTCTCTTTTGTTGCCGATTGTAAGTATTTCTTTTTATTTGATTACACTGGTATATAAAAAATCATTTCTTATGAAAGGCAAGGCATAACCCATTTTCGGAGGAAGAACCACATCCTCTAACTATTACCTAATCATTACAAATATTATGCGAGTAGTTGGCTAGGTGATCAATCTCCTCAGATTTGGTCATATATTATTAAGTTAGACGTAAATGCCTATTATTAAGTTAGACGTAAACACTTAGTAGGCAGCATTAAAATCAAGATCCAAGGGTAATTTTATCATGTAATTTTTATTTTTTTTGTAGTGATTTGTTTCATATCCATACCTTCCTCGCCACCAGCTGATCCCACAAAGAATGTATCCACCCGAAACAACACTTCGTTAAGTCATTTCATCAAACACTTAGTGAGAAACATCAATATCAAAATAATTGAGTCACCGAACAAGTTCGATCTGAGTTCGATTCGAGCTCGGCTCCAAAAATTTTTAAGCTTCAACAATCAGCTCAACTCAGCTCAAACTTAGTTTCGAACCGAGTCGAGTCGTGTAAGTTAACCAAGCTAACTCGGTTCGCGTGTAACTTTAGTTAGATGTATTTGCCTATTTCGGTACTTAGGGTCAGAGTTGAGCAGTTTGAATCGAGCCGTCATATTAATTTTGGAATGCTCACACACACCACACCTGATAAAATACAAACTGAGTGTCGACACTTAATACGATTGATTTTTTAGACATCTCATAACCTAGAGTCGACCCACCAAATGCACAGTGTGGATGTCCGACATGATTATGGTGGGGCCAACTCAATTTCCCTATAAATATGTCGGGCCCACACAACTCAATTATATATATATATATATAGGGAAAAGGTACTATGCGCTCGAGCGAGGTCGAGTTGTGTGAGCCCCACCGTGATGTCGTTCGAAGATCCACACCGTCCACTAGATGCACGAGCCCGGGGCCGTCCGTCCACGGGGTCGAGTTGTGTGAGCCCCACCGTGATGTCGTTAAAATTAATTTTATATATATATATAGAAGATCCACACCGTCCACGTCCGATGGTCACGAGCCCAAGATGGGCCCACACGGCCCAAAATCAAACGTCCACGTAACTCAAGTGGGCCATATCATCAGAAAACATAAGTATTCACACAAAAACATGTAAAAGCACTTGGTGGGCCCCACCTGAGTTGTGGATACCACCTGAAACTTGGTCTAAAATTACATCCAAGTGGGACACACATGATGGACGGTGTTGATCATCAAAACACGTCTCGAAAGGTCGCCACAAATGGTTTTGAATGTTTCAATGGTGCACGGCCCCTCTCAACTTCTGTACGTTGTGTGGCCCACAAAAGTCACGGATTGACTTGATTTTCAGCCGTGTGAGCCCCATCTGTAATGGTGCATCTGACTGAGGGGGTAGATTTTCGAACGGCATCACGGTGGGGCCTACATCAGCTCGACCTCACGGACGACCGCTTTACGCTCGAGCACATAGTACCTTTTCCCATATATATATATATATATATATATATATATATATATATATATATATATATATATATATATATGAAAATAGTACGGAGAGGTCGACCTCATGAGAACTTCACATGAGATCGAGTTGTGTGGGCCCCCACCGTGATGTGTGTCAAACATCTATCTCATCAGTCAAATGCACCATTAATCCATGGTGGGCCACAGGCAGGGGCGGCTCTAAGGGGTAGGCAGGTGAGGCAATCGCCTAAGGCCCCCTAATTATGAAGGCCCCGTATCATAGGAACAGGCTTTTAATACTCTAACAATGTTTGGTAATCTATACACATGTACTGAGAAATTGTAACCTTTGAATATTTTTAAATTAAATTAAACAGATATAAAAGTGGGTCCTAGTTTAGATGGTTCATGAAAAACAAAAACACAAATAGACAATGAATGGATCTCCTAACTGGTTTATTCTTGTACACTAAACAAATTATTTGAATTCAACATACAAATTCTCACTAATTGGAAGATAGAATAGTTAAATCAATGGATTTTTTGTAATTTAGGCTATCCAGAACGGATCACCTAATTTAGACGGTTTGGATGGAGTCAAAATATGCTATATTAACAATCTAGGAATGCCTATTCATTAACTATAACACTGCTAGAGTACTATACAATTCTAAATTTATTATTCTCACAATAGACGCGGATTGCATGCAGACCACTTTAGGGATTCCTGTAACCCTGAGCTCTGTGGGGTCCACATTATTATGTGTTGTATCTATTCCGTTGATCCGTTTCTTCATCCCATTTTAGAATATTAGAAAAAACATGAAGCAGAATCAAAGCTCAAGTGGACCACAACACAGAAAAAAGTGGATATTGAATGCTCACCATTAAAAACTTTTCTACAGGCGGCAGAAATTTTGGATAAGCTAATATTTATGTTTTCCTTTCATCCATCTAGGATTCACCTTACGAACGGCTTAGTAATTTTATCTATCAAAATTGATTTACTGGATAAACTTGAATACAAAAGTTCATTAATTTTTATAGTTTAATTTTGAATTTATTAATTTTTTATTTTTTAAACTAAAAAGCCTCATTTTTATGACTTGCCTAGGGCCCCCAAAAATGTTGAGCCGCCCATGGCCACAGGCTTAAAAATCAAGTTAATCCATGACTTGGATGGGCCACACCACATACAACAGTTGAGAGGGGTACTTACCCTCCCATTAAAACATTCATAATCATTTATTGGGCCCACTAAGATAGGGTTCACAAATCCAGCCCATCCATTATGTGTGTCCCACTTGGATGAGGGGTTAGACCAAGTTTCAGCCGCATCCAAAACTCAGGTAGGCACACCAAGTACTTTTATATGTTTTAGGCATGTCTTCACATGGTTTTAAATGGTATGGCCCACTATTCTGATTTTTTAGATATCCCATAACCTAAAGGATACCCATCAATGCACGGTGTTGATGTCTCTCTCTCTCTCTCTCTCTCTCTCTGAGCTCCAGCGCATTAACGATCACAGTTCGATTGGATACGAAAGATCTTGTCTTTACTCAATTGCAGTTCCTTCCAAACTGCTAGCACCTCTTTTTATTACTTTATTTTACTCAACCAATCATGATTTCATGCACCCATCCTAACCATTAGGGTGTCAATAGAACAGGTTGCCTTTCCGGTCAATTGGCCTGACCTGGAGGCAGGTTGGCCCAACTTAATTAATGGGCACCTGATCGGGCTCAGGATAGAAATGCCATCTATTTTAATAAGTGGCACAAGCTCAGGTTAGACCCACCTACCGGACCTGCCCCACCTATATATATTATTACTGGGCTAAGCTAGATGATCCAACCCAAGACCCATGACAATAAATAAATAGTGGACAAAAAATAATCTCATACTTCCATATCCATGATTATATATGTATGCATTCCATGAGCTCACTTATAAGTCATGTTAGGGATACCTTAAACGTTGAGCACCAAATTCAATTATTAGACCTGAGTTGGGTCGTGCCAGTTGGGTTGAGTCAGTTGAGCCCATGGTTCTAAGATTCAAACAACTCGGATGTAACTCGTTTGAGTCGACTTCGAGTCCGTCCAACCTAAGCCTATACATACGTGGTCTCTCTTGCTAATATTAACATGAAAAATATAGTAAAGGCGTATCCTTCTAATACCAAAATAAATAAATAAAATAAAATAAATAAAAACAAAAAAAAAACATGAGAACAGGTATGTACCTAAAATTAATGTTTATACGGTGGCCATATTCTCCCATGCTCATTACAAATCTAGTAAAAGATCAAGCTGGACCTAGCGTGTTTAGTAATCATCAAGCATTCTATTTCAAGCCTAAGCCACTCATTAACATTGTAAATAAGTCTATTGTCATAATTAGGTTTGACTTTGACGGAAAATTCTGTAAAACATAGGCATAAGCACGTGTTTGATAATGCAAGATGAAACAAAATCATAAAAGATAAAAGTTAAATAAAAATTTAAAATTTAAAGAGAAAAAATAAGAGACAGGAGCTACAAAGACTATATAGTTCGACAATATATAAGATAGCGACACGAAGTTTTCTTCTTAATCAAATATATATATATATATATATATATATATATATATATATATATATATATATATATATATATATATATATAAATATAACTACTTACTTTACTTTCATTGTATACTTTCATTGTACAAAGAATTTTCAAAAATTGCCTCTCTTTAAATATATGTTCTCCTTATGTAGACAACATACTCTATAAGACACTTGTATAAAAAACATCTTTCGCTTGAGTTGAGAAAATTAATTAGAGAGGGAGTTCCAATAAAAATAACCCCAAAAGGGCTCCCCACATAAAGTACATGTACCAGTTCACCGCCTCAATAGCTTCACCATTATTGTATCTGGGTCTTTATCTAACCCGAGCCTCAGTTACAAGCCCCAACTGCACCCATATATTGCCAAACCCAAGACTCGATAGCTACCGACCTGTTTCCTCTATTATTGTCTATAAAGAGCTGACCACTCATGGACAACATCCAAGTTGTGATAATAATATTATCTTTTCCACCAATATGCTACTTGTGTGGGAAATTTGTACCATGAAAACGTTATGCTAACGACGAATATCACCACCCAAAAAAATCAGGTGGGTCCGCTCATCAGATGCGTCCAAACCAATGGAATCAATGTACAATTAATGGCTGAGAAGGGTAATGATCATAGTGGGCCTATCAATTTTCATGGTTGGAGCATCCTACGTGAGCGGCACGGCTTTGAGGAAGACGGCACATGGCACCGCACCACAACTCATGTCACGGATTGCCTGTAGGTGAAATGGCCCACTCATTAGCAACCTAATATGAGGGGGCTATTTTAAGAAATATACGGTTTAAAATCTGAATTAGGGTTACCATATATCATGAGTTGGTATACTTTCACGAGAAATACTAATTATTGAAGTGTTTTAGTTACATAAATTGCTCAAAATACTTAAGATTAATTGCATTTTGAAGTGGACCTACCAAACAAGTGTGCAAATCAAATTGCAATCCGGTGACGTGTTTGCCAAACAAGCCACAATATACAATTAAATAGAAAGGTAACGTAAGAAACCCCACCTAAAAATACTCAATTGGTTGCAATTTTCAGGGCATTGCCGCAATTTATTTCTAAAATGTTCCCCCATTAGATTGCAAATCTACAGCAAACACTGTATCAATCATTTTCAAGGCACGTGCCTTTTACTGGTAGGTATGTGTGACTCCTACAATTCAAATTTCGAAGATGACATTTGCTGATTCCTTTCACGTGAACCCTCTCTCTCTCTCTCTCTCTCTCAAAATCTAGACCCATCATTTTCTAGAGAAATGATCACACACAGCCCTTTGAGTCATCAGAGCCGTGAAAATGGTGGGGCACACCATGCTGATCATCTGGTGGGAAAATGGGGCCACGTCAAAAAATAAATAGAAAGATGAAGGTATATGGAGGTAATGACTTATTGTTTATATGTGGACCACCAAATAATTAGATTGACCTGATTTTCAGATTTAAGCGACCTTCATGGCCGTGCCCACCTTCTGCAAGAATCAGATTTCCTACACGTGGCACATCAGCGGAAAAATGATGGGTGTACCGGTCGAGTCCGATTGGATTTTGGCCATGAGTCATCTCTGAAGATATGCTTGACACGGACGAGTCACCGCAAATCAACTCGGGTCCGAACAAGTTAGTTCGAGTCTTCAATTCACAACGTGGGATCATTTCTTTCTTTATTATAATTTCAACAATTTGATAAGATCTATTATCGCTTAAATCGGGTTGAACCTGCTGTTCCACATGCACACAGCTGAATACTTGTACTAATAGAACAACTATGGATAATGGAGGCATCGGTTGTGTCCAGGACTCTCTGATGCCTAAGGGTGTGTTTGGACGGGCCCATCCCATGGGATTAGATTGTATTAGGGTGGATGGCAGGTAATGATGGCTGCATTAGTGGATTGCTATATCCAGGGAATCTGCCACTGAGTATGTTTGGCCCCCCTGGCCAATCCCAGGATTATGCCCAGCCAATCCCTTCCAATCCGTCCACCCAAACGTGTAGTAGGCAAAATAGATGGGATTAGTAGGGATTGGGTGGATTTCAAGGTAATGATGGTGATGTCAGTGGATTGCTGGCAATCCCATGGGATTGCTCCAATCCAGGCGAAAGCTCAACATGCTTGTTTGGCACACCCGGCTAATCCTGGGATTGCTCCTTCCAATCCCTTCTAATACAATCTAATCTCATCCAGTTTGCCTGGCCAAACAAGCCCTAAGTTAAGTTAACGACCTTAGAATGGACATATCTTGATCGAGAATTCTTGCGCATACCTTTTATCCAATATGAGGTAGTATATTTATATATTTTTTAGGTAGTCTATGTATCTGAATCTCTTCTTTTTTCTTTGTTTTTTGGTTAGCTCGTTAGTACACCCACTGTGAGATCACACTACATTGTTAGCCACCCCCATTAAGTGTCTTAGTGAATCTATTAAGTATGCTAAGTAGCTTATATTGGAGTAGGAATCTACTATCGAGAACATTTTCAATTTTACTTTGATTAGCGTGATTTTCAGCTAGGATCTCGTTGAATTGTTTCTGTCCTATTATGATGCGAGATTCTTTCAAGATATTTTTATTCCGAGGTCGGTTTTTGAAGTGGATATCGGTATCTGAGGCCGAGATTGGTATTTGATATCGAGATCGGTATTTGAGGTCAAGGTGAATCAAACAGCTTGGTCAAGATAACCAGATTGGTTGATAAATCTTATTACCTAGTTTTGAGATTGAATGATTGAGCTCAGCAATTGGGTCCTTCATCGGAGCCCATGTCGGCTTCTCCGTTGGTAGACACAACAGTGGCTTGGGAAAAGTGCTCTCTCAGTGTTTTACCATGGTCTCATAAAGTTAATTAGTTCAATTTTCCCATAGCAAAGTGTAATTCTAATAAATTTAATCGGGGTACAATAATTTAAACCGTTGGTCTGTTATGTCTCACCTTAGATGGAGCATATCGTACCCCATCAAATCGGTGATTGGAAGGTCTTGGACAACCAGCGTTTGGATTTTTATTTTTATTTATTTATTTATTTATTTTGAGATGAAAGCGCCACATAAAAACTCCAAAAAAAAAATAAATCTAGAAACGCATGGAATACCCAGATAATAACCCGACGCGGCATAACTCGACTAGACGAGTCGTTCTCTTCGTACACGCATGCATGCAGCTGATGGGGCGACGCTGGAAAGGTTGCCTTCCATATCCAGCATCTCTGCTTTTCACGTAGCGATCATTAATGGCGATAGGAACCCTTTGATCAGATGGGCCACCATGTCCGATGGCTATAACAAAAGTACAGACAGGAGGGGCCTTTCACAGCCGTCCAATCGTTGCGAACTCCACCACTAAATGGACCCTGTTGCTCCTTTTCTGTTGATAGCTCGACACTCCCTGTGCATGTGGTGGCCCACCACCTCATCAGCCATTACAGATAGGCGAGCAACCTCGGCGTTTACTGAGCTCCCAAGTTCTGTGGGGCCTACCACGATGTTTGTGTTATATCCACTCCATCCATCCATCCGTTCCGTAGATCATTTTAGTCATGATCCAAACATGAGGCAGATCCAAAATTCAAGTGGGCCACACAACAAAAAAACCATCCGGATTGAACACCAACCATTCAAAATCTTCCTAGGGGCCACAAAAGTTTTAGATAACGCTGATATTTATATTTGACATTTTTCAATGGATTGGATGGTATATAAACATAACGATGGGGCCCACGAATATTTAACGGTGTACTTTTCAACCCTCGCTATTTCTTATGGTGTGGCCCACTTGAGTTCTGAATTTCCACCTGCTTGGGTTATCTCCAACACCGATGGACGGCTGGATATAACACAAACATCACGGTGGTCCCACAGAACTCGGGGTTGTAGGGATTCATGTAACCCGCAAGTCCCGTCCGGTCCAGCAACCCCACTCTCAATCTCTCAAGGGTATTTTCGTCATTAAAAAATCACACGTGGCAAATTCCCCGACCAAGGGGCATTTCCGTCTTTCCGCTTAAAAAATCCGAACCTGCCCTTAAACAAGGGCAGAAGGAAGGTAAAAAAGAGAAAAGAGAGCTTCACATTCACACGAGCCAACGGATTTATATCTTTCCGTCAGATTCCGCCACGTGTACGTAAACCTCGTTCACACCCAACCGGTTATCACCCAAACCTCCCATCGTCTGAAAGCGTCGACCGAACCGACCTGCCCCCAGCTCGTCGCTAATGCATTGAATGCAGCCAAAGGCCCCACTCGTACGGACGACTGGGTATTGCCAGTGGATTGCGGTGCGAGACCGGCTCAGACGGTCACCCAAATCCCACCCCTAGATTAAAACTCCACTCCCTCAGACAGAGAATCGAGTGTGAAGAGAAAATGAAGAAATCCTCTTGAGTTGGAAGAGTTAGAGAAAGTGAGGCCATGGACTCCGACCATTCGACCGGAATTTCGTCAGTTTCCAATCAGATCCCGACCACCTTCCCATTCTCCGGCATCTTCGATCTTCAAGGAGATATCGCTGGGCCTGCAAGGAACTCAATGGGATTCATGGAGCTGCTTGGTCTCCAGGATTACGGACCGATCTTCGACTTCCCCCCACCACGGCCTCCGATGACGACGTCCTTGCCGGAATCTTCGGATACTGTCAATTTTCCGGCGACGCCGAACTCTTCATCGATTTCGTCGTCGTCGACGGAGGCCGCCAATGAAGAGCAAGCGAAAGCGGCAGAAGAGGAAGAGCAGGAGAAGACCAAGAAGCAGTAGGTTCTTTTATAATACACTAATCCTTTGTGTTTTTTTGGGGGGGATTTACACATAAGTTTCGGTGTATATCTTGCTTTTTAATTACGAGAAAATGGAACTTGTGAAAGAAGGTTTTTGATATTTTAGTGGGTTTGTAGTGTTACACGGAAATTTCGGTGTATTTGTTAAAAAGGAAGAAGGTGGGTTTGAAGATATTCTTTTTGGTTATACACGTAAGTTTCGGTGTATTTCTTGGTTTTGGTTTTGAAAGAAGAAGAAGAAGAAGAAAGAAACCCATCAAAGTAAAATATCAGAAGATAATTCAAATTATTTTATTTAATTTAATTTTTTCATTTTAGATCGAAACCGAAGAAGAAAAATCAGAAGCGGGAGAGAGAGCCGAGATTCGCATTCATGACTAAGAGTGAGGTGGATCATCTTGAAGATGGCTATCGATGGAGAAAATATGGACAGAAAGCTGTGAAAAATAGCCCTTTTCCAAGGTAGCAAATTAATAAAAATTCATTGATCGATTGCTTATTTGTAGCTGTATTTATGGATAGAAGATTTGAATTTTGAGTTGTTTATTATTTAATCAGCCTTTATTTTCCTTCAGGAGCTATTATCGTTGCACCAGCAGCATGTGTGGTGTGAAGAAGCGGGTGGAGCGATCGTCGGATGATTCGTCGATCGTAGTGACGACATACGAAGGGCAGCACACACACCCAAGTCCGGTCATGCCGCGCGGGAGCTCTGTTGGGATCCCACCAGGAGGTTTCGCCGCTTCACCGATGCAAATGACACAGTCTCACCAGCTACAACAGCAACAATCCTACTATCTTAACTTATCACCTTCTTTGAATTTTAGTTCAATTTCTTCTTCTTTGCCTTCGCCGTCTCTTCTTCAGGACCGACGATTTTGTGCGTCGACAGCTTCTTTACTCAGGGATCATGGACTACTTCAGGACATCGTCCCGTCTGATATGAGGAAAGAGGATTAGAAGGTAAATTAGGTATGTGTTCCTTCTCTTTTTACTGACCTGTGGATAGTCTCATTAGTGAAGAACCCACTTCATATATACATATATATCTATATATATACAAAACCTAGTACTGATTTTAGCTGACTGGCTTATTCAAAATGGGGATGTTGTTTTCTTAATTGGGTTGCTTGTATTATCTTTGTATTTTCAATAGGAAGGGTTATCTATTGGAATTTGGAGGTCTAGGGTTTTTGTATTGTATTTTTGAAGGGTTTCTTTGTCTTCATCGGCCTCTTGTTTTGGTTTGCTTGTTTCACATCTTTGTTTTGTGGCTGGAAGGAATGTGCATTGATTTCATGGAGTGTGTGAGGAGGGCTTTGATTGCTAGCTAGGGTTTCTTAATATAGGGCTAGGTGGGTAGAATCTTTATCAGCCTTTTCTACTACGGGCATGATCAACCCCAGTTTTGGGAAAGTGAAAACCATAGGATGATCTTGGGAACTTGAGTATGTCTTTTCATGGAATGTCAAAAATAAAAACCCTAGAATTACTATGGGAATTTGGTATGGAGTAAATGGGTTGTGTTGAAATGTGCATGTGGAGTGCAACATGAAAGAATAAGGGGCTAGCTGCCTTTAAACCACCAACCCCTTTTTCCTATCTTATGAAATTTATATCTTTTCTTGTGAGATCAACCCATATGCTTTATTCGTTGAATGGTGAGGATCTGTTCTGATTTTTTTGGTGCAGAGAATGGGGGATGAGACAATCTTGATGGAGATATGCACCCCTTTGCGTGCTGTTGATGAAGTGTGTGGATATAAGATTTTATACATGTTAGGGATGTATGTCCTTGTCCATGTGATATTTTCCAAGCTAGGGATGTTGGCTATATTTAATTGCCTTTCCAAATATAGCTAGGCATGTATTGCATCCAAGATCAGTGTAGACATGCAACTATAGATCAAAGACAAAGGGTCCCAAAAAGATAAGATAAGGTCTTAGCTGTAACAGAATCCAGGAAAATAACAAACTTACACATTTAATACATAGAAATATTTATACAAAAAGCAACAATACACTTACACATTTAATACATAGAAATATATATACAAAAAGCAAAGATACACTTACACATTTAATACATAGAAATATATATACAAAAAGCAAAAATACACTTACACATTTAACAAATACATAGAAATATATATACAAAAAGCAAAAATACACTTACACATTTAACAAATACATAGAAATATATATACAAAAAGCAGTATTTATTTGCCAAATGTAGATACATGTAAATTCATACACATGAAAGTATACATATAGATAATACTAACATTGTCAAGATATGTAGTAAAATATTATTGGTTACATCATGGATAGATTTTTTTACTTTTCAATTTTCTACATTCTTTTTTTTTTTTTTTTTTGCTTATTATTATTATTATTATTTGAAGCAGCTGTAATTTTATTCACAGCCATTCAAAAATTACACCTTTCAAGGGGAGGACACAGACCATGCATGCCCCTTTGAAAGCACGATACATCATATGAATCGTCTCCAGCAAAAGACACAAGAGGCAGCCTATACAACAAATATTTAAGCCTCCAGCAAATAATAATAATAATAATAATTAATAAATAAATATAATTTGGGAACTTCACAAATTTAAGCCCGGCAACCAAACTGAAAGCCATCACGATTTTCTACATTCTATTTATCCTACATTCTTCAATTTTTGGTTGCATTTTCTAAGAAAATAATATCAAGAGAAACTTTTAATGTTATGTTAGGTAAGAGTAATAGAAATGGACTTCTAAGAGTCCCAACTTAGGACAGAAAGATAGACTTTGCTGCTAGGTGCATGAGAAAGTAGAAGCATCCTATAGATGTCTAGAGAAGGAAAAGACAACACATTAAAATAAATTAGCCAAGGAGTCTCTTCATGTAGTTGAAGGAGATTTATCAGGGCCCATCATCAAACGGTCCAATTTAGTGCAATCACAAAATTCATAATCATCATCCAATTACTGGGATTGTAAAAGTTCTTATTCCAAAACTGAAATTTTGAGCTCTCTCTCTCTCTCTCTCTCTCTCTCTCTCTCTCTCTCTCTCTCTCTCTCTCTCTCTCTCTCTCTCTCTCTCTCTCTCTCTGTGTGTGTGTGTTTTTTTGTGTGTGTGATGATCAGATGTGTAAGTTCCTGAGGTGGAAGGGTTTGCATTGGATCTTTTTTTCAGAAGGGTTGGAGGGAGAAAGCAAGCTGGGACTCGGGCGGAAGAGACTGGAGGCATACATCTCTGGAACACCCTAATTGGTACTCCTTGGGCGATGTTCAGGGTGATAGAGCCTTTCAAGAGCTAGGCCCCATCATTGATGAAATGGTTATTATCACCACCCAATGGTGCCATTTCAGCCTGTGGCCTTTACATGTTGGGCACCAGCTCTTTAAGGCTTTCAATCCCCTTGCAAGCAAGATCCCAAAGAGCACACTTACAAAGGGTACTCCCGAAGTGCACTTAATCTCTTTTTCAGGAAAAAAAGAAAAAAAGAAAAAAAAGAAAAGGGTTTATGTGAAGAGGTGCATCTTATTAATGGAGAATGTTACAAGGGAGAGGGTATACATATATGTTATGCACACGTGCATGCATGCAAGGGTTTCCTTTATATATATATTTTTACCAGCTATAATCCATGTTGAAGATACTTGCATATGGCAGAGATGGACAAGATCTGAACCATTCATTTAGTAGGTCCAGTCGTTAATGGACCATAGGCTAGAATTACTGTTTGGCTGTTTGCACAAACCCTTTAATCGTCAATGTACAAATGGACATCAAGGGGTGGTTTGTTTTTCCAAATTTAAGAGTAGTTTCAAGTAAATGAGCATCATTATCTTTGGAAGGCGTTTGCTAACAAAAAAAAATTAGGGAAATGAAGTCAAAAGGAAAGGAAATTGTAATCATTATAATTTTTTTTATAAAACTTTATTAATTATAGTGATTCATTGAAAATTTTGTAATGATTACTGCTGTAATTAATGATAGGGAATTGGTGCTGTAATTGCTGCTAGCCAATTACTGCTGTAATGGGAAAAACAAACAAACCCTTAGATGGTCAGGATATATGGTCAGATCAAGGGAATTTTTGGTCAGTGGTCAATCAATTGAGAATTATATAAGATGCATGGCTCAGATCATCATTCACTATCATATGTACACTGTACGAAAGCACAGAAATTCAGCGTCTCCAAAGGCATTGCATCTTTTATCTCTTCATATCCAAATCTATGGATAATATGTGTCAACCGTTGGTTAAAGATTTAAAGATGAACGTGTTGTTCCAGTAGCACCTGTTTATGTGGTCCAGTCTCCAGTGTCGTGAGTGGACCCCAACTCCGTACATTTGGTCCCGTAATTCGTTGGTCCAGATGATCTGATGGACCCCACCATTGATTAGGGGTGGTTTCTGTCCTGAAAAACTCTTAGGTTGGAAGGTTCCGAGTTCCAACTCCTTGATATTGCACTTCTTTTAAGCCGTTGATGTGGACTTCTAATAATTTTCAGGCAGCCCTATCCGTGGCCTGGGGCCATCAGATCAACAGTTCTTGGATTACCCAGCGATGGGCCCCACATGTATCAAATCAGCAGCCCCAGGAAGCGGTACAATTTTTATTTAATTTTTGTGTATTCTTGTCAAAGCTTTCAGAATTCATTCTTTGGATTTATTCGATGAAGCTTTTCTTTTCCGTGAGAGGGTGTAGACACTCCACCATAGGCTGATAAGCTAATTGAGTTTGAATCAATGAATGGTCAAACAAAACTATAATCTTAAATCCTAAACTCAACCTAGTTGACCTAATCTTAAATCCTAGAACCCTAAAACACTAGAGCATTGAGTCAACTTGACGAGTCGGCGCACCCAATCAACCTACCTATTCCAAACAACTCACCTAGTTAAGTCCAAAATTAAACCCAAACCAAAGCCCAAAATCAAGCCCATTCGGAGTATAATGCGCAATCTCAATGCAACACCCTTTGCAGCAGAGTCTCCACACAAGTGAAGGAGGTGGCTTGCAAATGAGCGGGGGTTTGCCGCTGGCCACATGGCACTCCTCTTCAGGCTGACATCCCTCAAGTATGTGGAGCCCCTCTTTTCAAAACTCTAAGTGTGTGGCTGATGTGTATTTACTCCGATACTTATCTCCTTACCCAAATTTACTATTTTTACCACTTCATCCAACCCATGAAATGATGTTGTGTGGCAATTTCTAATCCTAGCCTTTCAACTACCTTGCCACTGTACTTTACAGGAATTACAAGAAAATCAAGTTTAGAGGCTATAAATAGCCCTCTCCCCTTCCCATTTCAAGCATTCATGAATTACCAAGTAGTGTGGGAAAGCATCCGCTACATCCACTAAGAAAAAGAAAGTTCAGCCCCTATCTAGTCTAGCCTAGTTAGAAACTGAGTCTCCTGAACCACTTATGCTCTAATTTGAGCCACTTGATCTAGCCTTTGTGACATTACCGTCCATCTGTCCATTCAAGTTTCAATCAGCTTCATCTAAGTCGGAGCATTAGCATTGTGCAACACCTATTCTCTTCTCAACCCATTGCTCCTCAAATGCTTCATTACTGTATTTTATCGTTTTCTCGTATCTAAATTGCAAGCGTATGCTCTTTGACTTGCTGATATAATCGAAGCTTGCCCAACAAAAATCTAACTGGTTAGCTGTCATTTTGGCATAAGCATTAACATAGTGTCAAGCATCCTACACATCACATTTCTTCATACTCTATACCCTATACTCGGTTGGTTCGACATATGCTCTACAACTTGCTGATATAATCAGATCATGCCCATTAGAAATTCGGATTAATTAACCATCATTATCATTGCATTACATTTCAATATTTTGTGTGTGAGAACCAACCCTATTCCTCATAAATTAGCAAAGATTGTACATCTGTAGAGGCAAAGCGGGTACATAACATCTTCCCTCTTTGTAACCATGGTCCTTTACTTAAAATCTCTATAACGCAAACTTAAAAGTCATCTTAAGGTTAAAGATATTCGAATTATCAATCCTAAGTATTTCTACACGGTCTAACTGACTGTAGATTTGAAGAAATTGGTTAGTGGCGACTATAGTCAAACATAATAGCTCTTACCCAAAAATAAAAAATAAAAAAGCTCTCGAGCGAGGCAACCCGTGGAAAGCAAGTCGATCCTCCCACCCGAGATCTAATGTCCACAGAGGGGCTACATTTTTTCCCTTTTACATTTCTCAGTAATGGTTTAACTGATGTAATTGCTGTCTTTAGGATGAGTTTGAATGCAGTATGCAAATGAATTGCGGTTCCAAGTAATATTAAGTGAAAATAAAATTGCGATCTCCTCAAAATTGTGCTGAAGTCTGAGCTCCCAATTGCGATTAAGTTGCTTTAAAAATGGGCTTGTAAGAAATTAGAACTACTTCATCATTCACGACACTAATTAAATTCACTTGTGCATCTAGCGTTATGGTTGTAGGTTAGAGGAACCTGTTGATGCATAAATCTGGTTAGCCCCTTTTTGGACTTGTTTACCTATACAAGGAACGAACAAGGAAGACTGTGGCTAGAGCAGGGGACTCTCTGATGCCTAAGTCAGGGACAGGATCCGGGTCTCGCGAGATCCTTAGTGTGTCGCAGATATCGTCCGAGATCCTTGAGGAAGACCTCAGACGGATCTCTCTTAGCCAGCATCTTATTATCTAAGACCATTGGAGATGTACAATGGGAGGCTGAGGTGGCCTTGGCCGACCTGACCTGGGAGTGGCG
Organism: Magnolia changhungtana; assembly: GCA_030180095.1. Classification (NCBI taxonomy): domain Eukaryota; kingdom Viridiplantae; phylum Streptophyta; class Magnoliopsida; order Magnoliales; family Magnoliaceae; genus Magnolia; species Magnolia changhungtana. The sequence goes on along the minus strand of JASAUF010000540.1, from coordinate 1,759,554 downwards.
TGACGCTTCAAGCTATGCCAACTTGGGCCACACCAACTTGGGCTGTGCTGACCTGGGTCGTGCCGAACTAGGTCATACCAACCTGGGATATGCTAACCTATCTCCTAAGTTGAGCAGCAAGACGGGATGTTCCTGATGAACTCTAGGGATCTTGGAATTGACAGAAGTAGTGCCCTTTCGGGAGTTTGGGCAGATCGGTAGGCGTTCTGATCTGGTGATAAGATGTCGAGCTCGATCTTACTTCTTGCTCAGGTTTTGTGTGTGGGATCAAACCCACTGTCGTGTCCGACCTGGGGGAGTGTGTAATGTTCCGACTTGACCTTTCATCATTGGTCGGCCTATTTTGCCTATAACAGAACCTAATACCAAAAACCACATTACTCTTTAGCTGTGTTTGGATACACAATCAAATTGAATTTTGAACATTTTGTTTAAACTAGTAAGAAAATGCGAAATTTCTTAAATCTTTCTTCATATTCATAACACGTGGAGTGGTTGCAATTTGCAGCTTGGATCCTGAATATGAATATTAAGCAAAATTACAATTCAGTTTTTTTTTTTTCCGCTGAGAAACTAATAAATGAAATTTAATTAGGGCATGTTTGGATTGGGGGAACTAAGGAAGGAAACAATTCTCCTTCAATTTGGCATTTTCTCTGTTTGGATTATGTTTAAAAATTGAAAATTTTATTTCCGTTACTCGATAAGGGAGTGGATTATTTTCCCAAAAATAAATGGTGAGAAAAGAAATTTCGCTCTGATATGAGGTTTTAAATAGCAAAATTGGAGGGAAAAGAGATTTTTTTTTAAATATATACAACCAAAATACTAAAAAAATGCAAAAGGATTTGCTTTTCCACAATTTCTTATGTAATTACAAGTAAATAAGCTCTTATTATCTTTGGAAAGTATTTGTTAACACAGAAAATACAACACAAGAATCGGTATTCAAATGCAATCAAAGAAAAGAAAATTGTAATTATTACAATTTTTGTTGTAAAACTACTTTATTTACGGTGATTCCTGGAGAAGATAAGTACCCTCTATTCAGTCATCATTAGAGTCAAATTACACTAACATCAACAAAAAATCGCATGGGTAATTAATCATTACCCATTTGCAAGGAATTATAACTGTAATTGGAAAAATATACTGGTGTATAAGGTTACCAGCTGCGTATGTTACAATTTTACTCTCTTACATTAAACGCACTAAAATTAACATGAGAAAGCAAGAATAACAAGAAAAACATCACCTTGATTACAGTAAGGTACCCTAAAAGGCCTTATCTTGACCATACTTTCCAAACTGGCTGCCTCAACTCCGAACTCGATTGTGAATATGGCTTGGCAGAGTTATAGAGAGACTCATTGAATCGACCCAGAAATGCACTTGACTCGACACAACTCGCAATGACTCAGCTGAGTCACTCACCCAGTCAAGTAATATATTTTAAATAAAATTTAAAGGTGGTGGGAGGACTTAGGAGATCAGCCAAACCATTAAACCAATGCAGTAAGCTGTATTTTTCTGTTTTAAGCCTTTTAGGATATCGAAAATATTTATTAACATACCTAACTTGTTTTAATTTTATTATTATATTGAATCGTCAGATAAAGACTCGACTCAGTTTTTGAGTCGAACTGACCCAGAAGGACATCGAGTCGAGCTTTCAGGTTTTCAAACTAGGATCCTGACACATAGCGCCCAAGTGGACGCATCAAAGGATGATGATATGGAGCGTCCATCCAAGGACCATGAAGTGAAATGGAAACTGTGCAAACATCGAATACTTTGGCCAATCTCATATATCTAGCAAACGGCTTAAACCATGTGAGCCCCATCATAGATGGGTCAAATGGACCATGAAGTGCATGGATGACATGTAAGAACTCTATTTGGTGGGCGTCACTAATCAACAGTCGCATGGATGACATGTAAGAACTCTATTTGGTGGGCGTCACTAATCAACAGTCTGGATTCTCATACAGTTGAACTGGATGATTGAGTAGACCAGTAAGCCCCACTTCAGGTGATGCGCTGCGCAGTTGTACTAGGGCTGGAATGCTATAGTTAAACTGGGATACTACAATGTGGAGCGTATGAGGGAGAGCGTTGTGATGGGTTTCAAACTCTCTCTCCATAGACTCTATAAAATAGAGTTGGGTCCCCGATCCTACACCAACAGCAAAATTCGAGTCTCATCCATTGTATCGAAGAAAGGGTGTGAAAGAGAGGAAAATCCTAAGCTCTACAGGAATTCTGGTATTCTTATCCGGCATCTATGGCGGCGTCTCAGCTAAGTAAGCTATCTAAACCCTTGATCGCCATGTCCCTTGCACAGATAGATCCATGGCCCTATTCCGCATATAGATTAAGTCCCACATGACAATCTCTTTTGTACACAAGATTGCCGAGTTTATGCTCAGTCTGACATAGCACAATGCACCCCAACCTACAGGTGAGGAAGCTGTGCAAGCAAGCATCCACCACGCAGATCTACATGCACCAGTACTCTGAAAATCTAGCTCGCATCGGGGCCATGTTGACAATATTACAAAAAATGTAGGATATGATTGTGTTCAAGTTGATGCTTTTCCAATTGGTTAAGCCTAAAGGTTGCACACTTCTCCTTCCTCCCCCCCTTTTTTTTTTTTTCCTTTTGTGTGTGTTTGAAAGGTTTTTGGTTGCTGGTTTTCATATTTCTTGCTTACAGTTCTTTGGTCTTTTCAAAAAAGAAGTTTCATTTACTCTTTGGTTGGTTTTAACATTCTTAAGAATTTCATCCCCCAACTTTTCCTTAAAAACTTGCCCTAGGTTTTAGTAGGTGAATGAAAACCCGAGAAATTAAAACAGAATTTTAAAGTTAGAAACCCATGTGTCAATGTAAAACAAATTTTTTAATCATTCACTATGAAACAATAGGCCAACTGTAACATTCCCCACAAAAAATAAAAACCAGGGAATGAATTCCATAATAACCAAACAGACCCATGTCCAATTGCCAGCAATAATCTTGAAATATAAAACTCAATGATCAAGTTAGAAAGTTTAGTAGATAATTATCAATTGATTGAATTGGAGTAACAAAATGTTCAAATGAGCTGAGCTCAATATACTATCTCATCCTCCTATGCATGGATGTAGGGACCTAGCTATTAAATTGAAATTTGAATATCGACCCACTTAGACCCTAGGATTGAAGAGAACGTTAGATATGAAATGATCTCAAAGATCCTAAATATGCAACCTCTTCTCCAAGATCAGATGTTCGAATACGATATTGTAAGCAAACCTTCATATACAATGCTTTCTTTGCTGCTGAAGTGCAACTTGCGTAGATCATTCTAGCCAGGAGAAATGTGGGTTGCACCATAAAGATCTCTAGGGATATGAATTCACACCAATCTGCTCAGTAGGTGTGCTACACCCTTACTGCCTTACATTGAGTCAGCACATCAGCTGTTCATAGCTGGCCGGATGAGCAGCCAAGATGAGTATGTGTTTTGGGTTTTTATGTAATGAAGTAGCAAACTAATCAATAGTTTCGACTCAATTTTCATTTTTAAGATTTGGGCTAATTACACAATGTCATCAACTGCTAATTTGGGTTTTTTTTTTTTTTTTCAAAAAAAATTCATTGCTAATGAAGATTTTTTTTACAAAGCGCTGCACAAAGGATTGAGGCCCCTCTCAACGAAAATAATTGAGAGGGCCTATCGTAAGGGGACCCAAACGTCCACCTATATACAAGAAAGGCCAGAAATGAAGAAAAGGGAGGAAACTTAAAAGCTATCTCTGAAAGTTCTAATCGACCCTAGCCCAACCCTATCCAAGAAGATCATCCCATGAAAGTTCTGATCAACCCTAGCCTGACCCTATCCAAGAAGATCATCCCACGGACTTGAATAGGCAGGGTCCTAGAATTGAGATGATTCGTAGTTTGATGGAGGATGCTTCCTTGACGAGCCATACCGTCCGCAAGGCTGTTACCTTCTATGGGAGGAGAAAGAAAAATGGCCCAACCGGCGCAACCGGTTAATTCTGGATATCCAAGGTTTCCACTTCCAAGGACTCTTGGACTGAGTTGTGAGGCTTGCAATCACCAAATGAGAGTCGGACTCGTCTATAATCCTTTCCATACCTTTCTCCCAACAAAGCACCATACCATAGTGAATAGCAAGAAGTTCCGCCATATCATTGGATCCAACCCCGTAGGCCACGGAGAAAGCAAATAGAAAGGCTCCATCCATCCATCCATCCAAATTATGCTAATTTGGGGTTCCAAACGTCTATATGAGTATTTGTTTAGGGTTTTGATGTAATAAAATCTCATGTTTAAGAAAAAAAAAAAAAAAACACAGGAGTCAAGCAATCCCACCCATGAATCTAACCATCCATCCATCCATCCATCCATAATCTAAGAATGCACCAAGAAGCATCCTCGCCTTCCAAGAATTACATTATCAGACAGTCAAGGCCACCAATTGCATTGTTCAAATAACCCAAACGGCATATTCCAACCCTAATAGCAATGAAAATGATAATTGTTTTATAATGAAGATTCAAATCTGTAATGTCATTAGAATGAAGAGGACTTAGTTTTCAGTTTGTAAGAACCTGTTTTTCAGTTTGTAAGAACCTGTTCAGTGATCCTTACCTTCTAACTGATGAACCCCACAGTGGATAGCCCTGTAAAATCTACCAGATTAGAGAATCCTAACCAGCCAATCTATAGGCCTTTGCACAGCTGAATGCAGTACCTGTATTTCTTTTCTCTACTACAATATAATGATTTAGATTGTCCCTTTAAATGGAGACTTTGAGTGCATATTCCATTTTATGTGGAGCCCATCCAATCGACGGCCTGGATCACCCAATTTGAGGTATTGTCATGATCATTAGCAAAACCCAACTGAAAAAAAAAAAAAAAGAAGAAGAAGAAGAAAGAAAGAAAGAAAGAATCTCATTCATAATCATCGTCATCATCGTCGTCATCCCAAGCCTCCAATTCTCTCCCAATCTCGAAAGAAACGTATGCATCAATGCAAGCATACCGAACCTGCTTCTTACTAAGTGTGCTATTATCCCAATCACTCTTACCAATCTCCACCGGCTTTTCCACACCGTCAATATCAAGAACTTCACTGGCCAATCTCTCCATCGATGCATGATTAAGGTCTCTGATTCCCAACCTGTCTGCGGCAAGGTAGCGAAGCTCCAGAAAATTCGACGCACGCAATCCATGTGTGCTGAGCAAGAACATGTCATGTCTAATGCCAACACCAACGAAGGTGAATTGGGATTCTTGGAAGAAGTCCCTGAGTTCTTGAGGAATTGAATATGCGTGGATGAGTTGGAAGATGAGGCAACGGCATCCCACGCAAAGTTGCAAGGTGGCGGGCGGAGGACGGTCACCCTTCGAGAAGGTGGGGCGCCATTGGACACCTAGTCCTACCACGAGTTTGTGTAGGCGGAAGCGATGGATGTAACGTATCATTTCGATCCATTCCGTTACATCTGAAGCAGAACTGGTGACGGTGGTTAATATGTCGGTTCCGAAGAAATCGATCGTGTATTCGGTCATGGTGATGCTCGTGAGAGAGAGAGAGAGAGAGAGAGAGAGAGAGAGAGAGAGAGAGAGAGAGAGAGAGAGAGAGAGAGAGAGAGAGAACCAACTCTCTATATTCCAAAGATAGAAGAATGAAAGGGAGATTGGAATTTCTGTATTCGAGAGGGTGAACTATTTATATTCCAAAATCCAAAGATCAGAGAGTGAGATTATCTTTCTATATTTCCAAAGATCAAAGAATAAAATGAAAATTGTAACTTCTGTATTCGAGAGAGATAACTATCCATATACCAAAATCCAAAGATGAGAGAGAGATACCAATCTATATTCCAAAATCCAAAGATTAGAGAGAGAGAGAGAGAGAACTATCTATATTCCAAAATCCAAAGATTAGAGAGAGAGAGAGAGAACTATCTATATTCCAAAATCCAAAGATGAGTCTATGTTCCAAAGATTGAAGAATGAAAGGGAGATTAAAACTTCTGTATTCGAGAGAGAGGGAACTATATAGGGAACTATATATATATATATATATATATATATATATATATATATATATATATATATATATATATATATATTTTCCAACACCGAAATCGGAAGGTGCCCCATCCACACGCAATCACAGATGCCAAATACAGCACAATTTTGCGAGATTCCAGCCTTCCATCAAGTGGGCCACATGCTTCATATCTTCTTGCGTAAAGATCAGACCATTGCACTCCTCACGTATAACCGTGTTATATAAAAATTATAAAAAAAAAAAAAAACGAATGGGTGGTAGTTAGAAATGTGTGTCCTAGGCCTGATGGAAAGATAGGATCTTATACTCGTGTTCCATGTCGGTACGTGTGCTGCGTGTGGATGCGCAGGGTTCTAAGTTCTGACACGCGCGTGGTCAAAGAAAAGCTGAATAACAGCAGTTACTGAGAAGCGTAAAAGACGCAGATTTCTTCTCCTAACGCCGGATTCCCTTTGAAATTTCTAAAGCGGTTAGATGCGGCCTCGTCCTCACCTAACACAGTGCGACCCTGACTATGGGGCCCACCTTGATGTATGTATTGTATATCCATGCCGTACAAACGTTTTTAAAGATCATTTTTCCAGAACAACCAAATCAAAGAAGATACAAACCTCATTTGGCCATACCACAAGAAACAGTAGTTATTAACCATTAAACTTTTACTTTGGGCCAAAAACGTTTTGGATCAATACGATATTTTTTTTTGTCCCTTCATCCATATCTGTGTGGCCTTATCAACATTTTGATGGAAAATAAAAATTAGGTTGGGCCTTAAGAAGTTTTTAATGGTAGGCGTTCAATTGCCACTGTTTCCTCTGGTATGATCTATTGAGATTTTAATCTGCTTCAATTTTAGGCTCGTACACTAAAATTATCTCAAAAAAACAGATGAACGGTATGGATCTACTATAAATACATCAATATGGGCCCTACGATCAGGGCCGCACCACGAGGTCAGGTCGCACTTAGTCCGCTGCTAGAAATTTCAATCCCTCTTCAAATCAACTTCAAAACAATGGACCGTCCTGGTAAAACCGCCCGAGTAAGGAAAAAAAAAAAGAACTCAGTGCTCTGAAAGAGTATGATTATCCGTACACGTTCACACAGAAATTGTGTACGTTCATGTACCTATCGATAATCAAACCGTCTGAACAGTGGATCCCATGGTCACCATTCCTCATAAGAACCAATTAAAGTAAGATATATGTGATTTGTACAGATTTGCATTGTGTTTTTGAAAATTTACGGAGATGTACGGAGAAGATATCTTGATAACATAACTAAAATCCATAGATTGATGTCACGTCGCTGTGAAGACGGTCGATCATGAAAGAATGGTTACAGTACATACTGCAGAAAGAGGAGCAGGAGTTATGATGCTAGGAGTTATGATGCTGAATGGTTATAGCAATTAAAAATAATAGTACCAAGTAAGTATTATCTTTCAATTATTATTTTAATTATTAGCTAATTACTTTTTTTATTTAAGTGTGATCACTATATTTTTAGCCCTCATACCTGCAACCGAAAACTTATATATGCGCTTGGGATCATAGTTATTCGGCATGAATTTAACGGTAATTCTAGATTTATTTTATGTTGTTTATGTTTTTAAAGCGGACGAGTTCCGTATGCATGGTATGGAGTATCATGGGCTGCCAGAGTATCAAATAAATCGTCCAAAGGGTTTACTCAATGCATACATTTGCCATCCAACGTGATTAAAGTGGTTGTAGCACCTAGCTAGAGACGGACGGTCATTTCAGGGGAGCTGTAGGGCCCAATGTTATTTATATGCTTTATCCACTCTGTCCATTCATTTCAAAAGGTTATTTACCTTAAATATATATATATATATATATATATATATATATATATAAGCCAGATTAAAGGCTCAAGTGGACCACACCACGTGAAGCGATGGGGATTGAATTCTTACCGTTGAAAACTTCCTAGGGCCCACCTTGATGTTTATTGAGAAAATGACCACTGTAGAAAAAACCTTTTACCCAGCGGCTTCTATGAAAGAATACAAACTTTAGTTACTAATCTAGACTAGCACGTGCGGAAAGCCACTTTGAGGACGAAACTACCCCTCCTTTTCGCTGCGAAGACGAGCGCTGACGCTCGTCCAACTGAGAGTTGTACCAACTGCTTAAAAGAGATCAAAGTTACATGGCCCCACAGCTATATATTTATTATATCCACAACGTTCATCCATATTTCGAGATCATTTCAGAGCATTATCCAAAAAATAAATCATATCCAAAGATCAACTGGACCACACCACAAAGAGCAGCAGGGAAATTGATTTTCACCGTTAAAAATTTTGTAGGGTCCACCATAACATTTATTTTCCATCCAATCTATTCATAAGGTCACAAAGGCCAGGATGAAGAGGAAAAACAAATTTCATAATGATCCAAAACTTGTGTAACCCCTAAAAGGGTTTCAATGGTAGACATTCAATTTCCCACTGCCTTTTACAGTGTGGTCCACTTGATAGTTAGATCTGTCTTATTTTTCGTCTTAAGCCTTAATAGGAGCTCGCCAAATAGATGGACGATTTGGATATAACACAAACCTCATGGTGGGGCCCACAAAAATAATGAAAATTTCAAAAAAAAATAAAAAAACAAAATCTGCGATGAATCGCGGATTCCGCGATTCTACCGCAACTCGCTGTATGATTTGGGGATGGATCGCGGAATCCGCGATTGATCGCGGATACAAATAAACGGCTATGGCTACGGATTATAACCGTAGCTATAGCCGTATCCTGTGTACTTTTCTTTCTTTCTTTTTTATTTTTATTTTTATTTTATTTTATTTTTTTTATTACATTTAGAATTTTATTCTACCTACATTTTTCTCTAACACATATTTATATAAATATGTATATATAAGCATATAAAAAAAAAATTCTCTCTTTTTTTCATTTCTTGGTAACCAAACTAATCTGATTTTTCTTGGTAACCAAACTAATCTGATTTTTCAATGTATAAAATTTTATCGAGAAGATTTGGTAATCAAACTAATCTGATTTTTCTTGGTACCATCTGCCTTTTATAAATGATAGCCTATTCTCAACAACCTTCCTTTTTTGCATCATCGTTAAATTTATCTTTACTTCCCTTTACCTGAATTTTGAGATAAATATATATGCAATTCCGACTCTCCAGGGTCCAAGACCCTCCTAAATTTGTCTCCATGCGTACTCCTTCATTCAACAAATTTTTAAAATTAGCCTCTCCATTTCACCCTAATCTCACCAACTTTCACCAAGACCTTTTGATCCTTACCATTGATGCTTCTAGTGTGGGTTGTCTCTACTTTTCCACTTCCTTGATGCATCTTTCTCTCCCTCTTTAATGCTTAACCTATCATACAATTCATGATACAGTTTATACCTCCCACATATAATTATTATATATTACCTATCTTGATAGAATAGAATAGTGGAAAAGGATTCATTTAGCCGACCCAATTAGTTGGGATAAGGCTTAGGTCAATTCCTAGCCTCCCTTGCTCAATTTCTAGTCTCCCTTGTTCAATTCTGATGTAGAGCGGGTCGCGGACAATTACATGGCAAAGATGGATCAGAAAAGGCCCGGTCGGCGAAAAAAGTGATCTGGACCATCATACCTTAAATCAGGCGTATCTCACAATCCGGGATGAATTAGCCGACGAAAAATATATGATTTTGGGGTAGAATGAGCTACTTTAGCCAACCAACCCTGCATAGCAGGGTTGCGATGCCCTAAATTGCGAAAAACCCCTGGATCGACAATCGTTTCCCGGCTTTAATTTCGTTTTTACTATAAATAGTAAGTTTTAGTTTGATTTTAACTCTTCATCCGTCGGGCTTTAGGAGTTGTGCCCAACGTGAAAAGAGCTTAGAATAATTAGGAGAACGGGTTGGTGAAGCCAAATAGGACACTTACTATTTTTGGCCGAAAACCTTGCGCACTAGTAGACATCACGACCGTCTATAAATAGTAAGTCGCGAATTCTAGGAGTTTTAGTTGTAGTTTGATTATGATTTCTTTCCCATTGCTTAGTACCCTTATTTAAAGGGTTGTGAACTCGTTTTATGGATTCATTAATCTATTTCGAATTTATTTAGAATTTATTTCTATTTTCTGCTCTCTTTTCTCTTGGATTCGAGAAGTCTCTGTGAGGAGTCCAGAGAAGTTCCATGGATTCGGAATAGTTATCCTCTTGAGGAAGACGATGCTCGACCTCACGTCCTCCCCTGCGTCAGTTTGGTATCAGAGCGAGGTTTCTCCTCGGATCGATGACTTCTAACGATGGGTCGGGCAACAATCCCATAGGCGATGCTCCAGGGAATTTGCCTTTAACGGCATCAACTTTTCAAGCAGCGCAGCAAGAGAATCGGCAAGCCATGCAAGGGCTGCAGGCTTCCATGGACCGCATAGTGAATCTCTTGGCAGAAACCCTAGGGCAACTCCGTGTTCCTAGTGGTAATCCTCCACCGCCAATTGCTGAGACTCGTAATCGGCCTGATCACAGGATAGTACCGGCAGTGCATCCAAAGGTCATGCCTGAGGACAGGGGCTCTAGTGAAGAGGAGATCGATGACATAATTTTTCAACACCCCAGACATGGCGGCGATCGAGTAGATCGAACGGATCGAGAATTCAAGATGCGGGTTGATATTCCTAGCTTTAATGGCCAACTACACATTGAGGATTTCCTCGATTGGCTTTCTGAAGTTGAGCAATTTTTCGACTATATGGACATCCCTGAAGTAAAGAAGGTCAAGCTTGTGGCCTACAAGCTGAAAGGAGGAGCTTCAGCTTGGTGGGAACAACTACAACTTGTGCGAACCAGGCAGACGAAAGCACCAATCCGCACCTGGCAGCGGATGAAGCAACTACTACATGCCCGATTCCTCCCTAGCGATTACGATCAGGTATTATTTCAGCAATACCAAAATTGTAGACAGAGTAGTCGGTCGGTGAGAGAATACGCAGAAGAATTTTACCGCCTGGCAGCGCGTAATAATTTAGTCGAGACTGAATCGTAGCAAGTCGCCCGATTCAATGGTGGGTTGCGTATGGCTATCCAGGATCGGGTCCAGATGCAGTCCGTCTGAACGATAAATGATGCGATCAAGTTGGCTACTCGGGCAGAAGCGCAACTTGAACGTCCTAACACACGGACCTATCCTACTGCAAGGATCCCTGTGGCAGGTCCGCCCCAGGGAACTGCACAGCCCAAGGGGAAGGAGCCCGTAGGAGCACGTATTCAACCTCCTACGCCTGAGAACCGAGATCAAACTAGACCTCAAAGGGGCATATCAACTGCTGCTGGTCCAAGTAGAATCCCGAACCCCTATACTCAGCCAAGGCCCGATAACTGCTATCGTTGTGGCCAACCAGGCCACCTATCAAATACTTGTCCCCAGCGAAAAGTGGCAAACCTCACCATCAATGATGGTAGTGCTGATAACGCTTATGAAGATCCAGATATTGAATAACAGGAGCATACCACCGAAGACGAGACAGATGATTCAGGTTGGGTTCAACAAGATCATGGCGAGTCGCTCGTCGTGAGGCGACTATTATATGCGCCAAGAAAAGAAGTGCATCCACAGCGGCATAACATCTTCCGCACTAGGTGTACGGTGAATCGAAAGGTTTGTGACGTGATCATTGACAGTGGGAGCAGCGAGAATATCATATCCAAGATCATGGTGGAAAAATTGCAATTGAAAACAGAGCGTCATCCATCTCCATATACAATCGGTTAGATCAAGAAGGTCAGCGAGATAAAGGTAACTGAACGGTGCACCATATATTTTTCAATTGGCAAACATTATAAGGATGAAGTAGTATGCGATGTGGTTGACATGGAAGCATGTCACATACTACTCAGTCGACCCTGGCAATCTGACCGTGACGCCACTCATAAAGGGCGAGATAACATATATATCTTCGTCAAGGACGGCCGGAAGACCATATTGGCCCCTATGGATCCAGAAGAACCACCTGAAACTTCTAAAGTGGAGGGTCATTTTCTCTTAACCATTCGGGACTTCGTGGAAGAATCCAAAGAAACAGGACAGACTTATGCATTAATTATAAAAGGGGAAGAACTCGAGTTTACCATCATCCATAAAAGACTAAGGCCCTTGTTACATGAATTCCAAGAAATCTGGCCTCAGGACCTTCCCGATGGGTTACCCCCTATGCGAGATATCCAACACCATATTGACCTTGTCCCTGGGTCCAGTTTACCTAATCGTCCTCATTATCGAATGAGCCCGAATGAGTGCGAGATTCTGCAGGGACAAGTGGAGGAACTGATCCGTAAGGGTCTTATTCGAGAAAGCATGAGCCCATGTGCTGTACCAGCTCTGCTAACTCCAAAGAAAGATGGGAGTTGGCGCATGTGTGTCGACAGCCGGGCCATCAATAAGATCACCATAAAATACAGGTTTCCTATACCACGGTTGGATGATATGTTGGATATGCTAGAGGGCGCAAAAATATTCTCTAAATTGGACTTAAGGAGCGGCTACCATCAGATTCGAATACGGCCGGGTGATGAGTGGAAAACAGCTTTCAAGACCAAGGAAGGATTGTACGAATGGATGGTCATGCCTTTTGGTCTTTCTAATGCGCCTAGCACATTCATGAGGTTGATGAACCAAGTTCTGAAACCTTTCATTGGGCGGTTCGTTGTGGTTTATTTTGATGATATTTTGATATACAGTCAAGACGAAACCACCCATATGGAGCACCTCAAGAAGGTCCTTCAAGTGCTCACTAAAAATAAACTGTACCTCAATTTAAAAAGTGTAGCTTCATGACTGATAGCCTATTGTTTCTGGGTTTTGTGGTTACATCCACGGGCATTCGAGTGGATGAGGAAAAGGTAAAGACAATTAGAGAATGGCCGATTCCCAAAAATATTCACGAAGTGCGAAGTTTCCATGGACTAGCGACATTCTATCGTCGGTTCGTGAAAAATTTCAGTAGCATTGTGTCACCGATCACAGATTGCATGAAGAAATGGCAGTTTTAATGGACTGACGAGGCCGACAGAAGCTTTGTCGAAATCAAGTGCAGATTATCCACGACCCCAATTCTTGTACTTCTCAACTTCGACAAACTATTTGAAGTCGAATGTGATACCTCATATGTCGGGATTGGGGGAGTTTTGTCTCAAGAAGGTAGGCCGATAGCCTTCTACAGTGAGAAACTTAGTGATGCACGTAAGAAGTGGTCTACATATGAGATCGAGTTGTATGCGGTGGTCCAGGCACTGCGATACTGGCGACATTATTTGATTCAAAGGAAATTCATACTTTACACGGACCATCAAACCCTCAAGTTTATTAATAATCAAGCTAACATTAATCGTGTGCATGCTAGATGGATCTCATTTTTGCAGGAATTCACATTCGTGCTAAAGCATAAGTCAGGGCACCAGAACAAAGTAGCCGATGCGCTGAGTCGCCGTGCAACTTTGTTAGTCACTATGAGTAATAAAGTTGTTGGGTTCGATCGCCTCAAAGACATATATGCCGACGACGACGACTTCAAGGACGCATGGGTTAGATGTCAGGAAGGTCACCCCGGTGACTTACATATACAAGACGGGTTCATTTTTAAGGAAAATCGACTATGTATCCCAAAGAGTTCGCTAAGGGAACAGATAATCCAAGAGCTACATAGAGGTAGCCTCAGTGGACACCTTGGGCGAGACAAGACGCGAGCTCTTGTGGAAGAACGGTATTACTGGCCGCAATTAGTACGTGATGTGGGAAAGGCAGTCCAACGCTGTTATATTTGTCAGACTTCCAAGGGGCAATCTCATAATACGGGCCTCTACACCCCGTTACCAATGCCTGATGGCCCTTGGGAGGATTTATCTATGGACTTTGTGCTTGGTCTCCCACGAACACAACGTGGCATGGATTCGGTGTTCGTGGTAGTAGATCGTTTTTCCAAGATGGCACTTTATTACATGCAAGAAGACTCTCGATGTAACACACGTGGCGAATCTATTCTTCAGAGAAATTGTGCGGCTACACGGGGTTCCCAAGACTATTACTTCTGACCGTGACACGAAGTTCATAAGCCACTTTTGGCGGACTTTGTGGCCTCGATTCAATACACGCCTTCAGTTCAGCAGCGCGTACCACCCACAGACTGACAGTCAAACTGAGGTAGTGAATCGCACGTTGGGAAACCTCCTTCGATGTATTTTAGGAGAAAAACCGAAGCAGTGGAATTTGGCCTTGTCTCAAGCGGAGTTTGCATTCAACAACATGGTGAACCGCTCGACAAGGAAATCCCCATTCCAAGTTATCTACGGACGAGTACCTCGCCATACACTAGACTTAGTCCCTCTGCACAAGCTCCCAGGCATGAGCATTACAGCAGAACATATGGCAGACAAAATCATGGGCATTCATACGGAGGTACAGAACAAGCTACATGCCTCGAACGAAAAGTACAAGGAGCAAGCGGACAAGCACGGTGACAGAAAGTGTTCGAGGTGGACGACCAAGTAATGGTCCATCTGCGCAAAGAAAGATTTCCGACCGGAACGTACAACAAGTTGAAGAACAAAAAGATTGGACCGGTACCAATCATCCGAAAGATCAATGACAACGCTTATGTTGTTGATCTTCCAGATGATATGGCGATCTCACGAACTTTCAATATCGCGGACCTGACTGAGTATCATGAGCCAGCGCATAATGATAACTCGAGGACGAGTTCTTTTGAAGTGGAGGAGATTAATATAGAGCGGGTCGCAGACAATTACATGGCAAAGATGGATCAGAAATGGCCCTGTCGGCGAAAGAAGTGATCTGGACCATTAGACCTTAAATCAGGCGTATCTCACAATCCGGGATGAGTTAGCCGATGAAAAATATATGATTTTGGGGTAGAATGAGCTACTTTAGCCAACCAACCCTGCATAGCAGGGTTGCGATGCCTGAAATTGCGAAAAACCCCTGGATCGACAGTCGTTTCCCGGCTTTAATTTCGTTTTTACTATAAATAGTAAGTTTTAGTTTGATTTTAACTCTTCATCCGTCGGGCTTTAGGAGTTGTGCCCAACGTGAAAAGAGCTTAGAATAATTAGGAGAACGGGTTGGTGAAGCCAAATAGGACACTTACTATTTTTGGCCGAAAACCTTGCGCACTAGTAGACATCACGACCGTCTATAAATAGTAAGTTTACTATTTATAGTAAGTCGCGAATTCTAGGAGTTTTAGTTGTAGTTTGATTATGATTTCTTTCTCATTGCTTAGTACCCTTATTTAAAGGGTTGTGAACTCATTTTTATGGATTCATTAATCTATTTTGAATTTATTTAGAATTTATTTCTATTTTCTGCTCTCTTTTCTCGTGGATTCGAGAAGTCTCTGTGAGGAGTCCAGAGAAGTTCCGTGGATTCGGAATAGTTATCCTCTTGAGGAAGATGGTGCTTGACCTCACGTCCTCCCCTGCGTCAAATTCTTAGGTTCCCTCGCTCAATTCCTAGGTTTTCTCGCTCAATTTTTAGGTTGCCTCACTGAATTTCTAGCTTCCCTCGCTCAATTCCTAGGCTGTCTCGCTCAATTCATAGGTTCTCTCGCTGAATTTCTAGCTTCCCTCGCTCAATTTCTAGCTTTCCTCGCTCAATTCGTAGGTTGCCTCGCTGAATTTCTACGTTGCCTCACTCAATTGCTAGGTTGCCTCGCTCAATTCCTAGGTTCCTTCGCTCAATTTATATATTGTTTCACTGAATTTCTATCTTCCCTCGCACAATTTGTAGCTTTCCTCGCTCAAATCCCAGGTTGCCTCGCTGAATTTCTAGGTTCCCTTGCTCAAATTCTACTTCCTCGAATTTCTAACTTCCCTCGGTCAATTCCTAGGTTGCCTTGCTCAAATCCTAGGTTTCTCACTGAATTTCTACCTTGCCTCGCTCAATTCCTAGGTTCCTCGCTCAATTTCTAGCTTCCCTCACTCAAATCCTAGGTTGTCACGTTGAATTTCTAGGTTCCCTCGCTTTATTTCTAGCTTCCCTCGCTGAATTTTTACGTTGCCTCGCTCATTTCCTAGGTTCCCTCGCTCAATTCCTACGTTGCCTCGCTCAAATCCTAGGTTGCCTCGCTCAATTTTTAGGTTCCCTCACATAATTTGTAGCTTCCCTCGCTCAAATTCGAGGTTGCCTCGCTGAATTTCTAGGTTCCCTCGCTCAATTTCTACCTTCCCTCTCTCAATTCCTAGGTTACCTCGCTGAATTCCTACGTTGCCTCGCTCAATTTCTAGGTTCCCTCGCTCAAATCCTAGGTTGCCTCGCTCAATTCCTACCTTCCCTCGCTCAATTCCTACCTTCCCTCGCTGAATTCCTACGTTGCCTCGCTCAATTTCTAGGTTCCCTCCCTCAATTTCTAGTTTTCCTCATCAAGATTAAGACTCATCTAGCCTCTTGGGAAAATACTTCGGATGTTTTCCACGGCTATTCATTGCCCAAGCTTCTTCGTGAATGGAAATGGACTATTTATAACTTTCAGCACACCTCATGCATCCCGATGCATTAGTCTCTCTCCTTTAGGCTTTTGGAAACTTGATGTTGATGTAGCTCACTTGGTAATCCAAGGGAGTCAAGGATCGGAGGAATTCTAATATATGGAGAATGGCTTGGAGGCAAGATCAAATCTTTGGGCCAATGGCCAACAACAACTCTAATCAAGCAGAACTTAAGGTGATTAAAGTAGGTGAAAAGATTTTACCGATCGATTCAATGGCACCTTCATTACAGTGTTCTATGCATCATTATTGTTATATGTATCGCACCCTTGGGATACCGGAACATGTATTCATATCGTCAATAATACCACACATATCGGGAATGTATCCAAGTGAAACATTCAGAAAATGATGGAATATTTAAGTGGAACTTTGGGAGATGTTAAAGGACGCATGATTTCCCCCATTTCCTCAATTTTCTCCTCCAAGTGTATGGAAATCATACATACATATGTATTTGTACTAGACTTCATGCTAATACTTAAAAAGAAAAGAAATTTAAACAAGTTTTTCTTAAATAACGATTTCTCCACCAAAAATGTATTTTGCTGTCAAGCAACTCGTGTTGTTAAAACACCCCTAGGAAGAGATTCCCCCCCCCCAAAAAAACTTCTAGAAAACTGAGGATTTCTATAAATTTTTATTTTTCTATGACATCTCGTGATATTTTCGACATTACATCATCACAAATGAAATGAAGAAGGGGATATTGCAGAACTTTCAAATATTTGAAATGTACTTAAACCCACCCTAAGATGCAAGCTACTATAATATCAAATGCCCCATAGATAAGAATGTGAACCTTTCAGAGCATAAATGAGACAAAGAAGAAAATAAAAAAATGGCTTCAATTAACATATCACCAAACTAGCATAAAGGAAAGGGGATTCATTCCCCTTTTGTTCTCAATAACCTCATAAAACACAATACCATGAATTTCATAACACCAGAATCTCTTAGGTTTCATGCACAAAACTACAATGATACTTTTAGCATTGGAGCTTTTGCAGCTCCGGTGCAACACACTCAAACCAAACACCCTTTTGTTTGAAACGGGGATCAATCGTGGATTCCGCGATTCCACCGCAACTCGCTGTAGAATTCGGGGATGGATCGCGGAATCCGCGATTGATCCCCGATTCAAACAAAAGGCTATGGCTATGGATTATAACTGTAGCTATAGCTGTATCTTGTGTACTTTTCTTTTTAATTTTTTTAATTTTTTTTTTAATTTTTTTACATTTAGAATTTTATTCTACCTATATTTTTCTCTAACACATATTTATATAAATATATAAGTATATAAAAAGAATTTCTCTCCTTTTTTCATTTCTTTCTTTATTAATTTTTTTTTACACGCACACACACATGCTTACACACGCACGCCGTAGGATTTCACCACTGGTGGGTACTTGAACCCTTTCTTTATTCATATAATAAGAATATCTTCTAAACTAAAATTAGTTACTTGACGTACCATATATGATTTTAGGGCTAAAAGTTGGGCGGGTTCAACCCGACCAACCTGTGACCCACCCGACATTGCAACCTAGAATTTGAACGCGGCTACCTATCAATTGAGCGAGACAACCTAGGAAATGAGCGAGGGAAGCTAGAAATTGGAAGAGGGAACCTAGGAATTGAGCGAAGCAACGTAGGAATTGAGCGAGGGAAGCTAGAAATTGAGCGAGGGAAGCTAGAAGGATCCTAGAAATTGAGCGAGGCAACGTAAGAATTCAGCAAGGGAAGGTAGAAATTAAGCAAGGGAAGCTAGAAATTCAGCGAGGCAACCTAGGATTTAAGCGAGAGAACCTAGAAATTGAGCGAGGCAACGTAGAAATTTAGTGAGGGAACCTAGAAATTTAGCGAGACAACCTAGAATTTGTGCGAGGGAAGCTACGAATTAAGCGAGGGAACCTAGAAATTGAGCGAGGCAACCTAGGAATTGAGCGAGGCAACATAAGGATTGAGCGAGGGAACTTACGAATTGAGCTAGGCAGCGTAGAAATTCAGCGAGGAATCTTAGGAATTGAGTGAGGGAAGCTAGAAATTGAGCAAGGGAACCTAGGATTTGAGCGAGGCAACCTAGAAATTGAGCGAGGCAACGTAGGGATTGAGCGAGGGAAACTAGGAATTGAGCGAGGCAATGTAGAAATTCAGCGAGAAATCCTAGGAATTGAGTGAGGCAACGTAGGATTTGAGCGATGCAACCGAGGGAACGTAGGAATTGACGAGGAAAGCTACAAATTGAGCGAGGGAACCTAAAAATTGAGCGAGGCAACGTAGGAATTAAGCGAGGAAAGCTAGGAATTGAGCAAGGCAACTTAGGAATTGAGTGAGGCAACGTAGAAATTGGAGCGAGCTAACATAGAAATTGAGCGCAGAAACCTATAAATTGAGCAACGGAACCTACAAATCTCTTTAGGTGATCAAGAGGGCCCCCTTTTCTAGTAGATGAGATTATGACGAAAGGTATTATCTCAACGCTTCTTTTCTCTCTCTTACTCTTAAAAATCGTTGAATCCAAAGCCCTCAGAGAAGAAAGATCTCGGTTGCCTCGCTCAAATCCTAGGTTGCCTTGCTCAATTCCTAGGTTCCCTTACTCAATTGCTAGGTTGCCTCGCTTAATTCATAGGTTGTCTCGCTCAATTTCTAGCTTCCCTCGCTCAATTCCTAGCTTTCTCGCTGAATTCTTACCTTGCCTCACTCAATTTCTAAGTTCCATCGCTCAATTTCTAGCTTCCCTCGCTCAAATCCTAGGTTGTCTCGCTGAATTTGTAGGTTCCCTCGCTTAATTTCTAGCTTCCCTCGCTTAATTCCTAGGATTCCTCGCTGAATTTCTACATTGCCTCGTTCAATTCCTAGGTTGCCTCACTTAATTCTTAGGTTGCCTCGCTCAATTTCTAGGTTCCCTTGCACAATTTGTAGCTTCCCTCGCTCAAATCCTAGGTTGCCTCATTGAATTTCTAGGTTCCTCATCAAATTCTAGCTTCCTCACTCAATTTCTAACTTCCTCGCTCAATTCCTAGGTTGCCTCGCTCAAATCCTAGCTTTCCTTCAATTTCTACCTTGCCTCACTCAATTTCTAGGTTCCTCGCTCAATTTTTAGCTTCCTCGCTCAAATTCTAGGTTGTCTCACAATTTCTAGGTTCCTCGCTTAATTTCTAGCTTCCTCGCTTAATTCATAGGATTCCTCGCCGAATTTCTACGTTGCCTCGTTCATTTTCTAGGTTCCTCGCTCAATTCCTACGTTGCCTCGCTCAAATCCTAGGTTGCCTCGCTCAATTTCTAGGTTCCCTCGCACAATTTGTAGATTCCCTCGCTCAAATCCTATGTTGTCTCGCTGAATTTCTAAGTTCCCTCGTCAAATTATAGCTTCCCTCGCTCAATTTCTAACGTCCCTCGCTCAATTCCTAGGTTGCCTCGCTCGAATCTTAGGTTTCCTCGCTAAATTTTTACCTTGCCTCACTCAATTTCTAGGTTCTCTCGCTCAATTTCTAGCTTCCCTAACTCAAATCCTAGGTTGTCTCGCTGAATTTCTAGGTTCCCTCACTTAATTTCTAGCTTCCCTCGCTTAATTCCTAGATTCTTCGTTTGAATTTCTACGTTGCCTCGCTCATTTCTAGGTTCCTCGCTCAATTCCTATGTTACCTCGCTCAAATCCTAGGTTGCCTCGCTCAATTTCTAGATTCCTCGCACAATTTGTAGCTTCCTCACTCAAATCCTAGTTGTCTCATTGAATTTCTGGGTTCTCTCGCTCAAATTCTAGCTTCCTCGCTCAATTTCTAACTTCCTCGCTCAATTCTAGGTTGCCTAGCTCAAATCGTAGGTTCCTCGCTCATTTTCTACGTTGCCTCGCTCAATTTCTAGCTTACCTCGCTCAATTTCTAGATTCCTCATTGAACTCCTACCTTGCCTCTCTCAATTTCTAGGTTCCTCGCTCAATTCTACCTTGCCTCACTCAATTTTCAATTTGCCTACTCAATTTCATATTTGTCCCGCTCAATTTCTAGTTTGACCGCGAAGTGACTGAAATTGACAGTGAAGTGAATGAAATGTATTTTCAACCATCGACCTGATGGAATCTTGGAAAATAACTAGGTTGGTTGGCTAAAGTAGCTTCTCTTACCCCAAAATCATATGTGGTACGTCAAGTAACTAATTTTAGTTTAGAAGATATTCCTATTAAATGAATAATGAAATAAATGGAAAAAAAAAAAGAGAGAATAAACTGGAAATTGAGCAGGCCAAACTGAAATTTGAGTGGGCCAAACTGGAAATTGAGTGGGCCAAACTGGACTACGTGTCAAAATTCTACGTGATAAGACAATATTAGCTTTTCCGTTTTGGTTTACCATAGACGATTCATGGTCATTTCCACGCATTTTTAACTTCACGGTCATTTCCATGCATTTCACGGTCAATTTCGACGATTCCGTTTAGATTCACGGTCATTTCAATGCACTTCATGGTCAATTCCCTTCATGGTCATTTCCATGCATTTGACGGTCAATCCCGGCAATTCCGTTTTCAAGTTTTATCGGGTTGGTGTTTGTATGACCCAACCCCAAGACCAAACCCGATACATCCTGCCCAAGCCCAACCCAATGTCGGGTGGGTCATAGGTTGGTCGGGTTAAACCCGCCCAACTTTCAGCCCTAAAATCATATATGGTATGTCAAGTAACTAATTTTGGTTTTGAAGATATTCTTGTTATATGAATAAAGAAAGAAATGAAAAAAGGAGAGAAATTTTTTTTTATATGCTTATATATACATATTTATATAAATATGTGTTAGAGAAAAATGTAGGTAGAATAAAATTCTAAATGTAAAAATAAAAAGAAAAGTACACAGATATGGCTATGGCTACGGTTATAATCCATAGCCATAGCCTTTTGTTTGAATCGGGATCAATCGCGGATTCCGCTATCCATCCCCAAATCCTACAAAGTCAGTGGAGTGGAAACTTCAATTCTACGTTGCCTCGCTCAATTCCTAGCTTCTCTCGCTCAAGTTCTAGGTTACCTCGCTCAATGGTTTGGATTGTTGAACCATCAGTCTCACTTGTATTGATAGGGGTAAGATCACTTCATATAAATGCTTCATGCGAGATCTTAATACAAAACATTCACATTACAACTATAGACATTAAGCGAGGAAAGCTAGAAATTGAGTGAGGGAACGTAGGAATTGAGCAAGGCAACATAGGAATTGAGCGAGGGAGCCTAGAAATTGAGCAAGACAACCTATGATTTGAGCGAGGCAACCTAGGATTTGAGCAAAGAAAGCTAGAAATTGAGCGAGGGAACCTAGAAATTGAGCGAGACAATGTAGGAATTGAGCGAGGCAACGTAGGAATTGAGCGAGGGAAGCTAAAAATTGAGCGAGGCAACCTAGGATTTGAGCGAGGAATGCTAGAAATTGAGCGAGGGAACCTAGAAATTAAGGGAGGCAACCGAGGAATTGAGCGAGGCAATGTAGGAATTGAGTGAGGAATCCTAGGAATTGAGTGAGGGAAGCTAGAAATTGAGCGAGGGAACCTAAGATTTGAGTGACGTGACCTATAAATTGAGCGAGGTAACGTAGAGATTGAGCAAAAGAAGCTAGGAATTGAGCGAGGCAACGTAGAAATTCAACCAAAAATTCTAGGAATTGAGCAAGGGAACCAAGAAATTCAGTGAGGCAACCTAGGATTTGAACGAGGTGAAAGAAGCTACAAATTGTACAAGGGAACCTAGAAATTGAGCGAGGCAACCTAGGATTTGAGCGAGGCAACCTACGAATTAAGCGAGAAAGCTAAAAATTGAGCGAGGCAACCTAGGATTTGAGAGAGGGAACATAGAAATTGGAGTGAGGCAACCTATGAATTGAGCGAGGGAACCTAGAAATTGAGCGAGTGAACCTAAAAATTGAGCGAGGCAACGTAGGAATTGAGCGAGGGAAGCTAGAAATTGAGCAAGGCAACCTAGGATTTGAGCGAGGGAAGCTAGAAATTGAGCAAGGGAACCTAGAAATTGAGTGAGGCAACGTAGAAATTGGAGCGAGGATTGAGCCAAGGAACCTAGAAATTGAGCGAGAGAACCTAGGAGTTGAGCAAGGCAACGTAAAAATTCAATGAGACAACAGAGAAATCGAGCAAGGGAAACATGAATTTGAGCGAGGCAAGCTTGAAATTGGGTGAGGCTAACATGAATTGGAATGAACTTTAAATGTAATTTACCTAACCGAACAATTTGCTCTTTATTAAATTTGATCGATCAATTAATGAAATTAACTGAGATTTACATGAAATTCTCTTCGGTGAATTTGACCGAGCAATTAATGAAATTGACCGAGCGGTTCATAAAATTTTCCGTTACATTACATGAATCTGTAGAAGTTCTCCATCATATTTTATGATATCTCCATCAAAGTTATGAATTGCTCAGAGAATTTCACCAATCATGAACCGAGAAGTAGGTCAAATGGACCAAAACCTCTCGCAATTTGGATTTATAGTTTGCTCAGTACGCACTTATAGTGTTGAGTTAACTAAGTTGGGCACACCCAGATCCATAGCTCAATTGGCAGACTGAGTAGAGATACCTCGTGTCAACACTTGAGGTTTTGGTATTAATCCCTAGCGAGGTTGGCTAACATGGAGTGTGTGTACTGACATGGGTGTGTACTGACAAGTTAACCCAAAAAAACCACAAAAAATAGTAAAATATATATAAAAAAAATAAAAAATAAAAAATATTGAGTTGGGCCCACCTTGAATGTATGTGGACTATCCACGACGTTCATCCGTTTTTCCATCTAAAGTAAGGGTTTCAGCCCAAAATGGTGGTGTATTGAAATATCAAGTGGATCACACCACATGAAACAGTGGTTCTACTGTAGAAACCTTGTTATGCCCCCACAATGATGTTTTACTTGTAATCCATGTTCATAGGATGATTTTTGCATAGATGAACTAAAAACTAAGATGCAAGCTTCATTCGGCATTTTAATGGCCCACAAAAAATTTATATTGTTTAGGTAAAATGCATATCATACCTGTCGTGCATACTTTCTTCTGTGGAGGGACCATTTTCAGAAAAATGAGATAATGTTGATGAATAGAGATGGTGGGATCCAGCTAGAGCGTGGTGCGATCCAAGCAACAGATGTAGTTGTGGAGTTTTCGTCTTTTTTTTTTGAAAATGGAGCGAGGGAAGGGAGGGAGAGGAAAAGTAACGGCAGTAAAAAAGAGGGGTAGTTTCATCCTCAAATTCATTGTCCGCACGTGCTAGTCTAAGTTGGTAACTTAAGTTTGTATTCTTTCATAAAAACCGCTGGGTAAAAGGTTTTGTCTACAGTGGTCAGGTTTATGTACCCATCTACCATGATAACTGTCATTGGTTCTTGATGGTCCTATATCCAAGACAACGGGAGATCATTATTATCGATAGCTTAGTGTCAAATGCTCTCATAAAGTATAAGCAGATGACCAATTTGATGACGAAGGCGCTCCCGATTCTCTTTCATGCCACCGGAGACGTCACCGCGCTTGAAGGGAAGACTTGGACCGCCAAATCCATGAAATCTGTGCCGAAGCAATGCAATGGTTCCCTCGCTCAATTCTTAGCTTGCCTCGCTCAATCCCTAGGTTCCCTCGTTCATTTCCTAGGTTCCTCGCTCAATTTCTAGCTTCCTCGCTAAATTCGTAGGTTGCCTCGCTTAATTTGTAGGTTCGCTTGCTCACCCCTAGCTTCCTCGCTCAATTCCTAGCTTCCCTTGCTTTGAATTTGTAGGTTCCCTAGCTCAATTCCTAGCTTCCTCGCTCAATTTCTAGCTTGCCTCGCTCAATCCCTAAATTCCCTCGCTCAATTCCTAGCTTCCCTCGCTCAATTCCTAGCTTCCCTTGCTGAATTTGTAGGTTCCCTCGCTAAATTCCTAGCTTCCCTCGCTCAATTCCTAGCTTGCTTCGCTCAATCCCTAGGTTCCCTCACTCAATTCTTAGCTTCCCTCGCTGAATTTGTAGGTTCCCTTACTCAATTTCTAGCTTCCCTCGCTCAATTCGTAGGTTGCCTCGCTTAATTTGTAGGTTCCCTCACTCAATTCCTAGCTTGTCTCGCTCAATCCCTAGGTTCCCTCGCTCATTTCCTAGGTTCGCTCGCTTAATTTCTAGCTTCCCTTGCTAAATTCATAGGTTACCTCACTTAATTCGTAGGTTCCCTCGCTCAATTTCTAGCTTCCATCGCTGAATTTATAGGTTCCCTCACTCAATTCCTAGCTTCCCTTGCTCAATTCCTAGCTTCCCTCACTCAATTCCTAACTTGCTTCGCTCAATCCCTAGGTTCCCTCCCTCAATTCCTAGCTTCCCTCGCTCACTTCCTAGCTTGCCTTGCTGAATTCGTAGGTTTCCTCGCTCAATTCCTAGCTTGCTTCACTCAAACTCGCTGAATTTATAGGTTCCCTCGCTCAATTCCTAGCTTCTCTCGCTCGATTCGTAGGTTACCTCGCTTAATTTGTAGGTTCCCTCGTTCAATTCCTAGCTTGCCTTGCTCAATCCCTAGGTTCCCTCGCTCATTTCCTAGGTTCCCTCGCTCAATTTCTTGCTTCCCTCACTAAATTTATAGGTTGCCTCGCTTAATTCGTAGGTTCCCTCGCTCAATTCCTAGCTTCCCTCGCTGAATTGTAGGTTCCCTCGCTCAATTCCTAGCTTCCCTCGCTCAATTCCTAGGTTCCCTAGCTCATTTTTTAGGTTCCCTCGCTCAATTTCTAGGTTTCCTCGCTAAATTTGTAGGTTGCCTCGCTCAATTCCTAGCTTCCCTCGCTGAATTCCTAGCTTCCCTCGCTCAATTTCTAGCTTCCCTCGCTCAATTCTTAGCTTGCTTCGCTTAATTCCTAGCTTCCCTCGCTCACTTCCTAGCTTTCCTCGCTGAATTTGTAGGTTCCCTCGCTCAATTTCCAGTTTGTCCCGCTCAATTTTCAGTAAATTCCCTTCACTTCACGATCATTTCCATGCATTTCACTTAACTTCACGGTCATTTTCACACATTTCACGGTCATTTCTAGCGATTTCGTTTAGATTCACGGTCATTTCGATGCACTTCACGGTCAATTCCCTTCACTTCACGGTCATTTCCACGCATTTCACGTTCAATTCGCTTCACTACACGGTCATTTTCATGCATTTCACGATCAATTCCGACGATTTTGTTTAGATTCATGGTCATTTCCATGCACTTCATGGTCAATTCCTTTCACTTCACGGTCATTTCCATGCATTTCATGGTCATTTCGCTTCATTTCATTATCATTTCAAGCGATTCCGTTTAGATTCACGGTCATTTCGATGCACTTCACGGTCATTTCCATGCATTTGACGGTCAATCTCGGCGATTCCGTTTCCAAGTTTTATCGGGTTGGTGTTTGTATGGCTCAACCCCGAAGACCAAACCCGATACATCCTGCCCAAGCCCAACCCAATGTCAGGTGGTCACAAGTTGGTCGGGTTGAACCCGCCCAACTTTCAGCCCTAAAATCATATATGTTACGTCAAGTAACTAATTTTGGTTTAGAAGATATTCTTGTTATATGAATAAAGAAAAAAATGAAAAAAGGAGAGATTTTTTTTTTTGTATACTTATATATACATATTTATATAAATATGTTTTAGAGAAAAATGTAGGTAAAATAAAATTCTAAATGTAAAAAAAAAAAAAAATTAAAAAAAATTAAAAATTAAAAAATTAAAAAGAAAACTACACGAGATACGACTATAGCTACGGTTATAATCGGTAGTCATTGCCTTTTGTTTGAAACGGGGATCAATCGCGGATTCTGCGATCCATCCCCAAATCAGCTGCGGTGGAATCGCAGAGTCCGCGATTCATCCCCAAATTCTGTTTTTTTGTTTTTTTGTTTTTTTAGTGAAATTTTCGTTGCTTCTGTAGGCCCCACCATGAGGTCTGTGTTATATCCAAACTGTCCATCTATTTGACAACCTCATATTAAGCCTTGAGACGAAAAAATAAGACAGATCTAACTATCAAGTGGACCACATTGTAAAAGATAGTGGGGAATTGAACGTCTACCATTGAAACCCTTTTAGGGTTACAGAAGTTTTGGATCATTATGAAATTTGTTTTTCCTCTTCATCCAAGCCTCTGTGACCTTATGAATAGATTGGATGGAAAATAAGTGTTATGGTGGGCCCTACAAAATTTTTAATGGTGAAAATCAATTTCTCCGTTGCTCTTTGTGGTGTGGTCCGGTTGATCTTTGGATATGATTTTCTTTTTTTGGATAATGCTCTGAAATGATCGAAATATGGATGAACGTTGTGGATATAATAAATATATAGCTGTGGGGCCATGTAACTTTGATCTCTTTTAAGCCGTTGGTACAACTCTCGTCTTGGCAGCGAAAAGGAGGGGTAGTTTCGTCCTCAAAGTCGCTGTCCGCACGCGCTAGTCTAGATTGGTAACTAAAGTTTGTATTCTTTCATAGAAACCGCTGGGTAAAAGGTTTTGTCTACAGTGGTCATTTTCTCATGTTTATTTGCAATCCAAACGATTTACAAGGTCACGTAGACCTGTATAAAGGGAAAACATAAATATCAGCTTGACCCAAATCTTATGTGCTATATGGACGGTAATAAGTGTGATCTAATTGAGTCATCTATATGATTCCTTTATTATGGGCTCATGTCTGAAAATGATTTGTAAAAATGGATGAACAGCATTAATAAAACATATACACAACAGTGGCCCTATAGAACTCCTGACACGACCATCCACCGGTACCTAGATCCAAATCTCGGGTGAACCATCCATAGGAAACTGTGATGATTGAACGGCCATCATTAAAATGGAGAAACCAAAGTTTATGTTTAAGCTGATATTTGTGTTTTCTTATAACAGGGATGGCAAATAAACGTTATAGTAAGCATTATGATGTTTTTAATGATTGGCGTTCAATAACCATATTTTCCTATAGTATGGCCCACCTGAGGTTAGGATCTGCCTCATATTTAGGCTTACGCCTTGAAATGAGCTTTTTAAAAAATGGATGGACCCTGTATCATGATTGGCCCACAGCCTTTCCAGCCCCGACGCAGGCACTGGAGTCACTATGGAATCCGAATCCGAATCCGAACCGTGCATCTCGAGATTTGCCAGTTGGGGTGTCAATGGGCCGGGTTCACGCCCGAAAAATCACTATTTTGAATATAGCCAGTTCGGCGGCCCGGCCTGAACAGTTCAAAATCCGGGCCAAGACCAACCCCAGGCCCGGACCGTTGACAGCCCTATCTCTTATAAGAGAAATGCTCCCGTGCTCTCAGAGCATAATAAGTTAATAGTGCTCCTAGTTGCGTCCGTTTATTTGGACAGTCTCATCCATCGATCTGAACTATCTATTCACTGCAGAACACATTTTAGAGACTACTCTTCAAAAATCGCACTGATCGTACGATTGAAACCCTCCTTGATATGGCCTTATTTTCTCTAGCCATCTCTTTTCCAAGCTAGGGATGGTATGTTTATGATCACCGAACAAAACTGATTCTTTAAAATCATAAGCACTCGATGATGGGTCCTAACAAATAGATGGATCAAATATTTTATTGGACCCAGTTTAAGTAAACAATCTTAACAATCCTTATTAAAGTCCACTAATCAAATGGTCGATATTTGTCATGTTATTGTAATGTTTGCATGGTAGCCCATGAAATGTGCGTTGGGTATAATGGACGGTCTGAATCAATGTACCAACCTCAACTAGGAGCACTATCACTCATGGTGCTTTCAGAGCATTGGAACATTTTTCCTTCTAGAATGCATCCCAACCTATTCCATCATTGTTGAGCTTCTAGAACATGTTCCTATCACAAATAGACCAGAAAAAGTCCAAAAGAAAATCAACAAAATTTTATGAGTTGATCGAGCAGATTGATTGAGTCAATCGATCAATGAAAATTCGGATTTATGTGAAAGGTTGTTGCACAATTTTTACTCAGTTCGATCAATTGACCGATAGGTCGATCAAAACAAATAAAATTTTATGAGTTTAAGTCTCTGGACATTTTTATGCCATTCTAATTGATCGATTGATCAATCAATCGATAATCCAATCAAAGGAATGTGAAAATTTATAGGTTTTTCAGGTTTTTTGTTTTTCCTTATTTATTTAGATTTTTTCCTGATTGGTCTTAGGATTTATTTAAGAGTATTTAAGTATGCAAAATCGTTTAAGTTTTACAACTTTTTTAAGAGTCTTATAGATTCGAGAAACTTCTCTTGTGAATTTAAGACAGCCTTACGGATTTAAGGTGTTTATCGTTCAAGAAGGATGGTAATTGTCCTTATCACACCCTTCCCTGCATCACGAAGGCACCAATTACCACCATTTCACACCAATTACACGCTCCCAAATGGGATCCCCAATGACCATGTGATGGTGGGAGAGCCTCACATGTATCCCATATACGGTGCATTAAGATGTCATATCAAACAGTCCGGTTCCATGGCTAAGTGGTAGACAGCCTCTGTTTCAACACTAAGATCACGGGATCCGGTATCCCCATGTAGCGTGGATGGGTGGGTGGGTGGGTGTGTGTTAAAAAAATGTCATAGAAAATCAAGGAATTATGAAGTTTGATCAGAACGCAAATAGTATCTGATATATATATATATATATATATATATATATATATATATATATATATATATATATATATATATATATATATATATATATGCCATGTACTTGTCATCCAAACCATTATCTTATGGATCAACACTGGGTGTGGGGAGAATCCCCAGATTAAATGCTCTTCTCACTCTGATCAGTGAGCACAAATGGACGGTTAATTTTAAAGCATCATCATAATCTAAGCCTTATTCCTGCTAATCAAGGTCAACTACACAAATCATGTTCCACCATTCCACTCTATCAAGGACCATATCCTTCGTTACATCATAGGTTGTCAAATATTTTCTTACTATCTCCATCCTAGCCCTTTTGGACCTTCCCCTCACCTTTTAAGAGGGCTCAACTTGAACTGGCTCCTAACTGGTGCAATTCTCATCTCCACTGCACATGGCCAAACTATGCAAGTCATGGGTAAAACATAAAAGCAATGATCCGGAAAAAAAAAAAAAAAAACCAGTCTCTATGGCTAGGATCTTTAAATGTAGAATATTTTTTAGGACATTCCCATCTTCCAGGAGTCTAATAAAGATCGAGAGACTGGATGAAAAGAACATGGCCCGACTTACACAATATGGTTCACCACATGACCCTATTTGTGTTTGAATGCGGATATGGAGTAATTGGATAGGCATACTAGGATCTTACTGGAAAAAAATGAAAGGCAATACCCCAACACACTTCAATGTTAAAATTTTGCAATTTTTCTCCAAGGCTCCATCCATAGATAGGAAGAAAAGCAAAAGAAGAAGAAATCCAGTAATGGTGGAAATCTTTTTGGTGCCTTCCAGTATAGGTAGAGAATATTAGCTGTTTGTTTTAAGAAATCAAAACTAAATGCATAGATATGGTCTTCACACAGAGAAAAGTAGAATGATCTTGGCCCACCCAGGATTATATCTGACTGGTAAGAGTCGCCGCTTTTATAGAAAGCTACCTAAATCATATCTCGAAACTTAACTATGATAAAAGTGTTTTCACAAATGGATACGCACACAACAACTACAATCAGTTATTGCTCTTGGAATGACAACTATAAACTCTCATGGTTCCTTAATTAGCATTTGATGCTGTAGTTCCAACTCAACTCTCTGAGATTTCAAGCCAAATCACCAGGAAATTCACTTGTCAATGCAACTTGGTCTCAACTCAACAAGACTTGTCGAGTCAGCATGCTGACTCATCTCAAATCACTTGGTCTAATGGGTTAATAGAAGTCATAAATAAGAAGAGAGTTTTGAACTAACAACCTATGCTAATGAAGCAAACACCTGTAACCACCCACCAGCAACAACCACATATCTGTTTAATTATGATAATTTATATTCTTTAATTATTGTTTGAGCGGAATGACGGAACAGGATTCATGTAACCAAACCCAATTAGTCGGGATAAGGCTTAGATGATGATGATGAGGAGGAGGAGGAGGAGGAGGAGGAGGAGGAGGATGATATTCTTTAACTATTCATTACTATTTTAATCTAATTTTTAAATACCAAGTTGAGTCAAGTGAAGACTCGATCAAGTCTTTTGAGTCAACATGACGCAGCTGGAGGTCGAGAGGAATCCATTCTTCAGGCTTTTGAACTATTCTTTGAACTCTAAATCTTGGCCAACATACCATCAACCCACCCCTATGCACTATCGGTTCTATAACAAAATTGGACTCCCATCATTGACTGATCAAGTGTTCAAGAACTTCATTAAATCTTTATTTAACAAAAATACTATGATTTTGATATGAAAAATGCATTGCAAGATTTTCATAGATCTTGTTTAACAAAAATATTATGATTTGGATATAAACAATGTATTGCAAGATTTTCATAGATATTCCTAACTACATCTTTTTTTTTCTTTTCTTTTCTTTTTAGTGAAATGTAAGGTCCTTAGTTTCTTTACCTGTGAATTTATCAGATTAAACTTCTTCAGTGGCTCAATCAGGTGAGATCAGAAGGCTGCAAGAAATGAACAGATGGTGAGGGTGATTCCGTGGACTTGCGCATTGTCGACCCCACAAGTCAACTCATTAAAAAAATAAATAAATAAATAAAATCAGATTTAGTTGGGGGTACTAGTAGTGGAAGTTGAAGAATTCGGATGTCTTAAAATGGAAAAGATGTAGCATCTAGAATCAATATTCAAAGCTATGGATCCTATAGAGAAGGATTGATGAATGGTATGTAGGGATGAGACATACGGTGACAAGACAAATCCAACATGGTATTGACATGTGTGTAAGTTAATTCTTTGTTCAACAATGCTATGTGTGCTTCTAATCAAGCTTAAAGATGCGCTCATCATAGAAAGTACATTCAACAATAGCATCCTCACGCCAATATATCAATTACGATTGCCGATTACACATGTGGGTTCTGTACAATGAATTGAAATTTGTGTAAACATACCATCGTGGGAATTTCAACTAAAAGAAGAGAAATAGCTCCACCAAAACACAGTATGTTCTCGCTACAAAAAACTAACAAAACTGTCTTCTCATATGTATCATGAAGTTTCATGATATTTCATAATTAATCAGTCTCATCTGGTGCAAAAGTTCATGATATATCATTCAATTTGGTGCATCCAAACACACCCTATGCCATGGATTTTCATTTTCATGATCAGCACGTATTAACCATACATTCTGATAAACAAACCCAACTTCAAATAGCCTTAATTTTTCTTCTCTTGCTAAACCCATATGCAGTTCAAGAATCTAGCACAGTGAAATAAACTGGAGAAACCTTTATGTGGCAGCATTTACACCACCATGGGCCTGTTTGTTTTGCCAATTACTTCAGTAATGTAAAGGAAAAGTGTCATCTTTATGATTTTACCACTGCCAATATATTTTGCTAATTACCTCAGTAATATAAAGGAAAAGTGTCATCTTTATGATTTTATCATTGTCAAACCAAACAATAGGTAAAGAAATCTACAATCATTGTAAATTTTTTTAATCACTCACGCACAATACGTTGTATTTACCACCTCATCTAACGAGTAATAGACTAGTAATTGCACTTTTTCATGGCATTACTGAGTAAATCTCGAACTCGAATAATGACATGAGTGTATTTTGGTGATGGTTTGACATTAAAGTAATGTAAAAATGACATCATTATAATTTTACCGCCGATAAATCAAACACAAGAATCAATGGCCAAATGTAGATGTTGTCAAGAATAAGTAATTTGTAATCATTGCACATTTCCTTTACCATGGTAAAGGATGGAAAAAAAAAAAAAAAAAAAAAGAAGGCACAAATGGAGGTTTTGAATTACATATATATCATAGGCTTTAAAAAAAAAAAAAAAAAAAAAAAAAAAAAAAAAAAAAAACCATAACCACAAGAGAAACCTAAGCCTTATTTGGCAGATGACTCACATGAGTTCATCTCGTTTTAGTTAACAGTAATTATGTATTAGAGAACTTGATCTGTAATACATAATGAGTTCATGTTAACAGTTATTATGTATCAGAGATCAAGATTGCTGATACATAATTACTATTAACTAAAATCAGATGACATCATTTTTAGGCATTTACCAAACAGGGCCTAAAACTTACAAAGGAAAGATTAGTAACCAATCGTAGATAGCTTTGGAGTATTTACAAAAACAAGCCTTCCTATCCCACATATAGACAATCACGGCAATTTTAGGATTCAAATCCAGAATACCGACACAACAAAAGACGGTCAAATATCTACATCAAAGTCAATTACCATATGGAATCAAATGACCATCCATCTCCAACATGCCAATGCGTAATCATTCACTAATGTAATCTCCATGAAGAACAGAGGAAACCCTATCGAGCTGCACAAATTATTTTTTAAAAAAAAATCTATATCTAACCATCTGAGCTGTGAAAAGAAACGAAAACCACCATCTGACTGTCCAAAGTAAGAACGCCCAAAAACCTGAATGCTAATGACCCATCATTCCCCAATATGTAACCTCCATCAAGAAACAGAGCAAATCCAATGTCAGTAGTCAAACAACTAGAAATGAACTGCACAAGAAAATCCATCTAACCATCCAAACCAAGAAAAGAATTCAAGACCACCAGAAACCCGAATATCCATTCTCACCTCGACCTGAATTCCCACAATCGCAGACGCTTCCCTATCTCGAACGAAACGAAAGCATCAGTACAAGCATAGAAAACCTGATCGTCATCAAGCAGCAGTGCTTCCCAATCACTTCTTCCGACCGTCGTGTCCTTATCCAACCCAGAAATTCCAAGAAACTCCAACGCCAGCGTGCCCATCGACGCCTGCTTCAGATCCCTCCTACCATCCGTCTCTCCGACGCAGGACCGGAGATCGAGCAGATGATGGACATACAATCCATGATCCCGTTGGAGATATTTGGCATCGAGATTGTTCCAGATGCCGACGAATGTGATGTTGGTGTTGGATAGGAATTTACGGAGAGCTTGCGGGACGGAATGTACGTAGACCAGCTGAAAGATGAGGCATCGATGGCCGACGCAGAGCTGGAGGGTGGCGGCACGGGACCGGTTCCTGTAGCGGCCGACGGGCAGCCATTGGACGCCGAGGCCGACAACGAGCTTGTGGAGGCGGAAGCCATGGATGCGGCGGGTGTGGTAGATCCAGGAGCGGACGACGGAGGGTGTACTGGTGACGGTGGTGATGATGCGGTAGCGACGAGATAATCGAACGGTGTAGGATTCGTGATGGGTGGACCCCCCTCTGTTGATGATCCGCGGGGCCATGATGGTGTATTAGGGTTAGAGAATGAGAGAGAATGGGACTCTTTCTCTCTTCTCCCTCTCTCTCCTCTCTCTCGCTAATGGTCTTCATAAAGGAAGATGGAGGGAATCAGGCCCTCTTCCAGTCGAGATCGTTCTACTGTATATCGTGACTGAGGATATAGAGTATGTCGCAGCCAGCTGGGCCCACATGTTGGAGGTTTCATTAATTAGAACCATCCATTTTGTTGGATCTATGAGAGATGAGGAAAATGTTTAATGGGTTGCATTTAAATCCATAAATCGAAGGATAGGATCATCTATGAAACATGATTATAGGAAAATAGCTACTTATGGTAGTGAAGAGAATATGGACGGTTTGAATTATAAGGCCGCCTCAGCGTGCGGACCAAGTGGATGGAGACACATGCTGGATCCTCAGTCGCGACAGATGAAAAACGAACTCGTTCCACCTTCCCTCGAAAATTTGAAGGGAAATGGTACGATGGAATCGTGTCTATTGAAATATGCTGGATGCTATCGCCACGTGGATGGGTTGATAGTGGATCGTGACCGTATATCTAGTGAATCTTGTCATGGAAGAATCATGGTTAAAAAATGAGAAGGATGGAATTTCTCAAGCATTCATTTGCATCTTCTGCATAGACGGAGGGATGGAAATAAGAATTAATGGTTTAGATTGAAAGAAAGGAAAAATCAAGAGAAAAAGTGATAGCTATGTTTATCATCTATTTTTACTATTCAAATCTGGGGTATCTATAAAAGCAAAATCCACTATGTAGACGGTCCTGAATGGAAACGGATTGGCTACTCCCCCTGCCACCAGCCCCGTGGCTGATGGTCGGTGATCTGTGGGCCCCACCATGATGTATGTGTTTCATCCATTCTGTTCATCCATTTTTAAGGATCATTTAAGGGCTATATCCGAAAAATGACAGGGATATGAATCTCAGGTTGACCACACCACAGGAAAACAATAGTGATTGGATAACCACCATTAAAATCCTCCTAAGGCCCACTGTACTGTTTATTTGACATCCAATCTGTTGATTAGGTCATACAGGCCCAGATGAAGGAAGAAAACAAAGATCAGCTTGATACAAAACTTTTATGGCCCCTAAAAAGTTTTTTAATGGTCGACGCTCATTCAACAACTTTCTTGTAATGTGGTCCAGTTGAGATTGTGATATACCTCTTTTTTATGTCTCATACCATAAAATGATCTGGAAAAATAGATAGACGGCATGGATAGAACACATACATCATGGTACGGCCCACAGAGCACCAAACACCAGCCATTGGCTGGTGTCAGGGGGAGTAGCCAATCCGTTTCCGTCCTGAATAGGGTCTAAATCCGTCCCGCACGCGCAGTTTGGGATGCTAAAACCGGCTGTGACATGGCCTTGCACGGCTGGCAGGTCAGGCCCGCCGTTTACCACAGCTAACTGTCAGATTGGCATTACTCGATTCTCGAACGGTTATTTTTAAGAAATTGACTATTTTGCCCCGCCCCCCAATGCTCCCAAATGGATAGTCTAAGAGAAAAAAATATATATATCATGTAATATTTATAAAAAATTTTAAAAGATATTAATCCCTTCTTCTTCTTCTTCTCTCTCTCTCTTAAATTCTTTGAATACTTGAGTTCTCGTATTCTTAGACATTGAGGTGATCAAGCTCTTAAGTAATCAAATTTGATAACTTTTATTATTTAATTTTATCTTTTTATATTTTAATTATAATATTATATAATTAATTTTCATTCTCTATCACCCTTCTTTTATAATTAAGGTAACTTTTTTTATATTTTTTATTTAATATATATTAGATATTGGCATTAGATTCTTTAACACTAAATAATCAGAGTACATTAACCAAACAAGCCCGGATCCACAAGTTTCTCACTCCTTTCGAATTCTAATTTAAATCAATATGTTGGAGAGAGAAGAACATGTAAAATCATCAATGGACTCAAAAAGAATCCATACTTTAAAAGTTTAAAAATATATAAAAGTAACTAATTTTAAAAATAATGAATGCCAAATGGTGTCTAAGACCATTTGTGTCTTGTTTAAAAGCTATTGTAGTTGTAATTCCTTTGGTAGCACTAGCAACCTAAAACATCATGTGAATAAATGTGTTGCTAAAACATGAGGAAAAATATCCTAAACAAACTTAAATTAGTCAAACCCTCGAAGGGAGAAACTTGTTTACATTTAGTTTTATTCAAGTCAATGTTTGGTTAGAACTCATCAAACTTATAATTAAAATTGAACAATCATTTACTTTTGTAAAAAGCAAAGATTTCGAACAAATGGTTTGAAATATATATATATATATATATATATATATATATATATATATGTGTGTGTGTGTGTGTGTGTGTATGTGTGTGTGTGTGTGTGTGTGTGTGTGGAAAAGGTACTATGCGCTCGAGCTGATGGGACCGTCCCATGAGGTCGAGCTATGTGGGCCCCACCGTGATGTGTTTCGAACATCTACCCCATCAATCAGATGCACCATTCCATCGTGGGCGTAGGTCTCAAAAATCAAGTCAATCTATGACTTGTATGGGCCACACCGCATACAGAAGTTGAGAGGGGCCATGCACCATTAAAACATTCATAATCAATTTTTTGGGCCCACCGAGATGTGGTTTGCAAATCCAACCCATCCGTTATGTGTGTCCCACTTCGATGAGGGTTCAGACCAAGTTTCAACAGCATTCAAAACTCAGGTGGGCCCCACCAAGTGCTTTTATATGTTTTTGTCATGTCTTCACATGCTTTTAGATGGTATGGCCTACCTGAGTTCCGTATACGATTGATTTTTGGGATATCTCATAATTTAAAGGAGACCCATCAAATGCACGATGTTGATGGTGGACACGCATCACGGTCACATTAGGGATATAGGTCGAAATAGTACATACATATATATATACACACACACACACACACCCCAACACACTCACGTCGTAGTGGGATTTCACCACCTATGGGTACTCGAGCCCTTGAGAGTCTACCACTGGAGCAAGAATAAGGACTCAGGTTTAGGTTATATATGTTGTAACCACTTATTGTATAAATTCTGATTAAAAATTATAGAAAAAATAATTATGTTTTCTTTACTTGAGTTCTCTCCCCTTACTCATGACCCAAAATAAGTTTGATTATACACAATAGCTTTAGAGAATATGAAATTCAGAATAAATTTTTTTATTAGCTTGGATAATGTTTCATCTAACATTCCGGTTTGTACAGTTGCATTTGAATTGTCGTTTAGCGTAGGTAATCGCATGGCAGATTACTACGAGAATAAATTATCGGCAAAGACGGTGGAGTGTTGCGTGTGTCTGAGGGATTGATTTAAAGCGGAAAATATAGAGCAAAACTTGATCGATGAATATGCTCTCGGAGATAAAAATCAATTTAAGTAGAAATGTAGTAGTTTGTTTAATTCAATATTATATGAAATATTTTCTTCTATATATATATATATATATATATATATATATATATATATATATATATATAAATTTATGATATAATATTTTAAAAAATTATATTATCATCAAGTAATTTTTTTCTTCTTCCTATCAATCGTTGTAGGTGAGTGGACGTCAACCTAGTTGAGATATATTCAACTAATAATGAATTTTATAACCTTCATTTCAATATTTGATCCAGATATTAAATAAAATATAATTTTTTTAATATGTCAGTGTGTTTCGGTCGAGCTTGAAATATTCAGGCCTGGCACAGCACACCATGGCCCATTTACACCCTTAGTCTTAAACCTTAATTCACATTTTATACTTTTGCCTGCAAGGTTGAAGGTGAAGATGTGCCACTGCCACTGCGATGTGCGTTTTGGTGTAGCGGATTAGGTGAGACCCGACCTCACCAAGAGGGTGCGACCTTACTGTGGGGCCCACCTTAAATGTATGTATTCTGTATCCACGCAATCCAGCTGTTTTTCCGGATGATCTTAAGGCATTATTTAAAAAATGAAATAGATCCAATTATTAGGTGGACCATACCATAGGAAATAGTAGTGATTGAATGCCCCACAATTAAAAACTTCTTATGCCTTGATGTTTTTGAAGCGTTTAATTTCCACCCAATCTGTTAATAAGGTGACAAGAACTTTTTTTTTTCTTTTAAACACGCACACGCATCCCCACACACTCACGCGGTAGTGGGCCTGAGAGTCTACCACCGTAGTGGGACATGAACTTACAACAAGGGAAAAATAAATAAATATCAACTTAATCTAAAACTTTTGTAGCTCATTAATGGTCAATCACCACTGTTTCCCATGAGATGGTCCACATGACAATTGGATCTGCTACATTTTTTGGATAATACCCTAAAATGGTATGAAAAAAATAGATGAGTCCCTCTTTAAGAGCTGCACCGTCTCAGGTGAGTCGGGCATCTCACCAAATCGTGTTCTTTTGGCCCCATAATGATGAGCCCAAAAAAATAGGTAGAAATCTGAGGTGCACCACACCATAAGAAATAATGGTGATTGAACGCCCACAATTAAATGCTTCTTGGAGCTCACAAAGACCCAGATGAAGAGAAAACATAAGCTTAGTCCAAAACTTTTGTAACCCAATAAGCTTTTTAATGGTAGGCGTTAAATCACCACTGTTTCCTGTGATGTGGTCCACATGAGATTTTGATCTACCTTATTTTTGGTATCAGGCATTAAAATAATTTTAAAAAATGAATGGATGGCGTGGATAAAAACAAGTACATCATGAGGCCCACATAGCACAGTCCAGTAGCGACTCGCTACTGTCAGTCAGGCACAAGCAGTCCGCCACCGTCGAAGGTGTGTCTATCGGGACGCCAATTGCCTGTGCCCCTTCAGATGGTTGGAAACTATGTAGGGCTCATAGAGATTCCTGTGAAAAAATCCACTCCGTCCATCAGTTTCTTAAGGTCATAATAGAACAGGATTCCAAAAATTAGGCAGATTCAAAAGTTAAGTGGGCCACATGACACGAAACACTTTGAACAAAAACGTCCAAAATTAAAAACTTTCTGGAGATGAACAAGATGTTTTTATATCATTCAAACTGTTCGTAGAATCATTTCCATTTAAGTAGAGTTTAGGCATAAATATCATCCTGATACAAAACTTTCGTGGCCCCATACATCTCAACGGTGGGTGTTCAATCCTTACATTGTGTTTGTGGCATACCAGAGTTTTGGATCTGCTTGATTTTTGAATTTTTGTTGTGGGCATCTCCATGGGCTCTACATAGGTTACGACCCAGAGAGATGTCCTTGACAAATCCACTCCGTCCATCTGTTTTGAAATAGCACAGGGCTTTGTGGGCCCACAAAATAGCGCAGGCTGTGTGGGGTCCACAGAGATGACCTTGACAAATCCACTCTTTCAATCTGTTTTGAAAATCAGGCATATTTAACTGTGGGTGTCTTGTAGTCCACTTGAATTTTGGATCTGCCTTATTTATGAGATTGTTTCCAAACGCACATACATACCTCATTTTTGAGCTCATGTCCTTGCGCACTTGAACCAAAATCAAGCCGACTTACACACACCATGTCAGTTTGACCCAACTGACGACCCACAAATTAGCTTAGCATGGATAAGCCCTTCCAAAATGTTTTCAAGACATCAAAAAGATGGAGCAGCTAGGTGGTTTTGGGCAGCGTGGGGACCACTGTGATGAACGTGTTTATATTCATGCTGTCCATCTATTTTGTCAATCTCATTTTAGGGCATGAACCTAAAAATGACGCAGAGATTAACCTCAAGTGGACCATACCACAGGAAATAGTGGGGATAATGACACCCACCATTGAAACATTCTTAAGGCCTACCGTAACGTTGATAAGATCACACAAACATGAATGAAGGGAAAACACAAATATCAGCTTAATCAAAACTTAGGTGGCCCCAAAGAAGTTTTTAATGGCAGGCCTTCAATCACTAGTGTTTCCTGCAGGGTTCCACTTGAGCTTTTGATCTACTATAAATCTGTATCCTCCGCTTCCTGCTTTCTTGCATCGTGATCCAACGAAGTTATCACTGATGTTTTCAACACTGCCACGTTAAATGCAGTGCGTGATGATGTGGTCCAATTAGACTGCAACAGGCTGGATTTTTCGGCATACAACGCCCAACACCATTTGGGGTCACCACTCAATCAGCTCCCTGGCAATTGCCATACATTGGAGCCTCGTGGAGCCCACCACCGTCGTGTATGTAGAATCCAGACCGTGAATCAGGTGGATCTTCTAAATATGGGGGAAACAGAACAGGGGGCAATGTGAAATCACGCCTAATATATTTGGGTGGTGCAGCTGAGTTTTGGTGTGCACGTCCTAGTGGAACTCATCTGATGAAGGAGTTGAATGGCACGTGCAAAACACTTCATCTGAACGTTTCTCTGGTGGGAGTCCCCTCCCCAACGTCTCCCCCATTCTTCCCTTCGGTGTGCCCCACCCGAGTTATGGATCAAGCTGAATTTTGGGATCTAGGCTTTAACACGAGGGCACATAAAATGGATGGGATGGATTCCACCCTCACTAATAGTTGGGATTTTCTAACGTGGGTGGTTTTTTTTTGGGGGGGAAGTGAGTTTCATGTTACAATGAGTTCCTGCAACCTAATGCTGTGGGGGCGTGGATGTCACATGGACATTGCGGGTGGGCCCCACAAAACGTTGGGTTACAGCAGGAAAATAGCATCAGTTTTTTGAGGTCTGGTCCATCCACTGCTGACCGATGAAACAAAGAAATTCATCATCACAGATACTGCAAAACAAGTGATGAATGCATGCAGAAAATTTCAATTCCAAAATGGAAATTGTAGGAAATGAAAAGAAAAAGAAACGATCATTGCACTTTGAACACCACACAAGACATCTACAAAACCAAATACTCCATACTCGTTTACTACAAAGAATGGAATGGGCCCATATAAAAATTAAAAATAAAAAAACAACAACCAAACAAACAGATTGAAGAAAAACCCATTTCCTGATGTGTCCCGCCATGAAATGCATATCAATATCATCACACCCAAACATTCACACCCAACAAACATTCACCCAAAAAACGTTCACACCCAAACACGACTTGTCACTCTTCATCGCAACCATGGGTGACTCAGGTCAAGCTTAAAAACCTTTCAAGGCTCTGGAGATAAAAATCAATAGCATATTTTTGAACGAAAGGAATGCTCGTTTTTTGTGGCAGATTAGAAAAAATGATGTGCCAAAAAGATTCACTCAAAACTACCAACTTCATTAAATTCTAAACTCTGATTGACGGACGGATCAGTCCCCTCAAAACAAGGACACTTTTGCTATCCACCCTTCAATAGGTAACTATTTACTATCCTTTGTTAATTCAGAAGCCATGCATAGTTTGATAAAATTGGCTTCCGAGCTTGTACAAGTGGAGCCCATGGTGGTCCGTGTCTTAGTAGTCCAAACCATCATAGTATGGTTTCTGCAGATCTACAAAAAATTTCCCAGATGGAAGAAATACAAACCCTTCAATAGGTGGCCAATGAATAGATGATTTAGGGAAAAAACACACATTAACAGTTCACATTCAAACTTAATCTATGGCTAAGACCCCTTCCCCCCTTCCAATCCGGGGATTGTGGTTAGAGCTGGGCACGGGACGACTCGACTAGGCAAACTCGTTCAGACCCGACTCGACCCGAACCGAGTGGATGAGTCGATCCGAACCGAGTAGACTTCGTCCAATCCGAACTCCTAGTCGAGTTTGGGTCACCCAGTAACTCGACTCGAAATCTGACTCAGTACTAACTCGACTCAATCCGAAACCCAACTCATATATATAATAATAATAAATAAATAAAAACTAAATCTAATGGTTGGGGTAATACAGGTCTTTAAAATTAATATTAAAAAAAATAAAAAATAATAAAAATAATAATAATAAACTGGATTATGATGACCATGGGTCCTATCCAGAC
This sequence comes from Magnolia changhungtana, assembly GCA_030180095.1. NCBI lineage: Eukaryota > Viridiplantae > Streptophyta > Magnoliopsida > Magnoliales > Magnoliaceae > Magnolia > Magnolia changhungtana. The sequence continues at coordinate 1,717,478 of JASAUF010000540.1, read as the reverse complement.
ATGTTACTAATGTGTGGGTATATCTTAAATCATATATGTATACGGGTTGATAGAGAGAGAGAGAGAGAGAGAGATCATTTCTCTCCTCCTCCCTACATCCACATGTGCACACATGTTGCACCCACTGTGGGGACAGCTTTCAATGCATTGCCTAGCCTTGCTCTATAGTTAGTGTTTTGGCACATCTCCTCTTCTTATCTAGGATAAACCTAGGAGAGAACCTTTTCAGTTGAAGGTACAACATCAAAAACTATGGGGCTTTGAGTGGCAGCGATTTATAGGTAACTCCAAACTCTGAATCTTTGATTTTGGTTTTGTAGAAACTTGATTACATCTAAATGTAGATCCTTAGGGCTAAAACATTAAATCTGGACTTCTGAAAATTTTTAATTTTCAGCTTTGTTGCAAAAACTCTTAACACAATGTGCTATATTGTTGTTTCTTTTGCATACTTTCTACAATTTAATTCATCACCATCATCTAAACGTTATCCCAATTTATTGGGGTTGGCTACATGAATCTTGTTCTACCATTCCACTCTATCAAAGGCCAGCCTTCAGTTAGACCATAGGTCATCAAGTCTTTTCTTACTACCTCTATCCATGCCCTTTTAGACCTTGCCATTGCCCTTTTAGAGCCTTCAATTTGTACCAACTCACTCCTAACCACAGTTATTGCTCTCCGTTGCACATGACCAAATAATCTAAGTCGCCTTTACTTCATCTTATTACCTTTTGGAACCACTCCTAAGTTCCCCCAATCCGTTCATTTAATAATTCCATCCTTCTTCGTCTTGCCACTCAACCATCTCAACATCCTCATTTTAGCCATAAAACCTATGAACATTTTCTATAATTTAATTATTTTGATAACATTGCTATGAATATAAACTTTCAGCTTAATTCTTAACTATCGAGTAGAGTCAAGTAAAGACTCAGTTGACCCTTTGAGCTGACCCAATCAGACTACACATCAAGTCCAATCCAGTCCTCTGGATTCTGAACTATGGTCGATGACCCTTACAAGGAAGAATTTGTGATCCATGGTTTTCAGTCCTTGCAAGACTGGGAGAGATTAAAGATTCTTCCATGAATGATCAAATTGCGAAAACAGCATTTCCCTTTATCCTTGAACATGAAAATATTCTCAAAGATCCCAAGAAAGCATAGTATTAATCAAACAAGAAGGGAAACATAAAAAATGGATGAGAAAGTAACATCTGATATCGCTTCAAGAGAACTCTTAACAATCAAACAGATGCAATTCAAAAATCAAACATATAGCATGTCATCCTTCAACTCCAAAACACAGCCATCACAATCTCAACATAAAAGAAGTGATGCGTATTAAGTGAAAACTGTATATTGATGACCAGCATTTCATTAACAGATCTGTAGAACCTTCCTAAAGCATCATCACCAAACAAGAGATGAAATGGTAACTCATATACGTGAAATCTGTGCGAAATATATACATTGATGTCCAACATTTCATTAACAGACATCATCACCAAAGAAGAGATGAAATGCCATTTCCAATTGAAACCAGACACCGTCACAAAACAAGTGATCAATGCCACTTTCCCAAAAACTAACCAAACCCACTATCCAAAATTCATCAAACAGCTTATTCTAAAACTACCCAAGTGATCCAACATCATTTTCAAGATTTCAAAAACCCACCCAAATCTAAAACTAACCAAACACAGACATGAAAAACTAACAAACCCAACTCCCCATTTTCAGAAAACCTGCTAATTCATGAGAATTAGATACTTCCCAATCTCAAACGAAAGGTATGCATCGACGCAAGCGTATTGTACCTGTTCAAAGCTAAGCCACGAGGAGTCCCACCTGCTCATAGTAACCCGCTTCGGCTTCACCACCTCAAGGCCCAAAACGGCACTTGCAAGATTCTTCAGCCCAGCCCTTCTCAGCTCAATGGCATCTAATTTCTCGGCAGCCATCAATCGCAGATCCACCGGATTTGCCACGCTCAATTCATAGTCCTCCAGGAGCTTCTCCACATCCTCTTCAATCCCAACACCAACGAACCTGAAATTCTGGTCAAGGAGGAAGTTTTGGAGAGAATGAGGGATACAGTCTGCGTGAATGAGCTGGAAGATGAGGCAGCGACGGCCCACGCAGAGCTGAAGGAGGGCGACGCGGCTGGTGGCGTTGCGCTGGAAGATGGGGCGCCACTCGATGTCGAGGCCTATGATGAGGTGGGCGAGGCGACGACTGTGGATGCGGTAGATGTCGGATAGCCAGGAATCAACGACAGACCCGACATCGGTGACGGTGGTGATGATGGGGCAATTGAAGAAATTGACGGTGTAGATGGAGTGGGTATCAGTTATGTTGTTTTGTTGGATGGTAATTGTCATGTTGTGGGTTTTTTTTGGGGTATTGGGTTTTTGGGAAGAGGAAGGGCTGATTGGGAGAAAGGAAGGTTAGATGGGAAGAAGAGATGCAGAGATGTGTGTGGAGGAGGAGCAAGATGGGAAGAAAAGGTGAAAAGATGGGTGTTTAGGAAGAGGGTGGAATGGGAAGAGGAAAGGCTGAGTGGGAAAGATGGGAAGGAGAGATGAAGAGATGAGTGTGAAGGAGGAGGGGCAAGATGGGAAGAAGAGGTGCAGAGATGGGTCTGAAGGAGGAGGGGTAATATGGGAAGAAGAAAAGACGGACTGGGAGCGTAGAAAGGGTGTGGAAAATGGAGAAGCAGAAGTAGACCCGGAGTGGAAGCAAAGAGCGAAGGGAAACGCTTGCGTACCTCGCGTTGGAAACTCTCGAGGTCAATCACACTAACGTGGGGAATGACTAAAAGCATGAATGAAATCCATCCCGTCCATTAGTTTTATCAACCTTTTTTTAGCCTTGAACCCAAGAACCAGGGTGATTCAAGATTTAGAATACTGTGAATTTTTTGGTAACTCTTTCATCCTGATGGGGCACATCAGATGAATATATTGGACGGTATACAAACGCCAAAGTGGACCCTACAAAAAGCTAATGGTGGGTCCCAACTTCTTCTTCGGGCGTTGCTACATGAGTTCTGAATTATCAGGATTTTTGGTTAAACAGTAAAGTTGAGTCATGAAATCTGATGGACGGGTTTGATCTCATGAAAGTTACACCTACGTAGTCCTCGGTGAGCAAGTAGCTGGCGCACGGTAAGCTAGCGCAGCACAGGACAGATAGCTGCCGGGTTATTAATTAAAATAGCCCTTAGGGCGTGTTTGGGCAGTGGGATTAGAAGGGATTCGGTGGGATGGGATTCATCGGGTCCTGTGCCAATTCTGTGCCAATTCCGCTCCATGTTTGGAAGAATGGAAAAGCTTTGGAATTAGATTAGGGCGTGTTTGGACGGGGCCATCCCATGGGATTAGATTGTATTAGGGTGGATGGCAGGTATTGATGGCTGTGTCAGTGGATTGCTGGGAAGTCACTTGGATTGCTATAACCAGGGAATCTACTACGGAGTATGTTTGGCCCGCCTTTGCCAATCGCGGGATTACGCCCGGCCAATCCCTTCCAATCGTCCACCCAAGCATGTCCCAGGCAAAATAGATGGGATTAGGAGGGATTGGGTGGATTTCAAGGTAATGATAGTGATGTCAGTGGATCGTGGCAATCCCATGGGATTGCTCGAACCGAGGCAGAAGTTCAACTTGCCTGTTTGGCACGCCCGGCCAATCCCGAGATTGCTCCTTCTAATCCTTTCTATTACAATCTAATCTCATCCGGTCTGCCTGGCCAAACAGGCCCTTAGATGGAATTGCATTGGGTCCCATGCCAATTTCACTCAATTGTGTAGGTCCCACCATGATGTGTGGGTTATATCTACACCGTCCACCCATTTTTCAAGATTATTTTAGAGCATGGGCCAAAAAATTAGGTAAATCTAAAGCTCAAGTGGACCCCACCATAGAAAGCAACAGGGATTGAATACTTACCGTTGAAAACTTCTTTAGGGCCACATAAGTTTTGGATATACCTCATTTTTAGGCCCATGCTATAAAATGAGGTTACAAAACAAATAAACAGTTTAGATATAACACACGTGTGTTATTCTCAGTAATTTCAAATGATGATGGGTATATTCATTTAAGATACCACCGTATTATCAACAAAGCATGGCATTAATCTTATCCCATGGCAACAAGGAACAATCCCTGCTACAGGTAATAATTATGTTTTTTGAATCCCATCCCACCTATTCACTTCTAATCCCATCGCCCAAACATGCCCTTATTGTAATGTGATAAAGGAGATGAACTTATGGGTCGTTTGGCACCGTGGATTGGAGGGGAGTGGAGGGGTTTTCCAATCCCCGGTCATTTGGCAGCATAAGGTAATCGGGGGTTTGCAAATCTAGAGGGTTTGTAATCCAATGTGAGAGCTTGGATTACACCTAAAATCATTTCAATAGTTGCATGTGTAACATGTATGTCACTATACACTATCAATCTATTGGGCACATGGCCCACTAATGATGATCAGCACCGTCCAAACATTGTTCATGTAAATCAGCACCGTCCAAACATTGTCTAGCAGCGTCTAAACATTGTCGATATTAATCAACGATTAAAAATCATTGGTTAGTCACTCAGACATGATCTTGTGCTTGCGTTCCATCCGGGACTTGGAATTTCATCATTTTCAGGGAAAACATATATTTCAGCGGGCTTATCACAACCATAGTGTCAAAAATTATATATCTCACTAATTAGGAATATTAAAGTTGATTTAGTAATTAAATTCAAACCCCTATAAATATACCATGCATTAGTATTTTTGAATTAGAGTTGATTTACACTCCAGGGTGCCAAACACACCGGGAGGATTGCCAATCCAAGGGGTTTCCAAACCTAGGGTTCTGAATCTAGGGGATTCTAAATCCACGCTCCCAAATAGGCCCTTAACCTAGCTTTTAAATTCATTATTATTTTAGCCTTTTTAATATTATTTAGCTTTTTTCCATGACAAAAATGTTGATGTGTTGTCTATCTCCTCGCGCCGCGGTAGCTTTTCCTTTTTTTTAGAACAAGGTATATGCCTCACTAAATCAATGATTAGAGCCACTCATTGATCAATCTTATCTATTGATTGTCATTTAACGGCCAAGAACTCACAATAAGGTCATTAGAAAAATGGAGTTATGTGTGGCTTACAATTGCATTAATTTCAAACTCTTTCATTTAGTATGATACATCTGAGACAAGTTTTTCCCTCAAAATTTAGCAGATGATATGAAATTAAAACACATTTCATTTAGATGGCTTGAATATGCTTCAAGATGATTCAGTAGGCTGCACATAAGACGTAGGATGCATTCAATAGGTGGGTCCCTTGTGCGTGAAAGGCCGTTTAGCATTTTTTTCTTATTTAAACTTCTTCATTTTTTTCACGGGATGGGACCATTTGGCCGATAAGACCGTTGCCGCCTTCATGGGACCCACTATAACGATCTTTCGTTATGCTTCTGGCATCATTCCTTCTATTCCGACAAGCTTATAAGCATTTTTAAAAGTTTTTTTGCTACACTCTTTAACATATAAGGTATGACAACCAAAAGTAAGTATAGGTTAGGGTGATGGTGGCTCTTGTACGTTGTTTTTATTTTTAAGTATCTATGGTAGGAGTTTGTGAAATGGAGGAAGGTGTAGTGGTTCATTTTATAACTATTTTTTATTAATATAAATGATGGGAGTTTGTGAAAATGATTAATTTTATAATTGATTAATGTTGTAATAGAAGAATGTTGTAATGGATGAATTTTGAAATGAAAAAAAATATTGTGGTGAATGAATGTGATGAATGTTATAATTGATAAATGTCATAGTGGAAGAATGTTAAAGTAAATGAATGATCATAATGTTGGCGTGAGCTATCATACATAGATCATATCAGTTTATTTATAGAAAGTATTTGTAACGCCCTGAAAATCGGGGGTCGAGTGTAACTCAATTCCCGAGTTCCAACGCATCACTTATGCAACATATTTAATGATGTTTGAATGTTGTCTGTGTTAGAGCAATAAACATGAATGAGATTATACCAAAACAAGAATTCATACTCCAGATCAATTGTATAAAAGCAAGCGGAAGACTGAATCAGATATATATGTATGTAAATAAACAAAATAAACGTTTCATTCTCCAGTATGAATCCATCTCGAGTCTCCATATACATTTCTCTTTATAATCAAAATGTCAAAAATAAACTAGGTACAATCCTGTAGAACCCGTCGATCCTGGCAACCTAGTCGGTCGCCAGAGAATCGCATATAGAACTCCTCCTGGTCCTCGTCATAATCAGACTCGCCTCTAGAGTCGTTCGATACTAAACTCGAGACAGAGTCTGGTTGGTGTCATGCGCAACACCGTCCCGTAACGTGCGTGGAGTGAGTAGTTAACTCAAAGGAACAATAAGGCATAAGTTATCATGTTATCAATACAAGCAAAGAATGATAAAGCAGTAAATCAAACACTCCTAGTTACTCTGATTAATGCAAGTATGAATGCAGGTATGATGGATGCCCTCACCGACATACTCTCTTATGCGACACCATCTCACGTTCGCGGCATGCTTACATCCCACAGTGCTCCACATCTTCCAGGCACATGCGATGCATGATGAGCATGATTACCGAGTTTTTAATTAATCCATTTCAAACAGCAGGATTGGGAAACTAAGGTACCTCCCTTGTATCATTCCCAAACATGATCCATTCTAGGGTCGTCAGTCCTAGTTAATATCAGACGATGGTGTATTTTCTAGGTTACTGCAGAGGCTGCCAGGGCTGTTACGCACAAAGGTTGCACCACTCCCCCATCACCCCTTAAACGATTCATCACTATACAGAAACAGGCCTAGTTCATACTCTATATATCACGGCGAACCCTAAGGCGCACTGCGACTTCAGAATATGCTCGCGGTCACTACAAAGGGCTGCTGGGGTACATTACGCACAAAGGTTGCACCACTCCCCATCACCTTATCAATGTAGTGGCCGACAACAGAATATAGTGTCCCATACCACCATAATCGGCTCACGAGTTAAGTTGCTCACCGGTCACTACGGAAGGCACGTAGCCCCGGCGTGGCCGACACGCTCGACCACGGTGTCCCATACCACCATGCCCGGCTCATGAGTCTTAGCGGATCGAGGTACCATGGTTAACGGGATTTTCACTGGTAAGTTTGGTACCCTAGGTTCAAACATTAGCGACCAAACATGGTGAACATACATAAGACACGCGGGTTACTTAACGTGTTCGGCTGGCTCGAGCGCACAACAAGTTGGGCGATATGAAGCGCAGAAGCACCTCGTGTGGCCAACCACTATCGCCAACCGAAGTACGACACGGGTTCGCCAACACATCATGTGTGGCGGGCGAATCCCAACCACAACTTCAAGTCTGATACCGGATGCCTGGACTATGGACATAGTCCCAAGCTCAATCAAGTCCTAACCATAGCATGTGAAATACAGCATGATAACATGGTAATTCAAGAACACTAGAAATCATGTTATAAAGCCTATCATGAAGCATGTTAATAAACAAGTTACAAAGCATGTTCAAAAGCATGTTATAAAGCATTATGCAAATAGGGATACAAATACATATATTTCATAGGTGAGTGGTTAGAGTGAATAACCACATGGAGGATATCATATGTGACTCTAAGGTAGCTGAGAATCCCATCTCAAAGACCTACCTAAGGTTCTAACACTTAAGCACTTACACTCACAAGCGATTTCACCAACACTTGGAATGTTCTATTTCAACATACATGACGTATGTTAGAGGAAAGTGTACTAGGGTTGTCCCTTTACCAAACTAGTATTTTATACATATACATCATATTCATACAAAAAAAATCCCGACAATTACATCAGCAAATTTTATACGTATAGGGTATTTTCTAGTATACCCAATTTCAACATACATAGTGTTTACAAGGGAACTTGTAATACTGCGATTCTTTTCGCCAAGCAATTAATTTATACGCACTTAATATATTTATACAACAATTAATCATGACAAACACGTCAGTAAAAATATACACGTAAACGGTACTTTTTACAATACCGTATTTCTACATACATGGTGTATATTAGTAAACATGTATTTAGGCGAACCCTTTCCCCAAATGAGTATTTTATCCATACATCATATGTCCATACGACAATTAAACATGTCAAACACATTTCCATAAAAATACATGTATACGGTATTTTATAATACGAATACCTAAAGTATGTGAAATTCCAAATTCTACAATTCTAATCGAAACAGAAAACTAAGGCACTTTCAGTACATGTGCAATTGCATGCAGATCATGAATCTACCATTATCTCGACATTGAAAGCGTTGAAAACCGCAACTTATACACTTAAAGTCCTCACCTTTGTCTTGGAATCACAACGAATCAAGAAGGGTCGTTGAGCTCCGTATACTGGGAGTTTTCTAGTCTAAAGAGCGGAATCGGTTAGCCTTTACATAACCTACAACGAACTTACATCAAATCAGACCTAGGGTTAGGGTTTCTTACCTTCAAACGGAATGGATACCGCTGAGAAAACACCTGGAAAGGAGCGGTGTAAGCCGTGCGACAAAGCAAGAGGGAGGAAGATCACCCACAAATTCCAAGCTCTTCTCTCTCTTTTCTCTCTCTCTCTCTAGGGTTTTACCCCAAATTCGTATGGCTGTGAGAGGGGCTGTTCTAAGCTCCTTTTATAGCCAAAAACATTTCCAAAATAGACTCAGGTTCAAGGGTTACCGCTAATATAGGATATTCGTCACTTTTCCACCAAAAGAGAGGTTCTGTAGCCTCCTTGAGCCAAACGTCAGACTTAAGCTCACCACCTATGGATCTATGTGGGATTACGTTTTCGACTCGATCGGATTCCCAGATCGCACGTGGCGGACCACTTTCAGTTCGACGGTCGTGGCCCACGATCAGAAATTCCAAGTACATGTAAATGTTCACTGAAATTTTCTTAATCCGAGGGTGTAATTTGGTCGATTCTCGACGGTCAGGTTGCTTAATACTGACGCGCAAGCGAAAGGTACCAGATCACTATTCCTGATATTTATTTTGGGATGGGAATAGTGTTTTTCACACGCCCTCGCTCCGGATCGAAACGAATGGCCGTGGGACATCGGATGGACCTGATTTTTGAGATGATTGTCAAGTCCAGTGAGGCGGTTCTAGTTCCTTAACTTTGTATTAATCGGACTTCCGATGTGCGGTCTAGACCTAATACGAAGTTTCGTTTCATTCCCGAGAGCAGCCGGGTAATGAGTTTGGCTCTAAACTTTAGGGTAAACTAGAGTCACTTGTTTTGCAGGTATTGGGTCTTGCAGATCGTATTTAAAGCGATCCCAACGGATTTCATGGCTAATTGAGTTTAGTACTTAGTTAACTTTGTTAAATTTCTAAAGGATTTAATCCTAATTGATTTCTGGTCGAGGTGGTACTCGAGCCAACGTACAGAAATTTACTGGGTCGTTACACCCACTTTAAACAAAAAAATTTCATCCTCAAAATTTATACCTTTTCATATTCCTCGAGAATCTGAGGGTAGTTCTTCCCGACCTCTACCTCGCCTCCCAAGTAGCTTCCTCCTCGAATGATGTGTCCAAAGTACCTTCACAAGTGGGATGACCTTGCTACGCAGTACCTGCTCCTTCCTGTCCAGGATACGTGTCGGGCGCAACTCATACGTAGTATCCTCGCCGTACCCTCCCATCCGATGATATGCGAAAGATCGAGAACGTATTTCTTCACATAGATACATGAAATACGTTGTGTACGGATGCTTGGTGGCGTGGGCAAAGCGAGACGATACGCCACATCACCCACTCGATCCAAGATCTCGAAATGGACCGATAAATCTCTGTGTGAGCTTCCCCTTCTTCCCAAACCGAAGGACTCCCTTCATGTGGAAACTCGAAGGAACACATGATCCCCGACCTCAAACTCAGCGGTCGCCGCCTCGTGTATCGGCGTGCACTTTTTGCCTCGCTCTGCTGCGCCGTAAGTAATCGACGCCTGATAATGTCGATCTTCTCTGTAGTCGCCTGTACTAACTCCGGGCCAATCAGACTATGCTCGCCAACATCGGCCCAACAATGCGGTGCTCTACAAGGACGACCATATAGAGCCTCATATGGCGCCATGCCAATAGTCGCCTGGAAGCTGTTGTTGTAGGCGAACTCTACGTACGGAAGACAGTCATCCCACTTTGTCCTTGAAGTCCAACACACATGCTCGCAACATATCCTCCAGGACCGATTCACCCGCTCTGTCGCCCATCGCCCGAGGATGAAACGCCGTACTGAACTTCAACTTCACACCCATCGCCTCCTGGATACGAGTCCAGAAGATGGATGTGAACCGCGTGTCTCTGTCCGACACGATCTCTAATGGAACCCCGTGCAGACGGACGATCTCTCTGATGTACAATCTAGCCAGCTCGTCTGCAGAGTTCGTAACTCTGATAGGGAGGAAATGGGCCGATTTGGTCAACCGGTCCACAATCACCCAAATGGAATCGTGTCCCTTCCTCGTCTTCGGCAGCCCGGATATGAAATCCATGGAGATGAAGTCCCACTTCCACTCTGCTATAGGCATGGGCTGAAGCAGTCCAGGAGGTCGGCGATGTTCTGCCTTGACCTGCTGGCACGTCAGACATCGAGACACATACTCAGCGATGTGGGCCTTCATATTATCCCACCAATACGTCCGTCTCAAATCCTAGTACATCTTCATGCTACCAGGACGCATCGCAAGCTTCAAGTTATGGGCAGACTCGAGAAGCTCGCGTCTCAAGTCAGGCACATCAGGAACGCATAGGCGGCCACGGAATCGTAGACCCCCATCAGAACCAACTCTCCACTCGGAGTCCTCGGCGTCGCTAGCCTGCTCTCGAAGCTCAGACAGCCGTATATCGCCCTCCTGGGCCTCAACAATCCTGTCGTCAATAAGTGGCCGCACCCGAACGTGCGCAACACACTCATATGGCTCCTCGACAGTGAGTCTCTGCTCGAAGTCCCGTACGAACTCCACCATGTCCCACTCAGCTATCATCAGTGGTGCTGCAAATGCAATCGCCTTCTTGCGGCTCAACGCGTCTGCCACAAGGTTCGCCTTGCCAGGATGGTAGGAAACCTCGAACTTGAAGTCCTTCAAGGTCTCCATCCATCGGCGTTGTCTCATATTCAAGTCTCGCTGTGTGAATATGTACTTAAGGCTCTTGTGGTCGCAGAAAAGCTCGAACGCCTCTCCGTAGAGGTAATGTCTCCAAAGCTTCAATGCAAAGATGACAGCTGCCAACTCTAGGTCGTGTGTAGGGTAATTCTCCTCGTGCTTCCTTAATTGTCTCGAGGCATACGAAATTACTCTGTCCTTCTGCATCAGGACACAACCTAAACCAACGCGAGACGCGTCAGTATATATCGTGTATTTCTCCCCTTGCTCTGGCAATACTAGCACAAGGGCGGACGTCAACTTGTCCTTCACTCAAAAGCCGCTCCGCCTTCTCATTCCAGCGAACTTCAGGTCCTTCCGAGTCAACCGAGACAATGGCACAGCGATCTTGAGAAATCCCGAATGAAGCGTCAGAATACCCAGGACTGGGAAGGAAACTCCTCACCTCGAATCGACTCAGGCACAGCTAATCCCGAACCGCAGCTACCTTAGCAAGGTCCACTGTTATCCCATCCTGACACTACGTGTCCCAGAACTTGACTTCCTCCCGCCGAGTCGCACTTCTTGTATTGGGCGAGCAGTGGTTCTTCTCCAAAGTGTACCCAAGCCACCGCTCTCAAGTGCTCATCGTGCTCCTCCCGACTCGTAGAGTATATCAAGATGTCGTCAATAAAGACGATGACGAATCGGTACAGGAAGGGTCGAAATACCCGGTTCATCAGATCCATGAACACGGCTGATGCGTTCGTCAGGCCGAACGACATCACCAAGAACTCATAGTGTCCAAAGCACGTCCTGAAGACTGTCTTTTGCATGTCCTCATCTCTCACGCGCAACTGGTGGTACCCTGACTGAAGATCAATCTTCGAGAAATACTTCGCCCCCCTCAACTGATCAAACAGATCATCTATCCTGGGCAAAGGGTACTTGTTCTTCACTGTGACCTGGTTCAACCTACGGTAGTCAATACATAACCGTAGCGACCCGTCCTTCTTCTTCACAAATAGCACAGGTGCTCCCCAAGGAGACACACTAGGTCGTATAAAACCCTTGTCTACCAGATCATCAATTTGTTTCCGCAGCTCTTCCATCTCACATGGTGGCATACGATAAGTCGGCAGTGAGATGGGTGTCGCACCCGGCGTAAGATCAATTGTAAAATTGATCTCGCGTTGAGGAGGTAAACCAGGAATAGTCTCAAACACGCCTGCAAATTCTCGAACCACCGGCGTATTCCTCAACGTCGGACCATCAATCTCCAACAAAGCGATAACAATCAACACGGCAGGCCAACTTCGACCTGCACCGGAAACATGAAAGCCGTGTCATCAGTCCATAGGCACACGATCCGAGTATCGCACTACCTCCGCCCTCATCTTGGCGAGCCAATCCATACCAAGGATAACGTCGTAGTGTCATAGTGGAGCAACAATGAGGTCGACGAGCACCGTGTCGCTACCCAAAACTATCTGGACAACCCTCGCATAACCGTGTGACATCGAAACAGTCCCGGTAGTCGTAGTGAGTCTCATTCCCTTTGTGGGAATCGTAGGCAAAGATAGACGTTTAACTACCCCACAAAAATAATAGAAGTAGTGGACCCAAACCACCAATAAAGAAACGGAGTACCATGGATATAAGCCGTACCCTCAAAAGCCGTCGGGGCCACAAGTGACGTCTCGGTGCCTCACCACAAGCGTATGAACGCGCACGTTCCGACGCCGGCCGAGGGGCCAAGGCCGTTGCGGCGGCCTGAACCGTGATGCAGGAGGTTGAAAGGAAGGATGTGCGTGTACACCAGTCAAAGGTGTGGTCGATAAGGCTGCGGGCGAGAACGACCCAACATCTGTGGCAGAGAACCCACTATCCTTCATCCGCACGAAACAACTCCCAATAAGATGACCCTGCTTCCCGCAGTACGTGCAGGTCACAATAGGGCGCCTCACCGGAGCCACTGCCGCTGCGATCCTTGGAGGCGAGTCAACACGAGGCCTCTTGCCTAGAATAAGCACGCTTCAGTATCTCCCGTCCGTGGCCTCGCAACCATAGCACCACGAGATCGGGGGCCAACCGGTCCACATCCCGTTGCTGCCGTCATAGACATGTGAACCAAGGTCGCATGGTAGGTATACCGAGGCAAAGATATCTTCGACCGTATCTCCGGTCGCAAACCCAAGGAAAAACGACGCATCCGCATCTACTCATCCACCAGTATAGTCGGGACAAAGCGGCCCAACTCTGTGAAGCGGTGCTCGTACTCCGTAATCGTCATGCCTCCCTGCCTGAGGCGCAGAAACTCATCCTCCCGCTCATGTCGATAAGTCTACGGGTAGTATTTCTCATGGAACCGGTCGAAAGCCTCCCAGGCCACACGTCTGGGGCGCGACATACCGCAATACGCTATCCCACCATAAACTGGCCTCCCTCTCAAACATGAAAGCGGCCAGCTCACCTGCTCTGCCTCTGAGCAATGCAGCATCCGAAGCATCTTAGAGATGCGGTCAAGCCGAAATCTTCGCCTCCTCGGTCCGTGAGAACCCATAAATGAGGGAGGGCCTCAAGCGCCGAAATCGCCGAGTACACCGCGTGTACCTGCATCTCCAAAGTAGGAGGTGCGACGGATGTGGGCAGAGGCATATCCTCAAACCGAGCAGGAGGCTCAGAAGGCTCATCAAGATGTGCAGATGTCGTAGGTGGAGTCGCACTACCACCATGGGACAAGGCCTCAGCGATAGTGGCTATAAGTTTGATGCCGCTCGATACGGCCGCATGCATCATGGGATGCATCATCATCATCATGCTCAAACCTATCGATGGCGAAGTGAGTAGCTCGAGAGTCATGCGTTGAGAGGTGACGGTTATTACACGTCTCACGGACCGGGGGCGTATAAGGTGGCTGTCCACCGGTAGGACTAGCAGGAGGCTGATCTCTTTGATCCACCACAAGCAACAATCCAATAGGTGTGGAAGGGGCACTAGAGGTAGGAAATGAAGGAGAAACAAGAAGAAAATGGAATGGGTTAGGAGATTACCCGATTTTGAGCTCCAAGGAGGGGTATGAGAGCTCCAACTTGAGAAAATGGGGAAAGGAGGAGGCTAGGGCTGTTGTGGAAGGTTGGGGTGTGTGGGTTATGGAAGAAAATGGAAGATTACAAGGTTTGGAGGGGTGGGTTTAGAGAAAAATTGAAAATGGGTTTGGAGGTGTTTGAAAAAGGGTGAAATGAGGAAGAAGGGTGCTCCAGCCCTTTAAAACCCAACCAATTGCCAAAATGGCACGTGCCAGGGGGTGTAGGAGGTTGGGCCGACCAACCTCAGCCTTGGACCCACCCTCAAAAGCGATGACCGCGGTCCGCCGCCCGATTGGCTGTGCCGCGCTATCCGGACTTTTTGGCTTTGAACCGCCGCCCAGTGGGGCCTGTTTCCCACATGCCCAAGGTGCTAAATGCACCCTGGTTCAATCTGGACCCTTGATGGATTAACGTGGGGGGCCCCCGAACTCAGTTCAGCTCCAAAACGGTTAGTTCCGAAAAATTTCTGAAATAATCTGATTTTTCCTGATTTTTTAAGACTGATTTTGGGTGGATAGTGACCTGGACACGTCAATAGACGGTCTAGGAGTGATTTAGAGTCCGTATGTGCGGTCAAGATCGAGTACAGACTCGATCAACGCGTTTGTTTTTAATGCATTTCGCCGAACGGTGAAATCGGGAGACCCTAAGACTGTTTCTAAATTTTTGCGCACCCTCCTAGGTTGTAACACGTCAGTGTACGTAGTGGGGACATAACTCAGGTCCGGTTTAATCAAAATCATGCTCTGATACCAACTTGTAATGCCCTGAAAATCGGGGGTCGAGTGTAACTCAATTCCTGAGTTCCAACGCATCACTTATGCAACATATTTAATGATGTTTGAATGTTGTCTGTGTTAGAGAAATAAACATGAATGAGATTATACCAAAACAATAATTCATACTCCAGATCAATTGTATAAAAGCAAGCGGAAGACTCAATCAGATATATATGTATGTAAAGAAACAAAATAAACGTTTCATTCTCCAGTATGAATCCATCTGAGTCTCCATATACATTTACTTTTATAATCAAAATGTCAAAAATAAACTAGGTACAATCCCCGTAGAACCAGTCGATCCTGGAACCTAGTCGAAGCCGCCAGAGAATGCATATACGAGAACTCCTCCTGGTCCTCGTCATAATCGTTCGCCTCTAGAGTCGTCGGATCGCCTAAACCTGAGACAGAGTCTGGTTGGTGTGCGCAACACCGTCCCGTAACGTAGAGTGAGTAGTTAACTCGGTGGAACAATAAGGCATAAGTTATCATGTTATCAATACGATCCAAGCAAGAATGATAAAGCGAAGAAATCAAACACTCCTACTTACTCGATTAATGCAAGTATGAATGCAGGTATGATGGATGCCCTCACCGACATACTCCCTCATGCGACACCATCTCACGTTCGCGGCATGCTTACATCCCACGTGTCTCTCCACATCTTCAGGCACATGCGATGCATGATGAGCATGATTACCGAAGTTTTAATTAATCCATTTCAAACAAATAGGATTGGGAAACTAAGGTACCTCCCTTGTATCATTCCCAAACATGATCCATTCTAGGGTCGTCACCCTAGTTAATATCGAGACGATGGTGTATTTTCTAGGTTACTTGCAGAGACGCATGCCAGTATTACGCACAAAGGTTGCACCACTCCCCCATCACCCCTTAAACGATTCATCACTATACGTAAAAGCCTAGTTCATACTCTATATATCACGGCGAACCCTAAGGCGACCGCGACTTGCAATATGCTCATGGTCACTACAAAGTGTCGCCGAGGCAACATGCGCACAAAGGTTACCACTCCCCCATCACCTTATCAATGTAGGTCGATAAATGCGAATATAGTGTCCCATACCACCATAATCGGCTCACAAGTTAAGTTACTTACATGGGTCACTACTGGGGAGGCACGTAGCCCTGGGCGTGAAGTGGCAGCCCTCGACCACGGTGTCCCATACCACCATGCCCGCTCATGAGTCTTAATGCGGATCGAGGTACCATGGTTAACGGATTTTCACTTGTAAGTTTGGTACCCAGGTTCAAACATTAGCGACCAAACATGGTGAACATACATAAGACACGCGGTTACTTATGACGTGTTCAAGAGCGCACAACAAGTTGGGCGATATGAAGCGCAGAAGCACCTCGTGTGGCCAACCACTATCGCCAACCGAAGTACGACACGGGTTCGCCAACACATCATGTGTGGCGGAACGAATCTCAACCACAACTTCAAGTCTGATACAATGCCTAATATGGACATAGTCCCAAGCTCAATCAAGTCCTAACCATAGCATGTGAAATACAGCATGATAACATGGTAATTCAAGAACACTAGAATCATGTTATAAAGCCTATCATGAAGCATGTTAATAAATAAGTTACAAAGCATGTTCAAAAGCATGTTATAAAACATTATGCAAATAGGGATACAAATACATATATTTCATAGGTGAGTGGTTAGAGTGAATAACCACATGGAGGATATCATATGTGACTCTAAGGTAGCTGAGAATCCCATCTCAGCACCTACCTAAGGTTCTAAGACTTAAGCACTTACACTCACAAGCGATTTCACCAACACTTGGAATGCTCTATTTCAACATACATGACGTATGTTAGAGGAAAGTGCACTAGGGTTGTCCCTTTACCAAACTAGTATTTTATACATATACATCATATTCATACAGCTTTAATCCATAATTACATCAAAAAATTTTATACGTATAGGGTATTTTCTAGTATACCCAATTTCAACATACATAGTGTTTACAAGGGAACTTTAATACGGCGATTCTTTTCGCAAGCAATTAATTTATAAGCACTTAATATATTTATACAACAATTAATCATGACAAACACGTCATAAAATATACACGTAATCGGTAATCTTACAATATTGTATTTCTACATACATGGTGTATATTAGTAAACATGTATTTAGAACCCTTTCGCCAAATGAGTATTTTATCCATACATCATATGTCCATACGACAATTAAACATGTCAAACACATTTCCATAAAAAAATACGTATACGGTATTTTATACGAATACCTAAAGTATGTGAAATTCCAAATTCTACAATTCTAATCGAAACAGAAAACGGAGGCACTTTGTACATGTGCGGTGCATGCATCATGAATCTACCATTATCGACATTGAAAGCGTTGAAAACCGCAACTTATACACTTAAAGTCCTCACCTTTGCCTTGGAATCACAACGCAATCAATAGGGTCGTTGAGCTTCCTATGAGTTTTCAGCCTAAAGAGCGGAATCGGTTAGCATTTAACCTACAACGAACTTTACATCAAATCGACCTAGGGTTAGGGTTTCTTACCTTCAAACGGAATGGATACCACCGAGAAAACACTGAAAGGAGCGGTGTAGGCCGTATGACAACCGAAAGCTAGATGGGAGGAAGATCACCCACAAATTCCAAGCTCTTCTCTCTCTTTTCTCTCTCTCTAGGGTTTTATCCCAAATTCGTATGGCTGTGAGAGGGGCTGTTCTAAGCTCCTTTTATAGCAAAAAATATTCCCAAAATAAACTCAGGTTCAAGGGTTACTGCTAATATAGGATATTCGTCACTTTTCCACTAAAAGAGAGGTTTGTAGCCCTCCTTGAGCCAAACGTCGACTTAAGCTCACCACCTATGGATCTATGTGGGATTACGTTTTCGACTCGATCGGATTCCCAGTATCGCACGTGGCGGACCACTTTCGTTCGACGGTGGTGGCCACGATCGAAATTCCAAGTACATGTAAATGTTCCTTTTTTCTTAATCCGAGGGTGTAATTTGGTCGGATGGTAGGAGTTGCTGAATCGATGCGAGAAGGTGCAGATCACTATTCCCGATATTTATTTTGGGATGGGAATAGTGTTTTTCACACGCCTCGCTCCGGATCGAAACGAATGGCCGTGGGACATCGGATGGACAAATTTTGAGATGATTGTCAAGTCCATGAGGCGGTCCTGTTCCTTAACTTTGTGTTAATCGGACTTCGATGTGAGGTCTGACCTAATCAAAGTTTTGTTTCATTCAGAAGAGCAAATGCTGGTAATGAGTTTGGCTCTAAACTTTAGGGTAAACTAGAGTCACTTGTTTTGCAGGTGTTATCTTGCAGATTATTAAAGCGATCCCAACGTTTCATGGCTAATTGAGTTTAGTACTTGTTAACTTTGTTAAATTTCTAAAGGATTTAATCCTAATTGATTTCTCGATCAAGTGTAATTTTCGAGCCAACGTATCATATCGAATTTTTCGTTAAAGTATTTCATTGTAAAATCCCTTTCTTAAAGGGTCAACCGCAATTATAGCCTTAGATCATGTATATCCTAGAATAGCTTACCGTGTATCTACATATACTTGTGTACTCTGCTATGGCTTAAAAAATGAGAAAAGAAACTTTTATCACATAATTGTCATAACGCCATATGGGTCATGGATCCCACAAAAGTAGTCACAACTCCTTCATTATATATCTAATTTCAATAATCTTATAGTTGTTGGAAAAGTTATTTGATAAAATTTTAAATAACTTTAGAATTACCTTATTTGGACACCATTTGGTTGCCTAAAAATGAGTCTAAAGTTTATTATAACATTTATTGCTAAATAAAATTTAAATAGATAAACTTTAGACCAACTTTTGGGCAATCAAATGGTGTTCAAATGAAGTGATTTCAAAATTGTTTGAAATTTTATCGAATTATATTTCCAACAAGTACAAAATCATCCAAATAAAACATGTAACGAGGGAGTTATGACCATTTTCGTGGAACTGGTGATCCATAGTAAGTATCGACGAACCACATTAACTTTAGGCCCACTTTTAGGCAATCAAATTGTGTCAAAATTCATTTTAAATTTCATCAAATTACCTTTTCAATGAATATAAAATTGCCCAAATTAGACACGTAATAAGAGAGTTATGACCGTTTTTGTCAAATTGGCGATCGATAGTGCGTACCGGCAATCTACAGTCCTTACTAAACTTTAGGCCCACTTTTAGATAATTAAATGATGTCTAAATAAGTTTATTATAAATTTATTTGAAATTTCATCAAATTATCTTTTCAATGAGTATAAGATTGCTCAAATCGAACATGCAACAGGGGAGTTGTGTCTATTCTTGTCAGATCGACGATCCATAATGCATATCGACAATCCATGGTGAGGATCATCGATATTAACTGTAGATCACCGATATTCAATGAGGATTGCCGATATTAACTTTGGTTTGTTGATATTCATTGTGGATCACTGATACTCACAGTGGATCACCAATAGTCACTATGGATTATTAATACACACTGTGGATTGTCGATACAAACTGTGGATCACCGATCCGATGAAAACGATTAAAACTCCCTCATTACATGTTAGATTTAATCAATCTTATACTCGTTTAAAGGTAATTTGATAAACTTTCAAATGACTTTATAATTACCTCACTTGGACATCATTTGATTGGCCTAAAATAGGTTCAAAGTTATTGTGGGTCGCTGATATTCACTGTAGATTGCTTGTCCCACGAAAACGGTCATAACTCTCTCATTATATGTCTAATTTGGATGAACCTATACTTGTTGGAAATGTAGTTTGATAAACTTTCAAATGTCTTTGGAATTAGTCTATTTTAATACCATTTTTTATTCCAATATTTATCACATTCATCTATTATAACATTCATTCATTACAACATTCTTCAATTGTAAAAATTCATCAATTACAACATTCTTCCACACCCTCATCCCTTTTACAAGCTCTCACCATTTATGTCCAACAAAAAAAAAAACAACCGTGAAAGAAACTACCACATCTCCTCCATTTTACAAACCACCACCATTAATACCCACCAATATGAATAACCACAACACACAAAAGAACTCACATTTGGCTACCATAGTTTTTACGTCAAAGATTGTGGTCGAAGAACTTAAAAAACTCTTTTTATTATGCTTAAAGCTTCGTCGAAGTTTCACCAAATGTTGGCAAGAGGTTTTCGTCGTCGCGAGGGAGTGTAGTGTCTGTCCGTACAACTATTAATCATCAAAGAGGCTTCGACTCTTTGTATGGTCCCCTCCTGTTAATGAAAATGAAGAAGAAAGAAGAAATGGCTAAAAGGCTTGGGCCTCACTTTTTGAACCCCACATGAGACCTTATATGGCCCCCATTGGACTACCATAAAGCAAATCCAACTCGTCTACATAAAAAAGGTTTTAATTCATATCGTGTGTCAAAGTTTGAGAGAAAAACTCATCATGGATAGATCACACTGGAGGAACATAATTTCAAATTAACGCATAACATTAATGCAATTGTGGGCCACAGACAGCTCCAATTTTTATTTTTATTTTGAAATAACCTTACGGTGAATTTACGCCTGTTAGATAAAAATGAACAGATAAGATCAAACGAAAGGTGTCCTCAATTGTTGATTTAGTGGGCAATGCCCCTGTTCTCAAAAGAACTTCTCGACTTCTATGAAAAACTACCACCATACTAGAAGATGATGGGTAGAAGGATATTTGGAAAAAGTTAAATAGTGCCCAAAAAAATAAAATAATTATAACTTTAGATGTAGAGGTTATTAGCTTTGTGCCATCCTAATTAAGGGCTATTTTTATTAATAACCCAAAGAGGCCGGGTCCACTATATGGCTATGTATGATAAACTTAATCTACAAAGCTATGCGTGGGCCTGAACATAATGTGTGCATAAAATCTGATCCGTTAATCATGTAAGCCACCCTATTTGGTCCTGGTATCCAAAAGATAAGACCTATCTACCACTTAGTTAGGGAAAATCAGAGGGAAAAGTTGGGGTGTGGATGCCACCGTTAAAGAAAAATCCTGATCGTCCACAGGGCCCATTGTGTTTTTATATGCCATAAAAATAAATTTAGAAAATGTTCCACTACCAACGTGAATGGAAAAAAAAAAAAAAAAAGCACTTATGAAATTAAAAGGTTAAAGTGGGCCACACATTGTGGTTTTATAGGTTTTTAGGCATGATTTTACACGGGGTGGCCGAAGTTAGTCTTAGATTAGTCTGATTTTTGATTAACACGGATAACATGAACTTAATCACATGATAGACAGATTGGATGTTAGGAAAAAAAATCACAGTGAGCCCTATAAATTGAATTGCACGGCACTCTTACCTACCAGCTTTCCAGTAAATCAGGGTCAGAGAGAAAATGAAATTCCGAGAGACAGTCTCACGGTAGGATGTTTTCGGGATTTAGACTCGATAGTGACAGTCGAAATTTCGTTTTGATCGGTGATGAAAGTGTTTTGCAGGCCCACCGTGATGTATGATCATACATCATGTATGTGTTTTATCATGCCCTTAAATATTTTTCGAGATCATCTCTTAGCATGAGCCCAAAATATGAGATATTCAAATTTTTTATGGGGAGCGAAGTAAAAATATGAGCCCAAAAAATGAGGCAGATTCAAGATTCACATGGACTACACCCGGGGAGAATGGGAGCCCAAAAATAAGACAGATCCCAATTTCATGTGGACTACATTAGGGCATGTTTAGCCAAGTAGAATTGAATGGTATTAAATTGTATTAGATGAGATTAACATCATTATTTCACTATAATTACATGTCAGGGGAAACCATGGTACTGTACCCATCCAATCCCATGTTTGAGATAAAATTTTGCTAATGGAAAACACCGGATTAAATAAAATCATATTTGGTGGACCATGAAATTGTAATCAAACTGACCAAATTCATAACAAAAATCATTTACTTGTACACATATATAATCAGAATGCCAAGTGTAAACAGTGCATATGGATGGATGGCATGAATAAACTAATGCGTCAATGTAGGGCCCACATGTGTAGTAAATGTCAAAATCCGCATAAATCCATGTGGTACCGAATGCAATCCCATTTCCACTTCATCCCAACCTTTTCATCCTCTCCGAAGGAGGAAATTGCACCGGATCCCACCTAATCCTTTGCGCTAATCGCCTCGTGAATAACTTTCAACCAAAGCCACCGGCATCCGATTGCTACTGTTTAACTGGCGTGGTTAACCTGCAAAATGAATGGAGACTAGTGCCGACGGGTACAGGCCCTGTCACTATCGAATCCAATCCTACTTGATTCCCAACGTGTGTGAATGGAAATGTCAGAATCGCTTGTTCCCACGTCACTTTCAGCGACGATCGAAGCCGGTAATCCGAACACATACACGTCCTTTATTGTGGCTTCCTCGAAAATCCAAAGATATACACGTCCTTTATCGTGGCTTCCTCGAAAGTTTTGGAACCGGATCGCCTGTGAACCCGAGCAAGGAGATATTCCTGTGCCATGTCTGTGTGGGCCCACTGAGATATCCGTGACAAATTCTGTCCGTCCATCTGTTTTGCAAGACCACGATAGGACAGGATTCTAAAAGTTGGGTAAATACTCATGTGGGCCATACTACACGAAATAGTGGAATTGAACGCCTGGGGTGACAGAAGTTTTGTATCGCAGTTTATCAACGGTTTCGATGTCACGGTAAGTTCTATGAAGTTTTCAATGGTGTACGTTTCCGTTCTCACTTTTTCGTTGGTGTGGTCCACCTGAGTTTTCATCTGGCTTATTTTTAACCTTTAAGCCAATTATAGTCTTACAAAACAGATGGACGGACTGGATTTGTTCCGTACATTTCTGTGGACCCAACACAGCCCCGGCACATGTATATTTGTGCCCTGGGAAATTCGCTCCGGAAAATTTTTTAAGATAGGCTGATTACATACAGCCAACGTACCACAACTTGTGCTGCCGTACATTCTTTTCATCCGCTCTTGTGCAGAACATCAGTGCCATGAAAACGGTAGGCCCCATGAAAAAGAGCACGCTTCCCAAAAATCAAGTCGACCTGATTAATAAGTGGGCTTTGCCCGTGTGTTGAGTCAGACCGTGGGTTGTCCATTGATTATAAATGGCCCACCTGATAAGCAGATCGGCTCATTTTATTTCTGGTTATTTTCTAGGTGGGGCCTACTGTTTTAATGGTCCTGATCTCCTGCACAAGTGGCATGCCGGGGGTAAGGATGGTACAGTATTACAAGTTGTGGTACTTGCCTGTGAGATTTTTGAAGCTAGCCAGATGCCAAGGAAATGAATTACATGATAAAAGGGTTGAAATATTCACCATAGGTTATTTTATTTTCTGGTTATTGCGATCCAATGTGAGGCCCATCATATAAACGGATAGGATCATTAATAAATGATCAGAGACCGAATGGCTATAGTCCGCATGTACGAGTAATAATAATACATCCGCACCTATCGTAACAGCCTATTCCTTGCGTTACAAGGTTTCTTTATTCTTTCTCCTCGTCGCGACTCTTACTTAATGACTGTCGCCGCAAGGGACCCACTTAAAGAGAACCACTGATGATCAGAGCCGTCTATGTTTTGGAAGATACTTTTTTATATCGTATATATCTATCAATGACATTGAATAAGATGATTTCTATTGATTTCTGGAGACTAGTTTGCACCGTTGAATTTAAGGTTTTACATTGAAATCACAAATTAAAGGCCCTATTTTTGAAAAATTAAATAATTTTGCACATATGTAGTGTTTACAAGATGATGGACGGTTAATATTATCAGGATAGATCCAAAAGTGGGCCTGTCCCACGACGGGTGCTTCGTGCGATGGATTCGCAAGTTAAAGATCTCTTTACGGGAATGCAAGTAATAGCGTGTCCGTACAGTATGGTTTACTTTGGGAAAGTAAAGTATGGGAGCGATTTGAAAAGACGCTGGGTAAAAGGTAGCGCGTACAGTTGTCAATTTCTCATTGAGATTCGGGCGCAAATGAGGTGTTTACCCGGGTACAGCTTAGTGTGTGTTACCCTACCGTAGGGCCCACCTTGATGATGTGTTTTATATCAACACCGTCCATACTTTTTTACATCCCATTTCAGGATAAAATATAAAAAATTATAAATATCCGAATCTGAGGTGAACCACACCACAAGAAACAGTGGTGACTGAGTGTGTAACCATTAAAAAAATCCAAAGGGCCCATCGTAAGTTTTTTGTAACGTTTATTTGCAACACAACGTGTTGGTAATGTCAAGAAAATCTGAATGAATGGAAGATAGAAATATCAGGTTGACTCAAAACTTTTATGGCTCATAAAAAGATTTTAATGGTTATTCATTCCTCTTTCTATTGGTATGGTCCACATGATATATTTTTTTTCTATTATTTAGGATCATGTCTTAAAATTAGATGGAAAAACAGATAGAAGGCCTGGATATACAAAAATTTCATCAAGGAAGGCACCACACGATTAGGGTAACACCTGCTTAACAGCTAATCCGCTATCCCCACCGGTACCATTTCGGTGCTGTCTATGCTTCAAGAAGCTACGTGGGCCTCGCGGAGGGTGTACATCGAGTCGAGCTGGACTTAGCTCGACTTGGCTCACCTGGCCACTGGTTGACCTCAGCTCGAGCTTAGCTTGGCTCGATCCTTGAGCTTGATTGATCACCTCGGCTCTGTCAGCAGCGTGAGCTGAGTTGGCCATTTAGACTAGGGCTGTAAATGGGGTCAGTGGACCCGATGGGGTACCCAGACCGACCCATTAAGACCCGACCCAAACCCGACCTGTTTGCTAAATGGTACGAGTCCGGGTCCAAGGATAGACCCATTTGTCAAATGAGTCTGGGTCTGGGTTCCTTTCATTTAGACCCGACCCGACCCGACCCGAACCCTATTAGTAAATGGGCGGGTCTGGTCTACCTTATATGAGACCCGCCCAGACCCATATCCTTCCCACTTCCCTATATATTCTACTGGCGTTCCCACTTCCCTATATATTAAGCAACTAACGACGTTCCCACTTCAAAATAAAATCCAAACTAGTTTGAAAATAAGATACATCTCTTTGATTTTTTATCTGGCCCACCATGTTGTTTATTTGAGATCCACTCCAGCCAATAGATGTATAATCATTAGTTAATATGGAAAAGTCTTTCCTAAATCTCTATTAACTAGGTTGTATGTCATGTGTAAAATTTATAGATTTGAAGGAGGAGTTGCATGTAATAGAAGTGGATGATGATTCTAACGAGTTGGAGGATTGGTCTAGAATTGAATCCTAAGGTATATCTTGTTTAATTTTTCAAATTTTTAATTTTATTTCTATAACTTTAACATTTACAAACATTCTATTTGAATGATATTTAAAATAATTTCAGGTTTTTGAAAATTTTTTATTTATTTAAGGCTAAAAACAGAACTACACTTCTCATGCATCAATAACCTGTTGGACCCGTTAGACTCGTTAGACCCGTTGGACCCGTTTCTAAACGGGTTTGGTTCAGGGTCTGGATCTCCCTTAACCAAACCCGTTAGACCCGACCCATTTATAAATGGGTCTGGGTGGATCTCCCTCTACCAGACCCGGACTCATTTATAAATGGGTCTAATGGGTTAACTCGGACTCGACCCGGACCCGCCCATTTAGTAAAAGGGTCTAGGTCTAAAATTTGGACCCAGACCCGTTTAGTAAATGGGCGGGTCTGGTTTTGGCTAAACCCGCCCCGAACCCGACCATTTACAGCCCTAATTTAGACATTTCCACAAAATCTAGATTACACATACAAAATCTCTCTGCATGTGAAACAGAGGCAACGGTTTTATGGGTATTTTATCAAACACCTTATGAGCAATATAAAAATCAAGAAAAACTAAGAAAAAAATGGGTATTTGTTTCAGTGCATACCTTCTTTATCACCGGCCACACTTCATTGAGTCATTTTATCAAACACTTGGTGAACAACATCAATGGCAAAGTAACCCAGTTACCGAGTTGGTTCTATCTAAGTTAGATTTGAGTTGGATTCGATCCGAGTCAAGTTGAGCTGGGGCCTACTCGAACTCACTTCTAACTCATTTTTGAGCTCAAAAAATTAACTTGACTTGGCTCAAATTTAGCTTCAAACCGAGTCAAATCAAGCTTTTTTGAGCTGAGTTGTGCGAGCTAATCGAGCTAGCTAAGTTGGTGTACACCCCTAGGCCTCACCATGATGTATGTATTTTATCTATGCAATTTATTCATTTTCTCTAATCATTTTAGATTATGATCCTACAATACCGTGGATCTAAATCTCAAGTGGACCACAACAGTGATGATTGAATACCCACCATTAAAAAAAATTTTAGAGACCACGAAATGCTTAAATAAAGCTAGTATTTGTGTTTGATCCTTCATCCATGTCCCTATGACCTTATCAACAGTTTGGATGGAAAATAAATTTTATGTTGGGCCCAGGAGGTTTTTAATGGTGCTCATTAAACCACCATTATTTCGTGTAGTCCACCTGATTGGGTGGGCTCACACAGCGAAAGGAAGGGAGGCTTCCGCGCACATGTGCAAACGTGGCATACTTGTGTAAGATCCTGGATTTTCATCGTGTGAGGCCCGCCATGAATATATAACCTGTACCAATTCTACTCATGAGGTAAATTCAACAATTCTACTCATGACGTAAGACTGCTTTTCTGTACGTGCATGCCCTACTTAAACGAGCTGACCAGCCTTACTATATGGTGGGTCCCTTCCAGTAAATGCCTGGCCCATCATTTAATGCCGTTGCTCGTTATGTGGGCCATGTATGACTAAATAAATAAATGATTTTTAAAAATGCCTAATTTGCTTATATTCAAATAATCAAAGTGACCCACGTGATGAGTTGAGCCACATAATTTGGGAAGTGATCTCCTACACGAGTGGCATGCCGGGTAAGGATGATACGGTACTGCAAGTTATGGTACTTGCCAGTGCTATTTTTGAAGCGAGCTATATGCCAATGAAATGAATTACATAATAAAAGGGTTGAAATATTCACCATAGGTGATTTTATTTTCTGGTTATTGCGATCCAATGTGAGGCCCATCATATAAACGGATAGGATCATTAATAAATGATCAGAGACCGAATGGCTATAGTCCACATGTATGAGTAATAAATAATACATCCGCACCTACCGTAACAGCCTATTCCTTGCTTTACAAGGTTTCTTTATTCTTTCTCCTCGTCGCGACTCTTACTTAATGACTGTGTGTCGCCGCAAGGGACCCACTTAAAGAGAGCCATGGATGATCAGATCCGTCTATATTTTGAAATATACCTTTTAAAATCGTATATATCTATCAATGACATTGAATAAGGATTGTTTCTATTGATTTTTTGGGGACTAGTGCGCACCGTTGAATTTAAGATTTTACATTGAAATCACAAATTAAAGGCTCTATTTTCTGAAAAATTAAATAATTTTGCACATATGTAGTGTTTACAAGATGATGGACGGTTAATATTATCAGGATAGATCCAAAAGTGGGCCAGTCCCACGACCGGTGCTTATTGCGGTGGATTCGCAGTTTTGCAAAAAGATCTCTTCATGAGATTGCAAGGGCAGTTTTGCCTGTAAATAGTGTGTCCTTCTAGAATGGATTACTTTGGAAAAGTAAAGTTTGGGAGCGCTTTGAAAAGTTTTCTTTGTAAAAGTAAAGTTTGGGAGCGCTTTGAAAAGTCGCTGGGTAAAAGGTGGCGTTTACAGTGGTCAATTTCTCATCGAGATTCGGGCCGAATGAGGTGTTTACCCGGGTACAGCTTTGGTGTTGCCATACCGTAGGGCCCACCTTGATGATGTGTTCTATATCAACGCCATCCATCCTTTTTTTCCATCCCATTTTAGGATGAAATTTAAAAAATTATACATCCAAATCTCAGGTGGACCACACCACAAGAAACAGCGGTGATTGAGTGTGTAACCATTAAAAAAATCCAGAGGGCCCATCGTAAGGTTTTCGTAACGTTTGTTTGCAATACAACGGGTTGATAATGTCAAGAAAATCTGGATGAATTGGATAGAAATATTAGGTGGACCCAAAACTTTTATGGCCCCATAAAAAGTTTTTAATGGTTATTCATTGCTCTTTCTATTGGTATGGTCCACCTATATATATATATTATTATTATTTAGGATCATATTTTAAAATGAGATGGAAAAACAGATTGAAGGCGTGGATATACAAATTTTCATCAAGGAAGGCCCCACACAGTTAGGGTAACACCCACTTAATCGCTAATCCGCTCTCCTCGGATTCGGTACTGATCCGCCAGTACCCACTTCGGTGCTGGTCTTTGCTTGAAAAACTGTGCGCCTAACCATGACGTATGTCTTTCATCAATGCTGTTCAATTAGGGTATGATACTATAATAAAGCATATATAAATCTCAGGTGGACCATGACAGTGACGATTGAATACCAACCATTAAAAAAATTTTTATTAGAGGCCATGAAATGCTTGCATAAAGCTAGAATTTGTGTTTTACTCTTCATCCATGTCCCTGTAACCTTATCAATGAGTTGGATGAAAAATAAATTTTATATTGGGCCGTAAGAGGTTTTTAATGGTGGGCATTAAACTGCCAATATTTCCCTTGGTGTAGTCCACCTGATTGGGTGGGCTCACGGAGCGAACGGAAGGAAGGCTTCGCGCACATGTGCAAATGTGGCATACTTGTGTAAGATTTTAGACATTCATCATGTGAGGCCCACCATGAATATATAACCTGTTCCAATTCTATCCATGAGGTGAAGTTGATTTGGACTGCTTTTCTGTACGTGCATGCCCTAGTTAAACGAGCTGACCAGCCTCAGCATATGGTGTGTCCCTTCGAGTAAATGCCTGGCCCATCATTTAATGCTGTTGGTCGTTTGGTAGGCCACGTATGACTAAATAAATAAATAAATTTTAAAAATGCCTAATTTGTTCATATTCAAATAATCAAAGCGAGACCCTCATCCATAACTCAAGTGGTAGACTGAGTGGAAGATACCTCGTTTCAACACGGAGGTCTTAGTATCAATCCCCAATACCACACTGTGTTGTGTACTAACAAGCCAACGAAAAAAATAAAATCAAATCGACCCGCATGATGAGTGGAGCCACATAATTATATATATATATATATATATATATATATATATATAATATATATATATATATATATATATATATATATATAAAACACCAAGGTAGCCCTACAAAAATTGGATGTTACTTCCCAACTTTTTCTTCGCGTTCGCTGCCTGATATCTGGATTATTAGGATTTTTTGGTTTAAAGGTGAAGATGATGCATAAAATCTGATGGACCGGTTGGATCTAATAATAGTTACACAATAAAATTCATCAAGAGGATGTTCCACCACCAGCATGAATAGAAAAAGGCACTAACGAAATTAACAGACTAAAGTAGGCCACACGACTTGGTTTTATAAGTTTTAGGCATGATTTTACATGACGTGGCCTAAACGAGTTTTAGATCAGCCTGATTTTTTAGTAACAACGATTACATGAGTGGAATCACATGATGAATGGATGGATGTTAGGAAATAAAAATCACAGCGGGCCATATAAATCAAAATTATAGGTCACTCTCAACCTACAACTTGAGATCAGGCTCAGAGAAAAAAGGGCGTGGAAATTTGAGAAGCCTTATGGTAGGGTACATGCCTGGATTCGGATTTGGATCTTATTACTAGTCATGGAAAAGCTTTGTGAGCCCACCCTCGTGTAAAAATGAAGATCCAAATCTCAGGTGGACGACACCATAGGAAATAGTGGTGATTGAATTCCTATCATTAAAAACTTTTTGAGAGCCACAAAAGTTTTGGATCAAGTTGATATTTGGGCTTTCCCATGCCTAGGTCCATCAAATAAACATTATAGTGCATCGCTACCGTGGGGCTCAATTGATGTATGTATTATGTAGACATGCTGTCCATCTATTTTTCTCTATTATTTTAAGGCATTATTCCAAAACTGAAGCAGATCCAATTATCATTAGCACCGATACAATAAAAAAACAGTGGTGATTGACTGTCCTACCATTAAAAACTTCTTATGGCACACCTTAATGTTTCTATAGTGTTTATTTACCATCCAATCTGTTGATAAGGTTGCATAACCATGGATGAAGAGAAAAAACAAATATAAGCTTGATCCAAAACTTTTGCACCCTATTAATGGTCAATCACCACTATTTCT
The DNA here is from genome assembly GCA_030180095.1 of Magnolia changhungtana. Classification (NCBI taxonomy): domain Eukaryota; kingdom Viridiplantae; phylum Streptophyta; class Magnoliopsida; order Magnoliales; family Magnoliaceae; genus Magnolia; species Magnolia changhungtana. The sequence goes on along the minus strand of JASAUF010000540.1, from coordinate 1,687,078 downwards.
TATGGAATTGGTCGACCTGATAATTGGAATATTCATAATGCATACATCAAGGTGGCCCGGCAGTAAGGGCCGCACCAATTTTAGTGGGCTTTATTTTGAATTTATTGGGCCTACTAATAAGCCCACCTGAGATGGGTTCGGTATAAGGTGCATTTGGTTGGGCTCGGTTTGGTGCAGGTCATGGCTTGACCATACTTAATCTTGGGTTGGGCTTGGGTCGACCCTCAACCTGACCCAAGCCCCCAGATTGCACCACTACTTTCTATTAAGGAGGTCCATGGGCCGCCCCTAGCATTGTCCAAGGCCCGAATTTTGAATTGTTCGGACCTGACTTTCGGTCCAAGGAGGCCCATTGCTGGACCTGCAGCTATACTGTGTAGCAACTGTTTCTTCCAAAATTAAATGGGCTTCCTTTTGAATTTAATGGGCCACTATTGGGCCCATACAAACTCTCTTTAATTGGTTCAGCCAATGGATTCATGTTAGATCTAACGGTCAGGATCTTTCAGCTGGGCCAAACTATGTTGATCAACTGGTCTGGTTCAAATCAACGAAGAGCGCTGGTGGGATTGATTTTGGTTTACTAGTGTGGCCCACCCAATGAGTAACTCAGCCAGATTTTTTATGCTGTGGCCCATATCTTCATTAATAGGATATTGTATACATGTGACAGATTCGTCTGATATAAATGGGGTGGAAAAGTTCACATACACGCTCCTGCTAGAGAGGAGATTGTTTTCAGGGTACTGTTGTGGCCCACCCAATCAATTGATCGACCTAATTTAGTGATTCTCATGCTGTGGCCCACCTTTCATATAATGGATATTCTACGAATGTGATGTATAGCAGTCTGGTGTCCAGGCCCAAGCTGATGATGAATGAGCTGGGCCCGCTATAGTCCAATCATAAAGTGGGCCACCATTATACAAATAGAATAGAGATATGCTTTGATCCAAATTGTCTACATGTTGGGACTTCTTGTAGTGGAGGGTCCACTACATTGCATATATGTCATCCAACCCATTCATCAGGTGCACTCCCTTAAGATGAAGGGCCCATTCCATTCCAAAATTTTGGAGGGCCAACGAGTGAGTGCGTGTAGGCTCACCTCAAATCTGAGGGGAGAGATAGAAAATATAAATAAATTCTAAATAAATTGATTGATGGGTAAAAACGAATTTACAATTCTTTAAATAGTGATACCAAACTATAAAGAAATTTTAGAAACAAGAAACTCAAACTCACTCAAATGGTGACTTATTATTTATGGACATTCATGATTTCCTCTAGATTTCTTGATTACAACTCAAATCCCAAACTTACCATTATAGACAGTCATGATTTCCACTCAAACTCCTTTAAATCGTGGCTTACTAGTCATGATTTCCACTAGATTTCTTGATTGTCTGCCAAAACTAGTAAGTGTACTATTTGGCTTAACCAAGTTGTTCTCCTCAATTTGAGGAGCCTTTTTCATGTTGGACACAACTCCTAAAGCTCAATGGATCAGAAGTTATAATTGAATTAAAACTTATTATAAATAGTAAAAATTGAAATAAAATGGATTTTCAAATGTGTTTAAGTGGGGTTGGTTGGCTAAAGTAGCTTATCCTACCCAAAATCATATGTGGTATGTTGAATAACTCATTCTGGTTCGCGAGTTATGCCTATTTTAGTGTTATTAAGGTCCTAATCACTTCCGCCTTAGATTAGGCCTCTTATCCATCTTAGACATGAAAGTGTCCCCTACCCACTCTACCTCAAGATAGTGGTGAACAAAATAGAAGCAAACATGTGATACATGATACATTCCAGGCATGTGATCGTGGAACATACAACACGGATGCAATATTCTTCAATATTTGATCATTCAAGAACTTATAAAATTTCAATAAAATCATCACAAATAAAGCTATGTTTGTTTGCACAGTAAATCAAAATATTTCATAATGAACAAAATTATAATGAAATTTCATAATATTTGAGCAACCAAACGATACCCTAAACCTATATTTAAAAACTCAAAACAAAATCCCCCGACTTACTCAACTCAAATAAAAAAACTATCAAAACCCAACTCAGCTAATTCATCTTAATTAGATACTTCCCAATCTCAAACGAAAGGTATGCATCAACACAAGCGTACTTTACTTGATTGAAAGTAAGCCACAACGAGTCCCAGCTACTCAGAGTAATTTGCGACGGCTTTACTACGTCAAGATCCAAAATATAACTCGCAAGATTCTTCAGCCCAGCACTTCTCAGCTCATTTGAATGTAATTTATTAGCAGCCATTGATCGTAGGTCCACTGCACGTCCGACTCTCAAACCATAATCCTCCGCGAGCTTTTCCACATCATCTTTAATCCCAACACCAACGAATCTGAAACTTCGATTGGCAAGGAAGTCTCGAAGAGTTTGGGGGATGTGGTCTGCATGGATGAGTTGGAAGATGAGACAGCGGCGACGGACGCAGAGCTGGAGGAGGGCGACGTGGCTGGTGACGTTGTGTTGGAAGGTGGGACGCCATTCGACGTCGAGGCCTACGATGAGGTGGGGACCGTGGATGTTGTAGATTTTGCGTATCCAGGATTCGGCTACTGATGCAGCATTGGTGACGGTGGCGATGATGGGGCGGTTGTGGATATAGACGGTGTAGATGGAGTGGGTATCAGTTGAGTAGGTTTGTTGGATGGTGGATGTCATGGTGTGGGTTTGGTTTGGGAAGAGGAAGGGAAGGGATGATTGGGAAAGATGGAGATGAGTCTGGAGGAGGAATGGTTAATATAAGAAGAAGAGCTGAAGAGATGAGTTTGGAGGAGGGGTTATACAGGAAGAAGAAAGGATGCGGATTTCCTGCGAAAGGCTTTCGCAGGAAGTTCCTACGGTAGGATACTAGGTGGGGTCCACCGTTACGTTTGTGAGAAATCCACCCCGTCCATACGTTTTGCAAGTTTATTTTAGGGCATGCGACCGAAAATGAGGTGGATACAAAACTCAAGTGTGGCATACAAGACTGAAAACTTGGAAAAGAGTTTTCTACCGTTGAAACCTTCCTTGGCACCACGTTGATGTTTATGTGCCATCCAAACCGTTTATGAGGTCATTCCGATTGCAATGAAGTGAAAACACGAAAATTTTATTCTGATACGTAACGTTTGTGGCCATAAATATATTTCAACGGTGGTCACTGAATCCTCACTTTTTCCTCTCCTGCAGTCCACTTGAGTTTGTATCCACCTCATTTTCGGTGGCATGTCCTAAAATGATCTTGCAAAACGTATAGACGGGATGGATTTCTCACAAACATCACTGTGGGTCCCACCAAGCATTCTAGCAACGGTGAATCCGCGTCCAGTAGAGAAGTGCGATTATACTTGAGGATTTACGAAACGGATGGGAACGGATTGGCAACTCCCCCTGCCACCAGCCATTTCTGTAGGCCCTACCATGATGTCTGTGTTTCATCCATGCCGTCCATCTATTTTTCTAGATCATTTTATCATATGATAACAAAAATGAGGTATATTCCAATTTCAAGTGGACCACATTGCATGAAACAGTGTTGAATGAACGTTGACCATTAGAAAAATTTTGGGGGCCATAAAAGTTTTGGATCAAGCTGATATTTCTTTATTCCCTTCATCTGGGTCTGTATGACCTAATCAACAGATTGGATGTCAAATAAACAGTACATTGGGCCTTAGGAGGATTTTAATGATGTATATCTAATCATTATTGTTTTCCTGTGGTGTGGTCCAACAGAGATTTATATCCATCTCATTTTTGGGATGAAGCCCTAAAATTATCTGCAAAAATTGATGAAAGGAATGGATGAAACACATACATCATGGTGGGGCCCACAGAGCACCGAACACCTGCCACGGGGCTGGTGGCAGGGGGAGTAGCCAATCCGTTTTCCCGTGCCATCAGCCAATGGCTGATGGTCATGCTCTGTGGGACCACGATGATGTATATGTTTCATCCATACCGTCCATCTATTTTTTGAGATAATTTTATGTATGAGACCAAAAATGAGGTATATCCCAATCTCAGGTGAACCACATTATAGTAAACAGTCTTGAATGAACTTCGACCATTGCAAACTTTTTGGGGCCATAAAAGTTTTGGATCAAGCCTATCTTTGTTTTTTCCTTTCATCTGAGTCTGTATGACCTACAAATAAACAATACAGTGAGCCTTAGGTGGATTTTAATTGTGGATATCTAATCACTATGGTTTTCCTGTGGGGTGGTTCACCTGATATTTATATCCCTCTCATTTTTGGCAAAAAAACCCTAAATTTATCTGTTAAAATGGATGAACGGAATGGATGAAACAGATGCATCATTGTGGGGCCCACAAAGCACCGACCCGGGGGGGGGGGGGGATTGTTTTGCACTAAGTTCTTGGGGATGTTAGGTGGGGCTTACGTTGATGTTTGTTATAAATCCACCCCATTGTGGATGACAACCATTATCCACTGCGTATACATATAACCACGACCCATTGTAAATGTCAGCTCCTATTATTCAGGACCATCTTCTACTCTTATTGGTTAATAATCTAGAACCTTATTAGAATGCAGGTCAAAACTAGTTAAGGATGACCACCTGTTTGGACTTCAAGGAGGCACAAGTCTCTCCAAGGTGTTCTATCAATTTTTTGAATGAGTATATGATAGAAGATTTTGACAAAAATCCTAGGCAGAAGGGCATTGTTTAAGAAAATTTGTTTTGGATATCTATTTGACTTTCCGTTGATTGGTTGGAAAGCCCATGCTCAACTCAAGCATTGCCTAATGCAGATGCATATTGGTGATTTGACCTTCGATGTTCAGGGCACCATACTGAAATTTAGTGATCTTGACTTTACACTAATCACGGGTCTTAGGTTTGGACCTATTAGGGTAATTGAGGATGAAGATGAGAAAAGCAAAAATGTAAAGTCAGGAAAATGAATCAGGGAGAGCTACTTGAAAGCAGGTAGTGTGAGTAAGGAAGAATTGAAAGAAGCTTATCTGTCACTTACCGGGAAAAAACAACATACAGATGCGATGAAGCTAGCACTTATAATTTGTGTGGAGAATCTAATTGTTGGAGCTCTATAGAAGAATAACTATATTGATATAAGTATATTGACATGGTTGATAACTTGGATTATTTTAATAATTACCCTTGGGGCAGCGTGGGGTACAAGTATTTGATGGAGGGGGTTAATACTGCAATTGGAAGTATTCGCGGGAGTGGTCAGTACCCCAATTCATATAATATCTGTGGATGCGCATATGCGTTACAACTAAGTTATTCTTGTCCACATTCAGAGTTTGTGTTTGAATTTTTGTTTCTTACATATTAACCGATGTGTAATGCATGATAATAGACTTTAAACAGATATGGGCATACGATCGATTCCCTATGATGACTGGTGATAGGGGGTAGGCCTATAAAAGACTACCAGCAAATATTCCTCAAATACTCAATTGGGATCCTTTTAGGGTAGGCTGATATCCCTCGATCTCAGTCATCTTCAAGGTTGTGCCGGTAAGAGTGATTCAATTATTAGTGTAATCTAATAATGCATTATTGTGAATAATTAATAAATCACCTTTTCTCCTATAGGTGGTGCTTGCTCCGGAGCTTCAACCAATGGTCGAAGAAGAAGAGATCGAGGTTGTTAAGACTGTAAATGATGATACGTATAGGAAGGACAAGGCTTTGCGGGCTACGGCCATGATGGAAAGTTTGGTCAAGGACATGGTTATAAAACATGTTGTCAGAAGGAAGCTCGAGGAAGAGAAGTGAGAGTTGAAGTAGAAAAATGAAGCGAATGAGTTGAAGAGGAAGGCCACAAAAATGGCTAATGAAGAGGAAAACAGAGAGGAAGAAGTCGAGGAAGGAAGAAGGAAAGTGCATGAGGGAAGTAAACTTGAGGCTGACCTTGCTGCCTCACTCGAGACACTTGCCGACAAGGTATTCAAACATAATAAGAAATTAAGATTCGTTATAAAGAACTTTCACCACCGAATTGAGTTCCTTGTCAAGGAAGTTGAACGAATGAGGGAGGATATGAAGTATATTAATGGGTTGGAAGGATAAATCTGATGGGTTTTTTTGACCCGTCGTGCGCAAGTCCTTTCGCAACTGGGATGCGCAAGTCTTTTCGCAACTGGGATACGCAAAGTCCTTTCGCAACTGGGATGCGCAAAGGAGTTTCCTAAAACTATAAAAAAGGGTCCCTAGAATTTTCTAGGGTATGTTGTGTTGATGAGAAAAATACAAGAGGGCTATCAAAGGTGAGAGAGAGGAGAAAGAGAGAGGAAGCCTACCCGGCTAGAAGGGAGGTTCGATCGTGGAGATTTTTCTACTTTGCAATTTATATCTCGGCCAGCTATGTCCTCATAATCGGTTAGATCTCTTCGTTTTCTCTATTTCTCTTATTGTTTATCCACTCGTGTGAGTGAAGAAGATTGTAACGTTCTACTTCATAGTGGATTGTTGATCCGAACGAGGTTCCCGTGGTTTTTACCTCTTTGAGGGTTTTCCACGCAAAAAAATCTCTTGTGTGTTGTGTGATTAATGCTTTGATTTATTTCATTGCTTTATTATCCATAATTCTCATTTGTTTCGGAGGCTAGATCAAAGGTTTGTGCAAGGCAACCCAACAAAGTGGTATCGAGCTAAGTTCATTGAACGGGTAGGATCGGTTTTGAATTACGGAAGGTGGTTCATAGGATGATCCCACAATGTCTAACTCGGACCATATGGAAGGCTAAGATGGAGGACTTGCTTTATCAAAACCTATATTCTCCAATCTCGGGCATATCGAAAAATCCAAGGATATGACGTGATGATTGGAAGAAGATGGACCGAAGCGGTGGGGTACATTAGACAATGGTTGGATGATTCCGTGTTTCACCATGTGTCTGGGCAAAAACCTCACCATAACCTATGATGGGCGAAATTACAAGGGTCAGTATGAGAGGAAGAAAGCCACAATAAGATATTTCCAATAAGGCGACTTGTGAATCTCAAGTTCAAGGATGGTGGTTCCAAGGCATGGTCCGCACATGAATGAGGTCATAAATATAGTGAACCAACTCACCTCTATGAAGATGGTCCTGGATGATGAATTGCATTTCTATTGCTTAGTTCATTGCTCTCGGTTGGGAGACATCAAATGGTGTCTCAAGTAACTCGCGCCTTGGAAAGATATCCATGGAACATTGACTAGTCTGTCTCTTTAATGAAGAGATAACCCAGGAAGTCTCAACACTCAACAGAGGCTCTTACATCATAACGGGGAGATGAAATAACAGAAGGGCGGGGGCCCGAGATAAATCAAGAGGCAAGTCACTTGGGCCTCAAAGATGTTAAACTTGAATTGTGGCAAGAAGGGCCACTACAAGCATGAATGTCGTGGTAAGAAAAATGACATGAAAGGAAAAGGGAAGGAAGATGAATCGATTCCACTACGGTCGCTTGGATGGCGATGTGTAATATTTTATAATATATACATGATATGGTAGTTATTCTTTCTACATATCATGACGTATGTCTCACGGCCACGAGTCGTCCCAAAGCATCGATCGGGTGATAGACTCGGGAGCTTTTTTTCATGCGACTCCATGCAGGGACTTCTTCACAAGCTACAAGTCAGGTGACTATGGGACTGTGAAGATGGGAAATTCTGGCGTATTAAAAATCATGGGAGTCGGTGATATTTGTGTGAAGACCGATGTGGGCTGTACATTGGTTCTCAGGGATGTGAGGCATATCCCAGACCTTCGCCTCAACTTGATGTCGACGGGAAGGCTGGATGATGATAGCTATGAAAGCTGGTTTTCTAGTGGCGATGGAAGCTCATCAAGGGTTCGTTGATCGTGGGCAGAGGAAAGAAGTGTTGCACCTTGTACAAGGCAAGTGTCAGTATGTGCAAGGGTGGGTTGAACGCAGCGAAAGATTCAGCTATTGACATGTGGCACAGGCGTCTAGGTCACATGAGTGAAAAAAGGCTTCAGCTACTAGCGAGGAAGCAGCTCCTTCTAGACGTGACAGGTATGCCTCTCAAAACCTGTCTTGATTGTTTGTTAGGGAAATATCATAGAGTTTCATTCATTAAAACTGCTTCTCATGTTAATAAAGTGCATGCATTAGATTTGGTTTATTTTGATGTTTATGGTCCTATGAGGACAAAAACCTTGGGTGGGGCATTGTATTTTGTTACTTTTATAGATGATGCATCTAGGAGGGTTTGGGTTTATGCTTTGAAATCCAAGGACGAGGTCTTTGGTGTGTTTAAATTGTTTCATGCTATGGTCGAGAGAGAGACAGGTAAATCATTAAAGTGCATCCGCACTGACAATGGTGGTGAATACATTGGTGACTTTCATGAGTACTGCAAGTCTCTGGGTATACAGCATGAACAGACGGTTCCCAAGACCCCCATAATGGTGTAGGGCGAGCGAATGAATCACACCATTGTTGAGAGAATCAGATGTATGTTATCCCATGCGAAATTGCCCAAGACGTTCTGGGGAGAAGCAATGCACACGGCGGTGTATTTGATAAACAGGTCTCCATCAGCCCCATTGAATGGAGAAGTACCTGAGAAGGTATGAACTGGACATGATCCATCATACAGTCATCTCAGGGTGTTTGGATGCAGGGCATCCGTTCACGTACTGGATGAAAGGTCCAAGCTCGATATGAAGATCAGCAAAGCGGTTGTGTTCTTAGGCGTGGGACGGTGATGAAAAGTTCGATTATAAATTGTGGGATTCGACCGAGAGGAAGCTTGTCAGGAGCAGAGATGTGATTTTCTTTGAAGATCAGTATATAGAAGACATTGGTAAGCCAGAGAAGAACCAGCCTAGTTTCAACAGCTAGAGGACATGGATCCAGATCAACTCCTCCCGTGGTGCTCCGATGACTAAAATGAGTTGAGAAGGTGCGTAGGATGAGAGAATTCCTTCAAGATGGGTCCTATGGGAGCAACCCCATTTGATCCACCATGTTGAGCCACAGTGAGGAGGTCATATAGGGACAAACAGCCGTCCAAGAGGTACTCGCCACATGAGTACATTATGCTGACTGATGGGGGAGAGCCAGAAGATTATTCTGAGGCCCTAGCCGACGAGCATAAGGGGGAGTGGTTGAAAGCTATGCAAGAGGAGATGGAATCCTTGCATAAGAACCACACCTATGATATGGTGAAATTGCCTAAGGGCAAGAAAGCTTTGAGCAACAAGTGGGTGTTCAGAAAGAAGATTGAGCAGAAGAATTCACAGACGAGGTTCAAGGCCGTGGGCCCCAAAGGTTTTGGTCGAGGAAAGGCACCATACTGAGGGATATTCTCACCAGTGGTGGTGAAGATGACATCTATACGGTGTCACTTGGGTTGGGAGGCTAGCATGGATCTAGAGATAGAAAAGTGGTTAAATGTTAAAGGAGCTTTTCTCACATGGTGACCTCCCTTGAAGAGATCATACATGAACCAACCAGAGGGGTTCAAAGTCAAGGGCAAGGAGCATATGGTGTGTAGGCTGAGGAAGAGCTTGTATTGGCTGAAACAGGCTCCACGACAATGGTACAAGAAGTTCGACTCGTTTATGTTGAAACATGGGTATTACAGAACGGACCACCGTGTGTTCACGCTTTCTCATATGGTGATTTCTTAGTTCTGCTATTATACGTTGATGACATGCTCATCATGGGAAAAGACATCAAGAAGATCGACAGTGAAACAGAGTTGGGAAAGTCTTTTGTGATAAAGAGACTTGGGAGTTTGGATCCTGGAATGGAGATAACCTGTGACAGAAGCAGCAGGAAGCTCTGGTGTCACAAGAGCGGTATATTGAGAAAGTCTTAGAGCGGTATATTGAGAAAGTCCTAGAGCGGTATATTGAGAAAGTCCTAGAGCGGTTCAATATGAATGCAAATGGGTGTAAGACTCCACTAGATGGTCACTTCAGATTGAGCGACAGACAATGTCCCAAGACGAAGGCAGAAGTGGAAGAGATGCAGAAGATACCCTACGCGTCAGCGGTAGGAAGTTTGGTGTATGCTAGGTGTGTACACGCCTAGACATAGCATATGCGGTTTGGTGTTGTCACATGGTATCTTGGAATCCTAGCAAAGAGCATTGGGCGGCGGTGAAATGGATACTACGATTCTAAGAGTCTCATCCAGTGAGCCTATGGTATGGCATGACGTGAGAACGCGGTGTTGGAGGGCGGCGCATGCAGATATGGTAGGTGACATAGACTCGGAAGTCTACATCGAATTCATATTCACGTTTGCGGTCGGTTTCTTGTCGAAGCTTATCGGGTCGTAGCATTGTCAACTAAGAGGCGAGTACATTCGCGATTATAGAGGCATGTAAAGAGATGCTTTGGATGAAGAGGTTCTTACAAGAACTTATTGCCTTTTAGGAGCACGTGGTCCTCGATCTCAATCAGTTCAAGTGCTTACACTTGAGCAAGAATCCATTCGGTATTTCAAGTCAAAATGCATTATAGAGATTAATTCACTAGATCACCTACTTTCTCCTATAGGTGGTGCTTACTCCAAAGCTTGAGAAGGTCCACACGGACAATAATGGATCGATATGATGACCAAGGCCTTGCTCAAGGGCAAGTTTGAGGTGTAGAAACCTGGTGGCTAAAAGATAATCCCTCCCGGGTCAAAAATGATGGAGATTTGATGGATTTTTTGACCCGTCATAAAACAAGTCCTTTCGAAGGAATGCGCAAGTCTTTTCGCAACTAGGATGAGAAGTGAGTTTCCTAAAACTATAAAAATGGTCCCTGAGTTTTTCTAGAAGAGGAAGGACAAAAAATGCAAGAGGGCTATCAAAGGTGAGAGAGGAGAAAGAGAGAGAGGAAGCTTATAGAGGAGGTTCTACTCATGGAGGTTTTTCTACTGAGGGATTTATATCTCAACGCTTCTATGTCCTCATAATCGGTTAGATCTCTTCGTTTTCTCTATTTCTCTTATTGTTTATCCACTCTGCGTGAGTGAAGAAGTTATTTAACGTTTCATAATAAGGATTGTTGATTTGGACGAGGTCCCGTGGTTTTACCTCTTTGAGGGTTTCCACGCAAAAATCTCTTGTGTCTTGTGTGATTGAAGCTTGATTTATTTCATTGAGGATTATCCATAATTCTGGTTTGTTTCGGGAGGCTAGATCCAAAGGTTTGTGCAAGGCAACCCAATAAAATCAAGCATCTCAAGGAGGAGAATGCTTTTATAATTGAAGAGGTGAAGCTGGTGAGGGAGGAGGTTAATACAAAATATGTATGTGACAGTGCATTTGGTTTAATTGTTAATAAGACATTATGAATGTAATATCTAATATATGATTTTAATATAGGTCATCGACAATTCTACACAACTTGAATATGAGATGAGCCATCTCAAGGAGGAGAATGCTTCATTAAGGGAAAAGATGAAACTATTTAGGGAAGAATTTCAAGCATACAATGTGTGTGAAATTGCATTTGTTTTAATCTTTAACAAGACATTATGAAATTCATAGATAATATATTATTTTAATAAAGGTCACCAGCATTTCTACGACTGTTGAAGATGGGATGAGCCATCTCATGCATTTTGAATATGGGATGAGCCATCTCAAGGATGAGAATGCTTCACTGAGGGAACAGATGAAGTTATTGAGGGGCATGTTTTAAGCAACAAAAGTATGTGACATTGCATTTGTTTTAATTCTTAGTGGGTTGTAGTTGTGTTCCTATATGGGTCGTGGTTATCATCCACAGTGGGTCATGGTTGTTATCCATAATAGGTTGTGGTTGTCAACTACGACCCATTGTGAATGACAACCACGATCCAGACGAATGGTCGTAGTTATTATGAATAATAGGTCATGGTTGTCATCCACATTGGGTCGTATTGTCAACCACAACCTACCGTGAATGACAACCACGATCCAGACGAAAGGTCCGATGGATTTTTTTGACCCATCATCGACCGGTCGTGAGCCCTGCTCGATCGGTCGAAGGCTAGTCTCAACCAATCATAGGAGTCAAGCCGTGGTATGACTCAAAGTCCAGCGACTTTGGGCTATATATTTTTCTCCGGGGTGCTTGACCAATCGAAGGAAGTGCTTGACTGGTCGTAGGTAGCTCTCGACCGGTCGAAGGTTCGTCACGACAGGTCGTAGTTACACAGATTCGTTCCGCAATTTTACGCGGATTTCGTGTTGCAAGTCCTTTCGCAACTAGGATGCGGAAAGGAGTTTCTTAAAACTTTAAATAGGAGTTCCTTGGGCTTTCTAGGTATGACAAGAGGTTTCTAAAGCTTTACAAGGGATTCGTTAAAGTGTTTAGGGCTATCAAAGAGAGAGAGAGAGAGAGAGAGGAAGCTTATAGAAGGGAGGTTATGCTCATGGATGTTATCTACTATGTAATCTATATCTCAGCACTTATATGTCCTCATAATTGGTGAGATCTCTCCGTTTTCTTTGTTTCTCTTATTGTTTATCCATTCCTGCGTGAGTGAAGAAGTTTGTAATGTTCTACTTCATAGTGGACTGTTGATTTGGACGAGGTCCCGTGGTTTTTACCTCTTTGAGGGTTTTTCACGTAAAATCTCTTGTGTGGTGTGTGGTTTATGCTTTGATTATTTTTCATTGCATTATTATTCCATAATTCTGGTTTGTTCTGGAGGGCTAGATCCTAAGGTTTTGTGTAAGGCCCCCAACAAAGTGGTATCAGAGCTAAGTTCATTGAACGGGTAGGATCAATTTTAAATTATAGAAGGTAACTCATCAAGGATGATCAGCCTCAATGGTTCTAACTGGACCATATGGAAGGCTAAGATGGAGGACTTGCTTTATTGAAAGGACCTATATTCTCTAATTTTAGGCATATCAGCAAAATCTAAGGATATGATGATGATGATTGGAAGAAGATAGACTGGAAGGTGGTGGGGTTTGTTAGACAATGGTTGAATGATTCAATGTTCCACCATATGTCTATGGAAACCTCAGTCGCTAGCCTATGGCTGAAATTGCAAGGGCTGTATGAGAGGAAGACAACTGGTAATAAAATTTTTTTGATAAGACCTTAATTATCAAATTAAATTATGTAGGAGCTGTCGATACGTAATATCATCTCTCATAACAAATCCGTTCAAGTATCCACCGACATATGTAAAAATTCCCTTGTCATATACACTCTCTCCATCATAATAGTATAGGATGGGCCTACGAGCCATATTCTTCTAATATTGGTTAACGTGCAATAAAAATGAATGGGTTGTCAGAAATGAAAGGTCGTGGTTGTCATCTGTAGAGGGTCGTGGTTGTCAGAAATGAAGGGTCATGGTTGTCATGTGTTAAGGGTCGTGGTTGTCATGTGTTAAGGGTTATGTTTGTCAAATAAGAAGGGCTATGGTTGTCAACTGTTATGGGTCATGGTTCTCATCTGGTAAGGGTCGTGGTTGTCATCTGGTAAGGGTCGTGGTTGTCATCTGAAAAGGGTCGTTGTTGTCAACTATGGAGGGTCGTGGTTTGACAACGTTAAGGGTTGTGGTTGTCAACTATGAAGGGTCGCGGTTTGTCATTTGTTAAGGGGTCCTGGTTGTCAAATAAGAAGGGTCGTGATTGTCATCTGTTATGGGTCATAGTTGTCAAATAAGAAGGGTCGTTATTGTCATCTGTTATGGGTCGTGGTTGTCATCTGGTAAGGGTCGTGGTTTTCATATATGAAGGGTCGTAGTTGTCATATGAAAAGGGTCGTTGTTATCAAATATGGAGGGTCGTGGTTTAACAATGTTAAGATTTGTGGTTGTCAACCATGAAGGGTCATGGTTTGTCATCCGTTAAGGGTCGTGGTTTTGCAACGTGAAAGGTCATGGTTATCAACTATAAAAGGGTGGTTTGTCATCTGTTAAGGGTTGTAGTTTTATAACGTGAAGGGTCGTGGTTCTCAACTATGAAGGGTCGTGGTTGTCATTGTCAATGGTCGAAGTTTGATTTCTTGAAGGGTGAAAAGTTTCAAAACGTGAGGTTGTGCTTTTCAAACTATCAATGGTCAATGTTTGATCAAGGTGTGCCCTATGGTAAGCTCCCTTCATGTGACAACCAAAACCCTCATTTTCTCCACTTTGATAATCCTTTACCTTAACAAATGACTAAAATAAAATACTAACTTCGTGGTGGAAGAAGCTTTTAGATGAGAGAAACGATAGAGAGAAACATCGTCCGTCACTGGCAGTGAGTCCCCTTATCTTCATTTTTCTAGGAAAATGAGAAAAGAAGAAGAAGATCTATAAAAAGTGAATAAAGGCAACATTTGGCCCTTTCTATCACTGCACGTCATTGTACGGTTTTTTGAGTGAATAAGAAGTTATATCGTATTTAATGTTAAGAAAGTGATGTGGACAGAAGCCTTTTTGGGCGTGGGCAAGGCCCAATCGTGAGGCCCACATTGATGCATGTTTATAATCCATGGGTCGAGGTTATCTTGTTATATGGGTCGTGGTTGTCGTGGGCGTGGGCAAGGCTCAACTCATGGGGCTCACATTGATGTATAATCTATGCAGCCCATCCTTTATGGCAGTGTAACTCATTTTTTGTCCCATGACGTTAAATTGATTTCTAAATCCAATGGATGGATTAGATTTAACACATAAATCACGACAAGACCCCTTATAATATGACAACCATGACCCTTATAAACTCCACAGGTCACATAACAACCACGACCCATATAACATGTCAACCTCTCGACCCATAACAACCATAACCCATATAACATTACAACCATGACCCTTTACAGATGATAACAACGACCCCATATAACATGACAACCATGACCCTTTACAAATGACAACTACGACCCTATCTAACATGATAAGGGCCGTGGTTGTAATATAGTAAGTGTCATGGTTGTAATGTAGCAAGGGTCCTAGTTATCGGGTTGATGTAATTAATCACTTGTTTATTTTTAAATAATACGAGTTGAGACCCACAATGGGGTGATCCGTTCTGTCCACATTGTCGGCGAGCTCGCCATGGGCCCAAAAAGTCTCACCTTGGGCAATGTCCACTTCTAACAAACATAACGGTGAACCTGTAAAGTTTCAACAGTGAGTGACACTATTACCATTGTTTTCTATTATGTGGGCCACACTAGCTCTGGATCATGCTGATATTTAGGCCCTAGCCCTAAAATGACACGACAAAAAGGATGGGTGGCATGGATTATACACATACATTATTGTGGGCCCCATGAGTTGGGCCTTGCCCACGCCAAAAAAAGGGCTTCATACACATCACTTTCTTGACATTAAATACGACGTAACTTCCCATTCACTAAAAAACCGTACAACTACTGAACCAAGGACAATGATATTTTGTTCCAGGTAATTTTTGAAAGCTTGTAAGAAGGCTACCCTCAGAGTATTTGAAAGTTTGAATCTCTTTAGGGAATTTGACCATACATTGAAGCCAGTACGGTCAAAATCTTTTTAGATTTAGATCTTGTTACTAGTTGGTGATGTAATAGCTACGTGAACCCACCCCAATGTAAAAATGAGGATCCAAATGTCAGGTGGACCATGCCATAGGAAACAGTGGTGATTGAACGCCCACCGTTAAAAATTTTTCGAGGGCCGCAAAAGTTTTGGACAAGTTGATATCCGTGTTTTCCCTCCCTATAGGTCTGTCAAATAAACATTACAGTGCAACATTATTGTGGGGTTCACATTGATGTATGTATTATGTGTCCATGCAGTCCATATGTTTTTAGTGCATTATCGCAAAAATGAAGCAGATCCCATTATTAGGACCATACCATAAAAAACAGTGATGATTGACCGTCCTACCATTAAAAGCTTCTTAGGGCACACCTTAATGTTTCCGTAGTGTTTATTTACCATTCAATCTATTGATAAGGTCAAATAAGACTAGATGAAGGTAAACAACAACTATCAGCTTGATCCAAAACTTTTGTGGCTCATTAATGGTCAATCACCACTATTTCTTATGGTATGGTCCACCTGATAATTGGATCTACTTCATTTTTGGAATAATGCCCTAAAATGAAATGTAAAAACAAATGGACGGAGTGGATACATAATGCATACATCAAGGTGGGAACCACAGTAAGGGCCTTACCAAACAATATGGACCTGGCAATTGGCATGTAGTTACTATTCCCACCAATTTTAGTGGGCTTTATTTTGAATTTAATGGGCCCACTAATAAGCCCACCTGAGATGGGTTAGGAATATGGTGCATTTGGTTGGGTTCGGTTTGGGTCTTCGGTTTGGGTCAGGTCATTGCTTGACCCTACTTAATCTTGGTTTGGGCTTGGGTTGACCCTCAACCTGACCCAACCCCCCAGATTGCACCACTACTTCCTATTAAGGAGGTCCATGGGCCGCCCCTAGCATTGTCTGAGGCCCATATTTTGAATTGTCCGGACCCGACTTTAGGTCCAAGGAAGCCCGACCCATTGATGGACCTACAACTATACTGTATAGCAACTGTTTCCTCCAAAATTAAATAGGCTTCCATTTGAATTTAATGGGCCACTTAGTGCGCCCATACAAATTCTCTTTAATTGGTTCATCCATGGTTACCTTCCAATGTATTCATGTTAGATCTAACGGTCAGGATCTACCATAGGACACTTCCATTTATCTCTCAGCTTGGCTGGGCCCAAGTTTTGAACTGTCATGACAGAGTCCAGCCCAGTTGCAGCTTTTGGAACGCAACTCATGTAGTTGCAGGTGTCAAATAGGATCCTGGACATTCATCATGCGAGACCCGCCACGAACGGCCCAGGACCAGTTCCACTCATCCTATATGCCTCAAGTTCACCATGGGTTTGTTAGGTGGACCTCGCAAAGAGATGGATGATTAAGAAAAATGGGCAACAATCCATATATATTGAGGTACCGGTGGGCCCACCTGATGAGGGGAGTTGCACGAATTTAATAGAGAATGTTAGTGTTCGTGGTCGACCTCACTTGATAAAGATTGGGGATCTGGCGCATGCATGCCAAGTTGGCGTATTTAAGCATTTCTTATAAGTTAACTGGTGTTATGGGGAAAATATACCGACCTAGTGTCAACAGGCCAAATCAAGCATTCATATAGCAGTAAGCACGACCCTTGTCTCTCGGCCAACTAGGAAGAAAAAGCTTGACTTCTCAGCATCAGGTCGAGCCCGACCCCCCAGCGTTAGGCCGAGCTTAACCCCCCAATATTAGGCCGAGCCTGACCTTCAGCGCATACGTCGAGCTCGATCTCAACAGGCCAGAGGACCATCTGAAAGAGGTTACCCACCTTGGGTTGACCAGGCTCGCCACCCCCAATAACGATGTGACCTAATCAGGTCAGACCACCTCAGGTCGGCCAAGTCGGACCTAACCAATATTCGATAGGCCTACAATTTGCGCCAAAGAACGTGGGAACCTGTTCCAACAGGATTCTCCTCGATACCCTATCTAAAGATCTACAAGGATCCATCGCACGTAAACATAGAATCCTAATAGGATTCTGTCAACTTAGATTCCTAACTTTGGCATCGGAGGGTCCCCAGCACGAGCCAGGGTCTTCTTTATTTGTTATTTGTGCAGGTTCACGAGCTCAGGGAGGGCTAACTAAGTTTCTTCATCAACAATTGGCACATTTTACATCTTCTCCCTTCTATTCGATGGCTTAGCAATACACCTGAAGTGTTTAACAACCAACATGAAAAATTCTAAATTTTTACCCTGGCATCCAACGGTGCTTCCATGGCATCAAACCAGTCATCGACCCACCTTTTGATTTACAGATTTAGGACATCAATCAACAGGCATATGAATAAAGATGGGCCCACATACAATCACGAAATCAGGACCATCCTCATATGAACAAATGCATGCATGTATCTCTTCCACATGCATTGTCCACTGGGATACACTTTGTTGATCAACTGGTATGGTTCAAATCAACGGAGAGTGCTGATGGGATTGATCTTGGTTTACTAGTGTGGCCCACCCAATCAATAGATCGACCTAATTTAGTGAACCTCATGTTGTGGCCCATATTCTATGAATGTGATGTATAGCAGTCTGGTGTCCACGCCCAAGTTAATGATAAATGAGCTTGCCCCACCTCTAGTCCAATCATTAAGTGGGCCACCAATATTATACAAATAGAATAGATATATGGTTTGATCCAAATTGTCTAGGGTCCACTAGATTGCATATATGTCATCCAACCCATTCATCAGGTGCACTCTGGATGCACAAATGGATTCAGAATTGGGAAAAACGTATTTACAACCTTTAAATAGTTATACCAAAACTTAGAATAAGTTTTGGAATCAAATTTCAACTCAAATTACTTAAAATTCATGACTTACTATAAATAATAAACTTATTATTTATTAACGAAAAACGGCACGTGTCCTTATGTTGGACAACTTTGGGTGCTAAAGTAGCTTCTCCTACCCAAAATCATATATGGTAATATGGTAGGTCAAATAACTCATTCTGACGATCTGGATCACTTCTGCCTTCAATCTGGCCTTCTCTGGTCCATCTTGGACATGAAAGTCGCAACCCCCTCTACATCACACTCCCTTAAGATGAAGGGCCAATTCCATTCCAAAAATTTGGAAGGCCAACAAGTGCAAGCGTATAGGCTCAAGATAGCAGTGAACGAAAGAGAAACAAACAGGTGATACGATTCGAAGGCATGTGATCGTGCAACACAAAACATGGATGCAATAATCTTCAATATTTGATTATTCAAGAACCTATAAAATTTCAATAAAATCATCATAAATAAAGCTATGTTTGTTTGCTTGCACAGTAAATCAAGATATTTCATAATGAAGTAAATTATAATGGAATTTCATAATATTTGAGCAACCAAACGATACCCTAAACCTATTTTTAAAAACTCGAACTAAATCCTCGGACTTGACACAACTCAAACCAAAAAACTATCAAAACCCAACTCAGCTAATTCATCTGAATTAGATACCTCCCAATCTCAAACGAAAGGTAAGCATCAACACAAGCGTACTTTACTTGATCGAAAGTAAGCCACAACGAGTCCCACCTACTCAGAGTAATTTGCAACGGCTTTACTACGTCAAGATCCAAAATATAACTAGCAAGATTCTTCAGCCCAGCACTATTCAGCTCATTTGAATGTAATTTATTAGCAGCCATTGATCGTAAGTCGACTGTACGTCCGACTGTCAAATCATAATCATCATCGAGCTTTTTCACATCATCTTCAATCCCAACACCAACGAATATGAAACTTCGATTGGCGAGGAAGTCTCGAAGAGTTTGGGGAATGCGGTCTGCACAGAGGAGTTGGAAGATGAGACAGTGACGGCCGACGCAGATCTGGAGGAGGGCGACCTTGCTGGTGACGTTGCGTTGGAAGGTGGGACGCCATTCGACGTCTAGGCCTACGATGAGGTGGGTATCGTAGATGTTGTAGATTTTGTGTAGCCAGGATTCGGCTATTGATGCAGCATTGGTGACGGTGGTGATGATGGAGCGGTTGTTGATATAGACGGTGTAGATGGAGTGGGTATCAGTTGAGTAGGTTTGTTGGATGGTGGATGTCATGGTGTGGGTTTGTTTGGGAAGAGGAAGGGATGATTGGGAAAGATGGAGAGAGCCTGGAGGAGGAATGGGTAATATAGGAAGAAGAGGTGAAGAGATGAGTCTGGAGGAGGGGTTATAATACTTATATAGGAAGAAGAAAGGATGGATTGGGGATTAGGACGCGGATTTCTTGCGAAACCTCTTCAAGAAGTTACTGCGCAAGGATGCTGGGTGGGGCCCATTGTGATGTTTTTGGGAAATCTGCATCGTTCATCAATTTTGCGAGTTTATTTTAGTGTCCGAGACCAAAAATTGAGGTGGATACAAAGCTAAAATAAGTCATACGAGAGAGAAAATTGGGGAAAGATATGCCTACCGTTGAAACTTTCCTGGGCTTCACCTCGATGTTTATATGCCATCTATAAACCGTTTATAATGTCATTGCAACTGGGATGAAGTGAAAATACAACAGATACTAGCCTGACGCAAAACTTTTATGTTTTTTTTTTTTTTTTTTCCTTAAAGGTCGAAAACCTAAGTCACGAAAGTAAAATTTTCAGGCAGGTTTCCTAAGAGAATACTCCTGGTTTTCAGGTAGGATGCTGATTGCGTCCTACCCTTGCCTGGACGGTAATCCTATGTTATCCACAACGTTAATAATTTATATACATACAAAAAAAATTAAGCAGCAACCCAGCTCCAGTAGACCACATCAAAGGAAGATGTAGTGATGATAATGAAATCTACTGTTGAAACCTTTCTAAGGGCCACCGTGATGTTTTTTTTACCACCCAACCTATTAATAAAGTCATGCAGACTTGGATTAAGTGAAAACACAAATTTCAGCTTGATTTGACACTTATCCAGCTCCCAAGAAGCTTTAATGGTGCAACCGTACCAATAGAGGTGTAAATTGATAGGGTCGGTTCTGTCCAGGTCGAAAAGATAAATGTGATGAAAGGTCAGATCCACGTTAAAAAATTAACCGAGGATTTACTGCCAAATCGTTTCGCAGGAAGTTCGTGCACATTGATATTAGGTGGGGCCACATTAATGTTGGTTATAAATCCACACTATCCATCCTTTTCGTGAGCTCATTATAGGACATGAGACCAGAAATTAGATAGATCGAGAACTCAAGTGGGGTACACGAATGGAAATGGAAACGGTAGGTATTCAATGACCACCGTTGAAACATAAAAAAGTTTGCATCAGGCTAAGATATTTGTGTTTTCACCCCCATCCCAGTGAGAAAAATCTTATAAACGGTTTGGACGCCTTACAAACATAAGGTGGAGACCAGGAAGAATCGAACACTAGACATTTCTTTCCACAAACTTTCCTCTCGTGTGGCACACGAGATTTTTAGATCTGCATCCTTTTTCAATGGCAGTCGTATAACGAACTCTCAAAACGGATGGACGGTGTGGATTTCTAACAAAAATTAACGTGGCCCCACTTACCATCCCAGCGCAGTAACTCCCTACATAACGCTTTGGCAGGAAATCCGCGTCCGATACGGAGATACAAAGAAAACGGGGCGCCGTTTTGGCGGATACCCGGATCCGCTGAGGTCGGTGGATCCCTGACTGTGTGCCCACTGTCATGCATGTGACTTCCATCGACACCGTCCAACCATTCTGGCAGATCATTTTATGCCGTGATGGAAAAAATGGAGCAGATTTAAATCTCAGGTGGACCATACCACAGGAAACAGTCGTGATTGAATCCTCACCATTAAAAACTTCATGGGGCCACCGGAATGTTTATTTCCCATCCAACCAGTTGATAAGGTCTTAAGAAGAGACCACACAAATATCAGATTCATTCAAAACTTTTTAATTGTAAATTACAACGGTTTCCATTATTACGGGCCACCCGCTATTTTTATCTGCTTCATTTTTAGAATCATGTACTAAAATGAGTTTTTAAAACGGATGGACAGGAGGAATGGTTAATATAGGAAGAAGAGGTGAAGAGATGAGTTTGGAGAAGGAGCAGGGGCGGCTCTAAGGGGTAGGCAGGTGAGGCAATCGCCTAAGGCCCCCTAATTATGAAGGCCCAGGATTACAGGAATAGGCTTTTAATACTCTGATAGCGTTTGGTAATCTATACACATGCATTGAGAAATTGCAACCTTTGAACATTTTAAAATTAAATTAAACAGATATAAAGGTGGGTCCCAATTTAGATGGTTCATGAAAAACAAAAACAAAAACACACAATGGCTGGATCTCCTAACTAGTTGATTCTTGTATACTAAACAAATTATTTGAATTCAACGTACAAATTCCCACTAATTGGAAGATAGAATAGTTAAATCAATGGATTTTTTGTAATTTAGCCTATCTAGAATGGATCACTTAATTTAGCCGGTTTGGATAGAATCAAAATATGCTATATTAATAATCTAGGAGTGACTATTTATTAACCATAACACTGCTAGAGTACTATACAATTCTATATTCATTATTCTCACAATAGACGCGGATTGCGGGCAGGCCACTTTAGGGATTCCTGTAGCCCTGAGCTCTGTGGGGTCCACATTATTATATGTGTTATATCTATTCCGTTGATCCATTTCTTTATCCCATTTTAGAATATTAGAAAAAACATGAAGCAGAACATAAGCTCAAGTGGACCGATATGGATATTGATGCTTTAAAAACTTTTCTGCAGGCGGCAGAAATTTTGGATAAGCTGTTATTTATGTTTTCTTTTCATCCATCTAGGATTCACCTTATGAACGGTTTAACAATTTTATCCAGCGAAATTGATTTATTGGGTAAACTTGAATACGAAAGTCTAATTAGTAATTTTGCATCTAAAAAGTCAAGAAGCAAATTTATGGTTTAATTTTAAATTTATTATTAAAAAAAAAAAAAAACTAAAAAGCCTCCTCTTTGTGACTTGCCTAAGGCCCCCAAGAATGTTGAGCCGCCCCTGAGAAGGAGGGGTTATATAGGAAGAAGAAAGGATGGATTGGGAGCGTAGAGGGATGCGGATGACTTGAGAAAGCCTTTGGCAGGAAGTTCCTGCGCTGGGATGCTAGGTGGGGCCCACCGTGATCTTTGTGAGAAATCCACCTCGTCCATACGTTTTGGAAGATCGTTTTATGATATGCGACCGAAAATGAGGTGGATGCAAGCATAGGAGAGTGAAAACTGGAGAAATAGTTTTCTACCGTTGAAACCTTCCTTGGCACCACTTTGATGTTTATATGTCATCCAAACCGTTTATGAGGTAATTCCGACTGAAATGAGGTGAAAACACGTAACTTTTGTGGCCATAAATATATTTCAACAGTATATCCGCGTCCAGCGTAGATAGATGGATTATACTGAGGATTTACTGCGAAATCGTTTTGCAGGGAGTTCCTGCGCTGGAAAGTTAGCTGGGCCCACCTTGATGTTTTTTTTAAAGGTACTATGCGCTCGAGCTCACGATAAGCTCCCGTGAGGTTGAGCTGTGTGGGTCCCACCGTGATGCGTGTCGACCATCAACACCGTGCATTTGATGGGTCCCTTTTAAATTATGGGATATCTCAAAAATCAGCCATATACGGAACTCAGGTGGACCATACCATCTAAAATCATGTGAAGACATGCCAAAAATATATAAAAGCACTTGGTGGGGCCCACCTGAGTTTTGAATGCTGCTGAAACTTGGTCTGTCATCCAAGTGGGACACACATAATGGATGGGCTGGATTTTCAAACCACATCTCAGTAGGCCCAAAAAATGATTATGAATGTTTTAATGGTGCACGGCCCCTTTGAACTTCTGTATGTAGTGTGGCCCACAAAAGTCACGGATTGACTTGATTTTTGAGAACTAGGCCACGATGGAATGGTGCATCTGACTGATGAGGTAGATGTTCGAAATGCATCACAATGGGCCCCACATAGCTCGACCTCATGGGACGTTTAGCTCGAGCGCATAGTACCTTTTCATATATATATATATATATATATATATATATATATATATATATATACACTTCTTTCATTCCGATGGGCCACATCATATGAATATATTGGATGGCATATAAACACCAAGGTGGCCGTACAAAGGGTTGTGAAAGCTTTGTGAGCCCACCCTCGTGTAAAAATGAGGATCCAAATCTCAGGTGGATATATTGGATGGCATATAAACACCAAGGTGGCCATACAAAGGGTTGTAAAAGCTCTGTGAGCCTACCCTCATGTAAAAATGAGGATCCAAATCTCAGGTGGACCACACCATAGGAAACAACTGTGATTGAACACCCACCGTTGAAAACGGAAGGCCAAAGGTTTTGTATCAAGTTGATATTTGTGTTTTCCCCTAGCTTAGGTCTCCCAAATAAACATTTCAGTGCACTGTTACTGTGGGCTCATGTTGATTTATGTATTATGTATTCATGCTGTCCACCTGTTTTTTCCTATCATCTTAGGGCATTATCCGAAAATTGAAACCGATAAGATACGATAAAAAAAAACAGTGGTAATTGACCGGCATACTATTAAAAACTTCTTAGGACATACCTTTATGTTGATGTAGTGTTTATTTACCATCCAATCTGTTGATAAGTTCACATAAACTTAGATTAAGGGAGAAAATAAATATCAACTTGATCCAAAACTTTTGTGGCCCATTAATGGTCAATCACCACTATTTCTTATGGTATGGTCCACCTGATAATTAGATCTACTTCATTTTTAGAATGATGCCCTAAAATGATGTGGAAAAACAGATGGACAGTGTAGATACATAATGCATACATCAAGGTGGGCCCACAGTAAGGGCCGCACCATTTTGGGGTGAGGCAGGGAACCAGCGAAGCCGGTGGGACCCCTGACGCATCACCTGAGTATTGGACCAGCTAATCAGTTTTGCAAATTATATTTGCAGGTGATTTTCTAGGCTAGGCCTACCATTTTGATGGTACTGGCATCAGAGTTTTTTATCAGGTTGAAAGTTAGTACCCGTGAGTTTTACGGGTGCCGCATCACATGATCACATGGACCGTTCAGATTTTGGGTTGGGCTTTCGTTGACTCAAATCCCAAGATTGCACCACTAATTTCTATTAAGGAGGTCGATGGGATTGTCTAAGGCCCATATTTTGAATTGTTTGGACCTTACTTTCGGTCCAAGGCGGCCTGGCCCATTGATGGACCTTCTATACTGTTTGTTATGGGAAAATCTGAACAAGGATAATCAAGGTCGGCTTGATCTACCCGAATTGGTTAACAAGGCCTCGGAATTAAAGGAGGATACCACGTCAAGTATAAACCGACCCCCGAGTTACGACTGTAGGTTAGCTAAGGCGAGCTCTCCACTAATGAATCACGACTCTGAACTACAGCCCTGATTAGCTGATCAGAACCCTCATCCTCATCCGAAGAAGGATGGTTGAGCCGAGCTTTGACCTTCGTCCTCAGCTTCATTCAGCAAACTCCGACCTCGGTAATCTACTGACGAACTCCGACTACTAGTGCTCGGCATCGGGTCCACACAGCTTAAGGCCCAGCCCAGGTGGGGGTATTCCTTATGCCGAGGCTGAGGCCGAGCTTGGGTGAGGATATTCCGTGTGTCAAGCCTGGAGACTAACCAAAGATCTCGCCCAAAGATATGCGCCCTTAAGACACAATACGCCGTATGGCCCAAAGATTGCAGATAATATCTCCACGATCACAATATCTTGCTGATTGAGCAAATCATGATGAGATTAACAGACGTGGATCATTCAACCCACATGTATAAATAACAGGGGACCCTATTGCTACAGGTACGCAATATCTCACACCCTCTCTCTACATTCGACTTAGACCCAGATTCCCTAGCCTGACTTAGGCATCCGAGGGTTCACCGGCTAAGCAAGGTCTCCTTTGCTCACCCTTTTGTGCAGGACCAGGGTTCATTGAAGGTTTGTGGCATTGAGTGGAGGGCGGTTCAAATTTTGACCTCAACAATGTGTAGCAACTGTTTCCTCCAAAATTAAATGACCTTCCTTTTGAATTTAATGGCCCACTAATGGGCCCATACAAACTCTCTTTAATTAGTTCAGCCATGGTTACCTTCCAATGGATTCATGTTAGATCTAACGGTCAGGATCTATCATATGACATTTCCATTTATCTCTCAGCTAGGCTGGGCCCAAGTTTTGAACCATCATGACATAGTCCAGCCCAGTTGTAGCTTTTGGGATGCAACTCATGTAGTTGCAGGTGCCAAATAAGATCCTGGACATTCAACATGCGAGTCCCCACCACGAACGGCCCAGGATCAATTCCACTCATCCTATATGCCTCAAGTTCACCTTGGGTTTCGCAAAGAGATGGATGATTAAGAAAAATGTGCAACAGTCCATATATATTGAGGTACCGGTGGGCCCACCTGATGAGTGGAATTGCACGAATTTAATAGAGAATGTTAGTGTTCATGGTCAACCTCACTTGATAAACATTAGGAATCTGGCAGTTTGGCAGTGAAGCCTTTCTTACAAGTTCAATAGCACATTTTACATTTTCATTATACCTGCAGTGTCCAACAATCAACATGAGAATCGATGGCATCAAACCTGTCATCGACCCACCTTTTGATTTACAGATTTTTGGACATCAATCAACCGGCATATGGATAAAGATGGGCCCACATACAATCATGAAATCAGGACCATGCATCCTCATATGAACATATGCATGCATATGTATCTCTTCCACATGCGTTCTGTCCACTGGGCCACACTATGTTGATCAACTGGTATGGGTCAAATCAACAGAGAGTGCTGATGGGATTGATTTTGGTTTACTAGGGTGGCCCACCTTATCAATAGATCGACCTAATTTAGTGAACCTCATGTTGTGGCCCACCTTTCGTATAATGGATATTCTATGAATGTGATGTATAACAGTCTGGTGTCCAGGCCCAAGTTAATGATGAATGAGCTGGCCTCACCTCTAGTCCAATCATAAAGTGGGCCACCAATATTATACAAATAGAATAGATATATGGTTTGATCCAAATTGTCTAGGGTCCAGTAGATTGCATATTTGTCATCCAACCCATTCATCAGGTGCACTCTCGACGGATGGATTCCAAATCGGGAAAAACGAATTTACATCCTTTAAATAGTGATAACAAATCTTAGAATAAGTTTCAGAATGAAATTTCAACTCAAATTAAAATTCGTGACTTACTATAAATAGTAAAATTATTATTTATTAACGGTAAATCAGAAATAGTGAGTGTCCTTATATTGGACAATTTTGGATGCTAAAGTAGCTTCTCCTACCCAAAATCATATATGGTAATCAGGGGCGGCTCTAAGGGGTAGGCAGGTGAGGCAATCGCCTAAGGCCCCCTAATTATGAAGGCCCTATATATATTATAGCAAAATTAAAATTTCTTAATTATGAAGGTCCTATATTATAGTAAAATTAAAATTAAGAAGATTAAAAAAGTCTAAATTTTTTGAAATAAAACTTATTGAAAGGTCTACAAAATAGGAACAATATCTAAAAACTAGTTTACAATTTTGAAATTGAAAATAAAAAAAAAAATCTTAGAAACTAGCACTATCAATAATAACAATCTAATTCTATTGTCTCTTTTCAAAATAAAAGCATCATTCCCAATAAATTCTTCTCCCAAAACTAGAACCACGAAGTACCTATTGTTAATTAAGTTTTCAAAAAATTAAATGCTAACGTAATTTTTCTAAATTAAATTATAATTTCAATTTTCTAAATTAAATTCTAACTTCATTTTTCTGATGGTACAATGGCACACCAATGTCTAATTAGATTATTAATAGTGGATTGTTCTTTTTGCTAAAGAGAAAAACAATCGTACAACACAACTGACTTTTTGGCTAAGTAAGTAGCTTCTCAATCTGAAAGTTTTTCCTACTTTGTTGCTAAACAATATCTGCAAAACAACTTCTCAAATAATCAGCAAATCAACTTCTCAAATAATCAGTAAATCAGCTTCTCAAATAATCGGCAAATTAGCTTCTCAGAGTCTTGATCCGTTGGTTGTTGCTACTTCAACGAATCTAGAATTCGTCAGGTTCTATTGTTCAATAATTTATATTTTAATTTATTATTTATATCAATTAGCTTTTGTTTATCTATTATTATTATTCCTTATTTGTGTAACCTATTATTCCTTATTTATGTCAAACTTATTAATCTTTAAAATGACCGGTAGAAAATATATATATCTGAATATGAGTTTTTCAAAACTAAAGATTATAAAAAATTATTTATGAACAATTATATCTCAAAATAGATTAAACGGTTTAGCAATTTTATCTATAAACTTGAATACAAAAGTTTAATTAGTTATTTTGCATCTAAAAAAGCAAGAAGCAAATTTATGGTTTAATTTTAAATTTATTATTTATTTTTTTAATTTTTTAAACTAATTAAAAAACCTCATTTTTATGACTTGCCTAATGCCCCCGAAAATGTTGAGCCGCCCCTTATGGTAATATAGTAGGTCGAACAACTCATTCCGAAGATCCGGATCACTTTCGCCTTCAATCGGGCCTTCTCTAGTCCATCCTGGACATGAAAGTGTCCGCAACCCCCTCTACATCACACTCCCTTAAGATGAAGGGCCAATTCCATTCCAAAATTTTGGAAGGCCAACAAGTGCGAGCGTATATGCTCAAGATGGCAGTGAACGAAAGAGAAACGAACAGGTGATACGATTCGAAGGCATGTGATCGTGCAACACAAAACATGGATGCAATAATCTTCAATATATGATTATTCAAGAACTTATAAAATTTCAATAAAATCATCATAAATAAAGCTACGTTTGTTTGCTTGCACAGTAAATCAAGATATTTCATAATGAAATAAATTATAATGGAATTTCATAATATTTGAGCAACCAAACGATACCCTAAAGCTATTTTTAAAAACTCGAAATAAATCCTCGGACTCGACTAAACTCAAACCAAAAAACTATCAAAACCCAACTCAGCTAATTCATCTGAATTAGATACTTCCCAATCTCAAACGAAAGGTAAGCATCAACACAAGCGTACTTTACTTGATCGATAGTAAGCCACAACGAGTCCCAGCTACTCAGAGTAATTTGCGACGGCTTTTCTACGTCGAGATCCAAAATATAACTCGCAAGATTCTTGAGCCCAGCACTTCTCAGCTCATTTGAATGAAATTTAGTAGCAGCCATTGATCGTAGGTCGACTGCACATCCGACTGTCAAATCATAATCGTCCTCGAGCTTTTCCACATCATTTTTAATCCCAACACCAACGAATCTGAAACTTCGATCGGCGAGGAAGTCTCGAAGAGATCGGGGGATGCGGTTTGCATGGATGAGTTGGAAGATGAGACAGCGACTGCCGACGCAGAGCTGGAGGAGGGCGACCATGCTGGTGACGTTGCGTTGGAAGGTGGGACGCCATTCGACGTCCAGGCCTACGATGAGGTGGGTACCGTGTATATTGTAGATTTCGTGTAGCCAGGATTCGACTACTGATGCAGCATTGGTGACGGTGGTGATGATGGAGCGGTTGTTGATATAGACGGTGTAGATGGAGTGGGTATCAGTCGAGTAGGTTCTTTGGATGGTGGATGACATGGTGTGGGTTTGTTTGGGAAGAGGAAGGGAAGGGATGATTGGGAAAGATGGAGATGAGTCTGGAGGAGGAATGGTTAATATAGGAAGAAGAGGGGAAGAGATGAGTCTGGAGAAGGAGGGGTTATATAGGAAGAAGAAAGGATGGATTGGGGATTAGGACGCGGATTTCTTGCGAAAGCCTTTTCAGGAAGTTACTGCGCAAGGATGCTGGGTGGGGTCCACCGTGATGCTTTTGGGAAATCCGCACCGTTCATCCGTTTTGTGAGCTTATTTTAGGATGTTTGACCAAAAAAATGAGGTGGATACAAAACTTAAATAAGTCACACGAGCGAGAAAATTGGTGAAGGAAATGACTACGGTTGAAACCTTCCTGGGCTCCACCTTATGTTTATATGCCATCTAAACCGTTTATAATGTCATTACTACTGGGATGAAGTGAAAATACAAAAAATATTAGCCTTACGCAAAACTTTTATGGCTATAAGAATTTATCAACGATTCTCATTGAATCCCTTCTGTTTCCTCTCTTGTGTCCCACTTGAGTTTTTGATCCAGGTGATTTTTGGTTTCATGTTCTAAAATGAGGTAAGAAAACGGATGGACGGAGTAGATTTCTAACAAACATTGTGGTGGCCCCACCCAGCATCCTTGCGCAGGACTTTCCGCGTAGGCTTTTGCAGGAAATCCGCGGGATTATACGAAGGATTTACTGCGAAATCGTTTCGCAGGAAGTTCGTGTTGAGGGATATTGGGTGGGCCCACATTTATGTTTTTTTATAAATCCATCCCATCCATCCGTTTTGTGATCTCATTTTAGGACATGAGACGGGAAATGAGATAGATCGAGAACTCAAGTGGGGTACACAAATAGAAACGGTAGGTATTCGATGACCACCGTTGAAATATTCGTATGCGACGAAAGTTTGTATCAGGCCAAGATTTTTTTTTTTTGTGCTTTCACCCATCCCAGTGAGAAAAACCTTATAAATGGTTTGGACGCCTTACAAACATAAGGTGGAGACTTGGAAGATTCGAACGCTAGACATTTCTTTCCACAAAAATTTCCTCTCGTGTGGCACACGAGATTTTTAGATCTGCATCATTTTTCGATTGCAGCCGTATAATGAACTCTCAAAACGGATGGACGGGGTGGATTTCTAACAAACATTACAGTGGGCCCCACTTACCATCCCAGAGCAGTAACTCCCTGCATAACGCTTAAGGCAGGAAATCCGCGTCCGATATGGAGATACAAAGAAAACGGGGCGCCGATTCGGCGGATAACCCGATCCGCTGAGGTCGGTGGATCCTTAACTGTGTGCCCACCCTCATGCATGTGACCTACATCGACACCGTCCAACCATTTTGTAAGATCATTTTATGCCGTGATGGAAAAATTGGAGCAGATTCAAATCTTAGGTGGACCATTCCACAGGAAACAGTCGTGAATGAATCCTCACCATTAAAAACTTCATGGGGGCCATCAGAATGTTTATTTTCCATCCAACCAGCTGACAAGGTCCTAAGAAGAGACCACACAAATATCGGATTGATTCAAAACTTTTTAATTGCCAATTACAACTGTTTCCTGTATTACGTATTACCGTCCACCTGATATTTTTATCTGTTTCAGTTTTAGAATCATGCCCTAAAATGAGTTTTTAAAACAGATGGACGGTAGAGATATATGGAAAACACATCAAGATGGGTCCCATGGTCAGGGATCCTACACACCTTGGTGGATCCGGAGTTCCGCCCACCGAAGCCGCGCCCAAACGAGAAGGGAAGAAGAACGAAGGAAAATGCTTTATATTCAAGTGATATGGCCCACCTAATGGGGAATACTTTGATTTTTAGTTAATTATTTCATCCTGATGGGCCACATCAGATGAATATATTGGATGGTATATAAACACCAAGGTGGCTATACAAAAAACTAATGGTGGATGTCACATCTCAACTTTTTCCACTGGCGTTGCCTGTCTTAGTTCTGGATGATCAGGATATTTGGTTTCAAAGGTGAAGATGAAGTATAAAAATTCATGGACGGGTCGGATCTCATGAAAGTTTCATCCACCTGGCACTAGGTGTGCACGGTACCTAGCGCAACGTACGCAAGCGCCCCACAAGAGATGAAGGTCGACCGGATCCTATACAGAGCTGTGTATGCTAAGCTTACCCTACAAAGCGATGTGTCGGCCCGAACGTGATGTTTATTTAACATCCATCCCGTTGAATAGGTTACACAGACCTAGGTGAAGGGAAAACACAAATATCAACTTGATACAAAACTTTTATGGCCCTCGAGAAGTTTTTAAAATTTCTTTTTTATTGGTGGGCGTTCAATCACCCTGTTTCCTATGGTGTGGTCCACCTGAGATTTTTTTTCGCTCATTAATATTAGCTGCAAAAGTCACGGTTGCAAGTTCTGGATCGTGTGGTTTTGATGCGACAGATGCTACATTGCTTGGGTTGTATTAGATTTAGTTGTCTGGTGATAGTGTGCTCCAAAAACTTTACAAATCTTTGAATGATAAAGATGTTGGAGATTGATGCGTGAATTTCCCTCCTAATGCTTGTTTTTGGTTTTTTTTTTTTTTCCTCTTTCTTTCTTTTCTGTTAATGATTGTGATGTTTGCTCTTGGGAGTTTAAACTTTACAACTGAACCCTCAAACGAGGGTGGCAGCCCATCAAGTGCACCTTGGGTTAACTGGCCAGATCCGCTTCTAAGGTGGGTTTGGGCAAGCTAAATGTGGGTTGGGCTAGTGTGAATGTGACCTATATATTTAACTAAATGGATTGAACTTGGGTTGAACCTACCTGATGTGCTGTTGGAGAATCGTGAAAGCACGCATAGATGAAATAAGCAGAATATTCCAATAGCATAATCAGGCCTAATTACAAAGACTTTGAATTTAACGTGAAAACAGTAATACACTATGAAACATAAATTATAAGAGATTGAGATTATTTGAATTGAACAAGCCTACACAAGCCTCGAATCACCCAAGTTACACCCTTCAAACCCTCGGAATGAACTAAAAAGCTCTGATATAATACCCAAATCTCTATTGCACCCTTATTTATAGCTTCTAGAATAATCATGATCAGAATAAGAAAGAAATCTCGCAGAAATCCTGCACTAATGCAATTTTACGTAACTCTACATAATAGTTCAATGGCACCTTCTATGGCATCGAACAGCCTTCGATGACATTCATCAAACCAAACACCAAAATGTTCCGGCGAATAAATATGAATTTTTCAGATTTTCTTAATGATACTTCGATATCATTGAACAACCTTCGATAGCATCGAGTAGCTGTTCGATGGCATCGATCAGTGCTCGATGGCATCGAATGATCGGTCAATGGCATTGACAGATCCTATTGCTGAAAAGATTTAAGACATCAACAACATTCTCTTAGCTGAGCCATACCATATTGATAAACAAGTATCTAGCCGGTCCATACTAGACACTAAAGCCTTGCCCATTTAACCACAGCTCAGGTTGGATACACTAGTAAAAATTGAGAAATGATGCCCATTTGAGAATAGGGTGGCAACTTATCATATCGAGTGTGGGTGATCTGCCCAAGCCCAACCCATTTACTAAGCAGGCTAAGAATTCTTGCCCAAAACCAACCCACAATTGGTTGCTCTATGACCCATCCCGACCCCTTAGCATCATCAAGCCTGACCAGACCCATTTAATTGTAAATGGGTCAAGCCTGACCTGACCTAACCCAACCCACCACGACCAAACTCAAGCTTAAGAATGAAATGTGACACTACAGCTACGTACAACCTAGCCTAGACAGTGGGTACATAAAAAGAAAGAAAATAAAAGAAAAGAAAAGAAAATTATACTTTTCTTCTTTATTTTGTTTCAAAATGTGGATTGGGTCAGATCAGGTCATATGGCCCAACCCATTAATAACCTATATCAGCAGGGTGGTAGACTGTCAGGAGTTTCAACACCCGGTCAAGGTTCGAGTATCCATAGGTGGTGAAATTCCACTAGCGTGAGTGTGTGGGGTGCGTGTGCGTGTGTTAAAAAAAAAAACAACCTATGTCGGCAGGGTGGGTCAGGTAGGGTGCAACCTAAGTTCAACCCATTTACTTAAATGGGTTACATTTCTAGCAGGAGCCCAACCAACTTTGCATTTCTCTTGGCCCAAAGCCACCTCAATCTCCAACATCCTATCAAAAGATCTGTAAAGCCTTTGTAGAACACCATCGCCAAACAATTGAAATCTAACACAATCCAAGCAATGTAATATCTTTCTTACCAACACCATCTCAGCTCCTTAGCATCGAGTTTCTCGGCAGCCATGGACCAGAGATCCACCATATGCCGAATTCTCAATCTGCAGTCCCCGCATCTTCTTTGATCCCGATGCGGACAAATGTGAAATTCTAGGGGATGAGTAAGTCATGGAGCTTTTGGGGGATGCATTTGGCGTGCATAAGCTGGAAGATGAGGTAGCTAAGTGCAGGTCATCGATCAAATCGGCTTCATTCATACTTGCATCAGCATTATGCATTGTCATCTCATTTCTCAATTCTCCTGCTTATCTAATCAATTTGAGTGTATGATGCTTTGCGGCTTGTAGAGATGCCAGTTTTTGTCCATACAAAACTTGAATTAACCGGATTATGACTGCTTCTTCAAGTAGGTGAATCCATATAGAGAAGTCTTTCTTGGTTAATCGCTTGAACTAAAAATCGCATCGTCACATTGCATTTCACAGGTTATATTGCATCACTTGTGTGTAAGAACTAACTTAATTTTTTATATTTCATTGAATCTTGTGAAATAGAGGTTGTATGTTCGTGTGGGCAGAAATGGTGCCTAACACATCCTCTCTTTTATCATCATTGTACCTTACTTAGAATTTCAGGTCACGGATAATGAGTATTCTAAGATAGGGAATTCTTTGATTCTCTTACTTAGGGTTTCTACATGGTTTAGCCGACTATAAAAATTTGAGTAACTAGATAGTGGTAACTTCAAGTCAAATATACAATACCTTGAGTTATAACCATATTATAAAGTTTGAAAAGGACCTTGTGAGTGCAATCCAACGTCCATAACCACTTAGAGAGATCTCTTCCACATACATTCTCTCAACTCAGCCATGCTATGTTGATCAACTGGTATAGTCCCGTTGGGCTTCAATTTAGCCACACGACACATGCAATAAATGTCATTTTTTTTATAGCGCATGCATGTATGTTTCATGCGTGTTAGAGTTGTATACGACTCAAATTGAACCGAATGTCTTATTACTCGAAACACCAAAATAGTCAAATTATGACTAGATTTCTAAAGATTGCCCTGACTAATCAGCCACCGTGCATAATTAAGTGACTTTAAAAAAAGAGGGTTAGTTCTTTAAATGAAGCCTTTTTTGTCTTGAAATTAAGTACTTTTTATTAACATTGGTGAGAGCTTTGTAGCATTTATCAACAGTAAATACTTAAGAGTAGAACATGAAATATAAAGCTAGCTGCCAATTTGATTAGAATGAATAAAAATGTAGTATAATTGACAAATAAATAAATAAATAAAATTAAATTACTGATGATGGTTTCAATGGGTGAAGCCGCTACATAGAGGAATGGTCACAAGACATTATTGCAAACAACTGGTGTGGAACTCACAGATACAACATCGAGGTCCAATCACTAGGTGTGGATGAAGGGGTGGCAATGAGCCCATGAGACCAACCACACCTTGTACAACAAGGGTTTGGGCTAATGAAATTTCTTTGAGGGCTGGGCTTTAATTTAAACTCTAGTCTTGGTTTAAGGGTTAGGCTGGATTTAGTTTAGTAATGAATGGCCCAAACTAACCCATGATATAATCCAATCATCAAGTGAGCCACACACCCTAATCCATAGCTCAAGTGGTACACTGAGTGAAAGATACCTCATTTCGACACTGAGGTCTTGGCATCGATTCCCTAGTGGGGTTGGTTAACAGTGAAGTGTGAACTGACGGTGAATGTACTAACAAGCTGACAAAAAAAATACAAGCGCAGGGAAACTAATTCATGGAGTAGAGAAACTAATTAGATCATTGTCATATTTCAATAATCCAAATGGGATTCATTTTCAATAGAGGATAAAAAAATAATAAATAAATAATTCTCAATAGATCAATTTCAAACCCTTAATCCTTTAAATATTTACAGGCCATTCTGGTCGCTTTGGGCTTATTAGGGCCAAGATCAATCCAACCAATCCTTTGATATATATTCACATGTTATTTTGTAATGTCTCAAAACTTATTTGATTCAGTATTAAAGCAGGAATTGAAGTGTGGGAATTCTGTAAGCAGGATGATATTCTCCCACTTATAATTTGGATCTCACTCATGTTTGGATTTGTGTACTAAAGTGAGCGGGTGAAACGGATGGACGGAGTTGATATAACACGAACGTCAGGGGTGAACGCAAGTGCATGCATGTCTAAGTGCCTGCGTATCAAGCGTGATACTCCGGCAGAGCATCTAATAAGTCCCCGAGGGAGGAGAGTTCCCTTCTTCATTTGCGATTAGGGAAGGAGAGAGAGAGGGAGAGAGAGAGAGAGAAGATGCCGAGCACCGTAACGTTGATAGGAGCTCTGCTGGGGTTAGGCACCCAGATGTACTCCAACGCCCTTCGGAAACTCCCTCTTATGAGGCGTCAGTCTCTCTCTCTCTCTCTCTCTCTCTCTCTCTCTCTCTCTCTTCCATATATTTAGATTTCACTCCGTTGATTTCTGGAATCTGTACTGCCTTTCAATTTTCTGGCTTTTTATTTTTTATTTTTAAAATACAGATCCGTGGGAGCATGTCCTGGGCATGGGACTCGGCGTGATCTTCACGAACCAGCTGGTGAAATGGGACGCCCAGCTCCAGGAAGATCTCGACAAGATGCTCGAAAAGGCCAAGGCCGCTAATGAGCGCAGATACTTCGGTCCGTCTTCGATCCCTATTTTCCTTAATTTCACTTATTTGTTCTTATGAATTGTTGTTTGTTTCTCCATTTCGTCGAAAACCTCGTCTACAATTGCGAGGAATCATAAGATATGTGACCTTTCTTTGCACAGTATATGTTTGTTTTCAATTCGTCCTCAACCCGGAAAGTCTCCTCGGTAGGACAATCCCAACCTTTTGATAAATAAAGCAACTGTCTGCATTCATTTGAAAAATGTCTCATTGTTTTTGGGGCTTGGTCCATCCGCTGTTGGATGCAGCTCGGCATGGTTCAGATTGCCAAACCATGGAGCTTACTCACCGGAACATAAAACCTACATAATATTGTGCAAAGGCACATGTTGCCTATTGTATGCTTCCTCCTTTAATTGTCCCCCCCCCCCCCCCCCCCCCCCCAACTGGTTTTATCTGCTTCACACTGGCCACAAAATCACATCAATGTCCTTGAACTTCTCCACTTTGAGTCAACAGTCACGATGAGAAAAACTTTGATACTCTGCAGAGTGTGATAGTTCACGGTCTATACAGGTGCACTGATAAATTACACATGCAGATTAGACTTAATTCAACTGGTTTGGCCTCCTTCACCACTTGTTGTGTACGTCCCATTGGTGTGTATGTTTAAGTATATTTACTCGTACTGAAGTGATTTGGCCACCTTCATGACTTGTTTCTTGATCGTATTGAGCAGCCTGGTTCGGAAAAGGGTTCATGTAGTCGATCCCAATTAGTTGGGATAAGGCTTAGATAATGACGATGATGGTGATTGGGCAGTCTGGTTGCCCACTTCCTTACCTCCTACTCGCCCTCCTCTTTGGCTTGGACTGATTGAAGGTTTGCCTTTGTGGGCACTTCCCTGCCTGACGGTCACCATCACAATAACTCTTGTTATCTTGTTGATTTTATTGTCGGAGTAATTGGTGGATGTTATTTGATTTGATTTGATTTTTTAGAGAATTAGTGGTTGGTGGATTTTTGTCTTTGTATTATTATTGGCCTTATTTTACTCTCTCCATGAGCCACTTAGCTGCCACCAATACGGACGGTTTGCATGCCACATTGTTGCAAACAGCGATGGCTAAATGCTGTTCATAAATGACAACTTTTTCCTTCTCCATCATGTCCATTATGTCCAACATTAAAGTCTTGAATTGCTTCGAATCCTGAATTGGTCCAGTGTGTCGGAGTCTTAAAAATCTCTTCCCTGCCAAATATTCATATTCTTAGGAAGGAATTGCACCTTTATCTCTTTGAGTTCATCCTATGCAAGGTATTCCATAACGGTAACATGGTTGTAACAGCCATTACGGTTTTTTTTTTTTGAAAAACCTATTTTGGCCTCATAAGAGACTGTTATGTGGCCATTACAGCCATTATGGGTTTATTACGGGTCAATTTTTTCATTACGGCCATTACGACCTTGTAACATGCAATGGTTATCACTGTTACTGTTACATCACGGTCATTATTGCCATTACGTAAACGTTTTGGAATACCTTGACCCTAGGTCTTGATGGTGCAAAGACCCTTCTCAATTTGACCATGCCACTTGCTCCACCTCAAATTTTGTTGTCAGTGAAGTACATGATTAATACATGTTCTTTGGCCTCTTCGTCCTCCAACTTAGAAATCCTAAAATATTGTTCCTTTTACCACAAGAAATGCATTGGCTCATTTGGATCCCTTGTCCCACTGAAGTACTTGGGATCAAGGATCCAAGCTTAGTGACCTCCCTTGGAGCTAGTCCATCAGTGGCTCTGAACTTCTCCATGACGACAACATTGTCACACAGCTCCCTGTTTGCTGCCCTAAGGTTCTCTTCATAGCTTTCAAATCACAAATCTCCTTTCCTAACATTGCTTGGTCCAAGCTATCCAGGCCTTGGGTAACTCCATGTTATTTATTATGTCATCATTGATATGATTAATTGCATCATCATGCACTTGTTGGGTGGTCTCCATTTCCCCCATTCACTCATCCCTTTTGGCAACAACAAGCTTCAACTTGCTAGCGTGACCCTCCAATGAGCTAAGGCCCGAAGGAGCCCTTGCATCAATGAACCTATCCCTCTTGTGATGCTTGGGTGATCGCCTCCCAGCTTGTTTAGTAGTGACAACCTCTGATGCTGGTATGATGCCCACAAAATTGATGCGCTTTGATACTAATTATCATGGACTTATTTTTTTTTTTTTTTCAAAGATAACGAGAATTCATTAAAAGAAGAAAAAACGGTCACAAAACAAGGGCTGCTGAGATAGCAGGCCAGAGAATTAAAAGCCTAAAAACAGCAAATCACTTTCCTTGGAACCATTGACAAAGACCCCCCATTCTAAAATTAAATTCTTAGCCCTAGAGCATACCATGTGAGTAGAAGACTGCCTGTTATTAAAACACCTGTCGTTTCGTTCTCCCCACAACGCCCACCAAATCGCTAGGAGCGCCATTTTCCAAATCCGCGCTTTGGCTTTACCAAACTTAAAACCGTGCCAATACGAAATCAAGTTGGCGGAGGATTTCGGCAAACATCCACTGACTTTGAACCTGGAAAAGAACTCCACCCAGATTTGAGAAATGAAGGGGCAGTGAACAAGGAGGTGATCCACCGATTCTTCGTCTTGCATGCAGGCGAGGCAGATATTAACAATTTGCATGCCACGTTTCCACAAGTTATTGACAGTGAGAATTTGATTTTTGGCAGCCAACCAGGCAAAGCAAATGTACTTCGGCAGAACAGGATACTTCCAAATGAAAGGGACAACATTTGCCGCTACAGGGAAGGTTGGAACTAGGATAGAGTATAAGGATTTAATGGAGAAAATGCTGGATTTGTCCCTCTTCCATAGAATGGTATCAGAGGCGTCAATTGTAGGATTCGTCTTGTATAGACATTCCATCAGCTCTGCAAATTCGGTGATCTCCCAATCATGAAGGTTCCTGACGCATTTAATGTCCCAAACAATGTTGTTGCCCGAACGATCATAGCAATTTGCAACGAGAATAGACTTGTCTGGAGCCAGTCTGTAGATATTAGGGAATCTAGTTTCCAGGGACTCGTCGCCCACCCATTGGTCTTTCCAGAATCTGATCTTCATTCCATTGCCTACGTTGAAGCTGACGTTTTCAATCACCGTCTTCTTGGATCGCAATATCCCTTTCCATATATGAGATACCCTGTACGCTGAAGAGTTAGCAGTCCACCACCCTCTTGGCGATCTCCCGTATTTTCCTTTCACAATGGAGGTCCAGAGAGCATTATCTTCTCTGCCCAACCTCCAAGACCACTTGCCAAGGAGAGCTTGATTCATGATCTTCAGATTACGGATGCTCGCGCCTCCTTGTTGATAGTGTTTGCAGACTTCTTTCCAATGAAGAAGATGTAACTTCTTCTGGCTTTCCTTTCCACTCCAAAGGAAGTCACGACGAAGGTTGTCGATTTTCTGGAGCACCGAAGTAGGACAGCGAAAGGGCGACATGAAATAAGTCGGAAGGTTTGACAGGGCTGATTTAATCAGGGTCATATGGTCTCCCATCGAAAGATATTGACACTTCCAAGTAGCTAAGTAGTTCTGAAACTTGGTGACAATCTTATCCCACATAAACTTCGGGGGTGGACCCAATGAGAGGGGAAGACCCACAAAGGTGGAGGGAAAAGAAGCAGTGGGACAGCCCATCTTGTCAGCGAAGGCTGATAATTCTTCTTCTGCGAGGTTAACACCAAAGATTTTCGATTTTGACAGATTTACTCTTAGGCCTGAGACGGCCTCGAAGAAGTGTAATGTCGTACGAAGGTTTTCAACACACTTCGAATCGGCTGTCAGGAGGATGAGTGTATCGTCAGCAAACTGAATGTGAGAGATAGGAATAGGAACGCCCGGCATCGGAATGCCATTGAAGAGACCCGCTGCCTGACCTCGAAGTAGCATTTGCGACAACGCCTCTCCAATCAGGAGGAAGAGAAGAGGGGACAAA
Organism: Magnolia changhungtana; assembly: GCA_030180095.1. Lineage (NCBI taxonomy): Eukaryota > Viridiplantae > Streptophyta > Magnoliopsida > Magnoliales > Magnoliaceae > Magnolia > Magnolia changhungtana. The sequence goes on along the minus strand of JASAUF010000540.1, from coordinate 1,646,930 downwards.
GGATCGCCTTGCCGAATGCCTCTCGAAGAATTAAAGAAGCCATGAGGCGTACCATTTAGCATAACTGAAAAGTGAGCTGACCTGAGGCATTCTTTGATCCAGCATATCCATCTCTCCCCGAAGCCCATTCGACCCATCATATAAAAAAGGAAATGCCACTCAACGTGATCGTATGCTTTTTCGATGTCAACTTTACAGAAAATTATCTTGACCTCAGCTTTGTGACAGGAGTGAAGGACTTCATTGGCAACCAACGCGCAATCCACGATCTGTCTATCTCTGATGAACGCATTCTGATAAACAGATATCAATTTGCCCACAACCTTGGCCAATCTAAGGGATAGAATCTTGGCCAAAATTTTATAAGGGCCACCAATGAGGCTAATTGGCCGAAAATCAGTAAAAGAGCTTGCTCCCGCGACCTTAGGAACCAAAGCAATGAAGGAAGCTCCCAATCCTTTGGAAAGTCTTCTCCTCAGATGGAATTCGTTGAGAAAATCCATAATATCCTTGCTAATGATGTGCCAAAAAGTTTGGTAGAAACTCATTAGAAAACCATCCGGGCCTAGGGATTTTTCACTTCCCAGTGAGTCCACAGCCTCTTTGGCCTCTTCAAGAGTAAAGGGCTCCTCGAGTAATTTCGCCTCAGAATCGTCAAGAGAATTGAAGGATATACCATCAAGGATAGGCCTTTTCCATCCTTCAGAGGTTAGCAGAGACTTGAAGTGATGAACAACGAGGTCTATAATCTCGTTCTTATCATCAATTTGGGCTCCATCTACAGAGATGCTGAGAATTGCTTTGGCACGGGCCCTCATGTTTGCCAAGCAGTGAAAGTATCGGGTATTTCTGTCCCCTTCTGCTATCCATCTGGATCTCGACTTCAGCTTCCAATAAATTTCATCTTCCAACGCCCTGGCAGAAATAGATCGGATGATTTGGATGCGTCTGCTAAGCCTTTCATTTGTCATAGCTCGTCCCTCAGCTTCAGAGTCTATGAGGTGGAGTTCCGTGAAAAGAGCTTCCGTCTCATGCTGTCTTTTGCGAACTTCCTCCTCTTTCCAGACTTTAATTTTTTCCTTGATAAATCTGAATTTGCAGAGCAGCCTATGGCCAGCAAAACCTTCAACAGTGTCTGAGGACCACCACTCTTCAATTTTCTGACGTAAACGTATCATGGACTTATTTTAACTCCTGGCCAGCAAAACTGTATCATGGACTTATTTTAACTCCTTAGCTCGCCCATGTGGCACTCTTGCCACTCTTTTGTCTTTAGCACTACTCAAGTTAGTCAACCACCCTTACACCACCAAGTTCTATACACACCAAGAAATAGCTAGGATAAAAGAGAATTCAATAGAGTCAACGGGAAAGCTTTTTATTGCACTATGGGGAGAATATTACAACTTGGAGGAGTGAGTCCTAAATGAAGAGCACTCTATATATAGGCTTGGGAACCTTCTAGTTTATATCAGAGGTTAGGAGTGTGCCACATGGCATTCCTCCAATGACCTGGGAACACTCTAGAGCCTTTAGACAATTCCTCATTTATCCTAGCTATAAAACTCCCTAGAGAACTCGAAACTTTCTAGTGATCTCTACAGTACTGACTGCACTACAAAGGTCTAGCCTTTGAAAAGCAATTCTTCATTGGTAGCAAATGGTTATTGGTAGAATTCTCTACACTCTTCTACTATGTACAAGCCTCTCTTTATACGTACAAGTAGAGCCAAAAAGGGATTAGTCCCTTGATTAGCCTCCATGCACGTCACATGCAACTATGCCACATACAGTTTATGAATGCATGCGCATGAACCATCGCCTTCTTTTAGAGTGTTAAATAATTGCTCCGACACAATTACATGATGACATGAGGGTATTATTATGTATGAATGAAATAATTGACAAATCTTCCCCCCTAAAAGATGCAAACTAAACAATTAGTTTCTCACTCGACCATTAATCGTTGAGAGGTCAGAAATATATCTCCATTCAATCTAAAGAGAATGAACATTCATTCGACCTTGATCCTTGTGGAGTTAAAATGGCACCATACTGGATCTGTGCAGACCTCTTCACCCTCGTATTGTACAATGGGGTGATCGATACAGTTATGATACGGCCAATAGCCATATGGTAACCATTGTTTAAAGCCATGTGGTGCTCATATAAAAACCCTTGTTGGAAATTCAATCTTTTGATGCCTAGTTAATGCAATCCCCTAATTGAGTCCATGTCATCAAGAAGAAGAATGTGCAAGGGAGGATGTAATCAACACCTTGATGCAAATCAAGAGAATGAAAGGGGAACAATTCAAAGGGAACTGAAGGGAACAAGATTAAGAAGACATGGTTGCCCACAGCTTTCTATCTGAAACTAGAGTTCATATGTCCCCTCTCTCTACTCTCCTCCACACGATAAAGACAACTGAATTTGTTTTATTTCTCCAAGCAAAATAGTTCCACCGTACATCCATAGTTATGCCTTTTATAGGCTTTACAAAGAGGAAACCCTAGTTATAGGAAGGGACTAAAATACCCCTCAAGGTACAATATATTAGTCATTCCCTGTCCATTATTAAAAAACAGAAAAGACTAAAATAAACTAAAAAAAGACTGTTCCATCCACACATGTGGCTATGGATCACATGTGTGGGGCCCACACAAGGAACAAAGAGACCCTATGTGGGAGGGGATTGGTTGCGTCAGTAGTGATAAAAAAAAAAAAGTAGACACAAGAAACCATCAATCATGGAATATTGGGAGAGTTGAAATTATTCTATTGCCGTGAATCTTGTCCATTTTTTTTGTTTCGATATATCCTGCCGGGAATATGGTTAGATAGAAGTAACATGGCATTTGTAATAGAATCAATCTATGTTAGCAGCTCCTTCAGGTAATGAAATTCTAACTATTGGCCAGGGACATCTGAGAAGTCAAAGTAGAAATAACATTGTGATTGATATATTGATTTTGCCCGCTGTTTGGTGGGCCATATGGGGCGAGCAAAACAGGCAGTGTTTTCAGAATTCTTTGGGATCAGTAGAGGTGTTGGTGGACTCCATTAAGGTGTTTGTCTCTGATTGGGCGGCCACTATGAAAGTCGAATCTGATTGTATTTTGGCTGCGTAAAGGCTTTTTTTCTTTTTCTTTTTCTTTTCTTTTGTCCTCTGTATTCTTTTCCTGCTTTGCTTGCAAGCAGGCCTTTAATAAATTCCCATTATCCTTCCAAAAAAAGAAAAAAGAAGAGTGAAGGATACTGTCTAAACTGACCTAGGATCCTCTGCCTAAACCAGCTGAACCATATCCATAAAAGAGATTAGATCTTTGGTTGAGGCGCAAAACATATCATTTATTACCTTAGTCAAAGATTCTAATAAGGTGGTGCTTGATTTAGCATTCTTCATGGCATCATGCCCCTTTCTTTGTATTCGGAATTCTTTCCCTTTTCCTCAAAATTTTTAACTAATCTTGTTTATCTTTCAAAAAAAAAAAAAAAACCACCAGGACCATTTCTTTTTCCGAGCTTTGGACATATGGCAGTGAAGGTGCCAGTGAGCCACATAGCCTTTATGTGTTGAACGCTAAATACCACAGTGTTATCTCCTCAAAAGAGTGTCTCCAATCTCAACCTCATCATTAGACAAGCCGGTTTTTTTTTTTTTTGAAAGATGAAAGATGATTGCATTGAAAGAAAAGAAACTGAAACACAGGGAAAGCTAAACAAAAGAACAGAAAACAGAAAAACAGAAAAAAACAGAAAAGACATAAAAGCAAAACTGAGGATGAAAGATCCGCTGAGGTAGCAGATCAGAATAGCTCAGATCACACCCCTAAAAACAACAGATCAGCGTTCTTCAGTGTGTCAACCTGCGAGGCCCATTCTATCAGGGTCTTCTTTGCCTTCGAGGACACATACTAAGCGGTATGGGCAACATCCCTGAAACATCTGTTGTTACGCTCTTCCCAAACAAACCACCAGATTGCGAGAACCGCCATCCTCCTGATCTTTGTTCTCTCTTTGCCCATATGCACACCAAGCCACGCTTGCAGGAAAGAATCCACGCTCTCAGGGAAGCAGGAACTGATATTGAAACAACGGAGAAAATCAGCTTAGATGGGATAAATAAAGGGGCAATTCACCAGCAAATGATCCACTGATTCCTCCTGACGCATACAGCACAAGCAAATGTTAGGAATGATCATCCCTTTTTTCTGCAAATTGTCGATGGTCAGGATATTCCTTTTCCCTGCCAGCCAACCAAAAGCCACAATTCTGGGAGGGGCAGCTTATTTCCATAAAAAAGCTGGTTATAGCATCCAGATTCAGAGGTCTAGTTTTCACTCAGTTTTAGGGAGGTCAGTGAAATAACTAGCAGTGGCCTCTTTTATTCCTTTGCCTCCATGCTATGTAATCTATTTTATGACAGTAATCTCAAAAGGATTCTGGTTATAAATGCAACAATGTATTTGAACCGGATTTGTGATGTTATAAGAGTGTACTCTTGGGGATTCTTTCCCCATTTAGTTCTCCTTTTTCTTTGATCTTTCTATTAATAAATGCCCGTTATCCAAAGCGTTTTGAATTACAAGATGGTAAGGTTGGTGATCATCCTAGTGTCAGGTTCGGCGTCTTTCTTATTTAATTTTTGCAGGGCAGTGGTGACAATGACCTGGAGCTGCAGAATATTTGTAGCTGTGACAGTAATATGAATCTGCTAGCCTTGTTTCTAATATGAAGGGAGAGTCTTGTACTCTGTCCATTCGTGGTTTACTTTTACTGGCCAGCAGTTTTAGTCATTTAGACAAGTGGCGTATATGTTGCAGTACCTCCTTTTTTTGAAAGATATGTTTCAGTTCCCTTAACCTAGCTTGCCTATGAAAAACTAAGTTAAAAGAGAAGGAACTTGTTGCGGTATTGTAGGTTGATTTCAGGTCCTTATCCAATACTCTGTGCTCTTGGAAGACCCGATAACCTCCATGCAGCTGTTCTACTACATACATTATCAAGTAACATTCCATCAGCAATGGTTTTCATTCAACATGACATGTCATATGCAGCGAAGATGTGTTATTGTTGGAACTCAAAAGCATTATGCTAGTCTTTGCTATGTTTATGACTTTATGATGGGAGCATGTGCATGCATCCGTGTGTTACATTCACGAAAATAGGAATTCTTATATTCACTGGGGAGTGCACAGGGCTGTGAATGAATCAGATATAACATATAAGTCAGAGAAGGATCGATGTAGGCTCAATCCTTAGTTGCAGAAAGCATGAGAGGAAGGGGCAGGGGATTTATGTGCAGTGGGGAAGTCTCATTCAAAACGTTAGGACGAGTAAAAGCCTAGGAAGCAGGAGCAAGAGTGCAAGTTTGAAGTGGGAGTGGATCTCAGTAGGTGGTTTGGTAGCCAAGGTCTAAATCCTATTCTGACCAAGTTTTTTGGGTCATTCAGTTGACCCAACACATTGGTGAGCCTCTTATTTCTGGGGATGTAGATGGTTTAGATCTGATTTAGGTGAAGGTCATCGTGGATCTGACCTCATTGTTAGTTGGATCCCAAGACATGGACCTGGATTCCAAGCTGAGGGACTCCAAACCAAGGGTCCAAGTATTATTTATTTATTTTTTCTTTTTCCTTTTTGAAAGATGAGGGTCCAAGTTATACTAGCTCCGTTGGGTCATTGGGCTGATCATCCAACCCATTTTTCATCCCTGTCTGCATGTGTGTCACACATGGATGTCGTGTGAGCATGCTCATGTGTAATGTTGAGGTTTGAGAGTTCAAACACCACATACTTGGGAAAAAAGAAGGAGAGAGAAGGCTGCCTGTTCTTCAGTTCTGTTAGTAGGTAGCCAACTTCTCTTTCTCAAAAAATGCATAGTGTTGGACATTGTTGCTGCTGTTGCATGCATCTTCGGTTGGGGAGGCCGAGGGGGCTCCTTTAGCGTGCATTTGGTTGCACCAAATATCATGGATATTCAGTGCAGCCAAACACACCCTTTACCTTTCACGTTGCTACTTGCTGAATTTCATAATGTTTCTCTGTCCTCTTTCTCAGTTACATAATGAGAAGGAATCCTTTTCTTTTCTCCCTGTGATTTTCTAATTTTCGTATCTTCCTTTTTGCTGTTACAGATGATGATGAGTAGCAGTCTCATGGCCGGAGTTTGCCAAGCACTTCATCTGCATGCATGTGCGACTTTGAGATTCAATATATCATTCCAAGAATTAGTGTAGGGACTTCCATTTGCACCTACTTGAAAACTGTTTGCTCATTATCTTTGAGGTTGGTCTCTGTCACAACTTAATAAGCTCACATCTTTCAAATTGAGTGTTGTTAATGGTCTTCCAAGATTGTTCACCCTATGCTGTTCATGGTTTTTTAGTGGATCCATAATCCCACAAGCGAGTTCGGAAAAGAGCCACTGACATGCTCTTTCAATTGTCTACATGGGCAGGCAACTGAGTAGGTAGACGGCGCTGCACTTGGGTGCGCGGGTTCCACTTTCTCAGTGAACGAATCAAAGGTCCTGTCGGCACCTTCTTTCTGCATGCAGATGTGGGATTAACAAAACTCTAGTTAGCACAGTTACTGTCTGAATCATTCGGCATGTGTAAAATGATTGCGAAGAGACCTAGTCCGAGTATGTGCAGTGAGAAATTGCCAATGTACATTTAGGCTGCGTTTGGATGCACTAGTGAATTGAATTGCACATGTTCAGTTGCTCTTTAGAGCAAATGAGTTAATTTCCACATGAGAGATTGCAATTTAGTTACTACCACGTTAATGGAGTAAAAATTGCAATCCAGTTGGAAAGTGCATCCAAACGTTCCCTTAACAATTTGATGCTCATGACCTTGGCCGACCTAGTAAACGAAAGATGGGAATTATAATTCAGGGAAAGGCTCCACTGTTGTGGCACAAGCAGCCAACTAATGCTATCCACCAGTCTCCGTCTCTAGGATCTATCTTATTGAGTGGAGGACTCAATCCAACGGTTGTAAAATCAATACAAGTTTACTTGTTGTCCAGAGGCTGAAACTTTGCATGGAGTGGTTGGTTACGTCTACATAACTTGTTTGATGAATGATATTTCTAGATGCTCCGCCGTCAATCACTAAATCGAGATGGGTCCCACCTGTGGGATCTGAATCAAAATGCCCCCTTGGGGTTCAACAAGGATATCCATGTTCAAGGGAGCTTTTCAGCATTTTGATGCTGCTTCCACTCATCACAGAGATGTCCATTAAAAGAAAGTGAATATCATGGTGTTCATTGTGGTAGGTGGAATTTGCTTGTCTTTGGACGAATACTTCCACAGAAAATTCTCGTTACCATGCTGCTGCCACTGGCATGCTACATGGTACATGGTGTTCATTCCTGCTGCCACTGGCATGCTGCATGCACACATTTCAGCAGTGCATGGTCACATTTTAAGACCCAAGGCCTGGAGCTCATGCACACATACAACTAGAGGTTGCGAAACTTGATCCTTCCTGTAAAACTGACCCGAACCCAACCTGGAAAGTCAAGGTTTAGGTTAACCCATTTTCCATATGAATTAGGTTGGGACTGTGTTTTGTCAACCCAAAATTAAATTGGTTGGGTTTATATTTGATGGATTGAGCCACCGAATCATGAATATGGTGCACTTATTTCCTTCTTGTTGAATCCTAATTATATATGTATAATGTGTATAATATTCTTTAAAATTTTATATTATAATATAATGTAATTTTGAAAATTTTATGGTAGTTGTAATTTAGATTATAGTAAAAGTTTGTTTTATATTAAGAGTTCCAAGTATCTTGTTGGAATTTTTATATAAAATGAACACACATACACTTAAATAGGTTAGGTGGATTAGATTAAAAGGGTTTTGTTGGGTTGAGATTTTCAACCCATTTAATAAACTGGTTGCACTTAGGGTTGAGCTCATCCTCCTTATGATCTGAATCTGACCGACCTAACCTAATACATGGTTGAACTGCTATCTAGGAAGTACAGCTGCAACCAAAGCCAAGTACAGGTTGAGTTGGGTCGGGTCGTCTGGGTCCTCTAGTTGGGCCAGGGTTGGAAAACTCCAACCCAATTTGAAATCAGGTTGGGTTCAGGTTAAGTAAATTCTGTCCATGTTCGGTCGGATTGGGAATAATCACATGCATGATGTTTGGGTCAGTTTAGGGTTTTGAGGATAGAGGAATTCAGGTTGAGCACCCTGGTTGGAAGCTAGGTGGGGTTGGGTTGCAGATTGGGTCCGCTTGGAGTCAGGTCAGGCTCGGGTTAATCTTCAATACAAACGGGCGTACGTGCATTGTACCCCTTCTCGGAAGATGACTCTTCATCCTAACCCTTCAACCAATAGCTTAAAAGTCAAGGAAAATAATTATCCACTGAAATTCCCATTGAAGGGAAAATGAGCCGTCGATGAAAAGGTTAGGATGCTCTAATATTTGAAATTTTGATTAATCTCCTGTTCAAGGTGGGACATCAGATCCATGATCTGGATCACCAGATGATGGTCTCAGAGATGTAGATGATCAAGTGCATCAGCAAATGCATATTTTCTGAGTGGTGTTGATTCATTGACTGTAGGCGAGATATACATGTCAATGGCAATCAGACCGTCCAAATCACAGATATGATGGATTATAACCAAAGGTCACATTGATCAGGGTATGGAGGTATGGTACCTTCCAGCTGTGTGGGTCCCACACATGGTGTGTATGTGGAATCCAAACTGTGCATCCGGTGGGCATACTCATTTCAACAGTAAATCACAGGAATCATCCCTAACAAAAAGTCAGGTGCCGCACACCATAGGGAGTAATATACAATCATGCCCAAAAACTGGTGTTGACTCCTCAGACGTACACGTGGCATGGTCATAAGGCAACCCGGACCGTCCAAATCGCTGACCCAAGCGTGGATCGAGCATCACTGAAGAACTTCGCTGGTTTTTTAATATTAGCAATCTGATTTTTCCCATCGATTTTAGACTACTCGTTATTTTTGGTTTTAACCATCCATTTGATAGCCATTAAATGAATGGTCAGGATGAACGCGAATTTCCTACAGCAGTTGTCGTAGGAAGCCCATGCAACAGAAAGCTCTGTGGGGCCAACCGTATAGGTGCAGCATCCACTCCGTCCATCACATGCGCCAGCTCGTGTTGGAAGGTGAGCTCCAAAATCAGCCCGGCTCAAGTGGGCCACACATCAGGAATAAGTGGGATGGGGACGCTCAACATTGAAACCCTCGTGGGGTCCACTTTATATGACATCCAAGCCGTTCACTCACTCAGGATGCAGGGGAAAAACCACATATCAGCTGGATCCAATGCTTTGATGGGCCTCAGGAAGGTTTCGGTGGTAGGCGTCCCATTCTCATATTGCACACACACATCATGGTGGACCCCACAAGGTTTTTTTTTTTATATTTATTTTTTATTTTTTTGCTGGGGCTACCTACAATAACTGTAGTAGGAAATTCGCGTTCAGTGAGGATCGCTTGATCACTGTGAAGAGATATGCTCCATCTACAGTGGGACCTACAGTTTGAATGGGTCTATATGCTTTATCTACGCCGTTCATTCATTTTAAAAGATCGTTTCAAGGCATCAGTCCTACGAGGAGGCAGATCCAAGGCTCAAGTGAACCACACCACATGTAACAGTGGGATTCAACGCTGCCACCGTTGAAAAACTCCTAGGAGGATACGGAAGTTTTTTTTTTTATAAAGCTGATAAACATCACGGTGGCCCTAGGAAGGTTTCAACGGTGGCATCATTAACACCACTGCTTCTGTGGTGTGGCCCACTTGAGCGTTGGATCTGCCTCCTTTTTTGAGTTAAATCCTTTTAAAATGGATGGGCGGCCTGGATAATTTACATACATCACTGTGGGCCCCACATAGCTCATGCCAGGACGGTCCAGGGGTAGGACGCAATCCTCATCCGGCGGGAGAATGTCCCCAGATGGGTCCCACCTTTTCAATGGACCCCATCTCCCACTCGTGTGGCTATTACCATATCTCCTTTTCCAAGAAAAACCCACAGAGGCCACTTGAAATTAGGGCTTGCCCTTGCGAAAGCGAGTGAGAGACTTGGAGAGCACTCCGGAAAGAAGGAGAAGGAGAAGGAGTGGAAATCCAGACATCTCATATATTTATCCTGCGAACATCTACGATCTCTAGCTCCTCGAAACAACGGTTAGTCTCTCTCTCTCTCTCTCTCTCTCTCTCTCTCTCTCTCTCTCTCTCTCCGTTTCTGAAATCTGTGGAGTGGGTTTTGAATATTGAAAGGAGGTGTTCTTTCCTTTCATACACACCAATAATCCCAGTGCATTTGTTTTTTCTTTTTTCATAAGCCCTTGAAGGATTTCGTTGCGTTTGGATGCGCCGTCGAATCGAATTGCAACTTCCCCAACATACATATTGATGAATTAGGTTTTTTTTTTTTTTCAAGTCGGAGACTACTTCCTCATTGTATTCACTGAGCGCATTACCTGCAAAGCTTTCATATCCAGTTGGTTGTACTGGATTCGTGTTAGATTAGTCTTTTACCATCTGGATTTTATGACGAATCGCTGGCATTTGGGGGTTAGCATCATTAATCGAATTTTTAGAATCATATAAAACCGGAAATAGTTACGATTTTACCTTTTGTTTCTTCTTTGCTGATTTTCCTTTTGTTTTTTGTTTCTGAAAATTTGATGCAGGGAAAATCAAATTAACCTATACCATTGCAATTTTAGATGGTGAAAAGCTTTGATACTCTGGCCGACTGTGATGGATGATGCACATGCACTTAGAAAATACATATACATTGCACACGTGGCACACGAGTAGTTAAACTAAACTGTCCAAATTATGGTTCCCAGTTTAGATGTATCATGAATATCAGATTGGTGGACATTTATTGGACAGTTAAAAACGAGAAATGTTCAACTGTCCTATTTCCACAAACAAGTGTCCACAAATCAAAGGTTAGGATTGTTCAACCAATCTGATCTTGGGATTGTGAGACAGTGGGCTGCACAATCTGGTTGGTTTTGTTTTATTTAATTTATGCCATGTGTACAATTTCTGAGTGCCTGCATATCAAGCATCATAAACAGCCTGAGTATCACATAACTCTTCTTTTAGAAAATGGGTTGTGTTTGGATGGTCCGAAAATGTCACATATTGAAAATTTTGCACCTTTGGACATATAAACTGTAAACATCTAGGAATGTCTGTTTGATGGTTTTTTCCATTTTGGCGATCGCTCAATAATACAGTCTTGTATCTTTGGGCGCTATGCATTTTGACCGGCGGGATTTTTTAAATCGTTTGCTGCATTTTATCTGCTAAAGATGTTTTACAGATTCAATGCTCAGTACTTCCCACTACCCAATTCTCTCATGTTTCAAGGGAAAGGCCTAGGGATGACCCATTCCTGACACGACTCACCTGCTGCTGATGCTGGAATGAGTGCCTACCTGTGGAAGCAATATGGGGAAGTTATCGTGGAATGAGCCATCATCCAGAAGACTAAATAAAATCACCAAACTCCTGTACAACCACTTCCTTCTCTGCTGACACGCTTGTGATTAATAGGATCTTACTCAATAGCACAATACTAATGTAAACACCCGCTTAAAAGAACCCTAACAGAAACATGCTTACTTTGGATATTGCCCTTTACCCTCTGTATTTCAGTCCTCAGACATACCCTCTCGTTGAGCTCAAACTTGTAATCAATTTCTTGCTTGCTACAAGCTTGGAATATAATGTTTTTTCCCCCTTTTACCTGAGCCTCATATTCCCCATTGGATTTTTCCTTCCAAGACATTTTGTCAAGTTGTGTTGCTTGTATCCCTCAATGTATTCATGCATGTGGCCCCTTATAATTCACTAGACAGCACTCTGTGTGTGTGTGTGTCGCACGCATGCGCGTGAAATGACATTTAAAGTCACTTATCCGACCACTAAACTTTACCTCAAAGCTCCCACTTAAATTTTGTAGTCCCCTTTACCAACTCAGGGAATGCCAAATTCTTTAATTTTACTGAAGGATAGTTAAGCTGGGACAAGGCTATGATGATGATGATGGCGATGATAATGAAAACTCCCTATATATATTTTTTCTATTGTTTCCTTTTGCTTTAAATTTATTCAGGATCACTCTGTGGTTGACCACATTCTCTGCTATCTTACTCTTTTATCTAACAGTAAACACTCTGGTGAGAACCAATCTAGAATGCATGATTTATGCACAAAGTATCCCGTTGTAACACTTCATAAAATGGAAACAGTGTGGTGTCGCATCCCGTCTTCTTGGCACCATTGCATTTTCCATTGCTAGTTAATAGTCATAATCCCAAGCCACCTGCTGATCCAGGAATAATAACATGTCCAAACTTGGTTGACTATTCAAAGTCTTTGTTTTTGGCTGTTGTGACTTGGATTTAGACTTCTAAGGAAATGTGCACTGGTTGGAGCTTGTAAGCATAATTTTGACATGTGTTTGCTGTCAGCAATCTAGGACCATCCATAATCATGGTAATAGTAATAGATTACAGCCATAAAGGCTGTTATGTAAAGGAAACAGTCACCCCCTCTACTTGATTCGGTGGTGAATCAGCCCATATGATAAAGGGCCGTTGAGGCATTACATTTATATGAAATAAGTTATATAGCAGAGAAGATCTTATGGCTGATTGGGAGGGGTCCAGGTTGTTTTATCTGTGTTTGGTGCTAATAAAGTTGCATTACTATGAAATAAGTTATACATCCCAATATCCCATACAAGGTAAATTGTATTTGAAATCAAGAGTTATCAAAAAACATGCACAATGCCTACCACCATTGATCTTGGGTGGTATATTTTCAGATACTCGGTAAGTCCTAGTTGAGGTGAAAGATTTGATCAGAAAATGTGCATGATGCATATAGCCATTGTGCTATGCACATTGCTTATTTCATGTAGGAATATTGACTCGGTTTCTCATCTCAGGCATTACAGTTCGGTTTCAGCTAGGAACGAATTTGTCTATTGCATCTGACTCTTGACATGCCCCTTATACTACGAAGAAGGGTTATTGTATACTTACTGGTCTTTGAGAGATGATGTTATATCAAATCCCTGTGTATCTTCAGCCAGTAATCTTTTCAATGTTGATATGGTGATCCCCAGTTCGCCAGGACCTGGCAGCTGAGCTGAGGCAGTGTAGTTTGCCATACTGAACCCATTTTGCAGTTGGGTCAGGACCTGCACTGCTGTTGGTTTCTCAAAACTGTCCGGTACATTCGGTGTTTTCTTGAATTGTGGGTTCACAATCATCGTTGGGGAAAAAAATTCCATAATACTCAATTGTCGCTGAAAGCAATCCTCAAGGTAGACTAAAGTACTAACCGCTTCTCTCAAAGTACTTCATTGTGATAATAGTTGCCAATCTTATTTAGGTTAAATCTAAATGTACTTGTATTTTAAAAAGTAATTGGCACGTGATTTAAGAGCAATGTATATATTAACACTGTAAAGGACTTGTGATTTCCCACATTAAAAAATAAGCCATTTATTGGACAGGTTGCAGGAATGGTATAATTTTGCACCATAACCCATTCAAAGTGGGACCACCATATGGACAATTTATATTGATGCCATATTAGATAGTCATAAACTTCCGATTGGCATGATTTCAGAGAAATAATTCATCCAGTAATTGGCAAGGTATTCTGTGACGGTAACGGTGGCTTTTTTTTTGAAAAAAAAAAATAAAATCTGAAAAACCTATATTGGCCCCATAAGGGGTCGTTACAGTCTTTACGGGTGGTGTAACGGCTTTTATAGGTAGCTTAATGGGCTGTTATGGGGGCTGTAATGGCTTTTATAGGTCATTTTTTCCGTAACGGCTGTTACAGCCTTTATGACCCCGTAACATGTAACGGTTGTCACTGTTACTTTTATGTGACGACCTTTACGGCACACCATGGTCATAATGGCCATCACCGTTACCTTTACGTAACAGGGTGTAACGGCCATTACAGGAGCCGTAATGGCTGTTATGGTCTCTTTTTTTTTTTTTTTTTGAGGGGGGGTGGGGGGAATAATCTGAAAAACCTATATTGGCCCCATAAGGGGTCGTTACAGTCTTTATGGGTGGCGTAACGGCCTTTACAGGTAGCTTAATGGGCTGTTATGGGGGCTGTAATGGCTTGACCCTGTAACATGTAACGGTTGCCACTGTTACCTTTACGTGATGGCCTTTACGGCACACCATGGTAATTAGCCCTGGATGGGCCGGATACATCACAATGTGCAGCAATCAACGGCATTTTCCATTTACATTTGATACCAAATAGTACCTGGCATGGAATTGACCAGCTAAGCAGGACTTGTAAACCTGATTGCAAGTAGCTGGGACAAGGCTTTGATGCTGATAATGCATTGACTCCTTAATCATATACTTGATGATTTTAAATGGATTCCATTTAAAAAAAAAAATGCTGAACCAGTTGTCTGACTTAGCTTGAGCCGGTGCAAGTGCGACCAAACCGGTGCCTTTGCAGGTTGGTGGCTAGTATGGTTTTTAAAACAATGTTTCTATCAGTGCATTGAAGATGAATTTCCTAGACAATTGCTATCTTTTTTTTTTCTTTTTTCTTTTTTTTTGAAATTGTGAAAAGATATTGGAAATTTTATTAGAAATGTACCAATAGCGCGGAAAGTTGCAGAGAGCACCCCAAGGGATGCTAAGAGAAGTTGTCTACGCCAAAATCAAGATTAGATGTCCAATCTTTTACATCCGCCTTAGCCTTCTCAATCATCCAAGATACTGTCCCCTGTTTGTCTTTGAAACAATGGTTGTTGCTCTCGCCCCAAATAGCCCAAAGACCTGCTACCAAGGCTAGCCTCCACAATCGCTTTGTCATTTTGACCAAGGTTCAAAAGATCAGTATCATTGTAGATATGGATTCTCAATGAAAAAAAGAAAAAGAAAAAGCAAAAAAAAAAACTGGTTTCTGAGAAATGTGAGGCTGATATGATGCATACTGGAAGATATTTTGAAGCATAGGTTTCACTTTGTTTTGTTTGATATTGATGAAGAATGTGGATTGCTGTTTGAAGTTTGTGCAGGTGTGAATTGGTGATTTGCACTCTGATGGCAAAGAAACCTGTCCCAGAAATAGATGATGAACTTTTTGACGAAGTTTATGGAAAGGCATATACCGGTCCACCTGGTTTAACTGCTAACAATGCACAAGAGAAAGCAAACTCAAATAAAAGGCCCAATGCAAGTGCAAATGCTAATGCTGAGTCTGAGGAAGAAGATGAGCCACACGATCCGAATGCTGTTCCCACTGATTTTACTAGTAGGGAAGCTAAAGCATGGGTAGCTAGAGCCAAGGCTACTGAAAGAAACTGGAAGAAAAGGAAGGAGGAAGAAATGATCTGCAAAATATGTGGACAATCGGGTCATTTTACACAGGTGTGATTGATTTTTGTTGAAATGGGTATTTGAGAATTCTCTATTTGCATCGTGGTGGAAATATCATGAGTTAGGAGGATGGATCCCATTTTTCATTATTTTTCTTGAGTAGAGATTCTAGCCTTACAGTTGATTCATGTTTTTCCATATGGAAAGTTGTTAAACTTCAGCACTTTGATTTTGTAGCCTTCTTGCATACTTTGTGTGGTGCCTACTAGGGGTAACTCTCTAATGTGGGGAAACTATTTAAAGTGCATGAAATCTTTCCCGTCCATCAGGTTCAGAACTCTTGTTTGGAATACTATGTTTTTATGGTTACACCGGATGTATGGATTGGATGGAATATAAACACCACAGTCAGCCCCACACACAACTAATGGTGGACGTTCCATCCCAACTTTTTCCTATGGTGTGGCCTACCTGAGTTTCGGATCATCATAATATGTGGGTTCGAGGGTGAACATTAGACAGGGTACTTGATGGACAGGGTGGATCTCATGAAAGTTCCACCCACATGGCACTTGGTTAGTATTAGGTAGCTACATGACGTATGCTAGCACGGTTCTTATATATAGGCTGGGTTATATTATCCTGGTGTTGGGAGCACCCACATGATTTCCTAGTGACACATTTTATCGACAGGGTTGTCCATCTACGCTTGGAGCAAGTCGCAGGTCCCAAGATCTTTTCCAAAGGGTGCCCGCAAGAGATAAGCATATCAGGGTTCTTTTTACAGAAAAAGTAATCCACCGGATTGAAAAGGAAGCTGGTTGCAAATTCAGAATGGAGGAGAAGTTTATAATCATCAGTGCCAAAGATGACTCAAGCTTAACAAAAGGCGTTGATGCTGTGCACAAAGTGATTCAGGATGAGGAAAAAGCTAAGGCAGCGGGTTCTTCGGCTTCTCACAGGACCCGTTCCAGATCACCTGATAGAAGCCCCGTGGGTCCTCAGTTGAGGCGCTCGGAATCCCAAAGGTCTCACTCTCATCATAGTCCCAGAAAACCCACACAGGTCCAACCAAAGGCCTTTAAACAGGAAAGAGTTATTGAAGATCATCTGCGTGAGGATCTGAAGCAGATGACAAGGAGGTCACCACAAGGTAGGGACAGCATACAGTATTTTTGCGGCACCCATATAAAGCTGGTAAACCCAGGCTCGGAGCTTGTTGAACCTTTTATAAAATTTTGTACGGCCAACATTTCTTTTATATTCTTTTTTTAATGAACTTGTGTGTTGCTTATTAATTTTCTTTTGCAGCAAGAGGTAAGTTCAAGCTTTATGTGTTCGAATCTGAAGTAATTTTCAGCATGGTTCTGAACCAGTCGGGTTATCTCCAATACGAAATTATTTTCTGAAAGCATATCCAGACTTGTATGTATTGGATGGGTTCACAGATTTCAGTATTCTGTCTGCCATCTTTGCTCGTTTGAATATAAGATAGATTCTAGTTAAAGCTACCGTCTATGTTAGAAATCTGGAAATAAAGTGGAATTTCGCTTAACACGTTCTTGATTTCGTGAAGCTTATGGTAATGACGGAGCTAGGGGTCGCCCAAGCCATTCGAGATCTCCACCACGCTCTGCTTTCACTGCTGATGCTTTTGGTTCATATGATGGTCATACTCAGAACACTGGGATGCATAAAACTGAAAACTGGGATACTGAGAGGCGTGGGGCAGATGCCCATTCTGGCCGTAAGTTTGAATTCCCTGCTTATCCGCAGACATTGGAAGAACTAGAAATGGAATTTAAGAGGGAGGCAATGGAATTTGGAAGAATCCGTGACAAGGAAGAGGATGAAGAAAACTACAAGCACCGTGAGGTATGGGTACTTACTTCCAAGCCTATGCATTGGATTAAGCTATACATGGCTTAGTAAAATATCTTTTCTGTTGCATTCAGATTTCTCATTTTAACTATGCTTTTATCCTTAATGCTGGGTCATTTGGTGGTTGTGGTTTTGATTGACTGTTATTCCTTATAGATTGAATCTTAACTCTGGATTGCAAGATACTAATTGCCATCCCGTATCTAAATTACAGTTGGCAACCTGTTGATTGTAATCAACCTATGTAATAGACTATTAGATAGCGCTTGATTGCAATCAACCTATGTAATAGTCTATTACATTGCTTCTGTGGAAGTTTTGTGCTCTCATTGCTAGTCCCCAGCTCAGTTAAAGGAGGGTTGTGTCAGGTTGGCAGCCAGTGTCAAACTTATGCCATAACTTTCATTATGATCTAAATTCCAATTGGCCTCTTGATTTTCCCAATTATTGTTTTCTTTGATTAATGCATTTTTAACATTGATTGAATGGGTCCTACCTTTGGGTCCAAAATTTTTTTAGTTAGCGAACTTACTCGTTGTCATTAGAGCCTTGTCCAGGTATTTTGGGCCGGCCATGTGAATCCTATTTCTCCAATTATTCTTATCTAAGACCCTGTTCTCTTTAAGCATACAAGTCTTCGTATTGCTTCTCGCCATCTTGAGGCAAATGAATCTGACATAGCACATATGATGAAGTATTTTCTCTTGTTGGTTTCATCCTTATATTCAAAGAAATGGTAAACCCGAGTTTAAGAAGTGGATGAAATATGCCAAGTGAGGTGGATTTGTCAGAATGAGGCAGTCAAGTAACCATCCAAGATTGATGGGACGGGGAAAGTTCCTCGTGGGTAAGGGTCATACGCATATAAATTTTATTGTGTTCCTAATCCCGTGCAACAGTTGTTGAACTATTCCTTCACGTTGTTCTGGGAATTTTTACACGTGCGAGAAGAAGATGCAAACATGCACTTTGATCGGTTCACAAGGTGGTGTGACCCATACATACGAGTATGACACCCTTCTTTCTACTTGGGTTCACCACCTATCAGACCAATCGAATTGTGGCTTTTCTCACTTGTGTTTGAGATGAGCAGGGCTTTATATTTCCAAAGGTAAAATATGCAGCTACACATCCTTGATATTCTGGGTATTTTTACACATGCACCAGAAAGTGCAAACCGGCACTTCGATTGGTTGACAGGGTGGCACCACCCATACATATGAGTATGACACCCTTCTTTCACTTGGGTTCATCACCTATCAGACCAATCAAAGTGTGCCTTTTCTTACATCTTGTGCTTGATATTTCCAAAGGTAAAATATGCAGCCGTGCATCCTTAGAAATTTCTGTTAAGTAGCTCTCTCTTTTCACAAAATCATTGGCTTGTCTCTTCTTTTTCTTCTCTCTGTACAGTTGAGGGTCTTTTTGCTGCTCTTGAAAAGCATGAATTTCCAATTTTGGTGAATTAGGAAAATGCATGGGCATCTTATCCATAAAAAAGGGCATCTGTCATATGGGTGAGCCAGGAAGATATGTTGTCTGATCTTCGTCATGCGCTTGCATTCCTAAAATACCAGCATTTTCATTCTTCTCTGAAGGATGATGATTATGTTATTTCTTATGTGATTTTGAGGCTGAGGGATGTGTGCAATCAATGTATGGTAATATTCCCTCCACCATCTTTGCTGCTTTTCTTGACTCTATTTCTATCACAATGCAGACCACCAGAGAACTGAGAGAGACTTACATGAAGAAACTGGCCATACTAAGGGGCATGCATGCAAAGCAATGGGAAGAGTTTCTTCAACTTAACATGCAAAGGCAGCAGAGGGCCCACCAGCATGTGTCGGCGCCAAGCTACGATACTTATAACCAACCGAATTATCCAGATTACGACCGCTCATCTGGGAATCCTCATTACATGGGAGCTAATGTGCCAATGGAATCGAGAGGCAGATACCCATATCCCGTGGAGAATTATTCGAGTTCGAGGCCCCCCCATGATTCCTACAGCGAGTTTCAGCGTCAGAGACATGAGGACTATGGGAAGACATACAACCGATATTGAATCTGAATTTCAGATGGATTTTTGCGGTGAGTTTTCTATGCCCCACTTTAATCTGTGGAGTACAAATTCAATTGAGTTCACTTTTCTCTCAGATTGCCATCTCTGCTGCTTGTGGATTTTGGAGGTAAGTAGACAGAATGACCAAATTGCCCTCGACCGTACCTGAAATACAAGTCCATGAAAGTGTCTGGGCATGGGAATGCATTAGGTGATTTGCGGGTGTGTGTGTGTGTGTTTGAGCGCAGATGAGAACCCTGAAGGGTATCGCTAGAGTTTCCTTATTACCATTTTGTTCTTAAGGTTTCTCCGGAATTTTCAGGGCACGATTGTTGGTGGTACGAGTTACAGAAACAGCAGGGCGGTCTAGGTAAGTACTTGGTTATTTCTTGAATTATGGATCTTGGAATCATGGAACTGAAGGTGGTAGCGATGAACATTTTGGGCACAATCTTATTGAAAAACGCTCTATGCTTTGCATGTGATTTGAGTCATTGTCGAGGATGTTTGCTGTACACAAGGCTGTTTAGGGTTTGATTGGGCTGTGCTACTATAGCGGGACGTGATGCATTTGTGATGCTTACAACTTCACATTCAAAAGTTGGATATAACTTTTTTTTTTTAAAAAAAAGGGTCGTTGATGGGTGGGCCCCACTTCGATCCTGCAAGTGGGGCCCATGTTCTGTTGCCATCCTGTGGCTGGGTTTTTACTACAACGATGCAAGACTGGGTAAGTCCAGGTTTTCACTTTGTACTGGCTGTGCCCATGGTTCAATGATTCAACAGGATGGGCATCACTTGTTTCTGCCTATCTTCTCGTACTCCAATATTTGTGGACCATCTATCAAAGATGGACCCTCTATCAAATGTTAGGATTCTTCCAATATAGAGATTCCTTTTTTTTTTTTTTTGTGGGGGGGGGAGGGGGGGGGAGGGGCAGGGCATACTTGCCCCACTTATGCAATGGTAAAAAAAATCCGATGGTTCCCGTACAACTAGTGAATACTCATGTACTTGATCGGATGGTGTGGGAAGTTGGTCCCCATTCTTTTGGTTTCCCTTGAATTAAAAAAGGGGGGAGGAAGCAGCGTGGTGCCGATGTGATCCGACTCAACTACAATGGAGATTCTATAGGAATCAACTCAGTTTCAATAGTCGTTTGTTTGTGCGATTTGAGGTGGTGGATGAGTTGAGGCCTCTGTGATGAACTTTACCCACAGTAAACTTTAGATGTAGGTGATTCTCAAAGGGTCATCCATGGTGGTAGAATGGTAGGAAGGTAAGAAGCTCAGAAAGGGTTGGGTCATATGTGCAAGTATTCGCCTAATGTTATGTGTAGTTGTAGCATCCATCATCCTCCCAAGTCGGGGGTGACTTGAGGCAGCAGACTGTATCAGGTTCAAATGAGTCTGAGTTGACTCAGACGAGTCACGTCCGAGTTTTAAGACTCCATTTAGTATCTTTTGGTTGGGAGCTTTTTGGTGCATATGCTACTGGCTGGATTTCTTGCTTTCCATGGCCCATTGGTTGCTAGCAGCAAGGATTTATATAGGGCATTGAAATGCATGACTTCAGGAGATTATTTTACATTATTTCCAGTGGTGTAGCCCACCTGAATTTTGGACCCGGCTCCAAGTAGAATGATAACAAGGGGGTTCACCTGATGGACGGAGTGGATGCCCCGCAAGAGACATGGTGGGTTCCCCAGCCTGGGTACTGTAGTTGCCAGCCACAACCCAAGTATTCTGTTATGCACGGTTTGCTGTAGCTGGCGTGCTAGATGTGGGTCATATATCAGGGAAGTGGACCCTGCCCCTGCCTGGATGGACTAGGTTTTGTTGGGCCTGTGATGTATGGGTTTTACCCACTCTGTCCATCCATTTTGCCATATCATTTGAGGGCGTGAACCAAAAAGCAAGGCAGATCTAAATCTCAAATGTACCACACAGATAGGGTTGATCGACCGCAATTGAAAACTTCGTGGGAGCTGATAGAAGTTTTGTTCAAGCTGATATTTGTGTTCTTCCTTCATCCTGGTCCATGTGACCTTATGAACAGGTTGGATGGTGGGCCCCAAAGAACCCGACTGGACTGAATCTGTCCAGGTGATGCAATCCACTTCCATATGTCTGGGAAGCAGATTGTATAGTGGGTTCCTCTAGGTGGTGGAGACTCGGTTCATCCAGGCCTAGGCAGGGGTGCGGATTGCATCGTGAGGAGCTCACCACGTTGTAGTGTGGCGTGGATTTTCTGTGGGACACACCGTGATGTATGTGTTTTATGCTCACTGCGTTGTAGTGTGACATGGCCTACTGTGATGAATGTGTTTTATCTACGCTGTCCATCCATTTTTCAAAGGGCATGAGCCCAACATCGAAGCATATCCAAAGTTCAAGTGGACCATGCCACAGGAAACAGTGGGACTTGAATCCCTACTGTTGAAAAGTTCTTTTTGAGCCACATCAAGCTGATATTTGTGTGTAAAGTTTGAAGGTAGTTGTCATTATCCCCTATTTTCCGAGGTGTGGAAGATGAACTGGAAGAATGGATGGATGGCGTGGATAAAACACACACATGACGGTGGGTCCCACAGAGAATCCACACCACGCCGCCATAGTGTGGGGAGCTCCTCGCATCCATATAATGAGGGACCACAGTGAAAATGCCTAGCTCAAGCCACTGGTCCGTGCTCTACTTTCAGTGGAAATGATTATTGCCACATCCTGTCCTCAATCGGCATTTTCCACCTATGCTTCTTCTTCTTCTTCTTCTTTTTTTTTTTTCTTTTTCTTTTTCTTTTTATACTTTTATAAGTCTATTTGTGGGACCCATATCAAAATTATTCCATCCTTAACTTATAAGATTTCGGGAACATCGATACATCGAAATAATGTTTTGCCTATTGGGGACCGCAGAAGCACACAGAGATTAATCAAAGATAGCTATCCAATAACACCAAGCAAAAGTAAGAAGAACACAGATTTTAACGTGAAAAAAAATCTTTTCAGGAAAAAACCAAACACAAAGCGACAGATGATCACTATGAAAGTAGAAATTACAAAGAGAAAGATCTTATCTGATTTAAACGACTTTGAATCTCACTCTTGCTACACCCTTTGAAACCCTAGGATGATTTAGAAACACTTAGAATACCTTTCAATTCCATTTACACCCATGTATATAGCCTTGGAAAGAATCCCGAATGAAATCGAAAACAAATCCCGTTAATTCGTAGTTCTGTGAAAATCTGCGCAGAATTTATCGATGGCATCGAAATTAATCCTTCGATGACATTGAACTAACACCTCAACAGTCCAGAAACATAATTATTCAAAAATTCTCAATGGCATCCAAAAAGTACCCAATTAGTCAGCGTCCAACTAAAGAAAGTCCGTAAAAAATCGATGGAATCGAGCACTGTTCAGTGCCATCAAAGATGGCATCGATAATAGCCTATCAATGGCATCTATGGACTCAATGACAAATTCAATTTAAGACATCTATTACAACATTGACATCGTCTCATTAACGGTGTGAAATGCATTACTATATTATTGATCAATGGTTTGTGTTAAAGTCACTTAATATACGATGGTTAGACTGTGGAGCCACTGCATCCAGTTACCACACTAAAAGAGTAAAGTGCATTCATACATCCAATTACCACATTCTACAAGATTAAAGTGCACATTTCAGTTCCATGAGTGAAATGAAGCGAATTCCTCTACAAATACCACTAATCAGCCTCTCATCTTCTCATAAGAAAACCCTCTCTCAGCCCACACACCCAAAGAGCAGAAAGCTATGAATCAAACCTCGACCGTTCGTTTCTCTGGCCAAAGCATAGAGACCATAGTCACCGACATGGCCTCTCCGGTGGACAAATATATCAACCATGTCCGTTCGATGCAGGGGCCACTGCTTGTCGGCTTGGATTGCGAATGGAAGCCTGGAAAGTTAAATAAAACAGCCATCTTACAGCTATGCTTCCAAAACAAGTGCCTCATTGTCCAAATCTTCCATATGGCCCACATTCCAGAGTCACTCAAGAGCTTTCTAAGTGACCCAATTGCTATTTTCGTTGGAGCTGGTGTTGTTAGAGATGTAACCAACCTTAGGAATGACTATGGGCTCATTGTATCCAATGTTGTGGACCTTCAACCATTGGCCATGACCCTCAAGGACTCCCCCTTCTTCGGCAGTAAACGGCCTGGATTGAAAGATATGGCGTGGGTATTAGTTGGTCTTCGCATGGAGAAACCGTTAGATGTTACAATAAGTGATTGGGAAGACAAGGAGCTTAGTCGTGAACAGATTGAATATGCTTGCATTGATGCTTATGCTTCTTATAAAATCGGATATAAGTTACTTGTTGGAAGCGAAAGGGGTGTTGGATTGGGATGGAGATTGCTGAATCTAATGGTGTGTTGTGTTGAATTGGAATGGAGATTGCTGAATCTAATGGTGTGTTGTGTTGAATTGGAATGGAGATTCCTGAAACAAATGGTGTGTTGTGTTGAATTGGAATGGAGATTGCTGAAACTAATGTGTTGTGTTGAATTGGAATGGAGATTGCTGAAACCAATGGTGTATTGTGTTGGATTGGGATGGAGATTGCTGAAACTAATGGTGCATAGATTGCTGAAACTAGTGGTGTATTGTGTTGGATTGGGATGGAGATTGCTGAAACTAATGGTGTATAGATTGCTGAAACTAGTGGTGTATTGTGTTGGATTGGGATGGAGATTGCCGAAACTAATGGTGTATTGTGTTGGACGAGGATGGAGATTGCTGGAACTAATGGTGTATTTTGTTGTGATTTGGATTGCTTTAGATTGCTTTTTCTAACTTCACTACCTTTACGATTGCCAGCTTGTTATCATTGTAATGGTTTTCAGTTTGCTTTGATTTCTAGTTTGCTTTGAAGGTTTTGGAAAGGATTATTGCCAGATTGCCCATCGGTACCTCTTATTCTTCTTCTTCTACTTTTGAATCTGAATCCTCTGCTTACTGCAAGCAATTAAAAAATAAATAAATAAATAAAAAAAAAAAAAAAAAAAAATTCTGTTTTCCTGTATTCTAATTAGTATACACCATCAACATTAGCCCTGCTTCATTAAATGCAGTGTGCGATGATGTGACCCAATTAGATTGTAACATGCAAGATTTTTTTGCCTGTGACAAGCAAAGGATTTAGATTCTTTCTTTTTATACTTTTCACCATCTATTTGTAGGACCCATGTCAGAGCTATTACATCCTTCAATTCAGAAGATATCAGGAACATCAGCACATCCATATATGGTGGGTCTTAGCAGACTATGGTTCGGATCACTGAACCATAGGTTAGAACCGACCGCTTAAACAGGACCACATGGTTCTTTATTGTTAATTTTGGCACCTTCCCCATTGATCCAGACCGTTGATATGAGAGGCCACATGGATGGACCATGCTCCAGAATCCAATATATGATGGTCCTAACCAAATAATGTTTTGCCCTCATCATGTAAGAGTGTG
This sequence comes from Magnolia changhungtana, assembly GCA_030180095.1. Lineage (NCBI taxonomy): Eukaryota > Viridiplantae > Streptophyta > Magnoliopsida > Magnoliales > Magnoliaceae > Magnolia > Magnolia changhungtana. The sequence goes on along the minus strand of JASAUF010000540.1, from coordinate 1,622,040 downwards.
GAATGTTCCAATATCATTGTTAATTAGAAGACATGGTTTGAAGTATTAAGATTAGCCAAGGTTATATTTACGCAATTGTCTGAGGCGTGATCTGGATCTTTGAATGATAGGCCCCACATACACAATCTGGGTCATGTATCACATAATTCCTTAAGCCCCCACACCACTTACGTCACACACATGTCAACGTTGTACATGTGTGAGATCCAAACGGTTCATCACATGGATATATACGGTGTGAGATTCAATAGCCTAAGCTTTTATCCAGATGGTCTACACGAGCTGTCCTGCTTGATACATGGCTCATGTCCTACCCACATTATCTACATGAGTGCCTGCAGGTAGAGGTGCATTTGTTTGAGCTGAAGCTTGAAACGTCCATGGGGCTCTAAGGGGCCTGGATACTAGTAAGTGGCCCACCGTGATGTATGGGTTTTATCCACACCGTCCATCTGTTTTCTCAGCTCATTTTAGGGCATTAACCCAAAATCGAATCCAAAGCTTTAAATGAGTGGATTGGATGGCATATAAGAACTACAGTGGACCCACAAACAAATTGGACGATTTTAATGATAGGGCTTCCAACAATGTGAGCCACCCTGTATTTGGTCTGGACCAAAAATCAGGCCTAATCAAATTACAGGTGGACAAACAGCTAGATGAGAAGTCCCACAATTAAAATAGTTCAAATTATGCTATGGGACCCACAATTGTCAGTATATGCCATCCAATCCACTCATCTAACACCTACACCGGATGAATGGACACCATGAAAATCAGGATATTAAAAAACTCGTATGAGCCACACCATGTGAATTTACAATTTTAAGCATGACTTCGTGCTAATACTAGTAGCGTGAGCCATCTAAATCTTGTAGTAGACTGATTTTTAGGATTCAATTAATGGTGAAAATCTGGCCGCTCACTTGATGGTCTGAATTCAACTTATTCCCATAGCCGTATGGCGTTTATTTTCAGCTTCGAATGTGCATTTATAGTACAGAAGTATCATATTCCAACTGCATAGTTCTACAAAGGTTGTGTCCACAACCGAGTGGTTGTGGACACAACCTTTGTAGAACTATGCAGTTGGAATATGATACTTATGTACTATAAATGCACATTCTAAGCTTAAAATACACCCCATACAGTTGTGGGATTCATACTATAAATCCACATTCTAAATTGGTAAACAATGTAGCTGTCTACTAAAAAAGTAAACAATCATGATTTGTTTCTAAAATCACATGGGTATTTATACCTCAAGTTAATTTGGTACACCCTCATATTCACTGTCCGTCATGTGGGGCCTACTTTTGATGTGAACGGTTAATTGTGCCCGACCTTTGATGTGGGCCATCCATCATGCATTGCTCACCTTGGATGTGAGTCATTCACCATTAGGGGCCAACCCTTAATGTAAACCTTCCATTATGTAGTGCCCGCCTTTGATGCTAGCCATCCATCATGTAGAATCCAACATCAATGTTACTCTCCATCATGTGGGGTTCACCTTCAATATCCACCACCCATCCCGTGGACCATCCATCATGTGGGCCCCACCTCTGATGTGGGTTGTCCATCATGCAGCCCGACTTGGATATGGCCACTCATTGTTAGGGCAAACCTTTGATGTGGTCGTCCATCATGTGGGGCCTACCTTTATGTGGGTCATTTATCTAGTGAAGCCCACCTTTGATGTGGATTGTCCATCATGTGGACCCACCTTCAATGTGGACTGTCCATCATACGGACCCCACCTTCAATGTGGGTCTTCCATCACGCGGGCTCACCTTGGATGTGGGCCATTCATCATTAAGGGCCAACCTTTAATGTGGATCGTCTATTATTTAAGGCCCACCTCGATGTGGGCCACCATCATTTAGGGCCCCGCTTATGTAAGTGCACCTATTTGTTAATAATATGTGTTTGTGTGTCTTAAGTCGGTTGAGCCCTCGTTGAAAGACAAAGGCATCCAAAGACTTGAAGACATGAGTAAATTGCGGTGCCTTGGTGAAAATACCCATAGACCCTTTCAAGTTCTGAAACAAACTACCTCTAGATGATCCATTCTCCTATAGAAAACTCATTGTTTGATCATCTCGAGCCTTAATCTTAGAGTGAACAAAATAAGCTAGGCTTGTAGGAGGTTCAGTGCTTCTGATGGTTAGAAACCAAAACTGTAGAAGTCTGAAAACTATCGGTCGAATCAATAGTCCATCGATTTGAGTTAATCAAATTGATACTCTAATCGAGAACGACCAAAAACGTCCAACGAGTTAACTTCTTAATTCTTAAATTTCTCGATTAAATCGAAGGTTCGCTCAATTGAAAGTAACTATTATAAACCCGTTGAAGCTTTTTATCTATAAAAAGGGCAATTGGATCTTTGCAAAAGGGATTATTTTTAGTGTTTTAAAGGCTTCATGCATTCAACTCCTATCCCATGCTTCTTGAGTCTAAAGAAATTCATGACATCTTCTTTATGATTCATCACTCTAATGAGCATTCCAACCTCCATTTGAAAATATATATGTTCTCTTACATTCTCTAGATATTAGATACTAACTCTATAGGTAACTCTTCATGTCTATTATTCCCAAAAAATCTCATCTAAGTGAATCCCTAATTGGTACCAACTATCCCTTAGTTGTAGGAGATTCCACCACCATTCCATTATCTTGACATCCTCATATATACATCATTGTAAGGTACGTAGCTGATTGTTGGAGATGAAGAAGGTCTATATCAAGATCAAGGAAGTAAAAGAGATGTTGCATCAAGATTGATCAAGCATCTTAAGAAAACACTATTAACGGGACTCATTCAAATCTTATAAGAGTTTAATTAAAGTCTATCGAGTTTGAAACCCAAACTCAAATAAGTCCTTATGAAGGACTGCATCCAATGGAAGTATACGTATGTATTTGTGTAGGAATATCTCTGGCAAGAGTATATATAGATCCTTTTGTAGGTTATTAGTTAGCCTATAAAAAACTTTTATAAGTCTTCGAGGGAGCCACCGACATGGGTGCGTACATGTAGGTTATTGGTGAGCTTATAGAAAACTCTTGAAGTCTCTAAGGAAGTCACTGACACAGGTGCGTACCTGTAAAGTTCTCGGTTAGTCTATATAAAGCCTTGTGAGTCTCCGATGGAGCCACCGACATGGGTACATATGTGTAAGTTCTTGTGGAGGACCGCCACAAATATAGGTGTGTACATGTAGATCCTTGTGTAGGACTTCTCTCTTTCCTTTCTCTCTATAGCAAACGTGAATGAGTGGAATTTATTTTATTTAAGAAAATAAAGAATTTTAAGGTGTTTAAGAACTTTTAAATGACATTTTACTAAACTAACTTTTATCGCATAAACTATTAATATGCTATTGTTAGTCAAATAATAAGCTTATCAATACATTTTCCAAACAAAACTTGTAACATGCAAGAAAAGTAGTTACTTGCTAGAAGTGTGACTTACCAACGGAATAACTTAGTTTAATTTGAGGGAATGTATGTCATGTGGTTGGATATCAAGCATCGTACCCTGATCGAGAATCATATAATTTCCCTTGGGTTATGACCCATTTTATGGTGGATAGAACATGGAGCTACCACATCCAATTAATGCACTCTACAAGAGCAAATGACATACACGCATCCAATTACCACACTTTACAAGAGTAAAGTGCACGTTTCTAGTTCCACAAGTGAAATAAACTGAATTCCTCTACGAATATTGCTAATTTGACTCTCATTTTCTCACAAGAAAACCCTCTTTGTTTGCACATACTTAAAATGCACATGGTTATGAATCACATGACCTAAATTGTTTATTGTTGGTTCTAAAATATAGAGAAATAATAGAAAATTCAAAATAACAAACTCGAAATAATAAAAGAAGAATATGGAGATCTTAGACACGTTATTGTCTTTGTCATAAAGACATATTTGCCCCCACAGGAAGACGATCCTTAATGCACTGGGTCCCAGCAAGTCTGCCCCCGGGATACAACAACTCTTCTCTAAGATCAACTATTAAGATCTGATGCACTCTCGATCATAACTACACGAACTTAAGAATACTCGAACTAATTTGCCCAAAAAGAACATAAAAGAAAAATCTAAAGAAAAGAGAATATTTAAATGATTTTGCAAAGGAGAGTAGATATCCTTATAAAGGAAATGTATGTAGTCGACTCGAGGTACATGTGAGAAAAACCAAAAGTGCCTAATTAAAGATATCACATCATATTGTACTACACCGTGCCTCACTTCACCATGCCACGTTCATGGTCGTGCCATGCGAGCACGTGCAGGGTTGCTCCCCTGGCATACCCTTGTTTTCTAATACAAACAATTAGTGAGGGGTTCTAATATAAAAGCCTAATTTCTTAACAACTTTTCAATGTGGGACAAAACTAAACCCAATTAAGATAAGTTGATTAACAAAAGAAAAATCAATTTTTATAGAATTTTCAAATCTCATTTTAAAAATTCTTTTAGTCTAACGATCCCTCGCAATTTGAAAATTCAAGAAAATGAATATATAATCAATTCGGTAAATCAACGAAATGAAATGCCTCACCAAAGATATCTAAAAAATTTGAACCTTGCATAGTATAAATATGCCTAATTTATTATGAGGAAATAACATAAAGTTTTGAACTAATCCTCCACAATAACAACCCAAACACATCACTATCACAACATTTAAGAGCAATTCAAATTCCGTAAGCTATTATGTTACAGCCACGTGCTTTATCACGATTTCAAGAGTGATTTAGAGAATGTCCTAATTCTCATAGGAAGGAGCTGTAGTAATTTAGCCAGACTTTTAAAGTTTGCAAATGGTCTGATATGAGTTGACCGTTGTAGAAAAAGGCATCTGATCCATCTTGTCCATTAAATCGTCCATCACATTTTCATAGGTGGGCCATACGGTAAGGAACTAAGTATGACCATGCATAAAAACACTAAACTCTTGTGGTATGGCCCACATGAGTCTTGGAGTGCCCTGATTTCCTAGGAATCCATTCATCCTGATATTGAAGCATCAAATGGGTAAATTCGAAAGCATGTAATTACCATGGTGGACCCCACATCTCAATTGTTTCCTTTGGTGTACCCACCTGAGTGTTGAATCAGCCTAAATTTTGTGCTCTGATCCAAACAAAGAGTGATGCTCCTAATGGACGGGTGGATCTCATCTACGTTAAGTCGTTCTATCCAATTTAGCCACATAAACGCTAGTATATGTAGGAAGGTCAGTAAGCATTTCCGGGTTCAAAAACTAAATTGGATTTCGAAACTCTTGGGCCACACCAAGTGAATTGAAAATTTTAGGCATTACTTCGCACTATTACCAATGATGTGATCCACTTAAATCTTATATTAGAAAATTTTTTAGGATCTACGGTGAAAATAGGACAGGTCACGTGATCGACGGGGTGGATCTATTCATCATGGTGGCCTTGGACCTTCAATTGCCAAGTATTCTTTTTAACCTGACTGTCCTAATTTATTAACCATGTCTAAAGTCCTAAGATGTACTATTGCCAATGTAGAAGCCGTGCTAGATTACATCGACTATGCATCATACAAGCGGTCCCTCTTTCTATTTTCATTAGTACCTACACCCCCACCTTTGGCAAACAACATTATTTACCTAGTTGTGTTCTTACTCGTGTTTCCTACTCTAATGTGTTGAAATGGCTAATCACATACGAAATCCACCCGGTCTAACTTGTACACCACCCCCTTTTCTACTCGATGTAAGTCTATACGTGGAATTACAAGGACCATGCTATGCATTGGATATGGAGATCTCAAGGATTATAGGGCATACCTTGTTGTGACGCCATTGCTGTTGTAGGTCGCTGGAGTCTTCCTCTCCTTACACCATTTAGAGAAGCTGTGATAGGGTTGTAATCTCTGTCAATGGTTGGATTGGGGACATAGCCCTGTTAATATAGGTTAGAGGGGTGAGGAGTTTGAAACCCATCAAAACTCTTCTCCCTAAGATTCCACACGAATTGGTAATCATAATTTCTCTAAAACACTGTGTGCGTATGACAGTTATTGCACTCTACCCTTTATACAAATTTTTGGATGTATCACAACTTAGCGGGGGTCACCGGTACACCCGATCACATTATCCAACTCTTAGAACAATCCGGGCCATTGATCAATAAGGCCCACCTTATAGGATTCTTACACCTAATTAGAGTTGTACAAGAACCGATCTAGCTCGGTTGGCTCACTTGACTCGGCTTGAAAAAGCTCGACTTGACTCGATTCGAAGCTAAGTTTAAACCAAGTCTAGCTGATTTTTGGAGCTCGAAAACGACTTTGAGTCGAGTTCGAGCTTTCCCCAGCTCGACTCGACTTGGATGGAATCTAGCTCAAACTCGGCTCAACTCGGTTTGACTTGACTCGACTCAATGCAAGGGTATATATACCCTTTAAAATACAAAAACCTACCCCTTTTAAGTTTTACCTTTACTCATTTTCTCTTACTCGCACGGCCGCACGAACCCTAACCCCTTTCCCTTACCTGGCGCCCCTAAACCCTAACCCAAGCTCGAGCTCTACTCTTCTGATCTTCCTCCGTCTCTCTCTCTCTAGTCTCTCTCCTCGCTTAAGCGCTCACCTTGGTCTTCCTCCCTTTGATATTGATGTTGCTCACCAAGTGTTTGATGAAATAACCCTACGAAGTGTGGCTGGTGGCAAGGAAGGTATGTATATCATGAAACTAATACCTTAAGCCAAGCTCGAGCTCTACTCTTCTGATCTTCCTCCCTCTCTCTCTCTAGTCTCTCTCCTCGCTCAAGTGCTCACCTTGGTCTTCCTCCCTTTGATATTGATGTTGCTCACCAAGTGTTTGATGAAATAACCCAACGAAGTGTGGCTGGTGGCAAGGAAGGTATGTATATCATGAAACTAATACCTTAAGCCAAGCTCTAGCTCTACTCTTCCGATCTTCCTCCCTCTCTCTCTCTTTAGTCTCTCTCCTCACTCAAGTGCTCACCTTGGTGTTCTTCCCTTTGATATTGATGTTGCTCACCAAGTGTTTGATGAAATAACCCAACGAAGTGTGGCTGGTGGCAAGGAAGGTATGTATATCATGAAACTAATACCTTTCTCGTCTTGATTTTTTATGTTGCTTAGAAGGTGTTTGATAAAATGCCTGTAAAACCATTGCTACTGTCTTAAATACAGTAAGATTTTGAAGTTGCAGTCTAGGTGTTTGTGAAAATGTTGTACAGGCGAACTTGGCTCGATCTTGGCTCGAACTCAGCTCAAGCTGCTAACTGAACCGAGCCGAGCAGGCCAGTCAAGCTCGAGGACTGAGCCGAGCCAAGTCGAGTTAAGGCCAACTTGAACTCGATTTGACTCAATGTACACCCCTACACCTGATCCCAAAAAATAGGCTCATTCAACACTTAGGTGGGCCAGTCCTTTAGAGAAGATTTCCTGTGTGAAAGACTGGTCTAATAGGTCCCATGCATTCCAGTCCAAATCACATTCCATAAGGCATGTTTATAGATCTTAGATCAGTCCAAAGCTGGCTCAGGTTTGTTGTGCTAGGTGTGCTTGCTGGTACATTGCCATTTTTAATCATGTTATGTGCTTAGTCTCGTTTGGTTTGGGCCGTCATTTGCCCTGGTCTAGCTCAGGGATGATGGTTTACTTTGTGGGCAGCTGGACTTGTACTAACCATGGCTTGACCCAAGAGATGAGGCACACGTTTGAAATTGGGGCTTTTGGTATGCTATGCTTTTTAAATATCCGACAGTAGACTTTTTATGTCACATGCAGCTTACGAAGTGCTGGATAGATTTTGAAAACGGTGACTTACCTAAAAAATAATAAAATGGCCTATATTTTTAGGATTTAAAAAAAGAAAAAAAGTTTTAAAACAAGTGAAAATACCAGATGTTTCCTACTCTAATTTGAGGAAATGGCTCGACGTGAACGAAATCCACCCTCTCTAACAGGTACAACACCCCCCAATTCAATCACCCCTTTCCTATGTTGCGCTTCACCTATGATTTGCATCGGGCCTCTTTTTTGGCCTCATGCTCGAAAATAAGTTGAAAAAATTTAATGGATCGATGGTGTGGATAAACCCATACATCATGGTTGGGTCCATAGAACATTGTAATATATAATCCTTGTAATTTAAGTTTGTATGCCACCCTATGGCCATCCCAAAAAATGAGATAGCCCACCTTGTGAACCCACTGTTAAATACTGAACACCCACTTTTAAAAACTCCTTGGAGCCCAAAAGTTTTTTGTCTAAGCCGATGTTTTTGTTTTCCTTTCATTCATGTATGTAACTCAACAGGTCGGATGGGAAACGAAGTGTCCACAATGCCTGTATTATGGTCCACAATATGATTTGTATCAGCCTCTTTTTTGGTCTCATACCCAAAAAAAACTGAAAAAATGAATGGACAGCATAGAGAAACGTATATATTATGGTGTGCTCATAGAGCACAGCCATGTATAATTTATATAACTAGTGCAAACCATCCTCACGTGCAACCGCCTAAGGATAGTATGTGTCATTGGCCATTAAAAAATGAGATGGCCCATCTTGATGTCTATAAGAAATCCACTCTGTCCCACCAATTTCAAGATTATTTTAGGGCATGAGCCAAAAAATGACAGAGATCCAGATCTCGGGTGGACTATGCTCCATTAAATCTTGGTAATTGAACATCCACCGTTAAAAACTTCCCACGAACTACAAAAGTTTCGGATGAAGCTGATATTTGTGTTTTCCTTACATCTGTGTCAATGTGACCTAATCAATAGGTTTGGAAGATAAATAAACATTACAGTGTACCTTAGAAAGTTTTTAATGATAAGTGTGTAATACCCACTGTTTTCCTTTTTAGTGTGGTTCACATGAGATATGGATCTGCCTGGGTTTTGGGCTCATGTCCTAAAGTAATTTTCCAAAATAGACTGATGGCATTGGATAAAAACTGGTACATCATGGTGAGGCCCACAGAGTACCTTCAATAGCCAACTCACTGATGGCAAATCAGTAATCAATCCTAGTTAGGATTACCTGTCCGCGGTCACCTAGGTGGGACCTTGTTACTGAGTTGGTAAGGCAAAGCGTTGGGGATTTTGTCCTGCGGAACCATACAGATCTAGATCTAGGATAGCAATCCAATGACACCAAGCACACTCAAGAGAACACAGATTTAACATGGAAAACCCTTGCGGGAAAAAACCACGGCACAAAGCGACAGATCTCTACAATAAAAATAGAAATTACAAAGAGAGAGGACTTACCCGATTCGAACAACCTCGAATCTTACCCTTGCTACACCCTTTAGAAACCCTAAAAATCCTTTTAGGAACCGTTGGAACTCTTTTAGAAAGCCTTAGAATTTACCATTAGAATAGTCCTAAAGACCCCTATTTATAATTTAGGAAACTTTCCTTTCGCATCCCAGTTGCGAAAGGACTCAGATTTAAGACATCTTGCAACAATCTTCACCATGTCTTCAATCTTCAACCGTGTAGCTTCTTGACCTCTTCTCTTTTTTTCTGCATCACATTATAGCTTTTCTTGCACACTCCATCTTCCTTTTATGCCATCGCCAAGCCCAGAGAAGTTTTACAGACCTTAAACTTCTCTAAAGGAACGATCTAGGAGAGCATGTCCGTCGGATCAGAATCCACGTGCCCAACTATATATCTTTGCTCCTGTCTTCTCAAAAGGCAAGATGTAGTCTTCTTACCATCTCACCGCTACCCAATATTGCTTGCTGGGGTACTTGCTCACAACACTGATCGACTGTGAAATAACCGATCTAATCCAAACCATGGCATATACTGCCAACCGTATTTAAATAAGGCTCATGAGATATCCTGCTTTTCCTCATCTATTTTGGGCATGTCCTAAGGAAAACTTGAGGAGAGACGCGTAGAGAATGCTCTCTGGCTTTACCTTGCCCCACACATCCTTGATCAATACCTACACACAATGTATTCTTCCTGTGATTACCAAAGCCTACTCCTCCTTCAGTCTCAATGCCAAGAACCATCTTTGCAGCCCCTCCGATCATTCATCCTAATGTCCCACTTAACCGAGTCTTCAGTACATTGATTTCAGACATGTCATAATTGGTGATTTACATGTCATCAATTCTTGACTCACCATGAAGGAATCAAACCACTGCCTAGGCGACAGGTCGAACCACGACCTCCTGAAAAGTCTTTTCTCAGCCCCTTTAACTTTGAACCGCTCTGGTTGCTTCATGTAGATTTGCTCTTCACTTTCCCTTGCAGAAGTGTAGACTCCACATTCATCCTTACAGCTCAAGATCACACTGGCCAACCAGCGCCAATCATGGATCTAATAGACACCTGCTATACCGCCGGTGCGAATATCTCTGAGAAGCCGATCCCTTCTCTCTGAGCATAACCCTTCGCTACTAATCTCGCCCTGTATCTATGTTGTATCCTCCTAAAGATCCACCTGCATCCAACCGCTTTCCAGCCCACCGGAAGCTCCACCAGCTCTTATATGTTGGTCTGGTACAACGAATTCATTACATCGCCCATAGTTACCTTCACTTCTCAGCACCAGGCTCACCTAGAGCCATCTGAATAGAAGATGAATTTTCCGTGATATTGGAGTCGTCCATGTACCTCACCGATATCCTACGATCATACCGTGTGATTTTTCTCACAGGTGGCTGCTCCACCTGCTCTGTATCCCTGTCCGCACATCTCAGCCTTCCTGCCCTGCCCGCTCATATGACCATGCCTATCATGCCACACACATACAGAGGTGGAATCCACTACATCCACTGCAGCTTCACCTTTTAAAGTGCTTCCGATCAACCTGTACAAGTTACCGAGTCGTTGCGCCTTCATGATTACATGTGTCCCCTTAGATACCTTAAGAGCTCTATCAATACCTGTGTACTTGCATCCTTTTGCCTCAAGTACACCAAGAGAAATCAGATTCGGCTTCAAATCAGGAACGTGCCTGACATCAGTCAGGGTACACTCCACCCTATCAAACATCCTGATGTGCACCGTACCAACAACCACAACATTACAGGCAAAGCCATTGCCCATAAACACCTGTCCACCATCGCACTCCCTATAGCTGGTGAACCAACTCTGATGAGGAGTCATGTGAAAAGATGCCCCTGTGTCTAGCATCCACTCGTCTTTACGATCATCTTATGACCGCTTGATTGTAGACACAGAGAAAACATCACCATTACATCCACTCGATCCATCTGACGTGACAATATTGGCCTCCCTGTACGAAGCCTCAAAATCTTCTCTCTTCGATTTAGGATTTTCACAATCCTTCTTCACATGTCCTTCCTTCCCACAATTCCAGCACTTTACCTTTCCTTTGCCTTTGCCCTTGGATTTGGATCTATAACATGAAGAATCCGTTCCTTGCTCAGAATTCCTATCCATTATAAACAGTGCATTAGAAGATGTTCCCGTGTCGCCGTTTAGCTTTCTCATAGCCTTCCCTTGAAGGGCTGAGATAACAGTGTCGACACTCGGGATTTTATTCGTGCTGCACAGTGTCCTTGAATGACTCATATAACGCCGGAAGAGAATTCAGCAACATACATGCTTGTTCTTCATCTTTCATCACTTCCTCCATATCCAGCAATTTATAAACTAATTTATTAAAATTGCTGATGTGAGCCTCCAGATCTCCACCCTCTGTCATCTTGAAGTTATACCACTGCCGCTTCAAGTGTAGGCGATTTTCAAAGGATTTTTTCGCATAAACATCCTCTAACTTTGCCCATAACTTAGCCGCAGTTTTCTCCCTCATGACGTTGTAGAAAACCTCATCCGTGAGACATAAACGGATTAATGATAATGCATTCTTATCAAGAGTATTCCATTCATCATCAGTCATAGTAGACTTTCGCTCCTTAAGAGCACCATCTTCGCCTTGCTTGATTAAGGAACTCATCATCTTGATCTTCCATAACTCAAAATTATTTTTTTCTGAGTACTTCTCAATCTCATACCTGGTGCTCGCCATTATTACTAATCCCTCAGATTCAGGTCTGTGCCCCAACGATTACTTTGATACCACTTGTTGGGGATTTTGTCCTGCGGAATCACATAGATCTAGATCTAGGATAGCAATCCAATGACACCAAGCACACTTAAGAGAACACAGATTTAACGTGGAAAACCCTTGCGGGAAAAAATCATGGCACTAAGTGACAGATCTCCACTATGAAAATAAAAATTACAAAGAGAGATGACTTACCGGATTCGAACAACCTCGAATCTCACCATTGCTACACCCTTTAGAAATCCTAAAAATCCTTTTAGGAACCTTTGGAACTCCTTTAAAAAGCCTTGAAATTTACCATTAGAATAGTCCTAGGGACCCCTATTTATAGTTTAGGAAACTTTCCTTTCGCATCCCAGTTGCGAAAGGACTCAGATATAAGACATCTCGCAACTCAAAGTTTTGTGGCCCCACCGTGATGTATGTGTCAGATCCACACTGTTCATCTCTTTTTCAAAATCATTTTAGGTCATGAGATAAAAATGAGATAGACCCAAACACATTAGTGGACCACATCATAAGAATTGGTGGGTATTGAACATCTACCATTGAAAACTTTTGGGAACACAAGTTTTGTATGAAGCTGATATTTGTGTTTTCCCTTCATCCACGTTTGTGTGACCTCATAAACAGATTCAAGGCAAATAAACAGCATAGGAAGGTTTCAACAGGCGAATTTAAAATTTTAGTCATGACTTCACAGTAATGTTATCTGTGGTGTGGCCCACCTAAATCTTGTCATAGGATCATAATGAAAGTGCTTTTTATCTACCTAATTCTTTGGCTCATGCCCTAAAATGCTATCTCAAAATGAATGGACAGTGTGGATACAACATATACATCATAGTGGGGCCCACATAACTTGGTGACGTCACTTCAGTAGCGGACTCGCTTCTAGTACTCAACGTCAATATCTAATCGGCGTCCGGTTTAATCTTATGGAATGTACACCACGTGTACAGTTCTGATGGACTGGATATCAAGCGTCGTACCCTGGCCGACTTTCATCTCTCTCCTTGAGACTATCGCCCATCTCCAACGTGTGCATGGTTTGAACGTCGAGCTAATGCATGCATGCATCCAATTATCACACTCTACTAGAGAGAACGTTTCAGTTCCAGAGGTGATGAATTGAAGCGAATTCCCCTACAAATACCGCTACTCAGCCTCCAATATTCTCACAAGAAAACTCTCTCCTAGCACACACCCAAAGAACAAATAGCCATGAATCACAAGACCTACATCGTCCGTTTCTCTGGCCAAAACATAACGACCACAGTCACTAACATCTCCAAACCTGTTGACGAATGGGTCAACGACGTTCGTTTGATGCAAGGTCGATTGATAGTCGGCTTGGATTGCGAATGGAGGCCTCACCCAATTCCTGAAATGTCTAACAAAACAGCCACCTTACAGCTATGCGTCCAAAACAAGTGCCTCATCGTCCAAATCATCCATATGGCCCACATTCCGGAATCCCTCAAGAGCTTTTTGAGTGACCCAAGTATTACTTTCGTTGGAGTAGGAGTTGGGCAAGATGCATCCAAGCTTAGGGATGAATATGGTCTCATTGTAGCCAATGCTGTGGACCTTGAACCATTGGCTATGGCCTATAGGGACTGGACCTTCTATGGTCGCCCACGTCCCGGATTGAAAGGTTTTGCGTGGGGAGTTGCTGGTCTTTTAATGGAGAAACCGCGTCATGTTACAAAGAGTAATTGGGAAGCGAGGGTTCTAAGTCTTCAGCAGATTGAATACGCTTGCATTGACGCTTATGCTTCTCATAAAATTGGCTGCAAGCTACTGGTTTGAAACTAATGGTGTTTTCGGTTATGACTGCTGAAAGTATGGTGTGTTGGATTGGTGTTGTTTTACTTTAGTTTTTCTATCTGATCATTTCCTTTTGGATTGCCAATGTCTTATCTTTGTAATGGGTTTTCAGTTTGTTTTGATTTCTAGTTTTAATATATCAAAATAGTAGTTGGGTTTACGTTTGTTTTTTTAACTTATGTTGTTGTTTTTTGAGACCACCTGAAACTTCATTGATATTGTAGTATAGCCGTACAACAATTCAGGTTGTTCCCACTAAAAGTAAAGGCTCTTAGCTATTGTACTCTCCAAAACAGCAAACAACACAGCATATACAATGGCAAATACAATTCAGTAGTGTGGAATGTTCCAATACCATTGTTAATTAGAAGACATGGTTTGAAGTATTAAGATTAGCCAAGGTTATATTTAGGCAATTGTCTGAGGCGTGATCTGGATCTTCGAATGATAGGCCCCACGTACACAATCTGGGTCATGTATCACATAATTCCTTAAGCCCCCACACCACTTACATCACACACATGTCAACGTTGTACATGTGTGAGATCCAAACGGTTCATCACATGGAATATACGGTGTGAGATTCAATAGCCTAAGCTTTTATCCAGATGGTCTACACGAGCTGTCCTGCTTGATGCATGGCTCATGTCCTACCCACATTATCTACATGAGTGCCTGCAGGTAGAGGTGCATTTGTTTGAGCAGAAGCTTGAAACGTCCATGGGGCTCTAAGGGGCCTGGATACTAGTAAGTGGCCCACCGTGATGTATGGGTTTTATCCACACCGTCCATCTGTTTTCTCAGCTCATTTTATGGCATTAACCCAAAATCGAATCCAAAGCTTTAAATGAGTGGATTGGATGGCATATAAGAACCACGGTGGACGCACAAACAAATTGGACGATTTTAATGATAGGGCTTCCACCATGTGAGCCACCCTGTATTTGGTCTGGACCAAAAATCAGGCCTATTAAAATTACAGGTGGACAAACAGCTAGATGAGTAGTCCCACCATTAAAATAGTTCAAATTATGCTACAATTGTCAGTATATGCCATCCAATCCACTCATCTAACACCTACACCGGATGAATGGACACCATGAAAATCAGGATATTAAAAAACTCGTATGAGCCACACCATGTGAATTTACAATTTTAAGCATGACTTCCTGCTAATACTGGTAGCGTGGGCCATCTAAATCTTGTAGTAGACTGATTTTTAGGATTCAATTAATGGTGAAAATGTGGCAGCTCACCTGATGGTCTGAATTCAGCTTATTCCCATAGCCGTATGGCGTTTATTTTCAACTTCGAATGTGGAAGTATCATATTCCAACTGCATAGTTCTACAAATGTTGTGTCCACAACCGAGTAAGGAGTGGAATAGATGTGATACTTATTCTTCACCACTCCGTACTCGATTGCTGACACAACCTTTGTAGAACTATGCAGTTGGAATATGATACTTATGTACTATAAATGCACATTCGAAGCTTAAAATACACCCCATACAGTTGTGGGATTCATACTATAAATCCACATTCTAAATTGGTAAACAATGTAGTTGTCTACTAAAAAAAAGTAAACAATCATGTTTTGTTTCTAACATCACATGAGTATTTATCCCTCAAGTTAATTTGGTACACCCTCATATTCACTGTCCATCATTTGGGGCCTACTTTTGATATGAATGGTTAATTGTGCCCCATCTTTGATGTGGGTCATCTATCATGCATTGCTTACCTTGGATATGAGTCATTCACCATTAGGGGCCGACCCTTGATGTAAATTGTCCATTATGTAGTGACTGCCTTTGATGCTTGTCATCCATCATATGGAATACAACATCAATGTTATTGTCCATCATGTGGGGTTCACCTTCAATATCCACCGCCCATCCTGTGGACCATCCATCATGTGGGCCCCACCTCTGATGTGGTTCGTCCATCATGTAGGGCCTGACTTGGATATGGCCACTCATTGTTAGGGCAAACCTTTGATGTGGATCGTCCATCATGTGGGGCCTACCTTGATGTGTGCCATTCATCCGGTGAAGCCCACCTTTGATGTGGATCGTCCATCATGTGGACCCACCTTCAATGTGAACCGTCCATCATGTGGACCCACCTTCAATGTGAACTGTCCATCATGCGGACCCCGCCTTCAATGTGGGTCTTCCATCACGCAGGCTCACCTTGGATGTGGGCCATTCATCATTAAGGGTCAACCTTCAATGTGGACCGTCTATCATTTAAGGATCACCTCGATGTGGGCCACCATCATTTAGGGCCCCACTTATGTGAGTGCACCTATTTGTTAATAATATGTGTTTGTGTGTCTTAAGTCGGTTGAGCCCTCATTGAAAGACAAAGGCATCCGAAGACTCGAAGATTTGTAGCATAAAGGCTTGAAGGCATGAGTAAATTGCGGTGCCTTGGTGTAAATAGCCATAGACCCTTTTAAGTTCTAAAACAAACTACCTCTAGATAATCCATTCTCCTATAGAAAAATCATTGTTTGATCATCTCGAACTTTAAGCTTAAAGTGAACAAAATAAGCTAGGCTTGTAGGAGGTTCAGTGCTTCTGATGATTAGAAATCAAAACTGCAAAAGTTTGAAAATTATTGGTGGAATCAATAGTCCATCGATTCGAGTCAGTCAAATCGATACTCCAATCGAGAATGGCCAAACACGTCCAACGAGTTAACTTTTTAATTTTGAAATTTCTCGATCAAATTGAAGGTTCGCTCAATCGAAAGTAACTATATATTATAAATCCATTGAAGCTTTTTATCTATAAAAAGGGCATTTGGATTTTTACAAAAGAGATTATTTTTAGTATTTTAAAGGCTTCATTATTTTTAGTATTTTAAAGGCTTCATGCATTCAACTCCTATCACATGCTTCTTGAGTCTAAAGAAATTCATGACATCTTATTTATGATTCATCACTCTAATAAGCATTCCAACTTCCATTTGAAAATGTATATGTTCTCTTGCATTCTCTAGATACTAGACACTAACTCCATAGGTAAATCTCCATGTCTATTATTTCCCAAAAATTCCATCTAAGTGAATCCCTAATTGGAACTAACTATCCCTTAGTTGTAAGAGATTCCACCACCATTTCATTATCTTGACATCCTCATATATACATCATTGCAAGGTACGTAGTTGATCGTTGGAGATGAAGAAGGTCTGCATCAAGATCAGGGAAGCAAAACAGATGTTGCATCAAGATTGATCAAGATCTCAAGAAAACACTATTAACAGGACTCATTCAAATCTTATAAGAGTTTAATTAAAGTCTATCATGTTTGAAACCCAAAATCAAATAAGTTCTTATAAAAGATTGCCTCCAACAGAAGTATACATATGTATTTGTGTAGGAAAGTCTCTGGCAGGAGTATATATAGGTCCTTGTGTAGGACCGTATAGGTTATTGGTTAGCCTATTAAAAACCTTTATAAGTCTTCGAGGAAGCCATCGACATGGGTGCGTACATGTAGGTTATTGGTGAGCATATAGAAAACTCTCAAAGTCTCCAAGGGAGTCATTGACACGGGTGCGTATCTGTAAAGTTCTTGGTTAGCCTATAGAAAACCTTGTGAGTCTCCGATGGAGCCACCAACATGGGTGCATTCATGTAAGTCCTTGTGGAGGACCGCCACAAATACGAGTATATACATGTATGTCCTTGTGTAGGACTTCTCTCTTTCCTTTCTCTCTATATTAAACATGAATAAGTGGGATTTATTTTATTTAAGAATATAAAGAATTTTAAGGTGATTAATAACTTTTTAAATGACATTTTAGTAAACTAACTTTTATCACATAAATTATTAATATGCTATTGTTAGTCAAATAATAAGCTTATCAATACATTTCTAAACAAAACTTGTAAAATGCAGGAAAAGTAGTTACTTGTTAGAAGTGTGACTTACCAACGGTAGGTTGAATAACTTAGTTTAATTTGAAGGAATGTATGTCATGTGGTTGGATATCAAGCATCGCACCCTGATCGAGAATCATATAATTTCCTTTGGGTTATGGCCCATTTTATGGTGGATAGAACATGGAGCTACCACTTCCAATTACTGAACTCTACAAGAGCAGATGACATACATGCATCAAATTACCACACTTTACTAGAGTAAAGTGCACGTTTATAGTTCCACAAGTGAAATGAATTGAATTCCTCTGCAAATATTGTTAATTTGTCTCTCGTTTTCTCACAAGAAAACCCTCTTTGTTTGCACATACTCAAAATAAACATGGTCATGAATCACATGACCTAAATTGTTTATTGTTGATTCTAAAAAATAGAGAAATAATAGAAAAATCAAAATAACAAACCAGAAATAATAACAGAAGAACATGGAGAGCTTAGGTAGGTTATTATCTTTATCATAAAGACATATTTGCCCTCACAGGAAGACGATCCTTAATGCACTGGATCCTAGCAAGTCTGCCCTCGGGATACAACAACTATTCTCTAAGATGAATGACTAAGATCTAGTGCACTCTCGATCATAACTATACGAACTTAAGAATACTCGAACTGATTTGCCCAAAAAGAACACAAAAGAAAAATATAGAGAAAAGAGAATATTCAAATGATTTTGCAAAGGAAAGTATATGTGGCTCATATGAGAAAAACCAAAAGTGCCCATCAAAGACACCACATCACATTGTACTGCACCGCGCTGCTCCGCTCCTCACCTCACCATGCCACTTTCATGGCCGTGGCATGCGAGCACGTGTGAGGTTGCTCCCATGGCATACCCTTGTTTTCCAATATAAACAATTACTGAGAGGTTTTAATATAAAAGTTTATTTTCTTAACAACTTTTTAATGTGAGACAAAACCAAACCTAATTAAAGTAACTTGGTTAACAAAAGAAAAATTAAATTTTCTAGGATTTTCAAATCTCATTTTTAAAATTTTTTTAGTCTAACAATCCCTCGTAATTTGAAAATTCAAGAAAATGAATATATAATCAGTTCGTAAATCAACGAAACGAAGTGCATCACCAAAGATATCTAAAAGATTTGAACCTTGCATAGTGTAAATATGCCTAGTTTGTTATAAGGAAATAACATAAAGTTTTGAACTAACCCTCCACAATAACAATCCAAACACATCACTATCATAATATTTGAAAGCAATTTGAGAATTCCGTAAGCTATTATGTTACAGCCACATGCTTTATCACAATTTCATGAGTAATTTAGAGAATGTCCTAATTTTCATATGAAGCAGCTGTCGTACTTTAGCCGGACTTATAAGGTTTGCAAAGGGTCTGATCTGAGTTGACACTTGTAGAAAAAGGCATCAGATCCATCTTGTCCATTAGATCGTCCATCACATTTTCATAAGTGGGCCACACGGTAAGGAACTAAGTATGACCATGCATAAAACATTAAACTCTTGTGGTATGGCCCACATGAGTCTTGGAGTGCCCTGATTTCCTGGGAATCCATTCATCCTGATATTGAAGCTTCAAGTGAGTGGATTCGAAAGCATGTAATTACCATGGTGGACCCCACATTTCAATTGTTTCCTTTGGTGTACCCACCTGAGTGTGGAATTAGCCTAAATTTTGTGCTCTGATCCAGACAAAGTGTGATGCACCTGATGGACAGGTTGGATCTCATCTACGTGAAGTCGTTCTGTCCAATTCAGCCACAGAAATGCTAGTATATGCAGGAAGGTCAGCAAGCGTTTCCGAGTTCAAAATGCCTTGGCTTGCACCAGTGGTTCACTTGTCATGCGTGCTGTCTATTGTATGTGAAAATTGAAGGTTTTGGAAAAAAAAAATTTATTGCCAGAACTGTTGCTAATTGGAATTCGATAGATACCAATTTGATACCGCTAATTTTTTTTTTATTTTTTTAATTTTTTTTAAATTTTTTAATTTGTATCATCTGTTTAACATAAGCAGAAAAATTTTAATTTGTATGATCCGTTTACCACAAGCAGAAAAATCTTATTTTCCTTCCGCCTTGTCTATATTCATTAACGTTGTCAGCACTGTTGCATTGGTGATGTGGCCCAATTAGGTTTCAACAAGCAGAAATTTCTGCTTGTGACAAGCAAAAGATCTTAAATTCATAATTCTTTCTTTTTATACTTTTAACCATCTATTCGTGGACCCATATCAAATCCATTACATCCTTCAATTTAGAACATCTATGGAACATTTTGCACATCCATAGGTGGGTCTTAGCAAACTATGGTTTGGATCACCGAGCCATAGGTCAGAACCATGTGCTTAATCAGGACCTCTTGGTTCCTTACTATTGTTTTTAGCACATTCCCCAACGATCCAGACCGTTGATATGATTGGCCACATGGATGGGCCATGCTCCGAAATCCAATATATGATGGTCCTGCCAAATAATGTTTTGCCCTCATTATGTTAGAGTGTGGAATGTTCCAATATTATTGTTAACTAGAAGCAATGGTTTGAAGTATTGAGATTAGCTAAGGTTATATTTGGGCAATTGTTTGAGACCTGATTAGGATCTATGAATGATAGGCCCACGTACATTATCCGGGTCATGTATCCCATAATTCCTCAAGCATCAACACCCCACTTATGTCACATGTCAACGTTGTACATGTGTGAGATCCAAACGGTGTTGCGCAGCACGCCAACAACGCAGTGAGCCTAGATCCAATCTCAGGCCTCACCCACAAACGATAAACAGGAAGAAATATAAATTAGAAACAGATCAAAGCAATTCAAAACAAACCACAAGACAAGATATACATGGAAAAACCCCAATCTAGGATAAAAAAAACCACGGATGCAAACTTCCACTATGAAGAACAAAGATTACAAGGCAATATACTAACCTCTCCCTTAGAAGTACAGAGAAAATCCCTTGCCCACACCTTAGAAATATTTCCCAATATTCACCTTAACCCTAGAATAGCCCTAGGGACCCCAATTTATAGTTTTGGCAACTTCCCTTTTCGCATCCCAGTTACGAAAGTACTTGCGACACGAAAATCCGCAAAACTCCTTTCCGCATCCCAGTTGCGAAAGGACTTGCGACACAAAATTTGCGAAACTCCTTTCAACATCCCAGTTGCGAAAGGATTTGCGACACGAAATCCGCGCATGTGGCTCCACTTCTCAACAAACGGTTCATCAAAAATAGTTCAAATTGTGTGTGGGATCTGCAATTGTATGTATATTCATCCAATCCACTCATCCAACGCCCACACCAGATGAATGGATACCATTAAAGGTAGGATAATAAAAAACTCGCATGGGCCACACCATGTGAATTTAGAATTTTAGGCATGACTTCATAATATTACCGATGGCGTTGGCCATCTATAATTGTAGTAGAGTGATTTTTTAGGATCCAGTTAATGGTGAAAATGTGGCGGCTCACCTGATGGTCTGAACATATGTGATCCATCATGTTCTTCACCACTCGTGCTCGGTTGTGTACACAACCTTGGGAGAACTATATATGCAGTTGGAATATGATACTCCATACAATTGCAAGATTTGTAACTATATATTAAATGTACGTTCCAAGTTGAAAACACACATAAAATGATCATTTGGGTTACTTTAGAAAAGTTATTTATACCTTACATAGCTTATCTTGGTTTCTACTTATTAACTAAATAAGCTTAGTGAGTACATAAAACAGTTGTCTACTAAAAAGTAGAAAATCATATTTTGTTTCCAACATCACACGTGTATTTATCCCTTTGGTTTATTTGGTCTACCTTCACATTCATTGTCCATCATGTGAGGCCTATCTTTGATATGTACGGTTAATTATGTCCCATCTTTGATGTGGGCTGTCCATCACCTTGGATGTGAGCCATTCACCATTAGAGGCTGATCGTTAATGTGCACCATCTATTATGTAGGGCTTACCTTTGATGCTGATCATCCATCATGTGGAATCCACCGCCAATGTTATTGTCCATCATGTGGGGTTCACCTTTGATATCCACCGCCCATCGTGTGGGCCATCCATCATGTGGGCTCTACCTCTGACGTGAGTCATCTATCATGCAAGGCTCGGCTTGGATATGGGCCACTCAATGTTAGGGTGGACCTTTGATGGACCTTCCATTTGTGGGCCGGGTCTACCTTGATGTGGGTCATTCCTCAAGTGAAGCCCGCCTTTGATGTGGACAATTCATCATGTGGGCCCACCTTCAATGTGAATTGTCTATCATGTGAGACCCACCTTCAATGTGGGTCTTTCATCACGGGAGCTCACCTTTAATGTAGGCCATTTATCATTAAGGGTCAACCCTCAACGTGAATTGTTCATCATTTAGGGTCTACCTTGATGTGGGCCACCATCATTTAGGGCCTCACTTATGTAAGTACACATATTTATCAATAACATGTGTACGTGTGTTTTGAGTTGGTTGAGCCCCCGTTGAAAGATAAAAACATTCAAATATTACTCAATGACTTGAAACATCGAGGCTTGATGACATAGATAAATTGGGGTGCCTTAGTAAAATTATTTCTAAGTTTTAAAACAAACTACCTCTAAATGTTCCATTTTCTTATAAAAATAAAAAATAAAATCCATATTTAATCGTCTTAAACCCTTAGTATTAAAAACACTAAGGCCTTGTTTGGGTAACAGGATTAGAAGGGATTAGGTGGGATTGGATTCATCTGGTTCCGTGCCAATTCCACTCCATGTTTGGCAAAGCTTGGAATTAGATCGGATGGAATTACATTGGTCCCGTGCCAATTTCACTCAATGCTAGCAAGTTGTGTAGGTCCCACCCTGATGTGTGGGCTATATCCACACCGTCCACCCATTTTTTGAGATTATTTTAGAGCATGGGCCAAAAATCAGGTAATTCTAAAGCTCAAGTGGACCCACCACTGAAAGCAATGGGGATTGAATACTTACCGTTGAAAACTTCTTTGGGGCCACATAAGTTTTGGATCTACCTCATTTTTCGGCCCATACCATAAAATGAGGTTACAAAACAAATGAACAATTTAGATATAATACATATGTGTTATTCTGGTAATTTCAAATGATGGTGGGTATATCCATTCAATGTACCACCGTATTACCAACAGAGCAGAGCATTAATCTAATCCCATGGAATCAGGGGACAATCCCTACCATGGGTAATAATGATATTTTTTTTAATACAATCCCACCTAATCCCTTCTAATCCAGTTGCCCAAACAGGGCCTAAACTCTTGTGGTGTAGCCCATATGCGTGAGCACCGTGATTTCCTGGGAATCCATTCATCTTAATTTTGAAGCTTCAAATGAGTGGATTCTAAAGCATGTACTTACCATCGTAGGCCCTACATCTCAATTATTTCCATTGGTGTACTCACCTGAGTGTGGAATCAGTCTGAATTTTGTGCTCTGATCCAAACAAAGAGTGATGCACCTGATGGACGGAGTGGATCACATCTACGTGAAGTCGTTATGTCCAATTCAGCCGTAGTAACACTAGTATATGTAGTAAGGTCAGGGAAGCGTCTCTGGGTTTGAAAACAAAATTGGATTTGGAAAACATTGGGTGACCACGCAGAGTCATGTGCATGCGTGATTTCAAAACTCTTGGGCCACACCAAGTGAATTGAAAATTTTAGGCATTGCTTCACACTGTAACCAATGATGTGGCCCACCTAAATATTGCATTATACAAATTTTTAGGATCCACGGTGAAAATAGGGCGGGTTACGTGATGGACCGGGTGGATCTGATGCATAAGATCTCCATCACATGGTAATCAGTTAGTCATAAGCACAGCCTTTGGAAGACTATTATTCGATGGTCAGGTTAGTTAGTGCACTGCAGCTGCAATGTGGAGTATCAAGCATCGGAAAATATAAAACAAGCCGTCTCACCGTGTCTATCGGGAGCGAATTAACTTATACGAGGGTGTTACCCTTACCGTGTGGAGCCCACTTTGATATATTTTTATGTATATCCACGCCTTCCATCTGTTTTTCTATCGTATTTTAAGAAGCGATCCCATGACCTTAATAATATCCAAATCTAATTGGACCACACCACTAGAAACAAGTGAAAAATGACCATAAATTTTTTGTGGGCCATAATAGTTTTGGATCAAGCTAATATTTGGTTTTTACCTTCATCCAGGATTTATTGGCATTATCAAAAGGTTGGATGGAAAATAAAAATTACACAAACCTTAATATGGGCCCTTTGTAATTTTCAATGGTGTTTCACTAAAACACCACTCTTTCCACTGGTGTGGCCAACGTGAGATATATATCTACTTAATTTCTGGTTCAACGTCCTAAAATGGGCTGTAGAAACGGATGGACAGCTTGATATACAAAAAATCATGAAGGTGGACCCCACGGCAAGGGTAACACCTAATCCACTCCCGTTTCTATTGATGTCTTATTAAAAGTGAAGCTTTCCAACAACAACAAGTTAACGTGGATCTACTGCATGCATGCATGCATGCATGCATCCAAGTATCACACTCTACGAGAGTAGTCAAGTGACCGTTTGAATTCCAGAGGTGGTGCATTGAAGAGAACTCCTCCATAAATATCGCACACCAGCCTTTCATATTTTCTCACAAGACGACCCTGTTAGCCCACACCCAAGATGCAGATAGCCATGAATCACTCAATCTACATCGTCCGTTTCTCTGGCCAGAACATAGTGACCACAGTCACTGACATGTCCTATCCAGTGGATGAATGGATCAATCACGTTCGTTCGATGCAGGGTCGTCTGATCGTCGGCTTGGATTGCGAATGGAAGCCTCACCCATCTCCTGGAATGTCTCACAAAACGGCCATCTTACAGCTATGCATCCACAACACATGCCTCATTATCCAACTCTTCTATATGTCCCACATTCCTCAATCTCTCAAGAGCTTTTTGAGCGACCCAAGTATTACTTTCGTTGGAGTAGGAATTGGGAGAGATGTATCCAAGCTTAGGAACGACTATGGGCTTATTGTAATCAATGCTGTAGACGTTGAACCGATTGCTCTGGCCTGCACAAGCTATTCTTCGGACGATGATGGACGTCTTGGATTGAAAGGTATTGCCCGGGACGTTGTTGGTCTTAGCATTGAGAAACCACGCCATCTTACAATGAGTAATTGGGAAACCAGGGTCCTTAGTCCTGAACAGATTGAATATGCTTGCATCGATGCTTATGCTTCTCATAAGATCGGCTACAAGTTACTTGTGGAATACTCTGAAATAATTGATTGGGTTGACGTAGTGCCGCGCGCTTTCATAAATTAATTTTTTTTCTGCGTTTACAAACATGCCCTTTAGTTTGGTTTTTTCTACCTTTATTTCCTTTTTGATTGACAAGTACTTGTTATCTTTTATCTTTGTACTAGGTTTCAGTCTATTTTGATTTCTAGTTTTAATATATGAATATGGTTGTTTGGTCTATGTTTGGTTCTATTTTTCTTTCTAGAAATGATATTTTTTTTCGATACATGTTGGTTTGGTGTACGTGCACCTGATCCTAACTGTTTTAACCGTGTTCATGGGTGCCATTGATTGGAGAAGATTTCCTGTTTGAAAGACTGGTCTAATAGGTCTCATGCATGCCAGTCCCAATCACGATCCATAAGTGGAGCTTATAGCTCTAAGATCAGTCCAAATCTGAGTTGGGCTTGGTGTGCTTACTGCTAAATTTCCATTTTTAATCATGGAATGTTCTTGGGCTGGTTTGTTCTGGCATGTAATTTATCAGAGTCGAGGACAGGGAAGATGTTTTACTTTGTGTGCTGGACTTCGACTGACCATGGCTTAACCCCAATTGCGTTTTTCAGTTAGCATGCACTGTGATTTAGACCCGTATGTAAATAATACTGCTTTGGTAGACAGCATTTTCATGTTTCCAGATTGCCTATAATATGTTTTATATGAGGAAATGGACATGAAAAGATGAATGTGTTCCAACAGGGTACACGTTTGAAATTCCGTCTTCTTTAAGTAACCCATGGCAAACGTTTTTTTTTTTTTTTTTTGAATACGGTAACTCACCTTAAAAAATAAAATAGGCTGAAATTTTAGTATAGGAGAGAAATAAAGAAATTTTAAAACAATTGAAAATATCAGCCGCGTTATGGGTGGAGAATTCCTGATTAGTCACACACAGAAATATAAATGGTCAATTAAGAGAAATTTGCGAATGGTTCAACATTAATTTACACGAGTGGCCCACCTAATGATCAGATTGGTGTAACTTTTAGAGTTTCCTCCCAGTTGAGATCTTGCTACGATGAGATCTGATTTCGTTCAAAGCTTGTGATCCTGCCCATGGAAAGCTGTTTTTTTAAGGAACGTGGATTGCTTACTGGATGAAGCTCATTGGATCACACCACACGTATTTGTTTTATCCATGCAGTCCATCCATTTTACCAGATCATTTTATGGCATGAGACTATCAAGGAACCAGATCCAAAACTCATGTAACTCATCTGGGCCACACCTCAGGAACCAGTAATGATTGAACGTCCACCATTTAAAACTATTGGGGGCCACGAAAGTTTTGAATTAAGCTGTTATTTGTGTTTTCCCTTCATCTTGGTCTCTGTGGCCTAATCAACAGGTTGGATGGAAAATAAACATTACAGTATAGCTCCCAGGAAGTTTTTTTTTTTATTGGTGGGCGGTTGCTACAAGAAAACTAACCTTTACCGGCGGTCAAAACCCATAACTCACTAGAATTGTAGTTACCGGCGGTCAAAACTCCCTTCATCATATCTGAACCATTCTTATTGGTATGAATCTTTTTTAAGTTGTAGTTACTTTTTTTTTTTTTTTCAAAAATATCCCGAATTCAATAATATCTTACATTTATGTGCTTGGACTTGGAATGGAGACTTGGATTTTTTCTGAGGTGGATGACACTGATACTGTCATAATAAATAACATAACTATATTGCATAAAGATAAGTTGTTGAAATAATATCTTCATCCACAATATTTCTTTGCAAGCTTCTGTTACTGCAATATACTCAACTTCTCAAGTAAATAAGGCCACACGTTTTTGTAACTTGGACTGTCATAACACTGCTGCTCCTGCAAAAGTAAGCATGTACTCTGATGTAGACTTCCTTTAGTCAACGTCGCCTACCCTATTTGTATGTGTAACCTTCTAATGCAGGCTTACCACCTTTAAAACATAAACACACCTTAAACGAACTCCTGAGATATCTGAAAATCTATTTAACTGCTTCCCACTACTCTGTCAGGATTTGTAAGAAATCTATTAATAACATCAACTGCATGTATGAGATCGAGCCTTGTGCACACCATAGTATACATCAAATTCCTACTGTCAATGCATAAGTAACTTATTTATTATTTTTTCTTTCTTTCTCACTTGAAGGACTTTGCTCACTATTTAACTTGAAGTGACCTATAAGTGGAGAACTAATAAGTTTTGCCTTGTCTATATGAAACATTTTAAATATTTTCTCAATATAACTTTCTTGTGATAACCAAAACTTGCTAACTTTCCTATCACAAGAGATATTCATGCTCAAAATTTGTTGTGTGAGTCCTAAGTCCTTTATGGCAAAGAACTTGCTTAAATCAATTTTCAACGTATCAATTTTGCCAATATCTTGACCAACAATCAACATGTCATCAATATAGAGCAAAAGAATAATAAAATCACCATTATAATTTTTTTTAGGAAATATACGATAGTCTGAGTGATTCTTTTATACCATGATCCACATAAATGAATCAAACTCTAGGGCATATTTTAACCTATATAGGCTCTTCTTCAACTTGCAAACCATGTGCTCCTTACCTTTGACTTCAAAACCTTCCAGCTGCTTCATATATATATCTCTTCCTTCAAATCATCATGAAGGAAAGCTATCTTAACATCTAGTTGCTCAACCTCTAAATTCATGATTTCAGCCAAACCCAATAATTTCATATTAGGGATATCAATTTTTTTTTTCCATCAATTCAAGAGCCATTACACCTTGTAGATTCAAGGTTCATACAATGTAGAGGAGACTGTTCTTCCACTATTTGTTTTATTGCCCCTTTGATGTATCAGTAGGTTAAAGAACCATACACTATGTTGCACCCCATATACTCTATCAATTTTCTTCACAAAATTTATTTTACATTGGAGAAATAAATATTACCTTACTACGGGATTGGTATACGTATATGTAAAAAGTGAAAACATCTAATGATCCCCGTTGAAATTTCATAACCATTCATTAGCCATCACTAAGACAGTCGGATCATTGATAAATATGATTTTCAAGGCTTGCCCCTATTATATTTTAAATTGTTTAAAAATAAATTGATGTTTCAAAAAATCCGTTGGGATGGGCCGTGGTTGTAAGTGCGTGTGTATCCTACAGATGTGTCTTTTCACACAAGTTCGAAGAGTTTCACTCTTTCATATTTTGTTTTGAAAAGTTGTGTCTTCTTAAGCCAAAGGGTCGCACCAATTCAGTTTAAACACAATAGTTACAACCTTTTTTGAAAGGGTATCTTCACAAAGTCTATAAATAGACTCTTATCTATTTTTTGAAAGCAAGAAAAGTCTAGTTTTACATTCAAAGTATGGTTTAAGTATTTTCTAGTTTGGGTTAAGACTGCAAGTGGTTCAATACCAAATACAATGAGTACACTGCTGGGACCAAATAATAGGCATTGTATCCTGGAGGTCGATTGCCCGTTGAATCATGTTGCACTTGACATGTGGTCCAAGGAGGCAAATTTGCTTTCAAGCCGATTGAATCACATCACGCCTCAACTTCTACAAACCAATACGTTTTCTCTTTTTCTCATTTTAATTTTATTTTGTCTAAATAGTTTTCCAAACTCCATTTTCCAACAAACTTGAAATCGAATTTTTAGTTTGAAAAACTATTTGGACTAATGGATTCGGGTGGTTACCATCATTGATAGCCATAACAAAGATTATCTACTACAAATTTTGTTATATAACATCTTGACTAAAGGCATTTTCAGTCACATTAGAGTTCCATGTAAGAGGGGCCATCCTTGAGCAATTCAAACCATTCATATGGTAGATGATACAATAGATGATAAATAAGCTAAGAATTGCATCCATTTGTGTTACATGTGGACCATTTACTATCAATTTTTAGGCAAATGATTAGAAGGCAGTGATTGCATGTTTGGTCACTATGATGCCACCTATCTAACGGTGATGATGCAACGACATAAAGTTGAACATCCAAGTTTTGTGATCCATGGACCATATCGATGTACAATGTTCTTAGTTCTAAAAAATGGAGCTTATGGTTAAGTAATCTGTACCATTGATCTCTTGAGTGTAACCATTGATGAAACATGCTCCAATACTTCACAAAACAACCTTTCTCATTCCACTCTCTCCTCCATCACTTAGTAATCTGTATAAAGGCTCGTGGATGTGGGGTAGTGAAGGAACCGGTGTAGGTGGGGAAAGCGGAATATAAACAATTGTTTTGTGAGGATAGGAAATGTTTGTTGATCGTATTTGATGTCGATAAGGAGTAAGATTCATGAGGAATGAGATTGCCGAAAGGGTATTTTGAAATATATGATGCTACTACCAAGTAGTGTTTTGGTGGTTTTGATGAATATTTTGGTAATTTCCTATGGATGTTTTGGAATCATTGGACTACCAAAATATTTTCCATTTGTTATTGGAATCATTGAAGGAACCCAATATCTGTGATTCGTTGGTCATTGTTGTGCATTCATAGTCTTCAAATTAGGTAATCTGTATGGATAATCGAAACAATTCAAGATGTGGATATCATAATGAGTGGATCATTGGAAAAGTCTGATATTTTCACAAATATTGATGCTAGCAATTTGATCAATGGACGGGTATCATTGAAGAATGATGAGAATCATCATTGAAGGACCATCAATGATCTATTCTTTGTGGGGTCGACCTCCTGAAATGGGTCCACTGAATCTGGTAAGCCCTACTAAATGTATGCTTTGATGGTGGTTAAGAAAACATGTCATTTTGCAATCTGTTGAATATTTAGGTTTTGCCTTTTGATAGACCTAGAGGTTTGGAAAAATGGGTTAAGAAAGCACAATGATGCATGAGTGCGTACCAAGGAGTCACCCAACACATGTTCTAGTAACAAATATTAATTTGCTGGCCTTTTTTGTATTCATGGTACCTAAAAAACCATTTCGGCTTTCTTTATATTCATATATGGTACAAAAAATCAGTTCTTTAAATTATAAGGTGGGCTAGACATAGACGTGGCTTTTTACGATAATGCGTGCACATTGGTAAAGTCGATTAAACCTTAGTCTCACTTGTCACTATTACATTTTAGGCAAATCACATTATTCCTCTTGTATGCTTAATTGTGGGTGAGATAAAGTGCCTTCACCTAATATTTTAGTGGAAGACTTCGTAACTTCTTAATATTGCGAATATGAGGCATATTGATGATGACCTTGATCGTCAGCTAAATCTATCTGCTGTTAATACACCATATACTGAGGAGCAAAAGAAAGAATCCGTTTAAACAACTAATTAGGGCCCGTTTGGCCAGGCGAATTAAATGGTATTAAATGGTTTTATGAAGGATTGCACATGTTTTAAGGGAATGATTGCAGCGTCAGTGGATTGTCGGCAAAGCCATGGGATTGCTATATCCGGGACAAGTTTACTGAGTCTGTTTGGCATGCCCGACCAATCTCAGGATTTTACCTTCAAATCCCTTCCAATCTGTCCAACCAAACACATCCTAGGCAAAATTGAACCGGATTAGGAGGGATTGGATGGATTTTAAGGTAATGATGGTGATGTCAGTGGATTGGTTAAGATCCATGGGATCGTTATAACCCTGGAGAGGTTCACCAAGTCTGTTTGGCACGTCCGGCCAATCCTGGGGTTTTATCTTCCAATCACTTACAATCCCTTCCTATCGCGTCCAATCCGCCCAGCCAAACGGGCCCTTAGTGAGGTAATAACTTACCAAGGCGATGATCAATAGCTAGTCCGAAAGGATGATCAACCACATTGGGACAAAGACATGGCCTAACTCCTATGGAAGGTAACAATGGTAAATTTTCTGTAATAGGTGAAAGCTTGATAGAGCAATGATGGGTGGAAGTAAAAGGCCCACGGGTCATAATATTTTATATCATTTGACCAAATGATTATCTAAAATATTTGTTAATGATACATCGAAGGAAATGAAGTTGAATCTAATATATTAGCTATCAGTGTTGGCAACCCAACTTATACAAGTATAGATCTTATTAGATATGCTTAATAGGTAAACAATAAGACATAAGATAGACAATTGCATTGATATAAATGAGCTCCTTCTATGGTATAGTAATGCGGGTAACAATGAAGAATGATTAGTTTTTGAACTCTTAATGAATCCATAGCCATATGTTTGATGGTGTACACAATTGTTGTGTATACTTGATGAATTCACATATATGTGCGTGGAGGTGGAGGCCGCTTCATATGAGTATTTAGGCGAATTCTCTAAAACACTCATCAAATCCAGGTATGATGCATAGTCACAACGCACCGAACCGCAAAATCATATGTAGCGAAAAAGCTGTGTGAGTGGCATGTACTTGCGATTTACACCAAAAGGAGTCAGGTTCAAGATTATGATGTCACCTAATTCCTGTAAACTTGTCTTGTTTACTATAATGTCAGTTCAAGTCTAAGTTAACACTGGTACCGTTGCACAACTCTTCCATTTTAATCCGAAATCTTATAAAATTTGAAACATGTAAAAGATAGTTGTATTTTAAATTGTTTTAAAACAAAATAATGTTTCAAAATTTCCATCGGAATGGGCCGTGGCCGTAAGTGCACGCATGCCCTACAGACATATCTTTTCACACAAGTTTGAAGGGTTGCGTCCTTTCATATTTTGTTTTGAAAAGTCATGTTTTCTTAAGCCTGCAGGTTGCACCAATTCAGTTTATACCTAATAGTC
Source organism: Magnolia changhungtana (assembly GCA_030180095.1). Taxonomy (NCBI): domain Eukaryota; kingdom Viridiplantae; phylum Streptophyta; class Magnoliopsida; order Magnoliales; family Magnoliaceae; genus Magnolia; species Magnolia changhungtana. Next base: position 1,590,135 of record JASAUF010000540.1, on the reverse strand, counting down.
CCAACCTTGTTAGGTAAGAAAGTCGAGTTTTACGTTCAAAGTATAGTTCAAGTATTTTTTGATTTGGGTTAAGATTCTAAGTGGTTCGAATAGTCCTAGTATCAGAGGTGGATTGTCCATTAAATCCTATTGCACTTGGGATGTGGTCCAAGAAGGGAAAATTTGATTTAAAGCAGAGTAACTCACATCAAGTCTCGACTTCTACAAACTAATAAATTTTCTCTTTTTCTAGTTTTAATTTTATTTTATATAGATAAAATTTCCAAGCTTCATTTTCCAACATCCCCGTCAAAAGTGGAGCTCCATGTTTCGATATTTTGGATTGACCTTCATCGATTCCGTCCTGGTAACGGTTCAGTCACCATCATCATTGATGTACACGCATAATAACAGCCTGAGAAACGATTACCGGTAAAGGTCCGATCCACCTTTGGATATAGGTCTTTTCGATCATCCAAACAGTTTGTATGGTGGGCGATCACTTTAGATGAGGGAGTTTGCAGAAGTTGCTAAAACTCATCCACTCTTCGGATAGTTACCAAAACTTTCACGTATGATCTGTTTTCACACTGCCTGAGTAACTAAGTAATTCTCAATCTCAACCAGCCGGCGGATTAGGTGAGGCCTAGACTGTGGGGCCCACCTTGATGTATGTGTTATATAACCACGCCGTCCATTTTTTAAAGTTCATTTTAGGGCATGATCCCAAACATGAAGGAGATCCAAACTCAAGTATATCACACCGCAGGAATCTGTGATCATTGAACTCCCACCGTTAAAAAATTCCTAAGGCCCAACATAATGTTTATTTGCCATCGAACCTATTAGTAAGATCACACAGACCTAGATGAAGGGAAAACACAAATATCAGCTTGATCCAAAGCTTTCGTGGCCTTCAAGAGGTTTTTAACGGTGGGAATTCAATCCTTACTGAGTGGTCCAGTAGAGATTTGAATCGGTTTCATTTTTGGGACTATGCCCTAAAATGAGCTGGAAAAACTGATGGATGGCGTGGATATACAATATATACATCAAGGTGGGCCCCACGATCAGGGCCTCGCCCACTAACCTGTCACCCGGCCCTCACCTAATCCGCTCCCTTTCAATCGATGGTTTGTTTTTGGCCCATCCACTGGGATGAAAATCACAGCTGTCTTGCTCTTAGCTTCTACTGCTCGATTTAATAATTGAAATCCAGTGAAGGGAGTTGAATTGTGGGGCCCACCTGTCACCATCATAGCAAACGTGAGCCGTGGAATCGCTGTCCCTATCACAATCCACAGGACCCAAAGATAACATTGGTTGGACGATTTAATCATAGGCAAAGATCAGATAAGAGAACTGTTACCTTTTTATTGAAGAAGCCCACCGACGCAAAGCTGTGGGTCCCACCTTGACGTACGTGAGGCATCCACTCCGTTCATCATTTTCACCAGATGTTAGAACTTAGGCCCAATGAATCAGGCCGATCAAAAATTCAAGTGGGCCACACAACAGGGAAAAGTGTGGACGAGGACGTCTACCGTTGAAACCTTCCTTTTTGGTCCACTGAAGTTTTGGATCTGGCTGATACTTGGGTTTTCCATTCATTGTGGTAGATTCACCTTATCAACGGTTTGGATGGCACACGGTGGGCCCCAGGAGGGTTTCAATGCTGGGGGTTTTATCCCCACTTTTCCTTGTGGTATGGCACACTTTGAATTTTTTCTTTTATCGGCGTGCTTTGATCCGTCCTAACGTGGACCGGTGAAAGTGATGGACGGAGTGGATGTCACACGCACACCGTGATTTTTCAGGAAATTCGCGACCCTTGCTGGGGTAGATCGGATGGCTGAGAATTATGATCAGTTCGACGGTGAGATGGAAACCTTGCACATCTAAGATGGGCCGATGCATGGATGGTTCTGATCAGTTTAGCGTGTTACAATTATTGTACTGTTGATGTCTTCTTGCATTTCCCAATATCTGCCACGTCACCTTCTATGTTGATCTTGCCTCTGCCCCACCAAAACACACGCCCATGCACTGCCACGTGACAGATCGCAGCCCCAGCTAGCGACGCACAGCGACGGAATACAGCTTCCATGTACATCTAACAGCAGGAGTTCCCTGATTTTTCTCTGTTTCGTTGGTCCCACACGTACTACACTCACGTCCATTGGAAGGAAAAAACATTGATACTCTGTGGGCGTACGAAGATCCATACGCATGCATAAACTACCACAGACGTGGAACTCACATACCTCGATCCAGACTGTCCAAATCGTTGGAGCCACTACATATCGATCGTAACTTGAAGATGATCCTAACCGTCTGATCAGTGGCCATTAGATAGACAGTTAAAACAGAAAAAAAATGAAAAAAGTTAGAATGGTCTTATCGATCGGATTTTAGTGTTATGATGCATGCACTGGGGTCTGCATGGTTTTTATGCCACCGATACAGCGTCTGTTGCATGGCATGGATCATCATGCTTTTCCAGCGCATCAAAATAAAAAATAAAAAAATCCTCAACCTTAATTAGCCTGGGCCACCATCCACCGACACGCCTTCTATCGTTGAAGAGCTGCATCCCAACGTTTTGCTGATGTAGGGTACGTCAGGACTATAGCGGTTGGATCTGTGGCCATATTCAGTGATCTAAACGCTTGATCTGACAAAATACGACTAATAAGGTGGCTGCCTCAAAAATCTTCAAGATTGGAAATTCCTGGCCCTTCGAATCAATGGCCCATAAGAATAGACGGTCAATATTCACTGCAACAAGGTTTGATAATCAAAATGCTAAAATATTCCAACAAAGACGTTTTAAAATTAGTTATCCTCCATCGACAATGAGGCCCATCTTTTGAACGGTTCGGATTACTGAACATGACCGAATTCCAACGGCAATAGTCCCGACGTATCTTATTGCAGCCGCCGGCACGTACTCTACCACCACCGACACATGGATATTTGCTGTTTAGATACGTGGCATCCGTCAAGGACCTTTTACGTGTGGTGGAAACATCGAACTGACACGTCTTGGGGACTTCTCAGCCGTGCGTAAGTGGGTCCCACCTTTCCAATGACCTGGTACAATTATCAGGATGGTCCACTCCGCAGTCTCAACATACTTTAAGTTGAACGTGGAGATTGGCACTTTTCTATAAACAACTTTAAGATATAAAGTTAAAAAAAAAAAACCTTAGATACTGCGACGGAAGAAGATGGTTGATGCGCACTCACTTAGATACGTGGCATTTAAATCATTTAAATTGAACGGTCCAAATTATCCTTCGTTGTTTAGGTGTGTTATGTGCGAAAAATTGAGATTATTCTATTATCTGAATATTTGATTGGTAGAGATTCACTGGACGGTTTTAAAAAAATATATCCTAAGGTGCTGTTTCAACGTAAAATTGCCCACTAATCAGAGGTTAGGAGTGACCTAACTATCTGATTTTCGGACTGTGAGTCAGGAACAGTGGGCTAAAATTTTTAATTGGTAAGTTTGGATTTATGTACTGTATGTGTACAATTTCTGAGTGTCGGCTTATCAAGCGTCACACGCTGCCAGAGTATCAAATTTGTTCCCTCTCGTGAGTGGCCACCTTTAATGCAGCTCCAGAGTATCAAATTAGTGACTCTCAATAGCGTATTGACTAAACTCTGTTGGGCCCACTGTGATGTATGTATCTTATCCATACCGTCCATCCGTTTCACGAGATTAGTTTTATGGTATGATTCCAAAATTGAAAAAATATAAAGCTCAAGTGGACCACAACACATGAAACAATAGGGATGATGAGGTCCACCACCGTTGAAACTCTCCAAAGGCCGACGGTGATGTTTATTTGTCATCCAACCTATTCATGAAAGTCACACAGCCATTATAGGAATGAAAACACAAATATGAGCTTGATCCAAAACTTCTGTGGCCCCTAAGAAGTTTTCAACGGTAGCCGTTCAATTCCCACTTTTACTGGTGTGCTCCACTTGAGCTTTGGATATGAATCAATTCTGGGATCGTGCGCTAAAATGAGCTGGAAACACGGATGGACGGCGTGGATAGCACAAATAAATCATGGTGGCCCCACAGAATTTACTCAGCACGCAATCCGCGTCCCTTCCCGGGTGTGGACCGGCTTCTGTGGATCGGTGGAACCACGGAGCTCGGTGGTTCGGGACGGTGGGCTCACCATGATGTGTCTGTTTTATATCCACGCCGTCCATCCGTTTTTCCAGCTCATTGTAGGACCCATAGAAATGAAGTAGATAGTAATCTCAAGTGGACCACACTACATAAAACAGTGTGGTGATTGAACGCTCTCCATTGAAAACATTTTTTTAGGGCTACAAAAGTTTTGGATCCATTTGATCTATATATTTTTTCCCCTTCATCTAGGTCTGTATGACCTTATCAACGGTCTGGATGGAAAATAATCATTAGGGTGGACCCTATAAGTTTTTAATGGTGAGCATTCAACCAAGACTTTTTTCCGTGGGGTGGACCATATTAGATTTTAATTTGCTTCATTTTTTGGATCTTGCTCTAGAATGAGCTGGAAAAACGGATGGACGGAGTGGATTTAAAATAAATACATCAAGACGGGCCCCACAGTCCTAAAACCACCCAAATCCACCAAAGTAGCGTCCGTACATCGCATGTTTAACGTGCTAGAGCTGATTCGCGGCGCCCACTGGTTGTATACGTGAATCAGGTGCTATTCCTGATTTGGACATGCAAATAAACAATACAGATCGACAACTGAGGTGGGCCACTCGGGAAATATGGGAGAGGACGGCAACCATAGTTTTTTCTGGGTTACCATGGTTCGTGTCGTTCATCGGTACCGTTCATCAGGTGTAATTCACTGAGATGAAGTGAAGATACAAAAGGTCTGGCGGACCATACTGCGTGACCTTAGAGGATTTAAGAGCAGTTTTACATTGTTTCGATTGGTGTGGCTCATTGGAGTTTTTGATTGGTCTGATATTTTGTACATACGGTTAGAGTGAGTTTTCCCATATGATGGACAGATTGGATTACATATACCACGCGATGGGCCCAAAGCGCATAGTTGTATACGCAGCAGCGTAAGGAATATGTGGTTTCAGATCGCGGTCCTTGGGCAGAAGCTTCCGGAGTCCCGACAAAGCGTCCCCGGGTCCCACTTAAATCTCTTTGATCTTCGTCCGCCCTACTTGTACCAAACGATAATGTAGACACGTTGGTCTCGGAGAATTGTATATTGATTGATCCGATGATAGTAGCCCTTGAATCCATTGCTACAGATGGACAGTTAAAGAAAGCTGGCTGGAGTGTTTGAACTCCAACAGGCTAATCTAATAGGACCGTGAGATTTCCAGGCCCCATCAACAACAACGTGGACGGTCTAGATTGATTCATATGAATTCAACACTTTCCGCGTATGAGTTGCCACAACTTACTCGTTCGTCGCAATTCAAAGACAATTTCAGACACGGCAGTAAAGTAGAACCGGTAGTACCAAGACGTGCGTAGAGCCATTCCTCCACCGTACACGTGGCATGCGAATTGGTACTGTCCGTGGGATTGATCATGGATGGCCCATTTTCGAAAAACGTTTATTCAATTTCCTGACTGCATCTCGGTCGCAACCATTTCTTTTCTCGTCCCTCGCTGCGGAGCCTACTGATCATACGGCTAGGATCATCCGAACGACGTGTATTTTGAATCAGCAGCCATCCATAGTAAGGTCAATCACTTGGACGGTCAGGATTATCGGTCACCCAGCCATGTGTACTAAGAAGAGATGCTTATCTGATATACAGTATATCATCTTCCACACTAGAATATCTGTTGGCCACATGGCAGTGGGAGCCGGCTGTTTCGTGATCCTGACCGTTGACAGGTGGGCTCCACCCCAGAAAGTACTGCAATGTATGACATTTGTCCTTCGTGTTTATCTTGTTTCCTTTTTCCCTTCTTCCAACACCCGGCAGCAGCGATAGCTGTAAAAGCTCTGGAATTTTTCTCGGACCCGCTCCCTCGATTCTCTCAGAAACCCTTCCATCTCTCTCTCTCTCTCTCTCTCTCTCTCTCTCTCTCACTTTAAATGCTGGAGGAGAGGGCTCTCCTTTGGATTCGCAGATCTCAACGAGCTCACGTTTTCAAAGGCGGACCTGTTCGGTTCTCGCGTTCGCATCGGATCTAGGGTTTCTTCTACTTTCTCGCTTCCCGTTTTATCGATTTAAGGTAAGAGCAAACGCGATCCTTTCGATATCATCTTCTTGCATTATAAGGTTGGGGTTTCATCGAACTGCATTCTGTTGTTTAGGGTTTTTTGAGTCGCATTTGTGTTATGCAACGATTTTTGGGGGTTTCTGGAGCCGCATTTTGATGTTGAGATCGTTTCATAGGATTTTTATTTTTTTATTTTTTTATTTTTTTATTTGTCTGATGTTTTTCATTTGTGCTTTGATGATGTAGATCTTTTGAATATTAATTAATTAATTTTTTGAATTTTCTTTTAATTGAGGGATTTGAAATTTCTGGAGAGGAGATCGTTTTTTGGTTTAGGTCTTTGATTAGGAGGAAAAACAGAGAAATTGAAAAAAGAAAAAAAAAAGAAAAGAAAAGAGATAATGCCTTTTTTGGTAATTGGTAGCATTTGAGAAACTGATATGTGCAATATTTGATTTCCATTGCGGTTCGGGATGTTTATTTCAGAGTTTTGGAGCTTCTCGAGATGATTTTGAAGCTATATTCAGATTGAGTGGAATTGAAAAAATCTGTTTTATTATTATTATTATTATTATTATTATTATTATTATTATTATTATTATTATTATTATTTATTGCTTTGCTAGAAGAAATCTTCAAAAAAAAAAAAAAAAATCCCTGATTTCAGAGTTTTGGACCATCTTGAGATGATTTTGAAGCTGTATTCGGATTGAGGGGAATTGAAAAAAAAAAAAAATCTGAATTTTTCTTTGTGCTTTAGGAGAAGAAATATTCGACTTCTGTGATTTAAAAGGTGGCGAAAGTATAGGAAAAGCACTGATTAGGGTTGTTATGGGAAGCACTGTTCCAATAGAAAGAGATCATTCTATCGATCTCGAGTGTGGTGGGACGACTACTGAAGAAGAAGGAGTGAGAGAGCCGGTTACAGGTGTTGGTCAAGCAAAGAGATTGTTTGGTAGGGTTTGGGGCGGATGCGTGAGCTGTGATGGATCACTCAAAGGTGAAGTCACTGTTAATTCGTACAATAATTTTTCGAATTCTGCCAAGGTTTCCGTTGAAAAGGTGGAATTGCTGATGGAGAAAAATTTGGGAGGGGAAGAAAAGGCTGGTCTTGTGGAGAACAACTTGGGGGCTGAGAAGCCTAAAAAGAAGAGCTGTAAAAAGCCACCCAAACCGCCCCGCCCACCCAAACCACCATTGTTGGATGCTGCTGATCAGAAGCTTGTTAGAGAGATTTCTGAGCTTGCCATGCTGAAACGAGCAAGGATTGAAAGGTTGAAAGCATTGAAGAAGATGAAAGCAGCCAAGGCTGCATCCTCTAGCAGTAATACTTGCGCCACAGTCATCACTATCATCTTCTGCCTCGTTATAATCTTGCAAGGTACAGTGCCATCATAATGTTTTTGGGTTTCCTTCAATAGTTTCCATGTATTTGTTTGATTATTGTTCCATGCTTTGAATTGTTTGTGCCTGTTTGTTTTGTTTTGTGAGGGTTTTTCTTTGCACTTATGTTCTCTGAATATCAGATATTCATGTATTGGCTTCTAGCTCTCCTATAATGGCATTTTCTTGATTGCTGGATTTAGAAACTACTCATGACTAAACCAACTGTCAACCATTGAAGTGAACATTTGTGATTGAGGCTCAATTTGGGACTGAATAAGGTCCTTGTCAATTCACCATGATATGATGGAAGCGTTTTTATTTTTCCCTAATTTTTTTTGGGGCTGGTCTCTGTTTTAGTTTTCTTGTTGTGCTGTTTTGCAGTTTGCTCTCTCTCTCTCTCTCTCTCTCTCTCTCTCTCTCTCTCTCAATAAATTCCTGCATTATTCATAAAACATCAGAGTAAAGGTTTCTTGGGTGATCCCTCTTTCTATCGAGCCCCATATTAGATCCTGGGATGTCAGATGTGGAGGAAAATTGGGTAAGAAGAGGTGGAAGCTCTCGTTACTCGTGGCCTTCTGGTCCATTTGGCTAGAGAGGAATGATTGTTGTTTTAATAATGTCAAGTGCTTGGAAAGAAGAGTCCTTTGTAAGGTGTTCCATTTTCTGTATGAATGGGCACCGATTCAGAGTTAGTGTTTAGCTTTGGGTCTGGGTTTTTGAACTTTTTTGGGTTCGGCTGGGGGGCTTTAAGGCTGGTTAATGCCTTTAGCTTTCTTGTTTGCTGTCTTTTTTTTTTTTTTTTTTTTTTTTTTTTTTTTTTTTTTTTTTTTTTAAAGGCCTTTGTCCTTGCTTTTTTGATAATATTCATCTTTCAAAAAAAAAAAAAAATCGGGTTCCTTGTCAATTCAAACTCACATATTTGTGATTCAGTTCATTGCATGGATTTAAGTGGTGGGGTGCTGAAACCAGTACAAGTCACCATGTATCATCGGTCCAATGCAAGGATCTTCATTGTATCGTAATGTAAAGTTCAAACAAAACTGTTATTCGGGGATTTTTATTGTATCATGATTTTAAATTCAAACAAAACACATAGTATTTGTGCATGATTTTCTAGGTCGAATCATGTTCCCCGTTCCGTGCAGCAAGTATGTGATTTCTACTACCTTTCCCACAAACATAAAAAAAAATAATAATAATAAATACTACTGAATCATGAGATCATTGATTTTCTTCAATGTTAATCTTGGTGGGAAGGTTTTTAGTTTGGGACCTTGGATTGTAATGAATCTATCTACTTTATCATCAAAGTTTCAGGATCCATGGATTATTCTGCAGTTCACATGGCTTGTGTCTGGCAATGATTTTATTTTTATGAAACAAAACACAATACTGGATCACACCTTTCTAAGTTGAATCGTGTTTCATGTTCTGTGCAGTGAGCACATGATTCCAACTGAATCATGAGATCATTGATATTCTTCAATGCTAATTTTGGTTGGATAGTTTTTAGGTTGGAACCTTTGGTTGCATTTGAAGGACACCTTGGAGATAGTAGAACAAATGTGTTCCGGCGTATGCCCATTCACTTCTCTTCACCTTTATTTACTAGTTTCCCATTTCTAATCTAATGATGGTCAGTCTGCTAGAGAATCACATTTCTTAATAGGTTCTTGTTAATCTTCATTGGTTGCCTGCTTGTATCCTTACACTTTAGAAGTGTCCTTCAGCTTCTACCCAATGCACAAGTCAAAATGCACTTTCATTCATTTATTTATTTTAAAATCTCAACAGCAAGCAATAGCTCTGTTAAGAGATCATGAGTCACAGGTCTCAACTTACCATAGAAGAAAATTGCAATTTCTTTTGTGTCGTTTTTTTGTAGAATGTTGATTGTCTTTTATACTAAAGTCAATACTTGCACTTAGAAACGCCCATCAAGGAATCTGCATTGTTTTTTTTCTTTTTCTTTTTTTTTATGTCTATTGGAAAGGGTACGGTAGATCTAGGTCTATAATGCTATCTTAACTCTATGCAATATAGACACCATCTTGCACCATCCATCTATTTATAATTTATCTGTTGATTCGGAGGCTACTTGTCATGTAAGTATTTTTGGTGGTTACGAGGATGAAAGATTCAGTGCCTCTCAAACACATCATTACTCATTCTCACGTTCCATGCTACCTTCCATTAAGCATAATTTGATGGGAGAGACCTAGGTAAATTAAAAGAACCTTATGCATTAACACCTACCATTAGTCGGCTGTATTTGTATTCATTGCCCCCCAGTGAATTATTTGCTTAATTTTCAAATGACACAGCTTAAAGTGGTGAAGGGGTGGTGTTGCTTTAGATGTTTTTTTGGTTTTTTTTTTTTTTTTTGAAAGAATGTGAAAATGATACACTTACAAGGCCAGTAGTAGCTCAACCTTTGAAAGTATTCATGACCTCAACGTTACCTTTTCAGGAGCGTTTTCCAGAAGCAGCGCGAATGCACATTTTCAGGGTTCTCCTGAGTCGGCAGTAGAGATGAGGGGAGGTTTGATTTCGGTTGAGTATTACAAGAATGCCTCCACAGGCAACACTTATAGCACTGGTTCTGGATCTCCCACGTAGGCTGCTTTCCTTATCTTCATTTCGATTAACAGTGCCATAGTCTTGTGTAGTAATAATTGCAGTCCTTCCTCTCCTTGGAATAATACGACAGGGCAGTCTATTTTCTCAAATATTCTCTGTTGGCATTCTTTTTGCATGAACATGTTAGTATTTTTCTAGTAGAAGTCACACTTTAGCACATCGTCCATGAGGAAAGATTTGATTGGTGTTTAAAAGTGAAGATACTATTGCTAAATATCAAATTAGATATATCTTAGAGAGGAGAGATGATCTACTGCTCTAACAGCACTATAGGTACAGTGCTCCTACTTGCACGGGTAAGTCTAATTGATCGATCTTTGCTCCCCATTAGCTCAGACACACATTCCATGGGCAATCCGATCTTTAGCATCTAAATGGACAGTCAAGTCATTTATATAAAAATAGTTGTAATCATTTGATCCTCTATCTGTCAAGGGCCATCATAGATGGATTAAGGATTCACTGTTAGGCAATCCAAACCATTCCATTGATGGCTTCGAAAAATGTTGCCTACAAAAATTCAGGTGAAATTAAGGATGGATTGGATCATCCTATTCGGTGTGACTTCTACATGGTAGCCAATGAAACGTGTTCTTGACTTAAATGAACGGTTTGGATTATCGAGTATCTAACTGCCCTGTTGTAACTAGGAACACTAACTTAGTGCTCTGAGTGCACTCAATTTTTTCTCCTTGTACAGAACTTGCAAAGAGTCTCCTCAGTATCTTGTTTCTTGCATGTGTTTTTGCCTTTCTTGTTGTGTGAAACTTGTTTCAGTTCAGTGATCAGTCTCAATCTTCATCTTCTTATTGCAGCATTGTAGAGCAGGTTTCTGGGTTGAGCGCCCAGGAAGAAGTGAGCAGAGCTTCAGGCTAACAGAAACTTCACGACAACAGAGAATAATACTTCTTCCTTTCCTAGAGAAAATATCAGAGGCGGCCTGTTTGGGTAAATATGCTTGAAGCCTTCTCATCTTCCTGTACACCGGTGTCAGTAACATCTCGTTTCGAAAAAATCGGTTTTGTATATACAAACAGGTCATGCCACTTGATGCTATGAAAATGACAAGGAAGGTGCCCCATGTAAAACAACACACGCATGCTACTTTTGCTGAAAATTAAGGCGCATTTTTGTTATTTTATGGATTCCTCTTTAGCTACTCTAGCTAAAAGGTGCATTTTTGTGACTTTTATGAATTGGCATTTTGACACACTCTAAATCTGTGTGTGTGCGCGCGCGCGTGAGAGAGAGAGAGAGAGAGAGAGAGAGAGAGAGAGAGAGTCAAGGGCCGTTTGGGTGAAAATTGACTGTGAGGAATCTAGCCGTGGGATGCGTCTTGAGGATAAATAAAAGTAAAGTAGAGTTTGCAGTGCTTGGAATCCAATAAGTGAAATTCTGAAATAAATGGCACATGTTTTTGAATAAGAGTGCAAACAATGAGTAGATTATTTACTAATTTATTTATTTATTATTATTTATTTTAGAAATGATCCGATGGACTAAGTGCATGGAAACCTTTCCATGCACCTAGCTGCATTTGGACTTACTCCCTAACTACATCACCTATCAGAACTGTCCATTGGGTCTCGTCCACTCTTCATAGGCTGCCCTGAAAAGAAATCATATGGCTCGGATTACCTGGATGAACCACAAAATACAGTCAAGCGGCATGAAAAATGGACAAGACAGGATTGTCCATAGAAGAGAGGGTTAAGTCCCTGATGTTTTGGACCATCCCACTGCCGCAGCTTTTGCAAGAGTGCTTTGGAAACTAATGGATGATGGTAAGTTTTTTTTTTTTTTTTTTTTTTTTTTTTTGAGTTAGCTTGTTAGTACACACCCATGTCGGTACACAACACACACTCCATGTTAGCAACCCCCGCTGGGGATCGATACCAAGACGTGTTGAAACGAGGTGTCTCCACTCAGTCTGCCAGTTGAGCTATGGATCTGGTGTTAATGGATGATGGCACAGGTACTGTTAGATGATGCAGATGCCCCGAGTATTGAAATGCGACTAGGTGCATGGATGCATGGTTTTCATACAACTTTGTACCAGTCTCTCTCTCTCTCTCTCTCTCTCTCTCTCTCAATTGAATAGACTTGTTTTGTTTTGAGAGTTAGGACTAACAGCGGGAAAGTTCGCAGCCAATAACCGTTGGATCTATATTCATGTTTCCATGATCCAAACCGTTTAAATGATGAGTATCTCCTTTGATGGAGGATTCCAAAGAAAAGAAATCCTCAGACTGGGATAACTCTTTTTTTTTTATCATGCAACTCTTACCCTTTGAAAATGGATCAAGTCCTGCATATATTATCAGATGAATGGTTCGGATCACTGGGCATGATGCCCTATCCAACAGCAGTGGTCCCAACGTAATTCCCATCCGTTGAATCAAGGCCAATGCATCAATTAATTTTGTAAGTTATCATTATCAGTTGCGTAGGGTGAGACCTGGATATGATTTTGTGGGGGATATTTTGATTTTGTTTTGGAATTTTGGGTGCATGATTGAGAAGAAGAGAGAGAAACAAAGTTTTGATAAACATTATGATTCTCAAAATATGGAAGCCCATGTGGGGTTTCCCTCAAAATCTCATGGGTGGATGTGATTTTCATGATGGTTAGAAGACAAAGGGGAATAGGGAGACGTGATTTCAGGGCCCACCACATGCATGAACATGTGTATCTGTGATCGCGCATTGATTGCTCACATGCTACTGCTACCATGCATTTATTGAGGGGATTGCTGCCCCCTTGCATGATTGAGAGGCGGTTGCCCTTGACAAAGGGGCAGATTTTCTCGTCTTTTTGGTACCGGTCTGTTGCGTTTCTTCTTACGACTGTCAGTTTCTCCCTCAGGCCATGGAATCCCATGTGCATGTGCATGTGCATGTGCATGTGTGACACTGACGCGGATCAGGTGGTGTTGCCAACACCACCCCTCCAGCGGTGATGTGTCCATATGTTGGGCGCTGTGGGGCCCAACGTGACCCATCCGTTTTTTCAGCTCATTTTACAGCATGAACAAGAATTTATTTTATTTTATTTTATTTTTATTTTTAAATGAAGCAGATCCCTAGCTGAAGTGGACCTCACCACTGGAAACAGTGGTGATTGAACGCCTACCATTTAAAACTTCGTGGGGGCCACAAACGTTTTGGGTTTTCGGATGACAAATAAACATTAGGGTGGACCCAAGAAAGGTTTCAACTATGGGTATCATTATCCCCACCGTTTCCTGTGGTGTGGTCCACTTGAACTTCAGATTTGGTTCATTTGTTAATTTTTTTTGGGTTCATACCCAAAATGAGCTGGAGAAATGTGTGGACATATAAAACACATACATTACGTTGGGCCCCACAGTACCCTAAACATCAACACACCACTGGGGATGGTGGTGGCAGCACCCCCTAATGTACTTCCGCAGAGGGTGTTACATAAGCTCTTGCTCTCTGGAAGCTATATGGGATCCTAAACTCAAGGGGGCCACACGAGAGGAAACGGTTGGGATCGAACAACTACCGTTGAAACTTTCTTTGGGCCATGAGTTTTGCATCAGGCACTTTCAGTTCATCCTCGTGGGAATGACCTTATGAAGGGTTTGGATGGCATATAAACATCAAGACGGACGCAGGAATGTTTCAATGGTAGGCATTTCTTTCCCCACTTTTTCCTCGTGGTCCACTCAAGTTTTGAATTTGCCTCATTTTTTGTCTCATGTCCTAAAATGATCTGGCAAATCGGATTGACAGGGTTGATTTCTCACAAACATCACCGTGGCCCCACCTATCTTCCAACACACCCTGTCCCAGGCAATCCGCGTCAGTGCATATGTTGGATGTTTCTTTGACAAGCGTGTGAGATAGATCCACGTGCGCATTTGGTTTTCAAAACCCCCATTTCACTTGTGATAAACCCGTGTTGGTTCTTTGTTACTCGCGGTCATAAACATGGTTCTATTGTTGAATCTGCCCTATTCATTGGGCTGCTGCTATTATTGGCTAATGTGTAAACTGTCCCTGAGGTTTGGATGATCGTAGATTCATGTTTTTGAATGTGGATAGCCCATCCATTTGAAGGCCAAAAAATTGACCGTTGAATTTGCCTATTAGGTTAGATCTTACATTACCATTTGTACAGTATTGAGCTCATTGTAATCTACTTGGATGTGTGCCATTGGAATTAGCCCATGTTTGGCTCGTTCCAACTTCGGCAGGTATAATATTAATTTACACCTTGATCCATAGCCCAAGTGGTAGACTGAGTGAAAGATACCTCCTTTCAACACTGAAGTCTTGGTATCGATTCCCTAGTGGGAGTGGCTAACAGTGAAGTGTGAACTGACAGTGGGTGTACTAACAAGTTAACAAAAAAAAAAAAAAAAGGTATAATATTAATTTGCACTCTACTCAGTAGAATATCCCAAATGAATGGGTATATGCTTGTATTGCACGTGAACAAAATAGCTCTTTCACCTACGGAAAGAGGCTGGATACATTTGGCGTTGTGGGTCTCACCATGTGCACCCCCAAGAAATCAGGCCAATCCAAAACTCGACCATTTAAAATCATGCCTAAAACCCCTAAAATCACGTGTGGCCCACCTCAGTTTGAACGGCCTGATCTGGAATGATTTTAATGGTGAGCGTCCTACCCGAACTTCCTAAGGTGCAACCCACCAGAAGTTTGGATAAGCCTGATTTTTGGGTGCCAAGGAGAGAGCACGAGGGTTTGGACATGATTGGGCAGATTGGACGTCATTCATTCACACATCATGGTGGGCCCCACACATCCCATTGTAGGTTAACCTTACCAGCCTCGTAAAGATAATCTAATAATCAGGAAAATGAAATTTCCAGGAGAAATGAGAATGAACCCTCCCGTCTTTTGCCCATCCACTTCACAGCTCTACTCTCCCAATAAGGCTGGTATGACAGATATAAGTTGGACTTAAGCCCATGGTTCAAGCTCAATTGGATGAATGGCTTGGACTGGGCTTCATCTTGAAACTGGGGCCCACTTGACATAGGCTTCCCAGATTTCAAGGCGCTATTTCAAAATTGGGCCCAAGTATCAGACTGGGAATAGTGGGCCCTGCCTAAAATACACTTCACCATATTTAGGTATGGCACATGGACAGCACCACATATTCCATCTGGAGGCTTCTATGGTGACCATCTAATGTCATCGTTGTTCCCTTCCATGTGTGGGGCCATATCTAATAGAGCATTTACATGTCACAGTGAGCCCCACGCAACAAGTACAACAAATGGGGATAATGGATCTTAGTGCGTCTGGAACGTCGTGCAGGCTTTTGATCAATCCAGATTGTTTTGGGTAGGCAGGCAACACTTAGGATCATCTGTCCATAGCCCAAATTGAGAGGAACTTTTAGTGAAAACCAATCGTATCAAGACATGTTATTGCTGATGAATTGTTCAAAACATTTCAAACCTTCAATGTAATTTGAAAGGGTGCATTAAGTTCACAATCCCAGCAGTCCATGCTATTTCTTCTTCTAAAGTTTTCCAATAAACCAAAGTAAGATTAAGAAGAAAGAGAGAAAAATCACCTGAGAATAAACAACAGGCCATTGCCCGATCACTAACTACCCAACATCCATCATCACTTGGATGGGTTGCTTCAAGAGTTTAAGCAGACTGAGGTTTGGTAAGGTCGTCCCGTGGCCTCCACAATCCCAGCCTGTACTTGTGGGTGTATTTCAGAATCAATTTCCTCTGCATCATCAAAAGAGAATCAAATTACACACAAACATTTCCTTCATGCAGAGAGTGTAGTGAAATAGGCGAAAGTCCTATAACATCATAATTGGTAGACAAAAGTTGGGGGCACTTTGAAGCAGTGACTGTGATTGATTGATTGAGGACCCAAAACCACACAATACCAACCATGTAAACAAAAACCAAGGCCATGTAGTGACTGAGATCAAACAAGGCTATATTGGCAATGACGTGATGTCTTTGTAGACAGCAATCAGTGGACCAGAGTGGGAAAAGAGGAATGTAGTTTTTGAAGAATCAGAACTGAGCTAGAGAAAAGGAATGGAAACCCAAAAATATGTTCAATGTGATGGGCAAGGGAAGGGAGGGAGGGAGGGGGACACTATAAAGTT
The DNA here is from genome assembly GCA_030180095.1 of Magnolia changhungtana. Lineage (NCBI taxonomy): Eukaryota > Viridiplantae > Streptophyta > Magnoliopsida > Magnoliales > Magnoliaceae > Magnolia > Magnolia changhungtana. The sequence goes on along the minus strand of JASAUF010000540.1, from coordinate 1,573,762 downwards.
GCAGAAAAAATGATGTGTGGTAAGGCAACCAACCAACCAACCAAATCGATTAGATGGCAAGGGCCATTGTATTCTCCATAGATGTCACAATGTGGAAAATAAGAACAAAAGGGCGATTGTGTTCTCCATAGGTGTCACAAAGTGGAAAATAAGATCAAAAGGGCGATTGCGTTCACCGTAAGTGTCACAATGTGGAAAATAAGATCAAAAGGGCGACTGTGTTCTCCATAGGTGTCACAATGTCAAACCACTCATACACAGATTGTATATTGGTGAGCTTTTGCAATGAGCAATGCAAGTAGGATCATTGCTTCATTCACGAGTGAGATTTTGCTTTACCCCCACGCAACACCTAGAGTACTTTCAACTAGAGTTCAATGATTCTCTTCCTATGAGACCCAGATACTTGTAGTGACTCGTTTTATTGTGGACTAAAATTGATACGACTTGGACGATACCAAATCGTATCTGAGGATGCTTAAAACCATGGTACCCATATCCAGTTCTCATAGATCTCTTCAATGTACAGACAATCAAGAGATGTCTAGGGTTGAAACAGGAAATTCAGAACTGTGTTTCCATTGTTCCCTGTCTAGACAGCATTCCAGGCAAAATGATGTCGTTTACCAATGTTCCACACAAGAATGTCAACAGTATGCTCAAGTTCTCAGTTTGTACAAGCAGGACCTTATTATTATTATTTTTTTAAAGCAACAGGGCATTCATTAAAGAGAAAAAAACTTACAAAGGAGGCTGCTGAGATGGCAAGCCGAGAAAGGAAAAGAAAACTACAAGCCTAAAAAGAGAAAATTATAGTCCTAGAAGCCCATAACATAGGAAGCCCATTCGATCAACAAAAACTTCGCATAAGAACCCACAGACTGGGCCGAGCTGTGGATATCGTTGAAGCACCGATCGTTCCTTTCCTTCCAAACAGCCCACCAAATCGCTATGATGGCCACCCTCCAGATGCAGGTTGAGGCATTGCCCAATTTAACACCGTGCCAAGACGCTGGCAATGAGGAAACAGAACTAGGGAGACACCCACTGACATTGAAACGAGATAAAAAATCGCACCAGATTTGAGAAATGAAGGGACAGTGAACAAAGAGGTGATCCACTGATTCCTCATTTCTCAGCAACAAAGGCAAACATTGACCAGCTGCATGCCTCTCTTCTGCAGATTGTCGACAGTTAAGACACGGTTTCTAACCAACATCCAAACAAAGCAGATGAACTTTGGGGGAGCCGGATACTTCCAGATGAAAGGGGAGGCTTGAATATGCGGCGTATTGGAGGGGAGAAGAGAGGAATATTGGGATTTAACCGAGAATATACCCGATTTTTCCTTTTTCCAGATGATAGAATCAGAAGCAGAAGGGATCGGAATGACCTTAGACAGACGATCCATCAGCGCGATCTAGTCATTAATCTCCCACTCAAAAAGATTTCTGATACACGGAACATTCCAGACCACACCAGCAGAAGTTAAAGAAAAGTGATTAGCAATCATGCTGTTTTTATCAGCGGCGATACCGAAAATGCTAGGGAACGAACTTCTCAAAGGGCTTTCGTCCAACCATGTGTCCTCCCAGAATTTGATCGCGGCTCCATTTCCGAGGTATAAGCCAATGTTCTGGAGGGTGGCTTTTTTGGAACGCAGAATACCTTTCCAGACAAAGGAAGCTCTGTAATTGGTCGTGTCCTTAGTCCACCAGCCACCCAGAGAGGCTCCATATTTGCCTTTAATAATCCTATTCCACAGGGCGTGCTGTTCAACACCCAATCTCCAGGTCCATTTTCCTGGTAACGAGCTATTCATCACCCTCAGATTTTTAATACTAGCACCCCCTTCCTTATAATGATTGCATACCTGTTTCCATTCGAGTAAATGGATCTTCTTCTGGTTTTCTTTACCGCACCAAAGAAAGCTGCTCCTAAGCTTGTCAATCCTTGCCAGCACAGAGGAAGGGCATCTGAAAAGAGACATGAGGTAGACAGAGAGATTGGAGAGAGTAGCTCTGATAAGAGTTAACCTTCCTCCCATAGAGAGATAGCGACATCTCCATCTGGCCAGAGCCTTGTCCACTTTCTCCACTATAATCTCCCACGTAGAAATCGGAGGAGAGCCCAGTGAGAGAGGAAGACCCACAAAGGTCGAAGGGAAGGAAGCCGCTGAACATCCCAGGTAGTCAGCGAATAAAATAAGCAGGACCTTATTTTAGTGATCCAAACTGTCAATATGATGATTGCCACCAAGGATGGTCCATGCAGAGAAAATTCCACAGGTAACATCTTAGCCATTGAATCTCGGCCCCCATTTTTTTGTTAGAAAGTGAAATGTTGCTCCTCTCATAAGCATCTATTTGCTGGTCGCCTAAAGAAAGGTTAGAAAATTTTCCCTATATGAGGTTTGTGGTGCATGGGGATTAGATACTCTTGGGTCAGGCATTGAATAATACTGAGAAGAAAGCTGCAATTTTGACAGCCACTTCTCATTACGAATACTAAGAAATGCAAAGTGCACCTCATGAATGCACTCTCAGGCAAGAACCACCGCGCAAATTCGTTGGTGTTGGTTCTCTCATCCTGCAGGCACATCACACTGAATATGGACCATCCACCAATCTTATAACCATCCATGTTCAATTGTACATGTGCAGTCCACAGGATAAGCAGACTAGTCAGATTTTAGGCCCCACTACAGTCCACCCAATAAGCAGCTTGGATCTTGAACAGGTGCACCAGATTGGTGCATGTAAGCAATGTATAGAGCAGAAAAGTGCACTCATGCGAGTGCACTTGGCACTTTACAGGGCTCATTATGCTAGGAAACATCAAAGATGACTGAATTCAATTGCAATAATTAATTCAGTCACTAGAAAGATCATCACCATCATCTAATCCTTATCCCCACTAATTGAGGAGCACTAGAAAGATCATCACCATCATCTAATCCTTATCCCAACTAATTGAGGATCACTATAAAGATCAATGTGCGCATTCCTTCTTTTGTCTTCATATCAAAGTATAAACTTCCAAATTGCAATTATGGTGCTTTTAAGCTGGACTCGAAAGGAATAAAACTGCACTTCCCCATAATTTTGAACACCAAGAGATATTCCAATTTGGTCATGTCGATTGATTGGCATAATTTTCATGCTCGGAGGGCTCGTTTGGCATGCTTCAGGCATCAACTATTCAAAAACTCCACTCTGTGAGTAACACACAATAGCTGTTCTAAGGTACAGTTTGGGTTATAAGACAACCCATGTTTTATGAGACAAAATGTTGGGCAGTTAAGGAAGGACATGTTCATAGGATAAGTGTAGCTGAAACGGGGATGTTGAGATGGATAAATGGCAAGACAAGGATAGAATTATAAATGAATGCATTTGAGGAAACTTAGGAGTAGCACCAATAGGTAATAAGAAGAGGGAAAGTATACAAATGTGATAAAACATCGCCGAGATTTTGAATATCTTGCAACAATATCACGAAAAATACACAAAATGAAATTCTCAGCAGATTTTCAAAATACCGGCAGATTTGAAAATATCATGTTTTCATTGCAATAGTATCACAATACTAAGAAAATATTAAAAGCCTTGTTATATAATTGTATATTTAAATTCTATATTTATTTATTAATTCAAGATAAATATTAGTAAATATTTCCATTTTCAGCAAGATTTCCACAATTATATCCCAAGAAAACTCCCAAAATTTGAAAATCTCCCAAGAAATTTCTGAGAAAGGGATTTGTTAATATGAAGTAGACTTAGATGGTTTGGTCATGTGTAACAGAGACCAAGAACTACGCCAGTTAGGAGTATGTTGGTAGAAGTTGAAGCTCTTTAGAGGAAGGGGAAGGCCCCAAAAGGATGTGGATGAAGGTAGTAAGAAAAGACTTATTGACCTATGGTCTAACTGAAGTTATGGTCCCCGATAGAGTGGAATCGCATAACAGGATTCCTGAAACCGACCCCAATTAATTAGGACAAGGCTTAGATGATGATAAAGGTGCACTTTGGGGCCTGACCCAATTGGCATGCGAGTTGTGTTGATAATCATTTCTAGGTAGATTCCTTGCTTTTTTTCTTTTTCTTTTTTTTATAGCCAGCTACTTGCTCATGGCCTTTGACGGGTGTGGGTGCTTTGTGGATAGTGGTCTTCTTGATAACCGCCCCTCCATGACTCTATTGTGCTTTCTTGCCCTTTCAGGTGTGCATGAGGATCACTTGTGGTGGGACCATGTTGGCATGCAAGTGGTGTTGATGTGAGACCAATTCCATGTGCCCAGGTAAAAGAGGAAGGTTGATATCTAGCAGGCAGCTGATTGTAAAACATTTTTTTTTTTTTTCCGATCCACCGTGTAAAGGAGAACCCCAATATGACGACGACGGTGGCAATGAATGGTTCGTAAGAAACTGTACATGTGGCACAAGGTAACTCAAACCGTTCAAATCACAGGACCCACTGTCGATAGGTCATAACCCTAAAATCTCAAAGTTTTGATTATCCTAACTTCTGATTACCGGACACTTGCCCATTGAATCTAAACCACTGACTATTTCTCATATTAACAATCCATTAGAAATTCACCAATCAGCCAGCTACAATATTGATTCAATGAAAATATCAGTCTATGATACATCTAATGTGTAGCCCATGAATCAGACGGTTCAATTCGATTTACATGTATGCCTCGTGTACAATTTCTGAGTGACTCTACCATAGTTTCAAAGCTTTTCCCTAACTTCTTATCACATGCTCTCTGATAAAAAAGAAGAAAGAAGGAAAAAAAAAAAAGGAAAAAAGAAGAAGAGCGTTTTCACAATTCAATTCGATTGTGCATCCAAACGAGGTGTAAACAAACAAACGCTGTGCAAGAAAAGAAAGGAAATGAGAGAAAAGCAAGAAGAAAATACGTGTTTGCAAGGGATGCCGAGCTTCTTGAGCTTGAGAGTCCTAGTCACTAGAAGCTTCTGGAAGTCTCCGATCTCCGCTTCGAGCTTCGGCACGTGGGATTCCACGCCTCTTCCTATGCCGGTCAGGAATTCCGGAATCCCCACCTTAACTGCATTTCATTGAATTTTTAAGCCCTAGAATCGATAGAAATAAAACCCTAAAACCTTAGAATGAGGGGAAAATAGATTTTCATTTTAGGGTTTTGGGAAATACCGATGTAGGAGGGATTGGATTTGGAAAAGAATCTTGAGAATGCAGGAATCAGGTAAGAGATTTTGCTGCTCTGCATTTGCTTGCAAGACAATGCCATCGCCATGGTTGCGGCGCACTGCGCACCCCTCCCCTCCCTTCCCTCCTCCTACGCTCTTCCTCTTTCTTTTCAGGAAGTTATTTGGTGAGAACGGATTGGCTACTCCCCCTGACACCAGCCAATGGCTGGTGGTCGGCGCTATGTGGCCCCACCATGATGTATGTGTTCCATCCATGCCATCCATCTGTTTTTACAGATCATTTTACAATGCGGGTCCAAAAATTAGATATATATAAACCTCAAGTGGACCACATTTCAGTAAACAGTGTTGAATGAGGGTCGACCACTAAAAACATTTTGGGGGCCATAAAAGTTTTGGATCAAGCTGATATTTTCCTTTTATCTTCATCTGGGCCTGTATGACCTAATCAACAGATTGGATGTCAAATAAACAGGGAAATATCCCTAGGAGGATTTTAATGGTTGATATCCAATCACTATTGTTTTCATGTGGTGTGATCCACCTGAGATTTATATCCCTCTCATTTTTTGGAATAGAGCAATAAAATGATCTGTTAAAATGGATGAACGGAATGGATGAAACACATACATCATGGTGGGGCCCACATAGCACCGACCACCAGCCACGGAGCTGGTATCAGGGGGAGTAGCCAATCCGTTTCCTTATTTGGTACGCGATTTGGCTGCTGACCCAACATCAGCAAGCTAGCTGATGTCAAAGTTCTGTGTGCTCCACCATGATGTATGTGTTTTATCCAAACCGTCCATCCATTTTTCCAGATCATTTTATGTAAAGAACCCAAAAATGAGACATATTCAAATCGAAAGTGGATCACACCACAAGAAAAATTATGGATTGAATGCTTAATGTCGAAAAGTTTTCGGGGCCACAGAAGTTTAAGATCTAGCTGATGTTTGTGCATTCACTTCATTTAGGTCGATGTGACCATATGAACAGGTTGGATGGAAAATAAAATTTATAGTGGGCCCCGAAATGTTTTAACGAAGGGATGTCATTATTCTCACCGCTTCCTGTGGTGTCTACTTTTTAGATTTGGATGTCTCTTTTCTTTTTAGATCATATCCTAAAATGCGCGATAAAAAAAAATGAATGGAGTAAGCATGGATAAAACACATACATCATGGTGGGGCCCACACAGCTTTGACCCCAGCTGGCTGGCTGAGATAATGGCACAGTGGTGAATATTAGAAGAATGCTAATATATGATTAGTGGACGCTTGTTTTCTTAAATTTTAAGATTAGAATTTTTTTTTTTTTTTTTTCCCAACACATTCACCCACTTATACTATCACATGATATTTGTGCTTAGTATTGAAATATAATTTATCTACCACTGAGCCATGAAATCAGACCTAATTTAATCATTGGATGCTATTCGATTCAACCTTCCAATAAATATGCACCAATCATATACTCAGGTCAATTAAATCATTTTCATTTTTGGTCCATGATACAACTAACTGGATTTTGACGTTTTAATCCCAAATACTCACATGCCAAGCATGCAACTACGTGATTTAAAGGTGTCTGTATATCATCGATAAGACCATGCAGGAGTATCAAAAATTTTTCCCCAACCTGCTTTATGTTGGGCCAATTTAGTGTGTCGTCTTGGGCGGTTTTGGCCTGAAGGCCTGAGGTGGCGACAGGCCAGATCCGTCCCAACACTGCATAACCCAATTCCATAATAGGCCTAAATTCGAGCCCAAACATTGGTAGGACTACAGCTTGAACTAAGCTTGGGCTTGAAATATAGGCCTAATGCCCTGGTTGGCCCAGGCCAAGGCCAATGATGAATGTCTCAGCCGAACCATCAAGTGGACCACCTATAAAGAATTAATTTAAGGCACTTTCCAATGATTATTATTCAACATACGTGTAATTTGAGGGAGCGGATTAAGTGTGGCCTGCGCTTCACCCAATACAGTGCAGCCCATCTTGATGTATGTATTCTATATACATGTATTCCATCCATTTTGACATATCATTTTAGAGCCCAAATACGAAAGAGATCCAAATCTTAGGTGGATCATGCGATAGGAAACAATGCTTATTGACCATTAAAAACATCTTATGAGCTACAAAAGTTCAAAACTTCTTATCAGCCAACAAAGTTTTGGATGGAGCTTGAATATGTTTTTTTCTGCATTCAGGTTTTTGTGGCCTTATCAACATGTTGAATGGTAAATAAACATTAATGTGAACCCTAGGAAGTTTTTAATAGTAAAACCGTTGTTTCCCATAGTATCGTTTACCTAAGATTTGGATTTGTTTCATTATTTAGCTAATTTCTTAAAATGGTCTTTAAAAACAGATGAATAGTATGGACATAGAATTACATATATATCAAAGTAGGCCCCACAGTAAAGGCGGCACTGTCTTGGGTGAGGCTGGAGCCACACCTAATCCCCTCTCAATTCTATGATCCAGATATTTTTTATGCGAATTCTTTGAGAAAAGAAGAAAAAATTTTAGATTAAACTATTTCAAACCTTTGATCATTTAATTCTTGGAGGGCTGGCCCTACCCCTGCCAAGGGCTTAGGCCTTTTCAACCAATTAGGAAACTAATTAAGGCTAAGGCAACTGCTCTGGTAGACAACTTTGGCCCTGCGGGCTGTGTTGAGCTAAGGGCATCAAATCATGAGCCATTGTGGCCTTAACATGGTATGTGCTCTACATCTAACCTTTCCAAGAAGTGCACCCTGCTGGATGTCCACCCAGCTCAAAAAATCAAGTAAATCCAATCATAAAGTGAACCAAGTAAATACAATCATAAGGTGAACCAAACCACAGACTAAAAGTAAAACCACCAAAACAAAAAAACCCATCAAATTCAAGTCATGATTTTATTCAAGGTTGAGTTCGAGGCAGGTCTGAGTCAGGGCCTATCTTGTCATGGTCTAGAGCTGAGACCAGACTCATTAAAAAGCATAGTTCAAAATAAGCTTAAGCTAGAAAGAACGAGAGATTCCAGACCCTATCCATTTGATAATTGAAGTAGTGTTTTGGACTTAAACCCGACCCACCAGTCCAAAATTGTAATCCAAACCAGCTAATTGACGGATTGAGCTCAGTGACAAGGTCCACACCGGGAATTCACGGCTGTAGTTGTGGCAATGGATATAGCCCTTGATATGGTGGAAAGGACCAGTGACACACATATGGCTACGATTATTAAAATTAGCTGGGGTACCATCCAATGCTCAGGCTGAAGATTTGCATGGTATCCATTATTCAAAGATCCAAAATGTTGGTCTGATCGGCCATAGGATAAATGGGCCACGCACAACAAATCCTCCCTATTTAAATATCAGTCCTTTTATTAGTTGAATTGGAATAGATGCTGTGTTCTGCTTTCTTAATCCTTTCTCTGTTGGCCATTCATTGAAAGGTTTAGCATGTTTACCATCTGGGAGAATTTTGGTAGATGGGCCATAGAAAACAACACCTATCGTATCAGGGGTTTGGAATTTGGATCCCAGAAAAATTGAGCCTCATCTGAAAATCTGAACGGTAGCCTACAATCTCTTGTGCAAAGCACGGTACATTTACGAGTAGAAGGATAGCTTATTGGCTCCGGCGTACCAGTCGTATCAGGTGGTTCCAGGGCAAATATGGGCTATTTTGGACCAATACATGTACAGTCAAATCAATAAAACCAGTTTGCACGGGGCATTACCTATCATTTCTAGAAATACTTTTAAGGGCATGCTTGGGTGCCACTTAAAAATGAGTTTAGTTATATATATATATATATATATATATATATATATATATATATATATATATAGAGAGAGAGAGAGAGAGAGAGAGAGAGAGAGAGAGAGAGAGAGAGAGAGAGTGTCAATCCATGACTTGTGTGGGCCACACCACATGCAAAAGTTGAGAAGGGTTACCCTCCCATTAAAACATTCATAATCATTTGTTGGGCCCACCGAGATGTGGTTCACAAATCCAGCCCATCCGTTATGTGTGTCACACTTGGATGAGGGGTCAAACCAAGTTTAGGTGGGCCTCACCAAATGCTTTTAGATGATATGACTCACCTGAGTTATGTATACTGCTGATTTTTGGGATATGCCATAATTTGAAGGGGACACATGAAATGCATGGTGTTGATGTTTGACACACATCATGGCGGGGCCCACACAACTCGACCTCATGGAAAGTTCCCATGAGATGATCGACACACATCATGGTGGGGCCCACACAACTCGACCTCATGGAAAGTTCCCATGAGCTCACACACACACACATATCAGAAATGGTACTATGAGGTCGACCTCATGGGAACTTCCCATGAGGTCGAGCGATGTGGGTACCACCGTGATGCGTGTCAAACATCTACCCAATCAGTCAGATGCACCATTCCATGGTGGGCGACAGGCTTAAACATAAAGTCAATCTATGACTTACGTGGGCCACACCACATAAAAGGGTTACTTCCCATTAAAACATTTATAATTATTTATTGGGCCCACCTAGATTTGGTTCACAAATCCAAACCATCCCTTATGTGTGTCCCATTTGGATGAGGGGTCAGACCAACTTTCAGCCACATCCAAAACTTAGATGGGCCTCAATAAGTGCTTTTATATGTTTTAGGCATGTCTTCACATGATTTTAGATGGTATGACCTACTTGAGCTCCACATACAGTTTATTTTTGGGATATCCCATAACATAAAGGACACCCATCAAATGCATGATGTTGATGTTCGACACACATCGCGGTGGGGCCCACACAACTCGACCTCATGGGAAGTCCCCATGAGGTAGACCTCATAATACCATTTGTGTGTGTGTGTGTGGGAAATGGTTCTATGTTGTTGAGCTGTGTGGGCCCTACCATGATGCGTATCGAACATCAACACCGTGCATTTGATGGGTTCCCTCTAAATTATGGGATATTCCAAAAATCAGTCGTATCTAGAACTCAGGTGGGCCATATCATCTAAAATCATGTGAAGATATTCCTAAAACATATAAAAGCACTTGGTGGGGCCCACATAAAATTTGGATGCGTCTGAAACTTGATCTGATCCCTCATCCAAGTGGGACGCATATAATGGATGAGCTGTATTTATGAACCACATCTTAGTGAGCCCAACAAATGATTACGAATGTTTTAATGGAAGGTTAACCCCTCTCGACTTTTGTATGTGGTGTGGCCCACACAAGTCATGGATTGACTTGATTTTTAAGCCTGAGGCCCATCATGGAACAGTGCATCTAACTAATGGGGTAGATGTTTAACACGCATCCCGATGAGGCCACACAGCTCAACGTCATGGGACATTCCCACAAGGTCCACATAGAGCCGTTTCCCTATATGTGTGGGAAATGGTATTATGAGGTCGACCTTACAGGAGCTTTCCATGAAGTTGAGTTGTGTGGGCCCATTATGATGTATGTCGAGCATCTACCCCTTCAGTTAGATGCATCATTCCATGGTGGACCATGGGCTTAAAAATCAAGTCAATACATGACTTGGGTAGGTCATACCACATACAACAGCTGAGAGGGGTTACCCTCCCATTAAAACATCCATAATCATTTATTGGGCCCACTAAGATGTGGTCCACAAATCTAGCCCTTCCATTGTGTGTGTCCCACTTCGATGAGGGGTCAAACCAAGTTTTAGCTGCATCCAAAACTCAAGTGGGCCCCACCAAGTGCTTTTATATATTTTAGGCATGTCTTCACATGGTTTTTGATGGTATGGCCCACCTGAGTTTCGTATATGGCTGACTTTTGAGATCAGATCAAACATTATTCTTGGTAAGGATCTGTTAATGTTTGATCTAATCTCATTAAATTTATAAATATAAATAATGACACGTAACAGTAAAATCTTAAGAAAATATAAAATGAAAGATTTTTTTAATGTTCTAATAGCTGAATTTAATCAGAATTCAAAAAAACTACGAGAGAACAACGAATCCCTCCTATACGGATTGCCTAATCTTTATTACATGTAGCTAAATAGATTACGAATTCATTAGCATCGCAGTCTCTTAATCTCTCTCGGTACTCGGAGTCAAAGGCATTCAGTTTAGATTTGATAACCAACAATCATGATATCTATTATGATTAACTTAAATAAGATGAATTCATTCTCAGGTGTCCGCCCAACCGGCCTTAAACCTTAAATTGAAAGGTGGGAGATAAAAACCCTGTCAACCAAAATTAAGAGAAGACACTTTCTATTCTAATCAAAGAGTAACAAAATACATACACGCATATACATTACAAACCACGAGCTACAATAAAAAGGATGCAATAGGCAAGAGTATAAAAAGGTTTTTAGAAAAACTATGATACTCTGGTAGAGGACGATGCTTCTTGCACATGCACGTAGCCACTGTCCACGTAGCACACATCTACTCAAATCCAACTGTCGAGGCATTGGCCCCACTTTTAATAGTCATATAAAAAAAGCTGGACCGATCAGATGGTCCTACCTTCCAATTATCAGACTTTTTCTTGAATCCAAACCATCAAATGCTTTCATGCTAACCATCTATTTGATACCTGCCAACCAGATAGCTCATATCATTACTTCATTTGAAATTTTTTTTTTGGTACCCCATCAGTAAAAGACCTGGATATTTGAATGGTTTAGATCTAGTTCAGATTTCCCACGTGTATGAATCATAACACTCTGCCAGAGTAACAAAAACTCAAGTTTCTTTCCCATTTGAACTAGGAACAATCCCTTCATTTCCAGCCAACATCAGGTACTTGTCCTTTCTTGTAAGACTAGTGCACTCAAATCCCAGAGCCTTACCCAACTCTCCTTGGACAAAATTAGCCACATCAATCTTAGAAATTCCAACCCCACCACATGTGGGTCCCTTGTCCACCTTCCCAAGAACCTCAACATCATAGCCAGGGAAAGGGTTCATGAGGAAGAAAAGTGGGTCCAGGCACTTGAGCCCACCAGCTGTTGTACCATAGAACATGCTAACATGTGCATCCATAGCCACAGGCACTATCTCATCACCCACCTCTGCAAACAAAGGGCTGAACCTTAACAAGAAGGGTTCCCTACATGTGGTGCCCTCAGGGCACACCACAAGGTCACCTTGCCTTAAAAGCTTCTCCATTCTCTTCCTATCTTCCTCTCTATTTCTAGTCAGTCTAACTGTTTTTATGGGTGCCAAAAGCTCAGATAGTCTACTTAGGCTGTAGGTGACTGCAGTTAGAGGCTTGTTTAGGGCTGTTGAAAGGTAGAGAGGGTCCAAAAGGGTCCTGTGATTGCACACATAAAGAATGCCTTTTGGGTTTTGCTTGTTGGGTGTGGATGGGCTTGAAATGGGTGATTTGAGTCTGAGTCTCATTCCAGTCATGGATAGAATGGGGATGGCTATTTTGTAGGGGAGTGATAGGCCCACAAGGGCTCTAAAGATGGCTAGGAGGAACCCAAATGGGACCCACATGAACATGGCCAGGGTGGCAAGTGGGGTGGGCCTGAAAGCCAATCTACCATCATGGAAGATCAAGGGCCTTGAGTGTTTGTGTATTGGTAGGACATGCCAGTTCCTCTTGTCAGCTTCAGTCACCAGATAGATTTCCTGTGCACCATGAGATCAATGTAATGGGGATTAGTTAGTATAGAAGGGTGAAGATTTTTTTGGTTTTTTTTTTTTTTGCAACATGCTCATTTCATGATAAGTGGGCCAGCAATCCATTTGACTGCATTTGTGCATGGTGAGCGATCCATCCCAGACAACTCTCTGACTGGACTCAAAAGCTGGCTGAGTCAACTCGTTTTGGTGAGATTCTGAGCCGAGTCAGTGAGAAACTTGCTTTGAAGTGTGACTCAGTTGAGTTTCAAGGAGACTTGCTGATTTTACTCACTGACTCATTCAACTCCATGCCACTTGCAGTACACTGAGATTGTGGAAAGCAGTATTTGGTGGTGGTGTAGTGTATTATGGCCATTGTTAAATTATTATAATGTTTGTTTATCTTGTAATTTAATAGTCAAATGCATATGTAATAGAAGACCTGAATTGAAATTTGTAATCGTTACAAATATACAAATACATTGCATGAGAAATCTCCTCACTAAACATGGGTTTAAGTGTATTTTTCCTATTGAATTACCATAGAGACCAAGGCACAATTATTTTAATTTGTAATCATTGCACTTTAACTATGTCTATCACAACACAATATTTTGTATTTTCTTGAAAAAAATTCAAAAATAGTAATTTTGGATATTGATTTTTTATATATCAAAATCAGGCTGAAGCGCATATTAGATACATGTCCTTAAAGCATGATTCGTATTAGATACATGTCCTTAAAGCATGATTTGCCCCCACTCCTCAGCAATTAGAGAACGCCGGTAGAGTACTAGCGAATTGCTTCCAGGATATGACAAACTTTATTTTGTCCTGCGTGAAGTAATCACGAAGGGACTACTTTAAGAACTCGGTTAATGCAGTCATTGTCTCTAGCGGACTTAGTAAACTTTCAGACTCAACAACCTAGTAAGTTTGAGAACTCAATTTTGTTAAACACAATTGATTTAGTAAAAATAGAAAAGAGAAACATTTATTATTGTATAAGAGATCATTTGATTAGATTCTGAATGCTCTGAACCTGGAGGGATTCGATTTATATAGATAAAGGGAATTGATTGTTGCACCGGAGGCTATTAAAGATTAAAATGTTGCTAAAACATCTGTAAACATTGGCTCATTAATTCAGATGCAGGCTGTTTCCAAAAAATTATATAAGTTGGCCCTCTCTTGCACCAACTGGATCACTAAAGTAGTAAGTGCGCCACTTGCACTTCTACAGCCTCACTGTGTGCGCGTGCGTGTGCACTTGCACGAGCGCACACATGTGCCCACGTATGTTCCAGTGCTCTGCAACCCAAGCTCTCTATTTCTTTTCTCCAAGTAAGCTATTCATAAAAAGTTTTATAAATCTCAAAAATTTTCTATTTCTAATCAATGTGAGGATTAAAATAAAAATAAAAACTAACTTTTTCACAATTTTCAAAATATTTTTAAAGGGAAAATGAAATTTTCATTTAAAATTTGAAAAGCGTATTATTAATTTTAACCCAAAAAGAAATTCTCAACATTTTTCGGTCAAATTACCACAATTCTAAGAAATGGGAATTGTAATTTGTAACCATTGATGCAATGCACCACATTACAATGCATTACCATGACACCCTAAACATGCTATTGCTATTTATTTTTATAATTTCAAATTTGTACCTAGGGTGCATTTTTCATCAAATATTATAAAATTTCATGGTTGGTTAGCCTAATTTTGTAAGAGGTAATGCCAAAAACTATGCCTTAAAATTTTTAGGAGCATAATTAACTCGAATGTATAACCACAATCACTTTTTTTCACTACATGTAAACACACATACAAATGAAAGCTTAATAGAGAAGTAAATTCTCAATAATTAGAGAAAACAATATTATATATTATACGAGATTTCTAAATTTAGTAAACTAGGAGTTTTAAGAATGAGATATTTTTTTCAGGGCTAAGGCTGAAGGGGAGACAAAAGTGTCTCAAACCAAAGCTTTGTGCCTATCTTTGTATATCTTTGCTCCAAAGAAAACCTAAACAAAGAATCACTCTAATATCTCTCAAGTTACGTTGGTAATTAGGAATACCAAATTACCATGCTCCCACATAATTAAAAAAAATCAATCCATACCCTTTAATCAGGTAAACCTAGTGTGAGACCTTTAGGGCCTATTTGGCCGAGCAGATCCCACGGTATTAGGAGGGATGGGATCAATTTTAAGGTAACAATGATGGTGTCAGTGGATTGTCTTAAGATCCATGGGATTGCTTATATCCCGGGACAAGTTCACTGGGTCTATTTGGCAAGTCATGCATATCCCGGGATTTTACCTTCCAATCCATCCAACTAAGGGATAGGATCAATTTTAAGGTAATGATGGTGATGTCAATGGATTGTCTTAAGATCCATGGGATTGCTCATATCCCGGGACAAGATCACCGGATCTGTTTGGCTCGTCGTGCCTATCCCAGGATATTGCCGATCCCATCCCTCCTAATTATACCGTGGGATCTGCCTGGCCAAACAGGCCCTTAAGTTACAATATCAAATTCATAAGTGTACCATTAATAATTCATCATAATATCCATTACTTAACTTAAATTGTTGATTTGGTCATACTTAATTGGACATCTATGGTTCCATTTATGCATGTGCATAAATCCCAATATTGATGCATACTTATCTACTTTTAAGATTCAATGAATTTTATCTTTACAAACTTGATGATCAAAGCCTATGGAAAATAACAATAATATATAAATATTAAAAAACAATTCAAAATACAATCAATTCGTTCATGATCTAGTCTTAGATGAGTCTATTGTGCATCACCGCGCCATCGTAGGATCATCTACTATCTTACTCTAACTCATATGTGTGACTCAATCTTAATTTAGCTACTTTTCCCATTTGTTTCCAACCCCATCAAATCTGTGTGCAAGAACTAACATAATCACACAACAATTAAATTAAAATTAATCTATCATTTATTTAGTCTCACAACATATATAACTTAATTCAAACATTAGATAATCAAATATTTGTCATTGATGTGATGACCATAGGTGATCCATCCAATCAACCAATGATTTATTCTCCCTCCAACAAACAAGCTTTCATGATCTAACTATGCGTATAGCCAATCATAAGTGGAGGTACATGTCATGCATACGTATGCATCTCAACATACATCACTCTTAGTAAAAATACACTTGACATGATCTACATAAACGTAAAAAGTAGATTAAGCTTTTAATAGACGATTACATCCACACGTACAAAGTCAAATCATGAAATTTAGTGCAGCCAAACCCACCCTTGACTATTTGTTACTGCTACGGATATTTTAATCTAATTAATAAAAGTTGAGTTGACTCATATGAAGACTCGACCGAACCCTTGACTCAACCGGACCCAGCTGGGTTTTTGAACTATAATCCAGGCCGTTTATTTGATGGACCCTATTGTGAATGAGCCACGTGATGAAAACACCACCTTTCAAACATCAATGTTGGTTGGTTGGTGAGGATTTTGCCACGTAAAGCAGTGAAGATGAGCATACGCAAAAGCACGTACGTCAGGTGGGCGAACCCCGTTAGAAAAAGATTACACAATGTAGAAAAAGTTGGCCAACGGTCTACATCTGTGCACGTATGGCCTTGTACCTACTGCTAGAGTCGTTGTCGAACTTGGATTCATCATACGTGGAGTGACCTACCCCATTTTCGTACACATGAACATATGAGTGGAAGCTACCTTATGAATGGTTCAGATATCATGCACACTTGCTAGATTGGCACGTGCGCTCGGTGTAAATGCACACTGTAACCATCTGTGGTCACAATCAGATGGACGTACGCCCTGCAGACACCGCGATGTCTGTGTTATATCCACTCCGTCCCTCCGTTGTTGCAGCTCATGGTAGGAAAAGAGCTTAAAAATCAGGCAAATTGATGACTCAAGTAGGCCACACTACAGGAAGTGGTGGGAATGGGATCACCCACCTTTGAAACCTTCCTGGGGCCACCGTGGTGTTTATATCCCATCCAACCCGTTGATGAGGTGATTCCCATTGGGATGAAGGGAAAACACAAATATCGACCTGATCCAAAACCTCTGTGAGCCTTGAGAAGGTTTCAATGGTGGAAGTTCAATCACCACTATTTCTTATGGTGTGGTTCACTTCAATCTTGAATTTTTCTGAATTTTGAAATCACGCATTAACATGAGCTGGCGCAGCGGATGGAAGGAGTGGATATAACACAGACATCACAGTGGGCCCAATCATCACCGCTGTCGGATTGCAATTAGTCGATGGTGGGAACAGCACAGAGACCGCATGCTCCCCAGTACATGCCATGTACCAAAACCAGGTTTGCTGTTTTAAGAATAGGTTCGTTGGGTCGCATTGGCTGCACCCTTTTAAAGGCCTGGACACATTATTTAGTGGACCCACATATCGGGTCTGAGCCCATATCGAGTCAGCGTCTGTCGAGAGAACACGTATGGGAGATTTAAACCGTTGGAAACCAAAAGATGAGGAGAAAGGGATCCCGTGCAATTAAAAGTTATGTGGGGCCCACCTTGATGTGTGTGGCATCTGCTCCGGCCCCTCACTGGGTCAGCTCATCTTGGTACGTGAGTCCAAACCACAGGTGGGCCACACCACAGCGAAGAGTGGGGATTGGGACAACAAGCATTTAAATCTTTGTGGGGCCGGACCAACGTTTTGAATCAGGCTAATATTTGATTTTTATCACTTCATTCTGGTGGTACTTACCTTATGGACGGTTTGGATTGAATCTAAACATTATGGTTGGCCCAGAGAGGTTTCAATGGGGGCATCCCCACCGTACTTTTCCCTGTGGTGTGCCTCACTTGAATTTTTGGTCGGCCTGATTTTGTCCCACGTTGTACACGTGGCGGCATATACGTAAATCCAATTCCACGGTCCAGATGGTGGACCACAGTTTATATGAATTATAAACATGAAGTTACACCGATTTGGTTACTAACTAGTGAATCGATGAGATCTTATTGAACGGTTGAGATGAAAAGTAGCCAACAACTCGAATTCAGTGAACAAACGTCGTTGAATCACAGGTTGACAATGTTCAACCGATCAGATTTTACGATAGTGACCTATTTGCAGTGGCCCCCACAATTTCGACAGTTTGATCAAGTTCATGTATTCCAACTGTAATCCAAATTCCTAAGAATCGTTTTGTAACTGTAGAAAATGCGTAATCACGTGATAAGTGAAGCCATGCAGAACACGAGAGAGAGAGAGAGAGAGAGAGAGAGAGAGAGAGAGAGAGAGAGAGAGAGAGAGAGAGAGAGAGTTCTAGAACTCACCTTGCACAAGGAGAAGAAGTGCTGATGGAAACAGCTGTTGAAGTTTCCAATCCCAACAACACCACCAACCATCTTCTCCTCTTCCAACTCAACAACCATCTTCTCCTTTTCTCCATCAACCCCACATAATACCCAAAAACCACTTTCAATTCCCTTCCCAAAACAGCCTCCACACCTATATACTCTTTCAAGAACCCCTCCACCATAACCCTAGGCATCTCACTCACACATACTCTCCTCCCACCCCTCTTCAACACCTCATACACCTCCATACTCACATCCTCCAAAAAATACTTTGCCAAAACTGCCTTTCCCACCCTAAAACCCTCCTCTCTAATCCCAAAAAACGACACCATGACCATGGCCTTAAGTGCCATTTCCCTACTAAGACAACACACAAAAGGGTACAAAAGCAAAAGAACAAAAGCCCTCAAAAGCCCACCTCCCTCAAAAGCCACCAGCATGAAGTATGGAAAAGGTGAGGAGGATTTGAGCAATGCACCTTCAACGTCACATACCAAGGTCTGGTCTGAGAGTTTGTCTAGGTTGCACTTGGAACTGAGAAAGGGATATTTTTGTAATTGTGATGTGGGTGTGTGGGCATTTCCCCTGCGGTGGTGTGGACGTGGGCTTCTTAATCTTTTGAGGAGGAATCGATAGAAGAAGAGAAGGAATTTAATGAAACCCTTTCCAGCCATTGGAGAATAGCTTTGAGATGGTGCCTCTCCTCAGTAGCGGGCTTTATATGCGTCTGGCCATCTAAATAAACCTTACCTACTTTATAAATTACGATTCGTGACATGCCAGTCTACTTTAATTTTAAAAAATTGCATCAAACCTCCTCCATTTTTACTACACAACCAAAAACCACCTTGAATTATTGTATTTTTAAATAACCCCTTACCTTTTGTAAGTTGTATACAAAAGCGTGTGGTTATTTTTTTACTTCAACACGGTTCCGTCATATGTGAGAAGTCAATTTTAATGCTCTATTTTAAAAAAGATATTTGGTAATTCAAAATGTCTTTATATGGATATCTAAGCTTCCTATTTGGTGATCTTATTATAACATAAAAATCAGGCCATTTGATGCCTCAGGTGAGTTGTAGTTCGAAAACGGATGGTTTAAAAAAAAAAAGATCTGCAAATTAATTGGGACCATTCAAATGAATGATCACATCTTATGTGTGCCATTGGATCAACTAAAAATCTCGAAATGGTTATTTAAAACTGTTAGGCATGTTAAATTACTAGAGGTGGTAAATGGTCATTTACATTTTAAAAGTAAAGCTGTCTACATGCTGTAACGCCAATCACTGGGGGAGTTTGCACAAATATGAAACAGGTAGGGGTTTATTTGAAAATACGTTAAGCTTTAGGGGGTTTTGTTGCATGACCCCCCCCCCAGAAAAAAAAAAAAAAAAAATCTCTAGGTAAATCGCCAAACGCGTGATGGCATTTTCGTAGTTTTCTCAAAGAAGAGGGGTATGTACGTATCTTAGGGGCGCGGCTGACTCCGCGTATATTGGACGAAGATCAGGTGCTGTTGCCCATACCACCCCCGCGGTGGTGGACGCGGATTGCATCCTACCCCCGCCCGTCTCCATCTGGGAACGGGCAAGAGCTTTGAATGGCCACCATGACGTATGGTCTTATCCACACCGTCCATCCATTTTTTTCGTATCATTTTAGGAATGGTACAAAAAACGAGGCAGATACAAGGCTCAAGTGGACCACACCACGGGAAGCAGAGGTGATAATGATTCTCACAGTTGAAACTTTCCTAGAGCCCAACGTGATGTTTATTTGCCATCCAACATATTCATAAAGTTAAATAAACTTAGATAAAGAGAAAACATAAATATCACCTCCAACCAAAACTTATGTGGCCCTCAATAAGTTTTCAACGGTAAGAGTTCATATCCACGCCCCTTCTTTAAAAAAAATAAAATTTGGGCTCCTTTTAGGGCATAAACTTAAAAACGGAGCTCAAGTGGACCACACGACGTCCACCTGAAATTTAGTGATTTTCCCCTTCATCCATGTATGTATGACCTTATCAACGGGTTGGATGGAAAATAAACATTAAGGTGGGCTCTAGAAAGGTTTCAACAGTGGATGTCATTATCCCAGCTGGTTTTCTGTGGTGTGGTCTACTTGAGCTTAGGATCTATTCCACTTTTGGGTTCATACTCTAAAATGATCTGACAAAATGGATGGACGGCCTGGATGTAAAACATATACATCAAGGTGGCCCACAGAACCCAATACATCACCACATCATGAGTGGGGGTGGTGTGGGCAGCACCACCTAATCCGCGTGCGTGTATATTAACATCTCCAAAACCTCCAAATCGGTCTGTATTGGACGGTGGATTCTCAGGTGCGATGTTTTGGACGGTTGAGATACTCCTGAGGAACTTGCCTGTCCCTCCATTCCTTCTCGAGGTGAACCGCGCGTAGTACGCACCGGATCCGGGTCCTTCATCCAGTCTGTCCAAGTGATCAGGTCTGTTGAGGATGGACGTAGCCGGAAAATATGGTATTTTGGACGGTCTGGATTTCATACACATTCATAAAAAACGCATGAGATGCTAACGCCGTAACAGGGTCCGTAGATCTCGTAGGCCATGTAATAGATCGGCGATACCAAAGTTGCAACAATTAGATGAGCCTAATCGTCTGAGTAAACAAGTGAATGGTTGAAAACGAACCACCATTTGCGTCTTAACTAGGATTGTCCGAGCGAAGTAAAATTTAAACCTACAACTAATCCACATGGGACCCAGATGATGAACGGTGTAGATTAAAGACCCACCAGCTTACATGCACTAATTGCGAGTGGTCCCATTTTCTTTACTAAACAGAAATGAAGCAGCTGATCATTTCTGATGATCACGTATCTATCTCTAATGAAGCGGCTGATCATTTCTGATGCTCACGTATCTATCCCCTCATGCTCGTCCCTATCCGACGCTCCATCTTCAAAAGTGCCAAGTACAAACGCCACATGTGCCAATGAGACACGTGTGCACAGGATCCACAGTTTTTAATAGGTGTACATGATTCGATTCGAACTGGGTCAAACTGCGCCAAGCTCGACCACTAGCTAACCTCAGCTTGAACTCAACTCAGCTCGGTCCTCAAGCCTAACTAGCCAGCTCGGCTTGGTTCGGTCAGCAGCTCAGGCTAATTTAAGGCGCGTTCGCCTGTGCACACCTACAAATCCTTACTTATCTAAAACACCAACAATAGTTTTACAGTTGTTTCATCAAGTACCTCGTAGGCAACATTAAAGTCAAGAAAAAAAAAAAAAAAAGAGTAGTTGTTCATGAAACATATCTTTCTTGTCGCCAGCTAACACTTGGTTGAGTCATTTCATCAAACACTTTTTTTTTTTGAACACACGCACACACACCACCACACACTCACGCTGTAGTGGGATTTCACCACCTATGGGTAATCAAACCCTCAACCAAGTATTGAAACTCCAGAGAGTACCTACCACTAGTAAGAGCAAGGACCCATCTCATCAAACACTTAGTGAGCAACATCAATATCAAAGTAACCAAGTCACCCAACCAGTTTGATCTAATTTCAATTCAAGTTGGGTTCAATCTGAGTCTAGTTGAGTTGAGCCCAATCAAGCTCAGTTCAAAAAATTTTTAAGCTCAAAAAAACAGCTCGACTTAGCTCAAACTCAGTTTCGAAGCTTTTTCGAGCCGAGTCGAGCGAGCTAACCCGGTTGGTGTACAGCCCTAGTTTTCATGGGGTGGTCCCCACGCCGAGCTCTTTGTATCTCGAGAATCAGTCAGGCCCACTCATAGGTCATCACCGTCCAGGAGCTCATGCAGATGGGTCAAGGTGGGGCCCACACTGAAGATGGGCGGTAGGAAATAGCAATCCTCGTCGCTTTATTTTTTCTTAAAATGGGCCAACTGAATTGAGTGGGCCCACTGACAGCACGTATCACATCTGTTCGTAAATTTCCAAAAATGGTCTTACGTAGATGTCCTTCCAATTACTACAACCGGGTTTGGTGGTCCACGTGATCTCAATTGGATCCATCTGTATTCAGTTCGGGACCCACACCCACTGCTCCTTTCCCATCTGTGGGACCACCATTCAGATTGAAAGATTTTCAGTGTGATATGTCAGCCCCTTTTTTGAATAATCCAAGCCGTTGATATGATAGAGGACTGAATCCTATCATTTGTTTGTCCTTATCATTGGGTGAATTTAAACTGTTTCTGTATTTTTCATCTCAACCGTCTAATTGGTGTCAATCTATTGATAGCTTGCTCCAACACTATCAACTTTTTAGATCAGCTAACCGTGGGCCCACGTGGACCACTTGTCCAGAATGAAAACCCAGACGGTATTTATACAATCTCGTAGGAAATTCACCAGAGAGAGAGAGAGGTGCACGGTTTCCGTATGGTCCCGCTTTGCACGGAGAGAGGTCGCTAGTTGTTTGTTGGTGCTGTTGCTTTGTTTTCTTACGATACAATGCACCCAATCTATCAGTTCAAGGCAATCATTGCCTAATTCAAAGGCAAGACTACTGCGTGCGTTTTACACCACTTAAATGTTAGTTACTCATCGCTAAACACGTGGCAAAATGCTTCAATCTAGGCCATCGCAACCATCAAATCATCTCAGTCAAAGGTACAGTTTAAAATAATGTTCAGCAGTTCAAATTCAACAGCCCATGTTAGATTATTAAGATCATCTGATCATTTTTATTTTTTACCCATCCTTCATACACAATAAGGCCCACAAAGTGATTGGTTTGGATCGATCTAAATGTATGCCACGATTTTTTGTAGATGAGTCACCATCATTTAAAAATGAGGGAAAACCATGGTAGCAGTCTAGCCCCATTGGTCAAGGAGTAGATTATCCACCGTAGAATACAAAGACCAAACGAAATGAGAAGCAACAGTCCGTCCATTTGAACCACATCCTTCCAATGCTTGTCTACAGTTGCAAGTAAAACGATTCAAATGAGGAACTTTAGTTAAACGAGATAAATTAAAAAGTGGACCCGATGCAACATTCGGGTATTCATTTTGTACAAGGGGGCTCATGTTTTAGTAATCCAAACCGATGATATGGTGGTCCTTTCAGTGGATGAACCATGCCCAAAAAATTACCCGGATCAGATCATCCTATCCATCGAATACTTGGCTTTTCTTGTTTCAGGGTTGAAGGATGCCGTCTTTTAAAAAAAAAAATTAATTTTATCTGTTGGCCCCAACTTAAAGGGCTACGATGGTCCATCTGCAATGGAGGTCATCATAACAACGGTTCGGATCACTCTAAAACAAGCCCGACTTGTACAAACTTTCGGGGATAATTTGAGAGGTGACGTGCACACTTCAGTTGCGTGCAGGCCCATCATCTTGTGTATTTTGAATGCAGCCCTTCCGGACGCTTCATCTTTCTTCTCTGAATCAAGGGTCATGACAAAATTTAGGCTCTCTTCAACTCATGTAGGCCCAGTTAGAATCAACAGTGAGGATCCCTACACCCCTTCTCACTGTGCTGTGGCCCACCATGTTAAATGTCATCACTACCTCTCTTGAATATTTCGGAGTCTTTCGGAAGCTTCCAGACATTTCTGAAAAATTCTAGAATTCTCTAAAATCTTTCGGAAACTTCTAGAGTTTGATGGAGTTTTCTTTACCCTTCTGGAATGTTCCGGATTATACTAGAACATTCCGAACTATGCTAGAACCTTCCAGATTCTCTTATAATGTTCCGGAATATAATAGAACCTTATAAGATATATTTGGAAGCTTCTAGAACTCTTTAGAGTTATATTGATTCTAGAACCTTCCATAGCTCCCTATAAATATGGAGAGAGCCTCATTATGTACACACATACACACAAAAATACACACAAAAATATATTAACAAAAAGAGTGAGTTCAAGAGTGAAAGCAAGGTGTCCAAGTATTAAAGAGTTCAAAGAGTTTTTTCCTTGTGTGTGAGAGTTGTCATTTAAGAGTAATAGTTTGTTAGTGTTGCAAAGCATACCCTTGTTGTGTATAAGTATTTGTAATAAATAAAATTATATTTACTTGTTGTGTTCAACTTTTCACACCAAAGTTTTGGATCCTTACAACTTGTGTGCTTGGGGTAACCTGAGTGGACATAGCCGATGTACGTGTTAGATGTGATGCATACACCACGTGGGACCCACATCTGTCCGGTACTAATGGAAACAGTACCGCTGGAGTGCACTTCTTTATGTAGATGGGGCTGATGTTTTGGTGATCCAGACCGTTGGTTTATGCGTGCTAACATGAATGGGTGGTTTATGTACAACCCTACTTGCTTTATTTGGTTTCATTTGAATTAATTTATCCCTTGTGTATAATTTTCAAGCTCCTATGTATCAGGGGTCAGATGCAACCCGAGTATAAATAGCTCCTACATACACTTATAAAAGGGTATATGATATGGTGGGCTAATTGTATGAAATTGAATTGTTAAGAACATATAATAAATACGTCAAATGTTTCAGGCATTTGCAGCTTGCCAGATCAACGGTCTAAATCGCTGAACCGCAGTCCCACATGCATAGTGGTCACATCATCACACTATTTAGTTATGATCCATCGGATGTCACAGATAAGGCAATCTACAGTTGGATTAATGAGTGGTCCCCTTACATGGCCTTTACTATCATAAGGTTAGTTCCAATTGTCTAACCACGAGTTATCTTATACTCTAATAGAGTGTGATGGTTGATATACATACACTCAGGAATTTTACATGAACCATACATTTATTTCAAATTAAACCGTGCAAATTGAATGACCTACCATGGATGGGGATTACATCAAGATCATCTCAAGATCCTCGAGATTCTGAATTTATCCCTATGAGATTTTCAAAGGGAACTTCAGGCCGTTTCCTCGAATAAGGTTGAACACCTGCTGGAAGCCTGTAAACTCGTTCGACCTATAAGTAGGGTCGGACGATAGAGATAACGGTGCCGAGCTATCAAAAGGTCGGCATCATTCTGATGATCGAACCGACCAAGCATGCTTGTGATGTCCTCGTGATCACTAACTTTAGTAGCCCTTAGCTTCTTCGAGGAGCCTGATAGCTCTACTAAGCTATTCCTCGGGGAAGTCTGTTGAAGGTCATGCCGACCTATAATGTGCTGACCTTAGTCGTCTGTCGGATGGTTGGCTCTTTCCTTGCCATTAGCCCTTTGGGTCATGTCGGTTGCTAGTCCGACTTCCTTTTATGGATCGGCCCATTTTGTCCACAACAGATGTCCTAAGTTTTTAAGGTGTAACTTATTCACAGGTAAAAGAAATGGCTTCTTTTTCCGATGATCCTATACGCTTACAGCCTCTAACATGAGGTGTGGAGGTTTGCTAATTCTACACGGGTGGGAGCCCTGGCATGCATGTGCAGGCACACATGCTAGCTTGAAACATGTGTGAGATTTGAGGGCCATGTTGTTTACATCCTTTGGCCAAAAAGTCGTCCATTTCACACTTTAGATGCACAAAATAAATGGACGGCCAGGGAAAAAAAAAAAAAAACAGTTCAATCCTCATATGAGAAGTGAAGCTACCTGTTTTTGGGACAGAAGATCTAAACCATTACTTCCAACTAGATGGAAAGCTCAATCTCACACATGTTCACAACCCCAAGTGTAGATGCAGTAATAATCTCAGTAAAGACTAAGGTCGAATCCACAGGAGCTAATCTCGTGTGTATTCTGAAAGCAACTTGAAGTAGAACTAGAAAAAGATATGAATCTAAATCTGAAATTAAATAGAGTAATTGTGAAGTGTGTAATTAGAAACTTAAGAATTCAAAGGTGGGAACTATGGTTTCCAATGATCCATTTGTAGCAATCAGGGTGATTCCTTACTTGATTCAAGTAACACAATTGGAATTAGAGTCCTATCCTATTCAATTGAAAAAATATAGCAATTAATATCAAATCTGAACTTCCTTTGACCTAATTCTCAAAAGAGGAGAATTATGATGATTGACAGGGATTCCATCACCAAACCATGCCCATGAGACGATGGCAAACAACAGAATTTACTAATCTCATAATATCAAAACAAAAAAAGAAGATACTCAAAGCTATTGCAAATCTACTGTAATTTAAGTCACAATAAATCATTAAAAACTGAAAATATTTCTTAAATATCAAACTAAAATCAAAGTAAGTTCAACATAAACATGAATCAAAGCAATAAAAATATTTCATCATGTTACAAGCTTCACCTCTTATTCCTAGCTAAGAGGTTTAACTAACCATAGACATGATTGGAACTAAAATCCTAGAAGAAAGTATGAAAAACTAAGAAAGAAATGAAGAAAAATGCTTGGCGACAACTCTCCACCCTTGTGCTTTGCTCCTCTAAACCTTAAAATATGCTTTGGAGCATCCCAGAAAGTCCTATTTATAGTTGTGGAACTCCAACTTTCGCACTTAGTTGAAAATTCTAGAAACTGCCTCAAATTTATGCAGTTTGCTAAAATAGACTTTACTCTGCATAGTTTTTCAAAATAGACTTCACTCTACGCAATTTCACAGAATGACCTAGAGTTTCAGAATATTTTTTTCCTTCACTTCAAATTTTTTATTCTCTTCATTTCTCACTTAGTTTTTTTGGATCTTTGACATGTAAATTCTTCAATCTTAGTCTCCTAAGATTCATCCTTCGCCTTGGTGATTCTTGAGCGTCAAATTCATGCTTTTAGCATTTTTTTCAATCCAAGATTTTAAATTCACTTTGTAACACAAACATGAGTAAAATAGAACATTAAGCTTTATTATGTTCATAAAACTAAGATATAAATAAGGGATAATATGCAATATTTGACCCTTAACAACACACGTGTTCCTTATGACACACATGGTTGCAATTGGATCAATAGAGCTTCACACACGTGTGGATAAGGTCTAATCTCGGACGATAGATCTTTGTCCTGAAATCCCAATGTGAAAAACTTCAATACTCTGGAAGAGTATGATCGTTGATATGCAGGTTGTAAGAAATTACATGCCTATAAAATATGTAATATAAAACAAACCGTCCAAGTTGCAGGTATTAAACTAAGAGGGTCCTAAATCCAAAAACTTAATTTCCTAACTGACTAATTTGTGAGATGGGATGGACGTCGAAAACAAAATTAGAAATTCAACAAGCAAATGATCATCAATCAAAGGTCAGGATGGCTTTATCCATTTGACTTTTGAATGATAACCTATCTATATATAGTAAGACCCACTACGCCACATGGCATAGGTCAAAGTCAGGGACCATCTTATTGATGACCAAGATTGAAACAAATTATCTGATTGAAAAAGATTGAGTGAAGGCTAGCGTACACTAAGGGTTTGTTTGGCATCTTTACTTTGAGAACGTTTCAAATAAGAGCTAGTCTAATAAGCACTTTTAATCCACTATTGGTTTAAATAAGCTTGTTTGATGAGTCATATTTTTAAATTCATAAAAAGCTTTTATATGAAATAAGCAAGTTTGCAACACGTTCAAATAAGTTTTTTTTTTTTTTTTTATTCAGATTAGTTGATGTCATTTTTTAAGATTATAACTCTATCATAAGAGCAATTCATATGGTTGTTTTGGTTGACCTTTGATGTGAACAGTCAATTATAGGTCCACCTTGATGTAGGTCATCCATCATGTGAGGCCCACCATAAATGCTCATTGTACTTTACGTGGGGCTCCTCAATATTCACTACTTATGATGTGAAATCCACATTTGATGTGCATGCCCATCCTATGGGCCCCACCTTGAAGTGGGTTGTCCATCATGTGGGGCACACTTTTGATGTCCACCATTTGTCATATGGGCACCCCTTCTTTGTGGATCATCCATCATGTTGGGCCACTTCAGATATGGGCAGTCCATCATGCAAGACCTCAGATGTGAACCATCCATTAGGTGGGGCCCACTTGATGTGGACAATCCATCACGAGGGGCCACACTTTGATGTGGGCCATCCATCATGTGAGGCCCACTCCATCCATTATGTGGGCCACCTTCATGTGGACCATTCATTATGTGGGCCCCGCCTTCAATACGGATCATTCATCATGTGGACTCATCTTTGATGTCAACAGTCCATCACGTGGTCCCACCTTTAATGTCCATCAACCATCATGTAGATCCCACCTTTGATGTGGACTGTCCATCAAGTGTGGCCCACTTAACATGGATGGTCCATCACGCTGGGCCACACTTTGATGTGGGCCATCCATCATGTGGGGCCCACCTCTAATGTGAACCATGCATTATGTGGGCCCACTTTGATGTGAACCATTCATCATGTGAGGGCACTTTCAATATGGGTTGTTCATCATAGAGGCCCACCTTTGATGTCCACCATCTATCATGTGGGCCCCACCCTTGCTATGGACTGTCCATCATGTGGGACCCACTTGATGTGGATAGTCCATCATGTGGGGCCACATTTTTATGTGGGCCATCCATCGTATGGGACCTACGTACCTTTGATGTTCACCATCAATCATGTGGGTCCCACCTTTGTTGCGGACCATCCATCATGTGGGGCCTAACCTTTAATATGGGTTATTCATCATGTGGCCCACCTTTGATGTCCACCATCCATCATGTGGGTCCCACCTTTGATGTGGGTCGTCCATCATGTGGGGCTCACCTTTTTAATATTGGTCGTTCATCATGTGGGCCCACCTTTGATGTCAACCTTCCACCATGTGGTCCCATATTCAATGTCCACCATCCATCCTACCTTTGATGTCAACCTTCCACCATGTGGTCCCACATTCAATGTCCACCATCCATCCCACCTTTGATGTGGATCGTTGATCATGTGGGGCCCACCCTTCAATATGGGTCGTTCATCATGTTGGCCCACCTTTGATGTCAACCTTCCATCATGTGATCCCACCTTTAATGTGGATTGTCCATCATGTGGGGCCCACCTTTGATGTGATCGTGCATTATTTGGGCCCACCTTGTAAAGAGAAGAGAATAAGGCAAGATGAGAATTCCTTTAAAAAATTTAATGACAAACTTATTAAAGAATTAACTAAAAATGTCCATTGGCTTAATCTGTATAAGATCTCAAAGAAAAAGTGACCTCCCTTGTCACTAATTTTTTTAAGAAATTTTTTGTTAGTTTCTCAAAATATAAAATCTAAAATTAGAGTTTTACGAAGCATCTATTCTCAAAATAAGAAATTATTTTTTATAAGAACAAGTAAATAAACTCTTATTGGTAGATATGTAAAATGCCTTTAAAGGCATGTTTGGATACCACCAAATAAGTTACTCTTACTGCTTATAATAGTAGATAAGTACCTTATTTGAGATAAATAAGTTTGTTTTATGATTAATATAAATATTTTTTAAAATTTAAGTTACTTAAATAGTTTAATTTAATAAGTAGAAATCAAGATAAACTACTTAAGGCATAGGTAACTTATCTTAATTAACTTACAATCCAATTACCCCCTACAACTTTTGATTGCCACAGCTTTGCAACTTCTTATGCATTTGGTGCATATGATGTTTCATTTGAAAGCCATCGAGGTTTGCATGATGGCTAATGCCAAAGGCACTTGGCCTCTAAATAGTAGAAGGCTGTTTTAAACTATTAATTATAAGTTTCAAGTTAAAATTTATTATTTTCCATAAGTTTCAATTTTTTTTTTCTGTTTGTATAATATTTTAGGGTTACAAGATTAAAGTCCTCATGAAAAAAGCTTAAACCAATTTAGAACTCAATTTATTATTTTAGAAAGTTTCTCATTTTAAGAAACTTTATTATTTTAGTTTAACGCTACAATTTATATAAGTACTATCGAAGGGCTTTGTAAACAAACTCTATTCTAACTTTAATCAATATTATCACTTTCATTTCTAGTTTTGTAGAGATTTTTCTCTCCTAGTAGATTAAGGGCCATTTTGATAAAAAAGAAGGTAGTCTTTTCTTTCACCCACGCACCCACCATATTACTATGTATGCAATATATGATTTTAAGTTGCAAATGACCATGCCATAAGACTAATAGTTCTCAAATTATTTTCTTTTTAGGATTTCTTCTCTAACCGTAATTTTCAAAACCAAGAAACAATACTTATGCTGCATTAATATTATTATGTTATATCTAGAAATCCTACTAAGAGTATAACTTTCCAAATCACAACTTTTCCACTTTTGTAATGGCTAGGAGCAGGACAACACAACGTTGGGGTTTAACCCAACTAATAAAAAACCTAAGAAATGATTTTTTTTTTTTTTTTTTTTTTTTTTCAGAATTTAAATCTCTACAGCATATAAAGTAGCTAGGGGTATTTATTTCCTACACAATTAGTTAGGGAAGAATTCTAAATTTTGAATTTTAAAAGAACATGTAAAGAGACCTGGAGCAAATGTAAGAACATTTAGATAATTTGGAAGTGTCTAACTACTTATAAACCAACAGTGAAGATTTTAGCTGTTCACGTCCATTCTATAATAACATTTCGTCATTTTAAAATGTTGATGTAACGCAAATACATTAATTGCATTTAGCTCTCACAATCATGAAAGAGAGATTTGTTACATACAAACTTATTCATGTTTAGATATGTAAATGGCCGGGATGATCCATCGGGCTTTTTGGTTGAGCTTGGACTAGAATACTAAGCCCAAGGGCTTTTTGGGCCCATGCTTCCTTTAAGAGCCCATCGATCTAATAAACCGAATCTGGCCCAGCTGGTTTAGGATTTCAAGAGCTGTTGGTCATATATTATAGATATTAAATCGTGAATCGCACTAATGAACAACCCAAATATTGCACAAAAGCATTCTCACCTTGAATATGGTTTATATTAATAAAAGTAAAATAAAAATAAATCTTTTAAGTTATGATATTTTATTCCTTTGATAGTTTGATTATTTTTCTTTAAATATAAACAATATTCATAACTTTTAAATAATCAAAGGGATAAAATACTTCAAATTTATTTTAGATATCCAATGTCTAAAATTAATTCATCATATAAATGTTGTAACCGTTGAAAATGGCTTAGATCCAACAGCTAATGTGCCAACATACCTTACCCGGTATTATACTTTACTAGAGTTACAAGTAACTCCATGTTTTATGAATTGCAAAAACCTTCCTCTCCCAACATGCATGGCATGTGCCATACCTACTAGTTTATTATAATTATAAAAATTGCTACGAGAATGGAGAAGATAAATACACCGCTTGCACATATGATATTGGCATACACGCCTACGAAAATTGAAAGATGATTGGATGCCCATGCTTTAGGCCATGCCATTAAGGAATGGCTTCCCACATTCCTTATAGAAAAGACCAGTTCTTAGCAAATGGGTGGGCCACCTTATCCACAACACAATTAAGAGACTCTTAGCAAACATCAAGTTCTTTGAACCCAAGTGCCTTTGTTTCCCATAAACATTTATTAGCTGTCTCCTCTCCTTTTTTGTTAACTTCTTTGATATTTTTGCCCAAAATAAGGGACATCTATCCATAGTCTAGTCAGCCATCTTGTTCTCAGCTATTTCACCACCCATAATTTCAAAGGAGATTTTTCAAATTATAAATTCTCAGGATGTTATTGTAAAAGCTTGTAAAAAATATTAATATTTAAGACAACTATATATATATATATATATATATATATATATATATATAGAGAGAGAGAGAGAGAGAGAGAGAGAGAGAGAGAGAGAGAGAGAGAGAGAGAGAGAGAGAGAGAGTATTGCTCAAATGGGAAGTGGTTCTCACGATGACATAGAAGCACTTTTTCAGAACTCATCTCACATGATGTGTATATGCAATCTGAACGGCCCACTAGATGAGCTCCCTCATAAAACTCATATGGCCCAAAATTTAGTGGGCCATAGCAGAGTGGGAGACAAATCAAGAGAGGAAATTCCCTCTCACTTTTCTATGGCCCACTAGATTTCTAAATTAGGCTAACTTTTGGAATTTGGGAGTTTCATTAGGTGATTCATCTAGTAAACCGTTCGGATTTTATGCTCACATCATGTTTCAAGAAATACTCATGAGTTCTTGTTTGGCGCATTTTTCACAATATTATTATTAGACTCTGGCTATATTGGACATGGTCACAAATAGGGGTGTACACGGGTCGGGCCGAGTCGAACTGGCCTCAGCCCGTCCAGACCTGTTCAACAGCCACACAAGGCCTGAATCCGACCGGGCCTGGTCACCGGGCCAACATCTCCAGCCCGAACCGAGCTCGGCGCGAGTTCGGGCCAGTTTCGAACCTTCGAGTTCGGGCCAATTTCGAACCTGAGTTCGGGCCAGTTTCAAACCTTACAGTAAGTTCATGGAAAGAGCTTTGGCAGATAATCCGCGTCCTATTACAAGGCCCTCAATCAACGGTCTAGATAGTTGAACTATAAACTCCACAAAAAATCTAACTAGTTAGGACATTTACATACATTTGACAAAGAATAAAATAAAATATTTTATACAAATTAAATATAGTCATACACGGGTTAGGC
This sequence comes from Magnolia changhungtana, assembly GCA_030180095.1. Lineage (NCBI taxonomy): Eukaryota > Viridiplantae > Streptophyta > Magnoliopsida > Magnoliales > Magnoliaceae > Magnolia > Magnolia changhungtana. The sequence goes on along the minus strand of JASAUF010000540.1, from coordinate 1,541,024 downwards.
CGGGCCGGGCCGGGTCGGGCCGGGGCGAGTCGGATTTCGGACTGAGTCGGGCCGAACTGGGAGGTATCCGAACTCGGCCTAAACTCACTTTCGGGCCTAAAAAATTGGCCCGTCCTGACCCGAACTCAGTTTCGGATCGAGCCGAGTCGGGCTTTTTCGGGCCGGGTCGAGCGAGCTAACCGGGCTAGCCCAGTTTGTGTACACCCCTAGTCACAAAGGCTTTTTTCTCATAAGAACAAAGATGACCATGCAGTGGGCCGGCCCCTCCAGAGGAGGTTTTGGGCTGTCTATCAGGTGGGGTCCATCTTGAACATTCCCCTAGCCTGAATTAGGTGGGCCCACTTATAGGTTATGCGAAGTTTGTACCGTAGATGGATCACTGGCCATGTCTTCTAACCATCTATTTTATCTCGAGAATGTGGTCCACCTCGCGTGTGATGCCCATGAATTTTGGGCCACTCTGCATTTTTAGTGAGCCCCACCTGATGAATGTCAAAATCACTCACACCTGGAAAGTAGGACTCATATGGCGCATATCCTAGTAGAAATGTTAGATGTCAACTGGCATGGCAGGTTTGACTATCTCAAGTCATGGGCTAAATTTCGGTGTACGTTTGACACAAAGTACTAAATAATGGGAACTCATCCACGTGGCAAATGGCATTAATGCACACAAATCAAGACCATCAGAATTGTGGGCCCTATTCCTACAAAGCATAGATTTGGAAACCACTCTGATCAGAGTCATCCTAACTGCCTGTTTTGTAGGCATCAGATGGAGAGTTTAAAAACAATGATCAGTTCCCATTTCAATGTATGAATCAGACGGTTGAAAATAACTTCCGTGATTTTGATGGTCTAGATTGCGTCTAATGTATCCCATATGTGAGTTTTGAGCTTTTTTTATTGTACGGTTCTAAGTGATTCATTTTTTTTTTACATAAAAATAAAAATAAAAAATCAATTTAGCTGGGATCTGGCCATTCCCCATGAATCACAACGATCAGATAATCCTATCCATCTTATTCGAAGAAGTGGACCAAAGAAAATAGATGGTCCAACCAAAGTTCCTTTGACCATCCATTTTTCTCCTAAAAAATAGTCCTCAATCCAATGGTCAGGATTGTCCTTATCTGTGCAGATTTATAAATATGACCCATCTAAGCCCGCACCGCCAGGTGTCCTAAAAGCGTGTGGCTAATTTAAAAGAAAATAAATAAAAATAATACCCTTTTGTTTCCTCATAGGATGCTGTTCCAGTGGAAGAGAGAAAAACCAAATACATCCGAACCTAGTGAGATACTCCAGTATTGAATGTTGGATGGATGGAAATTAATGGTTAGAAAAAGAAGGTGAGTGGACCCTTCCAATGAATTATCTTAAAGATCAAAACCAAGGGTTATGGGAAGCCATCCTTTAATAAAAGGATGGCCCATGGATTGAAAAGGCATGGCCATCCAATAAGGCCTTAATAACACAAACGGGGACATCTCCTCTAGCCTTCCTTATCCATCACCACATAAGGATGGCCCATATTAGGATATGGACGGTGAGTTTCATCTTTCGGTGTAGTTGGCGAAAACGTGTGGACGTAAAATACCTTAAAAAGTCCTAGCAACCCATACATTTTCCCATGATCATATAACCTATATATCATCATGGGTCCTCCTTTTCACATTATATGGGCTTGGTAGGAGTGTGCTTGTACCAGTTCTAATTCAGCCCGACTACAGTGGGCCACAAGATCAGGCCTGGTGCTGTTTCCTGCTTCAAATGGCACGTGTGTCAGAGATCTGTGCCATTCATTATGCAGTGGACACCACCAACATGCTATATACCAAAAATCAGGGTTGTATGCTGATCATTTTAGCCACACTTCTATATTGAATTTGGACCACTGAACCTTCTTTTCTAACCGACCTTTTTTCATTCAGAAGCCTTCATCTGGTGGGCCCTCCATAGCTTAAAAATTACTGTAATGGAGTTATCTTGTCCACCAGATTAGTGACCTGCGAACAGAAGGTTAAGATAGGTTGCGCGAGAAAAGAGAAATGGTCCACATTCAATGGAGAAAACATGCAATGATCATACATTGCTGACTTTTGGGCTATGGACCTTTCACTATGTGATCAACGGTTGTCATTGTGCCACAAGCACCACATATACTAATGATATGCTGGAAATGAGCTTCTGGAATTCTTAGATGTATAACCATGGATTTTGATTTTTCTCCCTTGTTCATCCTAATATCTCTACCTATAAACCCAAGTGGAGTTTTTACAAGAATAGATTTCATTTCTAAGAAATTTCACATTTTTAAACCCTACCTTGAATTGATTTTCCATAAAAAGTGTTCTTTTATATCATTATAGCTTAATACTTGGAAAGTGTTCCTTTAACCCAAGAAGGTCCTTGTTTCTTTTTGGGTCCCTACTTACGGCTCGGTGGTAAACTCAATGAGTTTCTACAACAAGGTTATATAGGTTGGAGTGTCCATTGTGCGGTGTATGGTACGTGTGTGTAAAAAAAAAAAAAAAAGAAGTCATATTTTCATCTCTCTCTCTCTCTCTCTCTCTCTCACACACACACACACACCATTGTATTTCACTATATTAAAACATTGTGACCCACTGCAAGGTTCATGTGAAATTCACCCCAATCACTAAGTAGCTACGGCCCGAAACTTAGCTTGGTCCGAGATACAGGTGGGTCATGCGATTGGAAACAATATACAAGAGATATCTCTCTCATCTATTTTTCTTCGTATGACCGTTTGAATCACAAATCGAACCAATTTTTGAGTTCTACTGGCTAAAATGTAATGGCACACCTAATAATCATAAATGAACTTTATGTAAACATTAAGATGAGGTATACCAATTCTTGAAGCCAACAAAGTCATTTTCATGCAAAGAAGTCAAGGGCCTTAAAATGCCAATTATCAAGTGTGCTACTTAATTTAAGTCATAGGACCCAAATATCAGATTGCTCCATGATTTAAGTAGGCCATACCAATGGGAACGGTAACCTTTTCCTTTCAAACAACCCATATGAATCAAGGATGGACTTGATTTTTTATATGTTCATCACTTACATTTTAACTTCTTCTTTTTTTTTAACACACGCACACACACCCTCACAAACTCACACTGTAGTGGGATTTCACCACCTATGGATACTCGAACCCTTGACCAGGTGTTGAAACTCCTAAGAGTCTACCACTGGAGCAAGAGTTCATCTCTCAATTAGCAAGATGATACTCTTCTACCCTAAATTAGATCTCTTTCCAAAAACCATGTTCTACAATTAGTAAGATTAGCTAGCAAAATTTCCCCAATTTTCTTAATCACGCACCATCAGTACAGCGGCACACTTGGGGACCATGGATGATTGATCAAAACCATGGATGATTTTCACATTGCATAAACACTCTCCGCCTCACTCATACTATCAAATTTGTAATAATACTTTCTAATTCACAATTGCATTTTACTAGCACCCAAACATAGAAAATTATTTAGTTGATGAACACTTTACCAATTAGTCAAACCTAAGATTACCAAACAATTTACCTCTAAAATCCTTTATAAGAATAAAAACTTTATATTAATGTGATTTTACAAGTATCCATCCTAATAGTCTAAATTAAAATTTTAATATGACAATGAGAGATAACAAATAAATAAAAGACGGAATACTTTTTTCATGAATACAATAAAACTCCATTCAATCCAAGCTCAAAAGAAAAAACCATCTACCATTACAATGCCAACAATAAATCTTCTCACAATATATTCCTTTAGAAGAAAATCTTGAAGCACCTCTTAGAAAACTTTAGAGCCTTGAAGCAAGCCTTGAAGAAAAAAGCTCATTTCTTGAAATCCTCTTATACAAGAAAAAACTCATCTCTCTAAAATTCATAACTCCTACTTAACCTCAATACAAAACTAAAAAAAGCTCCTCTAAGAGTCAGCTAACAATTAGTCCTTGTTGGCATGTGAAACATGAATCATATGAGCTCAAGAAAAGGTAATGAACCTATAATGATTTTGGTGTCACAATTTTAAAAATAATGAGCAAGTAACTCCCCAGTTATAGCTGCGGTGCCTTGACCTAAATACTAAAGAAAGATGACCTCCATCTATATCAGTTAATTGCAATTTTCATCGTTGGTTCAACAAAATGCAGCCTAATGGCCTATTGGGTTCTACTTGAAATTGAGTTCATCTGATTTTAGTTGATTGTAATAATGTATTATTAATCATGATTATCGATTCTCAAGACTATTTTTAATCCTTACAAAAAAGAAATATAATCTCTAATACATAACTCTTGGTTAGATGGGTTTTCCCATCCAGATGCCACATCATCTAATCGGGCGGTTTTGTGGGTCCCTAGCAATCTCAATTTATAGTTACTTAAAGGTTTGATCAAGTACATGCCCCTATCAGATCATGACTTTAGCTTTGGATCTAAGGTCAACTTTTAGTAATCCAAGTTATCTACATCCCTCACCTCACCTTAGATTTGGAAAAGTAAAAAATAAATACTCTCATGGTGGAATATTTAAACCTTAATCATTTGATTCTTTTCCTCTTAATTTGGACGGTGACCTAAACCTTTCAACAACCTCATGATTTTAATATTTTAATTTAAGAGTTTTTTGGTATCTTCAACCTAAAGTAATGCCCATTAAATGAAAAGTTCAAGTCATCTAAAGCAACCTAACAAATGATATTCCAATACATGGCGATATGCATATCTTTTATCACGTCATCTAACAAATGAAATTCCAAAACGTGGGGATGCATCTTTGAAACTCTGTTGTAACTGAGTTTTTCTATGTAGCCTTCGAATTTGGGTCGTTGTCCAATAATCCAGACTGCTTATACGATGAGGCTTATTTTTATGGTGGAAAGTCAACATATAAGAACTTTGTTTACTTGAAATTTTGATGGTTTGACTCTTTTATTTTAAATATGAAAAATTATCTAAAGATTGAAGTTATTAATTGCAGAAAGTTTGGATTTGGAAGAACATAAATCCAATGACTATGGTGTCAACGAATTTTATTATAATATGTTAAATGTATTACATTCAAGCAACAGGTGAAAACAGGCGTGTTTGGTCCGTGGAATTGAGTGGAATTGAATTGTATTAGATGGGATTAACATCATTATTGGACAATGATTGCATGTCTGAAAATTCCATGGTATTGTAGTCATCCAATCCCATGTTTGGGATAAAATATTTGCTACCTGAAAATACGGGATTACGCAAAATCAAGTTTGGTGGACCATAGCTTATACACATATATAACTAGAGTGTCATGTGTAAACGGTGTATGTGGATGGGCGACATGGATAAACGCACCCATCAATGTGTGGCCTACATGTGTAGTGGATTTCAAAATCCATGGAAATCGTGCATGGGACCAAATGCAGTTCCATGGGACTAAATGAAATTCCATCCTGCCTAATCCCAACCTCTCCAAATGCTGGATGGAGTTGGATGATACCAAATACAATTCTATCCCACCTAATCCCATCTAATACCCTACGCCAAACGCTAGAGTATGATGGATGATACACATGCACTTGGAAATATTAATATGTGGTAGGATTTAATTGGACCATGTGTCACTATCAGAAACAAAAGATATGTCAGAAAGGTGTTAGGTATTACACAACCATCCCATCTCTTTCCTTGTGTGACTCAATCAAATGGGAGTGGATTGCCTGTGACCCATCTTTTGCCAAGGGCTGTGTGGGGCTCATATGGATGTTCGTGACAAATCCACTCCATCCATATGCTTTTAAAAACCACAATAGGAGAATAATTTAAAAATCAGGTAGATCCAAAGCTTAGGTGGGTCACACGAAAATAATCTAAAAATCAGTTAGATCCAAAGCTCAGGTGAGTCACACTAACGAAACAATAGGAACGGAAACATGCAACATTGAAACCTTCTTAGAGTTGACCATAATATTCATATATCATCTAAGTCGTTCATAGGGTTACTCAGATAACAGTAGGAACAAATATCATCCTGATATAAAACTAGGGCTGGGCATCGGTCCGAGTCGGATCGGATTGGGTCCAACCCGGACCGATCCGAAATGTCATTGGCCTGACCCGAACCCGATCCGATCCGGTACCGAGTCCGGGTCGCTTGACTCAGACCGACCCGAAAACTCAATGGACTGATCCGATCCGAGTCCAACTCAGTCAAGAAAATCGAGTCGGATTGGATTGGGCATGATTCGGATCGGTAAAAATTTAAAAAAATAGTTAAATTTTTTTAAAAATAGTAAAAAATACTTTTAAAAAATAAATATTACTTAATATATTCGGATCGGATCGGATCAGTCCAAATTAGATCCAATCGGATCGGATTCCGGATCGGATTGGGTCGAGGCGAGTCGGGTCAGGTCCAACCCGAACTCGACCCGAAAAAAATTCGGATTTGGATGGGGCTACCCGATCCGCACCGATCCAGCCCGTCAAATCGGGTCGGATCCACCGGATTGGACCCAATTTTCCCAGCTCTATATAAAACTTTTGTTACCCTAGGCATTCGATCCCTACTGTTTTATGTGGTATGGCCCACATTAGTTTTGGATCTGCCTAATTTTTAGAAGCCTGTCTTATTGTGATATTTCAAAACAGATGGACCGAGTGGATTTATTACGAACATCTTTGTGGGCCCCACGCAGCCCCAATGGAATATCTCTCTCTCTCTCTCTCTCTCTCTCTATATATATATATATATATATATATATATATATATATATATATATATATATATATATATATGGGGTTATAGGCAATCCACTTCCCAATCAAATCCCACAACATCACAACCTCACGTCACCATGCTTGAGTCACTTAACAAATTGTCCACGCGTAGCATGTTAACTCAACTTAAATTAAACCATGGAAGCTTTGGAACGTCTCTCCCTAAGTCACGATCAATTGTTTGGAACATCCTAACCATTAAAAATTAGTAATTGGAATTGGGCCATTAGATATTTTCCCTTTTTTTTTTTTGTTTTTTTTTTAAATCCTTATTCTTGCCTCGGTGGTGGACTCACAAGAGTTTAACGTTAGGTCAAGGGTTTGAGTACCCATAAGTAGTGAAATCCCACTACAACATAAGTGTGTGGGGGTGTATCAGTCTTAAAGAAAAAAATTTAAAAAGCAGATGTCATTTAATAAATGTTTATTAATCAGATTATCAAACAAATATAACTTTTGGGTAGGGTGGGGGCACGAGACGACTTGATTCAAGCAATGCAGCCACCCACCACCCTCTCTCTCTCTCTCTCTCTCTCTCTCTCTCTCTCTCTCTCTCTCTCTCTCTCTCTCTCTCTCTCTCTTCGATTCGATCCTGTACCAACTCGACCCAACTCGGTCAGACTCGGTCCCGATTAGTCCAAACGAGACTCGGACTTAGATCGGGTCAAGCATGTTGGACTTGGTGCGAGTCAGGTCAAGCTTATTTCAAAACCGGATCGAGTCGGGTGAGCCCTAACTCAGTCCGACTTAACTCGATGCCCAGCTCTACTTTCGGGTCTACGGTACCTCTAAATCATCCCATAGTTTGAGGGACTCCTATTGTGTAGCATAGTGTCCTTACTGCTAGAAGAGCTCTGTGGGCCCTACCATGATCTATCTATTTTATCCATGCCGTCCATTCATTTTGCCATTTCGTTTTAGGAAGATCTGAAAAAATGAAGCAGCTCTAAATCTCAGGTGGACCACACGATAGGAAACAGTAATGATTAAACGCCCACGATTAAGAATTTCTAAGGGCTACAAAAGTTTTGGATCCAACTGATATTTGTGTTTTCCCCTCATTATGACACGTATGACATAATCAATAGGTTGGATGGCAGATAAACATTACAGTGGGCCTTAGAAAATTTTAACGGTGGGTGTTCAATCACCACTATTTTCTTGTCCTATAGTTAGGGCTGTACATGAACAGCACATTAACTTTCTAGCCCGGCGTGTGTGTGTGTGTGTGTGTGTGTGTGTGTGTGTGTGTGTGTGTGTGTGTGTATATATATATATATATATATATATATATATATATATATATATATGTGCTAGCTCACGATAAGCTTATCGTGAGGTCAGATTGTGGCCCCACTATGCGTGTCGACCATCACGACATTTGATGGGTACCCTTTAAATTATGGGATATCCCAAAAATCAACTGTATACAGAACTCTGGTGGGCCATACCATCTAAAATTATGTGAAGACACCGTTAAAACATATAAAAGCACTTGGTGGGGCCCACCTGAGTTTTGCATGCACCTGAAACTTGGTCTAAACCCTCATTCAAGTGGGACACACATAATGGATGGGCTGGATTTGCAAATCACATATCGGTGGGCCCTAAAAAATGGTTATGAATGTTTTAATGGTGTACGGCCCCTCTCCACTTTTGTATGTGGTGTGGCCCACACAAGTCATGGATTGACTTGATTTTTGGGACCTAGGTCCATGATGGAATGGTGCATCTGACTGATGGGGTAGATGTTCGAAACGCATCACGGTGGGGCCCACACAGCTTGACCTCATGGGATGGACCTGTGAGCTCGAGCGCATAGTAGCTTTTCCCATATATATATATATATATATATATATATATATATATATATATATATATATATATATATATATATATATATATATTCTCTAAATTCATGCCCAGTTATCCTAACCATTTACAGCAATCCAGGCCGTCCAAATTGTGGGTTCCTTTGTAGATGGAGCAAAGTCCCAAAAATCTATGACAAAAGCCCTTCCCAAAAATTAAGGCCGTTCAAGTTACCTGCCAAATCTCCTCCCATGGAGTAGATGGAGCAGAGTCAAAAAATCAAGGCCGTCCAAATCATGAGTCCGAAACTGGCCCGAACTTGGCCTGAACTCGTCCGATTGCTGACCGGGCCAGGTTCGGGCTGACATGTTGGCCCGGTGACCGGGCTAGGTTCAGGCTGGTTTGGCTGGTGACCAGGCCGGGCCGGGTTGAGCATAGTTCGACTCGGTTCCCCCGATATACACCCCTACCTGTAGTCCATCCAAGATTTAAATCCGCCGTATGTCTGATCTCAGGGCACCGACCAAATGGCCGGCATGTATAATATACACATGCATTTTTTGGAAAATCAGACCTACCGTTGAAACTTGTTGGATGATAGAGAAGCTTTGGATCTATATCTTCTCCTCTTTAGAATCCCTACGCATTTGTCAAAACCATGCTCATTCACACGCAGACATGCTTTCCCATATGAACACGTAAGTTCTGTTAAATAGCAGTTCGTAACCAAAAGTTCTCTTAAAGTGGATGAAAGTGGATATCAAGGTGGGCTTTGTCATTATCACTGCTGCTTCATGTGGTGTGGGCTACTCGAGCCTTCAATATCCTTCATTTTTTGGTTAATATCCTAAAATGATATGGCCAAATGGATGGACGGTGTTGATAAACCCATACATCAATGTAGTCCCCCAAGGGACACGGATTTCCTGGGAAAGGCTTTAGCAGAAAGTTACTGCACTCGAAACTTAGGTGGGGCCACCGTGATGTTTGTGAGAAATCCACTCTGTCCAGCCGTTTTTTGAGATCATTTTATGGCATAAGGCCAAATATGAACTGGATCCAATACTCAAGTGGGCTGGAAATGTGAGGATTTAATGTCCACAGTTGAAATATTCGTGGCCCCTTAGAAGTTTTGAATCAGTCTAATATTTTTGTTTTTAGTTCATCCCAATATGAACGGTATGAATGGAACGTAAACATCATCATCGACCCAGAGAGGTTTCAATGGTAGTAATTTCCCTACCCACCTTTTCTTTTAGTGCGGCCCACTTAAGTATTAGATCCTGTTAAATTTTGGTATCAGTTCCTAAAGCAAGATAATAATAAAAAATATAGATGAATGGGTTGGATATCTCACAAAAATCACTATGGCCCACCTAGGTTCCGAGCGCAGGAAAGTAGGGCAGGAAGTTCTTACGCTAGAACCTAGGTGGGGCCACCATGATGTTTTTGAGAAATCCACCCCGTCCATCCATTTTTTGAGATCATTTTAGTACAGGAGGCTAAAAATGAACCGGATTCAATACTCAAGTGGATTGAACATCCACAGTTGAAATATTTGTGGAGCCATGGAAGTTATGAATCAAGTTAATATTTATGTTTTCTATTCATCTCAATAAGAATGACATTATAAACAGTATGAATGGCAATATTTATGTTTTCTATTCATCCCAATAAGAATGACATGATAAACTGTATGAATGGCATGTAAACATCACTGTTAACCCCAGAGAAATTTCAACTGTAGGAATTTCAATACCCATCTTTTATTCTAGCCCACTTGAGTCTTGGATCCTACTCACGTTTGGTCTGAGTCTTAAAATGAGATAATAATAATAATAATAATAAAACGGATAAACTGAGTGGATTTCTTACAAACACCACGGTGGGCCATATAGTTTTAGAGGGCAGGAACTTTACGCGAAAGGCTTTCGCAGGAAATCCGCATCCCCTCCCAGCTCCGCGTCGCCGGTGGCCGTTGGGCAGGTGTTAATGCACGCGGGTAGTCGCCAAACTCGGCCAACTGACGGACTCCAATATTCGGGATAAGTCAAAGCCCCTTGAATCATCTATAACTACATAAATGACCTTCAAAACAAGTCCAAAATACCCTTCACCGATTTCCATTGTTGATGTGATGTCCCACACACCAACTGCCCTCTTAGACAGGTTATAATAGTCGACCCGCCATCCACGTGTTGTGGCTCAAAGACAATATCAATGGATAGATCAATCGATGTTACTGTTTTTTGACGGTTGAATGCCGTTGATTATATAGTTGAATGTCTATTTGATTGATCAAATGGTTAGGATTATCAGATGAGCGTGATTCCAGGGATGTGCTCCATCTACGATGTGGACCTCCATATGAACGGTCAGATTCGCTGTATGCTTATTGGATAAACCCAAACATATCCACGGGTTGGGGCCCACACTATCTGATCGACCTGGCCCACACTATAATTGTCTTAACCGAGAGCAGGAAACGTTCAAAAGGGCAATTCTGTCATTTCGAAATGACGTAGCTGTATTCTCATGCAAGTTTGACCGAGCAAGAAAAGTCTCGATGCTACCCCGCGACTACAAGGCCAAACGCGGATTGCGTTATGGCAGGACTTTGTGGGGCCCACTGTGATGTATATGTTTTATCCACACCGTCCATCCTTTTATATATCTAATTTTAAGCTATAAAATAAAATTTTAAATATATATAAATCTCAAGTGGACCACATTATAGTAAACAGTGGTAATAATGACTTCAACCGTTGAAACCTTCCTAGCCCCCACAGTGATATTTATTTTTCATCCAACCTGTTGATAAGGTCACACAGACCTTTGTGAAGGTAAAAATAAAATATAAGCTTGATCCAAAACTTCTATCGTCCCCAAGAAATTTTCAATGGTAAGTGTATTATACCCACTATTTCTTGTGGTGTGGTCCACTTAAGATTTAAATATAGTTCAAATTTATTAAAATACACTAAAATGATCTGGAAAAACGAATGGACAGTGTGGATGAAATATATACATCACGGTGGACCCCACGTAGATTCCTGCCACGACACAGGTCGGTGTTTGTAGGTTCAGGACGTAATCCGAGTCATGTTTGGACTTTTCATCCATTCGTCTATAAAAGCACTCCAAAGGCTCGCAATCTCCCATCACAAGCTACTGAAAATCTAGTAAGAATGGCTGCAACCATCTTCTTCAAATTCCTTCTCTTCTCCCTTCGAGTCTTCCTCAAAAGGCTAAAATACCTACGCCCTTTCCATCGCAAGGGAAATTCCTATGCACCCACGTCACAATTACAAAAGTACCCTTCTTTCAACTCAAAGCGCAATCTAGATAAGCTCTCAGACCAGACCTTGGTATGTGACGTTGAGGGTGCATTGCTTAAATCCTCCTCACCTTTTTCATATTTCATGCTGGTGGCTTTTGAGGGAGGTGGGCTTTTGAGGGCTTTTGTTCTTTTGCTTTTGTACCCTTTGGTGTGTTGTCTTAGTAGGGAAATGGCACTTAAGGTCATGGTCATGGTGTCGTTTTTTGGGATTAGAGAGGAGGGTTTTAGGGTGGGAAGGGCAGTTTTGGCAAAGTATTTTTTGGAGGATGTGAGTATGGAGGTGTATGAGGTGTTGAAGAGGGGTGGGAGGAGAGTATGTGTGAGTGAGATGCCTAGGGTTATGGTGGAGGGATTCTTGAAAGAGTATATGGGTGTGGAGGCTGTTTTAGGAAGGGAATTGAAAGTGGTTTCTGGGTATTATGTGGGGTTGATGGAGGAAAAGAAGAAGATGGATTTTGAGTTGGAAGAGGAGAAGATGGTTGGTGGTGTTGTTGGTATTGGAAGCTTCAACTGGTGTTTGGATCAGCACTTCTTCTCCTTGTGCAAGGTGAGTTCTAGAACTCTCTCTCTCTCTCTCTCTCTCTCTCTCTCTCTCTCTCTCTCTCTCTCTCTCTCATGTCGTGTTCTGCATGGTTTCACCTGATCACGTGATTAGGCAGTTTCCATTGTTCGACGTCAAAACCATTCTCTAGGCTGTGTTTGTAAGAAGGGAATGGTATGACAGAGACGGTCCTACCATAATGATGAAGACGGACGCGGCTTCGGTGGATCCAAGGTGGGATGGATCTCTGACTGTAGGGCCCACTGTAATGTATGTGACTACATCCATGCCGTTCATCTATCTTGAACGCACATTTTAGGGTATGATTCAAGAAATGAAGAAGATCCAAATTTCAGATGGACCTTGATACAGGAAATAGTGGTAATTGACCATTAAAAACTCCTCGTAGGCCACAAAAGCTTTGGATTAAGATGATATTTATGTGGTCTCTTTATCTAGGTCTTTGTGACCTAATTAACATGTTGGAAGGCAAATAAACATTCCGATGGCCCCCTCAAAGTTTTTAATGGTGTGGATTCAATCACGACTCTTTTTTGTGGTGTGGTCCATCTAAGATTTATTTCATCCTCATTTTTTGGATTATGCCCTAAAATGAGCTGTCAATATAGTTGGATGGTGTGGATTTAAGGAACATACATTACTCTGAGCCCCACAGCTCCTGATGGAGACCCTCTCCATCCTGCACATGCCAGAAGAGGAGGTGGATCAGGACCGTCCACATACTGGGATCTACCATTGATGGATCATGTTTAGCAATCACTCTATTTTTTTTAACCATAGGGCATATCCATGGTAGGGCCCACTAGAAGAATGATGCTGATCCAATACGTAATCTGCCAACGTCCTATTTAAGCTCTATCACATGATTCAGATAATTTCTTTACTAGTAAAATATTATTATTATTATGGTTCAGTGACTTGGACCATTATAATCATGGGCCACACCGTGAGTAGACCATGCCCAAAAAATCTTATACGTGGCACAAATCTCTCCATTGACTTTCAAGTAGAGAAATACATCAACGGTCCACATTCAACTGAAAAAAGGACTAAGGTTATTGGCTACTAGATCTTCCAATCGTGGAAATTTTTTGGGTCATGGTCCATCTACATTTTGTCCCACCAAACAAGGGCATGGATCACTCGACCATGCACCTACTTGTAAGAACTAAAATCCAGATTATACTGTTCATGTTCTCGGTCGAGGATCATGCTCGCGCCAGAGTAACTCCAGCTTTACTACCAGAACATGCGTAGTTACGTACAGACATGTGCAAACGTTGTAATCGTAGCTAACTACATTTAAGGCTACGAAATTATCACAACATGACACGTTTTTATGAGTGTACGTCGGTTTCTTACTTCTGATAAGTGGGGCCATGGCTCAGCAATCAGGACAGCTGGTACGTTGCGTCTACAGCTGGGCAGAATTGGACCCGACCTTCGGATCGGGTACGAGTCGAGTTCAAATTAATGGCCAAACCAAACTGAGCCGATTCGGAATATGATTAGATCCAATCAGATGAACAAACGTTCATTCGATACGGTTTTATGTAACGTTGTCCACTTAAGATTGGGATATACCTTATTTTTTTATTTAATACCGTAAAATGACCTAAAAAGATAGATGAACGGCATGGATGAAATAAATACATTATAGTGGGGTCCACAGATCACCGATCACCGTGGTGGCAGGGAGTAGCCAACGTCTCCTCTCGCCCGGCCTGTCGCCTCGATCACCGAGTCCGTGAAACTGTCACGCTAAAAAAATGAAATTGGATTGCCTACTGAGTTATAGCTTTTATGGAACCGAGTAAACTCTATTAGGCCCACCTTAAATACATGTGATTTATCTATGCTGTCCATCCACTTTTAAATATCATTTTAAGCGTTGAGATCAAAATTGAAGTATATCCACACCTCAACTGAATCATACCACATGAAACAGTAAAAGTATTGATTTCTACTGTTGAAACCTTTCTAAGGAACGCAGTGATGTTTATTTTTCATCCAACCTTTTCATATGATCAAACAGAGATGTATAAAGGGAAAAAAACAAATATACCTTGATCTAAAACTTCTATAGCCCCAAGACCTTTTCAACTGTAGAAGTTCAATTCATACTATTTATGTTGGTGTGGTCCATTTGATCCTTTTATAAGCTTCATTTTTAGGCTAAAGCCTTAAAATTATTTGGAAAAAATGGATGATCGGGTTAAATAAAATGCATGAATGAAGGTGGGTGTCACAGAGTTTACTGTACGCTTAGGTTACCCAGTTACTCGCAGTCAACTTCCTGTCACACTGACAGTATACCAGGGTAGAGCACTGATGGGTAGGTGTAAGAGTTTACTGTACGCTTAATTAGTTTACCCATTCAACTTCCTGTCACACTGACAGTATAGCAGGGTAGGTGTTCCATGCACTGATGGGTAGATGTACCTTGTACACTGAAAAAAATAAAAGAAGCAATGGGGTTTTGAACGTCTACCGTTGAAACTCTTTCATGGGTAACCAAATTTTGGGATAATATGAAACTTGTTTTTCCTCTTCATCCATGTAGTTGTAACTTATTAATAGATTGGATGGAAAATAAGCATTATGGTGAGCCATGCAAATTTTTTAACAGTGAAAATCATTATCCTTGGGTGGTACATTTGAGCTTTGGATAGGATTCCTTTTTACCGGCTATGTTATAAAATGATCTCGAAAAATGGATGAACAGTATGGATATTATAAATACATTACAGTAGGGCTATGTAACTTTGATCTCCTTTGACCCATTGGTACAACTGGGAGCGTTGCCGGTGTCTTCGCACGGCATGTATCTGTATACGTTTTGACTCGATCCGAAGGTAGGCAAACTCGATCCAATTGGGTATGATTCAATCCAATCAAGATTCGGTTCAAAGCGAGTTAAGCCCATTGGACTTGGTCCTGAGTCGGATCAAGTTCGGATCAAGATTTTGATGGTACCAGATCGAGTCAAGTTGGACTTAACTCGGTCCGACTCAACTCGATGTGCACCTCTAATTGCATAGCCGTAGATCCACTTGACAAATTGAAAACCTGCCTATCATCATTCATTTCATTCATGCACTGGATTCATCAAAATCCAGACCACCAGCAGTAGCAGATGATACTTGTAAGCCGGTCATTTGACAGCAAATTCCAATTCACATAATTGAATCCATGTGAATTAGAATTTTAGGTGGCGTTGGGCACTCTGCATATGAATATCACTTAAATTTAAAATTTATTTTTGGCACATTTTTCAGTACATGTATTTCACTGTATTAAAATATTGTAGCCCACTGCAAGGTTAATGTGAAATTCACCTCAATCACTAAGTAGGGGCCAAAACTCAGCTTGGTACGAGATACATGTGGGTCATGCGATTGGAAACAATATACAAGAGATATCTCTCTGATCTATTTTTCTTCAATCGCCCCATTGAATCACAAATTGAGATAATTTTTGAGCTCTACGGCTAAAATATAATAGCACACCTACTAATCATAAATGAATTTTACTTAAACATTAAGGTGAGGTATATCAATTCTTAAAGGTAACAAAGTCATTTTGATCCATATAACTCAAATATCATATTGCTCCATGATTTAAGTAGGCCATAGGAAAGGGACAGTAACCTTTTCCTTTCAAACCGTTTCCTTTTGAAGAACCCATATGAATCAAGGATGGGCTTGATTTTTATACGTTCACTTACATTTTAACTTTGTATCTAACGGCTGAATTGGATTCCAGATCATCATTACAGTGAACCCTGAAAATACTAAGGGTGGATATCTCTCACCGGACAATTTCCTTGATATAGCTCACCTAAATCACCCGCCAAATTGATTTTTAGGTTTTAAGGCTAAATTAATGAGACACATTTACTGAACAGGGTGGATTTCACGTGAACATTATAATGGGGCCCAAACAATTGAAAATGTGATAAATGGAATCCATTTACTACCTCCATGGTACACTGCAAACGCACCTACTCCACGCATTTAACACCAATTTCCATCATTTATCATTGTTTCGATGGTGCCAAAAGACTCAGTAAATTTAATAAAATAGCATGAGAAGCTATGAAACATTGCTCATGAGCACATGGCATCTACCATGGCTAGCATAATCCCAACTACACTTGCATGCATCTGTATTAAATGGGAAGTAATACGTCCAGACCTTTCCGCATGGAAGGATAGTCCCCATGCCGTAAGTGGGTCTCACATGCATTTACTTGTGGTGGGATATGACACCAAACAAGATTCATGACCCATATATGTTTTTCCACATATAGCTAGGTTTGAGCATGTCATTCCCTATGGTTTTCAAATGTGCCTGTCTGCAAGCGTGTAAAATCATTTTATATTGATTTTTTATTTACATCATTTTCTGTTTTCCACTTTCATACTCCAATGTGAATTTTGCTAGAAATATCTCTTTCATACTAAATGCACCTGTTTCCTTTTTCTTTATAACAGGAAATCTATTTGGTGACTGAAGCTGACAAGAGGAACTGGCATATCCTCCCAAGAGACAAATACCCAAATCCCTTGATCTTCCATGATGGTAGGTTGGCTTTCAGGCCCACCCCACTTGCCACCCTGGCCATGTTCATGTGGGTCCCATTTGGGTTCCTCCTAGCCATCTTTAGAGCCCTTGTAGCCCTATCACTGCCCTACAAAATGGCCCTCCCGATTCTATTTATGACTGGAATGAGACTCAGACTCAAAACACCCATTTCAAGCCCATCCACACCCAACAAGCAAAACCCAAAAGGCATTCTTTATGTGTGCAATCACAGGACCCTTTTGGACCCTCTCTACCTTTCAACGGCCCTAAACAAACCTATAACTGCAGTCACCTACAGCCTAAGTAGAGTGTCTGAGCTTTTGGCACCCATAAAAACAGTGAGGCTGACCAGAAATAGAGAGGAAGATAGGAAGAGAATGGAGAAGCTTTTAAGCCAAGGTGACCTTGTGGTGTGTCCTGAAGGCACGACATGCAGGGAACCCTTCTTGCTGAGGTTTAGCCCTTTGTTTGCAGAGCTGACTGATGAGATAGTACCTGTGGCCATGAATGCACACGTTAGCATGTTCTATGGTACAACAGCTGGTGGACTCAAGTGCCTGGACCCACTTTTCTTCCTCATGAACCCTTTCCCTGGCTATAATGTTGAGGTGCTTGGAAAGGTGGCCAAGGGACCCACATCTCATGGGGTTGGAATTTCTAGCATTGATGTGGCCAATTTTGTCCAAGGAGAGTTGGGTAAGGCTCTGGGCTTTTACTGCACAACTCTTACAAGAAAGGACAAGTATCTGATGTTGGCTGGAAATGAAGGGGTTGTTCCAAATTCAAATGATAGACAGTGCAAAAATAGCTGAATTTCAGGAGATTAATGGAGGGTTTGATATTATACAGACCCTTTTTATAGCTTTGGTATATATGATATGATGTAAGGCATGATTGATCAATTTCAATCATTCTCTTATGTAAGGCAAGATTCAATTTCAATTATTCTCTTATGTTTTTTCATCTCTTGAATGTGCCTATTACTGTCACATGGTTTGTACTCTATAATGCTTATGTATTTTAGTGATTCTTTGACTGGAATGGAAAAAAAATTGCATATGAGGTTGTTTGGCTGCCACACATTTTATTGTATTTTCATTTCTCGCCAATGTGTCTCTCAGTTAAGCATTTGGTACCTATTAAATAGGATTTGTTGGCATGAAATTGCATTTGGTCCCATGCAAATTCTACCCAGTGTTTGGTAACGACAGAAAAGATTCCGGTGTCATGTATTCCAGAGAGCCAATGGTAGATACTCTAGGATTTCTCTTGGATTTCATCCACTACATCTATTCTGTGTTTTATCCACGCTGACCATCCATATGTGCCATTTACACTTGACATTCAAGTTGCATGTGTGTACCGACAACCGACATCAATTGTGAAATTTGGCCTGTTAATTACAATTTTATGGTCCACCAAACATGGGCTATTGCTTAATGTAATGTATTTCTCAAGGAAAGAATATTTTGATCCCAAACGTTGGATTGGAAGGTGAAAATTCCATGATATATCTAGACATGTAATGATGTTAATTCTATCTAATGCAATTCCACACCATTTACAGCTATTACCACACCCACCAATAGCCACATGACATGTGTCCTCTCTAGCACTTCTAATCAAACACAAAACTACTCCCTATAATACAAGACACCTAATATAGTTGTTAACTAACTGGCGCTAGGAGGGCCATGATGAAGGCGATCACCGTCTTCTTCAGGGGATAACTACTCCTAATTCACGGAGCTCTTTGGACTCCTCACAGAGCTTCCTCAAATCCATAAGCAATAAAAGTAGGAATAATTCTTAATAAATTTGAAATAACTTAATTGATGATTTAAAAAAAATGAAATTATAACTCTTAAAATAAGGAACTCAAACATAAGATGGAGTTTTATACTTAGGGCCTGTTTAACGCTGAATTGTTGTACTTAATGTGGAATTTTGGAAAATGTTCCATGTTTAGTGGTGTTTGTTAACGTGGGAGAAGGAAAGCGCTCCACCATTTTATGCCGAAATTTTTTCGTGATAGAAATCTAGCTTAATGGGGAATGAAGAATATGTGTTCCATGATTTTTATTTTTATTTTGTAATCCAAAATTGTCCTTTGTGACAAAGATTTTCTCCATTTGCGTTATACACATCCCAACTTTTAACATTGGGCACTTCTTTGAGCCTACCATGATTTATGTGTTAGATTCACACCATCTATCAACTTTTCTATATCATTCTAAAGCATGATATGAAAAAAGATGCACATTCCAAAGCTCAAGTCAACCACACCACATAAAGTAGTGGGACATGAACAACTTCTATTAAAACCTTCCCGATGTCCACCGTGAAGCTTATTTGCCATTGAATCTCTTTATAAGGTCACACAAACCTAGATAAAGTAAAAACACAAAAATCAGCTTGATCAAAGCCTTATGTGGCCCCACGAAGTTTTCAATGATAGGCACCCAATTCTTGTAGTGTGTTCCACTTAAGCTGTAGATTTGCCTTGCTTTTTGTCTTAATTTCTAAAATAATATGAAAAAAAATGAATGGACGGTATGGATAAAACATATATATCATGGTAAGCCCCACAAAGCCCTTAATTATCCATATTTAATAGATCTTGGTGGGGTAGTACACAATCCCCTCTCAGATTTAGGGCGTGAATTATGTGTGAATGCCTTTTGCAGGAAGTTCCTGCATTGGAATCTTAGGCGGAGCCCACCATTATGTTTGTGATAAATCTATTCTGTCCATCCGTGTTTTGAGATCATTTTAGGACTTGAGACAAAATGAGGAGGATACAACACTTAAGTGGGCCGCACTAAAGGAAAAGGTGGCTAGGAAAATTCCTATCGTTGAAACTTCCCCATGGTCGACAAGGATGTTTACATGCCATCAATCTCGTTCATACTGTCATTTCTAGTGATTAGATGAACTCAAACCACAAATATTAACATGATTGAAAACTTCCGTGGCCCCACGAATATTTTAATTATAGGCATCTAATCCTCACATTTTCGGCCCATTTGAGTATTGGATATGGCTCATTTTTAACGCTATGTCCTAAAATGATCTCACAACACGGATGGACGGGGTGGATTTCACACAAACATCATGATGGGCCCCACTTAAATTTCCAGCAGTGGACTTCCTAGGAAAGGCTTTCTCATGAAATCCAACTCACACCTAGGGACGTGGTTTGGCCAATGATGGTGTGACTAACCAGGTGGCTAGTGTCGGTGCTCTGTGGACGCACCATGATGTATGTGTTTCATTTATGCCATTCATCCATTTTTTCAAATCATTTAATAGATAATTGATATAAAAAATGAGGCATATATAAATCTCAGGTGGACCACAGCAAAGGAAAATAATAGTAATTAAGCATCCACCATCAAATATCTCTTAGTGACTGTTGAGGGTCAAATATTGCATATTAGACCCCACTTATTACCTAATTTTACAAACATGATACGGTTTAATGGCCAATTTTGATCGTGTTTGTGATGCAATGTGTATTTAGAAGTCTGGACTGAAAAAGGGTACTAAAAGCGTGGATTTGATGCTTTGAAGTCACCAAGGTAAGGGATAGACCCCAGGGGACCTAAATCAAAGAATTTACACTCTAGAGATCCGAAAAAATTAAGTCACTCACATTAAATGGGCCTAAAAATAGTCTAGAATGCAAGATCACAAGGTTTTCACCATCCGTTCGACTCCAAACTTTATATATAGCCTGAGGACCATAAATTAACCTCACATGTCAAATTTCAGCCATTGGATCTTTGTAAAAGTGGCCCGACAGATAGATCATCCCCTAAAAACCTGATTTGGGGCCCGCCTGATATCTGGGTAAACAGTGACAGAATGGATGGACGGAACAGATTTCACATATACATAACTATGGACTCACACATGCGACATGTGTGCACAGTGTGTACATGGATGGATGAGCACCGAATCAATGTTCTTGGTCAGAGGGTCTTTGACCCGTGCCTTCTTTAAAATCACAAAAGCTCCAGCGTCAAATGGACGACCGTTTTTGATTAGTGGGGCCCACCTATCATGCATTATGATGATCAGACCCATTCATTGTATCTCTAGGGGAGGGAAGACGCTCGCCTAGGTGAAATTTGTGGCCACATACACGTGTCTGAACATGGATCGTCAAAAAATGCAGGATGAACGGTGAGTTGATATTATACAGTGGACCACACCAAAACTTGACTAAAACTATTCCTTTTAAACTGGTTTTTCGCCAGGAATTTAATTAACGAGTCAGATTTCTCATAAAACATCAATGTGGGGCCCACCGAGCATCATAGCGCAATGAAATTCGCACCGTACACACGTCCGGTTTTTTCGGACGCCGCAGGGCGTTGTACAGCCCAGATGATGGTCGGATCTCTGATCTGAACCGTCCAAAATCTTGGGAAGGGGGGTCTTTACCCTAACCATGAAGCCAAAAATGGTTCTTGGAACATCCAGGGGTTGAAATCTTCCTCCAAACGCAAGATGATTTGCGTTTTTTTGCTGCATACGCACGTTGCTGCGTAAAGGGGGTCTTTCCACCGACTCCAGCCACAAATCGCCCCCCTGGTGTCTATATAAAGGAGAGAAGAAGATAAATAAATTATCTTGGGCAGCCACGGAGGCGTGGACGTGAGCACGAGGAAAGGAGAGAGTGTGGAGTAGCCAGCCAAACTCCGTCAAGAGTTCTTCCTTCTTCTTCCTTGATTTTCCTTTGATGTTTTCATGAGATTTTAGTTCAGTTATGAAGCTTGTAGCGTGATTGGGATGGTTACTTTGTTTTGATTCATGCTTTATTAAACTCTTTTATATTCTAATTTGATTATATGATCTACTTTTAGTTTTTAATGTTTTGTTGTGACTTAAATTATAATGGATCTGCGATAGCTTTAAGTACGTTCTTTCCATTATTGAGATTGTGAAATTATATAGGCAGACTTGTTGTTCACCATCGTCCCTTGGGCATGGTAGGGTAACGGAATCCTTCCTAACTTTCACAATTCTCTTATGATTGGCTGTGAGATTGATAAATTGTTGTTGTTTGTCATAGTCTCCTGGGCATGGTTAAGTGACATGATCATTTCTAAATCTTCACCACTCTTATTTATTGATGATTAGATTCATGAGACGTTCAGAGATCTGACAAATCTCTTCTTACCAACTGGATAAGACAGGACTAATATTCCAATTGTGTCTTTGAATCAATATAAGGTAGCTTCCCAATTGCTACAAGTGGATCCTTCGCACCCTAGTTCCCTACCTTTGAATTTCACGAGTTTTAGTTAAATAAATTCATAATTATTCCCTTCCTTTTACCTGATTTAGATTTAATCTTTTCCTAGTTCTATCTCAAGTTATTTTCAAATTACGTACAAGGTTCAGTCCCTGTGGATTCGACCTCGATCTTACCGAGTTTATTACTACATCACAACCCTACTTGGGGTGTAAACAGTGACCACTGTAATGTTTTTTTGACCTCAAACATGTTGATTAGATCATATAGACCTGGATTGAAGGGAAAAATAAATATCAACTTGATCCAAAACTTTCGTGGGCCCAATAAGTTTTTAACGGTGGGCAATCAATCAACATTGTTTCCTATGATGTGATCCACTTGAGATTTGGATATACCTCATTTTTGGGATCATGCCATAAAATAACCTATAAACATGGATGGACAAAGCTGATGAAATGAATAAATCATGGTGGAGCCCACTAAACATTGACCAATACCAATCGGCTAGTGGCAGGGTAACTAGCCAACCGGTCTCCCCAATCTAAGGGAGCGGATTTGGTGCGACCCTGGATCCACCGAGGTGGGTGGGACCCTAACTGTGGGGCCTGTTGTGATATATGTGACTACATCCATACTGTCCATCTATATTGAAAGCTTATTTTAGAGCATGATCCAAAAATTAAATTAGTTTCAAATCTTAGATGGACCGTTATATAGGAAACAATGGTGATTGACCATTTAAAAATTCTTTTGGCCTACAAAAGCTTTGGATCATGTTGATATTTGTGTCATCTCTTCATCTAGCTGTTTGTGACCAATAGGTTGGATGATAAATAAACATTTTAGTAGAAAAAAAAAATGACCTCTTCATCTAGCTGTTTGTGACCTTTTCAAAAAAAAGGTTGGATGACAAATAAATATTTTAGTGAAATTCATAGAGTTTTTAAAGGTAGGGATTCAATCACAATTGTTTCATATGGGTAAATGTGTCAAATTAATATATTTTAAACATTTCAGACGTTAGTTAACAAATAAGTTATTCTAGATTTACTATTAGTTATCCGACTTCATATTCAGATTTCAGATTCAAACTTCGGATTTTAGATTTAACAAACCGACCCTTAGACTTTAACTCAAACACCCTGAAAACATGAATTACTATAAATAGTAAACTTATTATTTATAGACTACCTCTGTTCATATTAGACTTCGTGGTTTTCAGCTAAAAATAATAAGCGTCCAATTTGGCCCAACCACATTATTCTCTTAACTCTTCTAAGCCCTTTTCATGTTGGGCATGACTTCTATAATTCAAATAATCAAGAGTACTCATACTCAAGCTAAAATTTATTATTTATAATAAAAATGAAATTAAACGGGACTTTTGAACGTCGATTTGATAGAATCTCTCAAATCTTGCATGGGCTTAAGTAGGTCCTCCTACCCCCAAAATAATATATAATATGTTGAAAAACTCATCCCGATTTGTGAGATACAACTGATTTAAAGTTCTGATGGTTCAGATTATTTTCGTCTTTGATCGGCCTTCACCGGTCCATCTCTGCCATGAAAGTGTCTGCTACCAGCTCTACATCACCCACTCTGCTAAATACATGTATATCAATATGCAAAAGTCCCAAGTTATTAAAGACTTTCTACTATGCTATTTGTTTGCCTTAATGGAAGTTATTTGATACTCTTAATAGAAAGTGATGGTGGACGCACATGAACTTAGAAACTATACACATGTCATTCTTTAATTCAGGGCCTATTGTAAACAGGTCATTATTCTAAAATCAGATATGACACTGGATTGGGAGATTTGAGCTTCCCATCATGCCGATTGTAATTAGATCTTTTAACCCAAAATCAAATTAAACCATTTAATTCCTGAGGTGGGCCACAACTACTTCCACATCAAGAAAATGGTTTAGAATAATTTTAGCCATCCATTTGTTTTCTAAACAAAGGAATCATCCCCTCTTCATTGACAAATTAATCTATTGTTTGGTTGGCATTTTAAATATTGAGGAATATGAAATGGACAAATAAGGTGGTTTTCCACCGTTAATTATCCATAGGCACCAATATCTTACATGTTTATGACATCCGAGCCATTTTGGTCGTCCTAACTAGGCCTTCGAGTCCCTGTATAAGTAAAACAACAATGGGGACCGTGGCTAAAGCAGGAACCCTCCGATGCCAAAGTTAGATAGGGAATTTAGGTCTATGTATGTTAGGGTTTTAGTGCTTACCTCTCTCTGTAGATTGGGGCTCCGTTTCTAGCCCTGGGGTGAGTTTCGTGGATGGAAAATTCTCCTACTTGGCAAGTGTCGGTTGTAGTTGTCTTCCGAGATCCTCAACAAAGATCTCGGAATAACTTTAGCAATAAGGTGTAGACCATGCTTGAAACCTCTAAATGCACGTGGTGGGGCCACCTTAGTTTTGTTAAAGCTTGATATTTGGGGTGTCTTTGACAACCTTAAGTGAAAAACCATTTATGACACATTCATATCGTCCCTTGGATGTGCCACCCCATGTTTCACATGATCCCAAAAATCATATTGACAAGAACTCGGGAGGGCCAAACAACCGTTGTGGTGTAGACCATGCTCGAAACTTCTAAATACACATGGTGGGGCCCACCTTAGTTTTGGAAAAGCTTGATCTTTGGGATGTCTTTGACAACCTTAAGTGGAAAACCATTTATGACACATTCATATCATCCATTGGATGTGCCACCCCATGTTTCACACAATCCTAAAAATCAGATTGACTAAGAACTCTCGGGTGGGCCAAACCACTGTACTGGTGTAGACCATGCTTAAACTTCTAAATACACACGGTGGGGCCCACTTAGTTTTAGAAAAGCTTGATCTTTGAGTTGTCTTTGACAACCTTAAGTGGAAAACCATTTACCACACATTCATATTGTACATTAGATGTGCCACCCCATGTTCCGCATAATACCAAAAATCAGATTGACTAAGAACTCGGGAGAACCAAGCCACCTAGTGGTGTAGACCATGCTTGAAACTTCTAAATACATGTGGTGGGGCCCACCTTAGTTTTGAAAAAGCTTGATCTTTGGGATGTCCCTTTATCCTAGTAGGGTGGGTCAAATGAAAGTGTTGTATTGCATATACATGTCACAATGACCCCACACACAATTATTGTATGCATCTCCATCCTGTATGTTCCCTATTGTGTGGCCCACCTCAGCTTTGAATTAGACTAATTTTCAGGATGCATGGTGAAAATGTGGTGGCACATTTGATAGACGGTGTGGATCTCATGCACGTGCCTTTCTTCAGCTATTTGTATAAAGAGGCACTTGACACTTGAAAAAATGGTGGGAGATGGTGCTACCTTGCTGATGAGCATAGTGTCTTCTCATGCCAAACCCGAGATTGTTACTAACAACGTTATTTTAATCAATCACTAGTATGATAAATGCAAAATGGGTCCTCCACACTATTAAATAAGAAAAATAATTTAGTAATTGTTAAACTCATGAAACTTTTGCATGCTATCCATGCCGTAAAAATTGTGCCCCTATGATGCATGGAGCCTATGTTTGGAGATATAAATCAATGGACGATCAAGAATAATTGACGCGGGAAAAGATATGATGAGGTCGATCACCGTCTTCCTCAGGGAATAAGTACTGCGAATCCACGTAGCTTCTTTGGACTCCTCAGAGAGATTCTTTGACTCCACAAAGAGAAATAGAAAATAGAAATAAATTTTAATAAAATCAGAAATAAATTAATTGATAACAATAATAATATTAAAGAGTTTACAATCCCTTAAATAGTGATATGAACCCTAGGAAGAAGTTTCGGAATCAAACTACAACTCAAACTCCCTAAAATTGTGACTTACCATAAATAGTAAACTTACCATGCATCCACTAGACTTCTTGGATTTCGGCCAAAAATAGTAAGTGTCCTAATTAGCCTAACCACGTTGTTCTCCTAAATTTTCTAACTCTTTTTCACGTCAGACACAACTCCTAAAGCTCAAATAATCAAAAGTTATGATCGAACTAAAACTTATTATAAATAGTAAAAACATAATAAAATGGATTTTCGACCGTCAATTTGATGGAATCTCACAAATTCGGCATGGACAACCCAGCATAACAGGGTTGGTTGGCTAAACTAGCTTCTTCTACCCAAAAGTATATATGGTACGTCAAATAACTCATTCTAGTTAGCGAGATATGCCTGTTTTAAGGTTCTAACAGTCCATATCACTTCCGAGTACATCAAATAACTCATTTTAGTTTGCGATATATGCCTGTTTTAAGGTTCTAATGGTCCGAATCACTTCCGCCTCCTATCAGGCCTTCTCTGGTCCATCTTAGCCATGAAATTGTCTATGACCCACTCTACATCAGCCCCTTCCACTTCAAAAGAACTCGTCCTTGAGTTTTCGTCTTGCTTTGGTTCATGATACTCAGTCAGGTCTGCGACGTTAAAACTACGCAAGATCTCTAAGTTATCCAAAAGATCAACAACATAAGTTTTATCATTGATCTTTCGGAGGATTGGTACCAGTCCAATCTTCTTATTCTTCAACTTGTTATAAGTCCCAGTCGAAAATCTCCCCTTGCATAGATGGACCATAACTTAGCCGCCCACCTTGAACACCTTTTGTCGTCGATCCTTGTCAGCTTGCTCCTTTTACTTGTCATTCGAGGCATGAAACTTGGCTTGCACCTTCGCATGAATGCCCACGATCCTGTCTACTATATATTTTGCTACAACGTTCATGCCTAGGAGCTTGGGCAAAGAGACCAAGTCAAGTGTGTGGCGAGGTACTCGATCGTAAATAATTTGAAACAGGGACTTCCCTGTCAAATGATTCACTATGTTGTTGAATACAAACTCCACTTGAGATAAGGCCAAATCTCATTGCTTTAGTTTTTCCTCTAAAATACATTCAAAAAAGTTCCCCAACGTACGATTCACAACTTCAATTTGCGCATCAGTCTATAGGTGATAGGCACTGCTAACTGAAGTCATGTACCGAACCAATTCCACATAGTCTGTCAGAAGTGGCTAATGAACTTTGTATCACGATCAGAAGTAATGGTCTTCAGAACCCTGTGTAGCTGCACAACTCTCAAAAGAATATATTGGTCATATATGTCACATCAAGGGTCTTCTTGCATGGGATGAAGTGCGTCATCCTTGAGAAATGATCTACCACCACGAATACTAAATCCATGTCGCGTTGTGTTTGTCACGCCCCAAACTCAGAAAACAGGCTCACAAAATTTTCGATCGCCAAATCCAGTGCCAACAGCCTCCATAGTACCCCATTCTAAGCTCTCAGCGCCCATACGCCGGATTCCGATCCTGGGATCCTATAAGAAGGATTTTCAGTATGATTTTTTTTAAAATGGAGCATAACCACAAACATAACCAAGTCATAAAGGCAACGTCATCATCACATATCGACTAATATAATCATTTAGATACAATGCTAAATGGGAAATACATATATTGAAATCAAAGCTCCAAAGGACAGCTGCACGCTCCAAGCTCAACGCTACTGCAACCTAACGTCACCTGCATGCATCTATCGTGCATAAGCTTACAAAAGCTTAGAGGGTAGTGAAAGTGTGTGAATAAGATAAGTGCCAAGTATACCATAAAGTCCATAAACCATACATCATCGGAATAAGTGAAAATACTGACATGATCATGAATCATACGATATCAGAGTAAGCGAAAATATACTGGTAAGTCCATGAGTGCTATCAGCCATACCAAGGCTATGCGATGCAAAACATAATAAGACAATAACAGATGTTGAGGATGCAATGCAATATGCAAATCCTGACTAGCCATGAATACCATCAACCTCATCTAGGCCATATAAGTGCAAAAATATAGTAACCCAAAATGCTAAGTACTGCCGATGCAATGTAATATGCGGTGCGAATGAAATGACTATGTAGGAACATGAAGTCGGGATGATAGCATGAAGTATTACAGGCTATGGGGTCTATCACAAGGGACTTTTATCCAAACCAGTCTCATACCTAAATTTGAATAGTCAGACACAATGTGATAAATCCTGATCTCAAGTTAGTCGCGCGCTCAACCGAAATCCTAGCCATGTGATGGTACACGTAATAAATAGTTACACACCACCAACCCGAGTGGATAGTGAATGAATGAATGAATGGATATGCAATTTCTGCTCAATAAGTCCACATATCAGTACGGTTGCTCTCTGGAAAATCACTGGGGTCTAGTACACTCACACTGACTGCCTCCTCCCTAGCTGCACAACAAAGCAAGTGGAATAGACCTCACTATCCGTCTGACCAGTAGTCTATCAATACCTACCCGATTCGTCGATAGCGGACCCATTTACGAGCTAGTCATACTCAGCCTAGCTTATAGCCCCCTCACTTGGACGGATAAAGCTACACCCCCTCCCAACCAACCACGACACAGTGGGAGACGCGGCCTACTAGTATTCGGCACTTGGGCGCGCATGTTCCACTCGGTCTAGACATTGGGGCTACTCCTAGCCTCGGAGATTCTGGAATTTTCACCCAAAGACATCCTAAGTGCCCAGAGTGCTAGAACCAAATATTTTCGGTGTCCCATCTAGCCATCCACGATGTGCCTGTGGAGGTCACGGTCCTGATGTCGCTAGGGGGTATAATGATCAAGTCACACATATGCGAGATGCATGAGTCACACTATCCAGTCATGCAGGAATCCTGCGCGTACTGCACGATAATGTGGGGCACTTCATCTCATAAGGAGTCCGGTAAATGGTCTGCCCGATGGCGTATGCTATGATCAAACATTCCTCATATCAAGCATACATATGATGCGTATGGGCATGAATCATGGAGTTATACTAAGCATGTTAGATGAACTATCCTCTCAACAAAGATGGGCCTTGATGGCCTACACACAACAAGTATGGGCCTATCAATGGGCCCTAGGGAGAAGTACAATGCAAACATTTAACCAACATTATCCTTACAATGTGAACATCAAACAACATTGCTCCTAAGGCATGGCCTGCCATAAAGGCCAACACATAAACCATGGTGGAATCACATTACAATGGGCCTCAGCCCATGGGCTCCAAATACATCACAATGGGCCTCAACCCATGGGCCCTAGAATACATCAAAATGGGCCTAATCACGTGGTCCTCATATATGTCAAGGTGGCCTCAACAACGGGCCTCATACACATGACGGTGGGCCTCAATAATGGGCCCTCATACACATTAAGGTGGGCCACAATAACGGGCCCTCATACACATCAAGGTGGGCCTCAATAACGAGCCCTCATACACATCAAGGTGGGCCTCAATAATAGGCCACAAATACATCAAGATGAGCTTAATCACATGGGCCTTACATTCATATCAAGGCGGGTCTCAACAACGGCCACAAATACATCAAGATGGGCCTAATC
This sequence comes from Magnolia changhungtana, assembly GCA_030180095.1. NCBI lineage: Eukaryota > Viridiplantae > Streptophyta > Magnoliopsida > Magnoliales > Magnoliaceae > Magnolia > Magnolia changhungtana. The sequence goes on along the minus strand of JASAUF010000540.1, from coordinate 1,511,196 downwards.
ACATGGGCCTTACATTCATATCAAGGTGGGCCTCAACAACAGCCTCAAATACATCAAAATGGGCCTAATCACATGGGCCTTTTGTATATCAGATGGGCCACACCAATTGGCCCCATATATATCAAATGGGCCACACCCAAATACAAATGGTGATGATGCCGTCCACCATTAAAATTCCCAAGGCCCACCCTAACATTTATTTCCTGTCCAATCTATTCATAAGGTCACCAGGACTTGGATTTAGAGGAAAAGCAAATATCATATTTGTCCAAAATAGGTGACCCAAGGGTTTTAATGGTGGACATTCAAACCCACTACTTTCTATAATGTGGTCCAACTAATCCTAGATCTGTCTTAATTTTGGTCTCAAGCTCTAAAATAAACTTTCAAAATGGTTGGACAGATTGGATCTAGCACATGCATCATGGTGGGGTCCACACCAATTGGCTCACCAATTAAATGGATGGTTTGGATATAACACAAATATCAAGGGTCGGCCTACTGAACTATGGATCGGACTCATTCTTTAGCTCATGTCATAAAATAAGCTTTCAAAATGGCTGGACAGTTTGGATGCGGCACATATATCATGGTGGGTCCCACCATACAGGTGTGGACGGTGTGGATAAAACACATAAATCATGGTGGTTTTCACCGTCCCAAGTGTGGACGGTGGTGAATGAAACACATACCTCATGGAGGCTACAGGACTTGGTGACGTCAATTCACCAGCCATATATGGCTGGTGTGAGATGCACCAACCAATCTACTTCAAGGTGGGTCCACGTGGGGCCCACCATAATGTAAATTTTCCATCCAATCTACTGCTAAGTTCACGTAGACCTGGAGGCAGAGGAAAAACAAATTTCATAATGATCAAAAACTTCTATGAACCCAAAATCAGTTTCAAGGGCAGATGGTTCACCCCACTATTTCCGATGACGTGGGCCACCTGAGCTTTGGAGGAGGTTGATCTTTGGAGGGGGCCCACTGGTGGAAGTGGCCCACCTAATGAATGGGTTGGATGACAAACAAACATCATGGTGGGGTCCACGGCTGGGGCTGTGGGACCCTGCCGTCCGCCCACCAGCAGCGCTGGATGCTGCTGCGCGTCCTGTGTCAGCAGCAGCAGCCTCTGTTGCTGTTATTTATTTATTTATTTATTTATTTTGAAAACTAGAATTTTTGTGGTTTTACAGAAGTAGGGCCCACATCAGTTGAATCCAGGACCTCCAATGGATTTTACCGTCCATAACAAATCCATCAAGCCCAACATTAGTTATCTTTCGGCATGTAGAAAAATCAAGGTGAGCTTCAACAGTGAAAATCACTGTTTTTAAAGTTATGGCCCGCTAGAAAATTGGATTGGTCCCATTTTTCGGCTCAACGCCTAAAATGGGGTTGGAAAGGGGATAGACGGCTTGGATTAAAAACATACGTCAAGGTGGGGCCTACATGGGCCGCCCTCTCCAAGGCTTGAGAACCAAGCTAATATTTTTGTTTTCCCAATTCACGTTCAAAGACGCTGGACCCTTTTTTTTTTTTGGGCATACAAATAACATTAAGGTGGGCCCTGCTTAAGTGGGTCGCCATATGGCTGGGTAGTGTGGAACATACACACATATAAAGTGGGCCCCACCTACAAATGGATTGGATCGAATACATGCTTCATGGTGGGGTCCATCCAGGTGGGCCACATGGCCATATCAACACAAAAAGAAGAGAGAGAGAAAGAGAGAGAGAGAGAGAGAGAGAGAGAGAGAGAATGAGACACACATGATGATGGAGGGACCCCGGCACTATGAGCCCTCTGTTGCATGATCTACAACATATATCAAGTGGGTCCCATTTCTTATGGTTCCACCGATCAAAATCAATGGCGAAGTTCCTTTCTCCACCAAAATGGAGGGTGTAGATGACCCAATCCATGCAAAGAAAAATAAACATCATGATGAGGTCAAAGGAGAATGGCCCCATTATGGAATGATCATGAGGATCAAGGTGGGCCATCGGCCACATCTTATTGTCCAAAGTAAGATATATACCATCAATTGGTAAGCCTCACTTGGCCCATCATAAAAACATGAATATCTAGCCTATAGAAGCACCCACCGTTTGATCTTCTTGGTCCATTGGAAAGTCAATCTCCTTGTGCTTCACTTCGATGGAGAGGATAAGAAATGGATGGTTAGGATGAAGGATTTTGGGATGGAAAATGGGCCACACAAAAATCACTTTTTCTCACACTTGGAATGCATGGACGTGCACTTCTTTAGTGCTAGGAAAATGTGTGAAGAGAAAGAGGGAGAGAGAGGATTGTAAGGAGAGAAAGTGATGGATGTGGGTGATGGGTGAGGTGAGTGATGGATGTGAGGTGAGTGATGGGTGAGGTGAGAGATGGGTTGACTTGGTGGTTGGTTAACTTATGGAGAAGAAAGCATGGGTGTGTGTACTTGATATGGGGTGATGGATTGATTGATTGATTGATGGGACATGTTGTAAAGATTCTCTTTGCATTGTAAACTCACGGCATTTTCTTCGAAATAGACGTTGGCCCACATCTCCCAACCAGGGTATCAGATCAGTATGCAAGACACGGCATTGGAACTACGGCAACGGTGCGGTCACAATGGTACAAGTCTCGGATTAAGCTGACTCAAATCTACAGGATACGACTTAGGGTCGATCGTAAACTTTGATTATACGTCGCAGATTGCCGGAATTTGCCGGGAAGGATCGCGAGTTAACGGAACAGTATGGGCTAGGATACGGGTCTTACAGTGTTCGTAGGAGATCTAGCACAAAGTCCATATATAAGTCCTCCTAAAGACCATCAAGTATAGGTAAATGGGTGTAGAGTCCCATATTTTGAGACTGCCCCTTGGAGGTCTGGCAAACATGATAGCGTTGTACTGTTCTACCCATGTTACATACTAACTACGGCCAGTAGTACAGTTCTTCAATAAGAGCTCGCGTCTTGTCCCGCCCAAGGTGTCCACTAAGACCACCTCTATATAGTTCTTAAATAATCTGCTCCCTCAGCAAGCTTTTAGGGATGCACAGTTGATTCCCTTTGAAAAGGAAACCATCTTTAATATGTAGGTCAGGCATCTATAATTCGTTCGTCCTTGAAGTTGTCGTCGTCGGCATATATGTCTTTGAGGTGCTCGAACACGACAACCTCATTGCTCATGCTGACTAACAAAGTTGTACGGCAGCTAAGTGTTGAGTGTAAAAAATTATATTTCTTTCTGAACTTATATTGTATATAATTATTGTTACTCTATTATAATTTGAAGCATGTCGAGACTTCTCACTAAGCTTGGCCAACTTATCTCGTATTGATGTAAAACTGTACAAATATGATTGAGGGTGAGTTATAGCTCAAGAATAGGAAGACATATTTGATTCAGAAAAGTACCCCGGGACACGTGGCCCTTCTTGACAGCGGAAAGCACTGCTGCTTTGTACTAGCTATGATTATCCTTATAGTCTACATTTGATGTTCTTATGATTTTTTTTTCTTTAGAATGTTTGGGACAAGATTTTATTATTAATTGAATTAATTATTTGATATTTATAATTTGATTAAGATCCGAATAAGAAGGTCCTTAGTTAAGTTTAAGGTAGTCGAATTGAATAGATGTTGGATTTTGATATATGGTATGTGATATATGTAAATGATACTGGATGGAATCTACAATTAATCCATATTGATAACATCGGATTAATGCCTCTAAGTAAATGTATTCAAGTGATTAAGTACACTTAGTGTACAAGTTGCGGTGAGAAACTCAGGTATGAGGATACCCACTCAATACTTAGATCTCAGGCCATAACGATATTCATGTGGCCCCAATTTGGATTCTTCCTAAGAATCTTCAGAGCCACTGTGGTCTTATCCCTCCATTATAAACTAACAACCCTCTCTTATCCTTCTTTGGAATGAGACTCACATTTAAAAGAGACAAACTTTCCCACCCCGCTTCAAATCCAACACTCCCCAAAAAGGAAGACCCAAGAGGCATTCTCTATGTATTCAACCAGATGAGACTCCTAGACCCTCTATTAGTCTCTGTTGCACTAAACAAGCCTCTAACTGCAGTTACCTACAGCCTAAATAGAATTTCAGAGGCCATGTCACCCATCAAAACCACAGGCTGACTACAGATAGAGAGGAGACAGGAAGGAGAATGGAGATTATGTTGAGGCAAGGAGACCTTGTGGTGTTTCCTATTGAGGTTCAGGCCTTTGTTTGCGGAATTGAGTGAGGAGATTGTGTCTATGGCAACGGATGTAAAGGTTAGCATGTTCTACACCACGACAGCAGGCTGACTCAAGTGACTCGACCAGCTTTTCTTCCTCATGAACCCCTTGCCTGGCTATGCTATTGAGTTGTGGGCCATTTCAACCCAAAAAGAAAATTTTAAGCCCTCATCATACTTGGAGAATTAGATAAATAGAAGTGGTTTGATCTTTTTTTATTTTATTTTTTAACATACACACCCTCACACCCACACACCATAGTGGGTACTCGAACCCCGTGATCTTGTGTTAAAACTCTTTCAAATTCATTTATATGGTATGGCCCGCTTGAGTTCTGGATATAGCTGATTATTATTATTATTATTATTATTATTATTATTATTATTATTATTATTATGCATATTCCCTAACCTAGAGTGGACCTATTGATGTAGAGCGGGTAGCGGACAGTTTCATGGCCAAGATGGATCAGAAAAGGCCCGCTCAACGACAGAAGTGATTCGGACCGTCGGACCTTAGATCGGGCGTATCTCATAATCCGGATTAAGTTATTGGGCGTAAAATATATGATTTTGGGGTAGAACGAGCTACTTTAGCCAACTAACCTCACTACGCTGGGTTATGCAAGCCGAATTTGTGAAATAGCCCTGAATCGACGGTCGTTTCCCTATTTTAATTTCATTTTTACTATAAACAGTAAGTTTTAGTTTGATTATAACTCTTCATCCGTCGGGCTTTAAGAGTTGCGCCCAATGTGAAAAGAGCTTAGAATAATTAGGAGAATGGTTTGGTGAAGCCAAATAGGACACTTACTATTTTTGGCCGAAAACCTTGTGCGCGACTGTCTATAAATAGTAAGTTTACTATTTATAGTAAGTTGCGAATTCTAGGAGTTTTAGTTGTAGTTTGCTTTTGATTTCTCTCTCATTGCTTAGTATCCCTATTTAAAGGGTTGTGAACTCGTTTATTTCATTCATTACTCAATTTCGAATTTTATAGAATTTATTTTCTACTTTACCTGTTTTCTTTCTCGTGGATTCGAAAAGCCTCCGTGAGGAGTCTAGAGAAGTTCTGTGGATTCGGAATAGTTATCCTCTTGAGGGAGATGGTGCTCCACCTCATCACATTCATCCCTGCATCACCTACCCAATGTACGATGTGGATGTCCATCACACATCATGGTAGGGTTCACACAATTTGACCTTATGGTACCATTTTTCTATCCAAGTGGGATACATACAATGGATGGGCTAGATTTTTAAAACACATTTTAGTGGACCTTATAAACAATCAAGAAATTTTCAATGGGTGGATATCCACTCTCAACTGTTGTCTATGGTATGGCCCACTTAAGTCATAGATAATTGACCTGAATTTTAATTTAAGCCTATGGCCAACCATGGAAGAATGCATCTGACTAATGGGGTGGATGTCCATCACACATTTTTGTGGTCCTGCACATCTTAAACTCATGGGAAGCTTTCCATGAGGTTCGACCTTTCCACTATATATATATATATATATATATATATATATATATATATATATATATATATATATATATATATATATATATATTGTCAATACTAACCGTTCATTCTTTCATGCAACTAGGAGCAAGCCATCCAAACTGAAGATCTGAAGCTTCCAATTAATGGCATGAAATAAAGAGTCAAGATTGATTCGAAGAAACAAAATAGGTCCAATCATCATCCTAAAACATCCAATAGATGAATCCCTCTTCATATATCTTACTATTCTAAAGTAATGATTTGATTGATGATTCCATTTATGGCTCCTAAATAACAAATGATTGTAACAAATTGGCCTCATTCAACGAGCTAGGATCATCCAGTCAACATGCATAGTTCTTATACCATGACTTGCTCCAAATTATATGAATGGATCAATGGTTCAGATCAGCAATGGATTCAGCCCATGTGTCATTTAAAGGGTTTGGGGGCGTATTGCTCCATAAGGGTTGCGTGTGGGGTGCACCAGACATCCATGCCTTGTATTTCGTGGGACCCTTTTAGGTCATGAGAACGTCCTAAAAATCATATATAACACACCAATGCCTATACCTCTACAAGTCCTGCAGAATATCCTACGGTTACTCTACAAGGATTGCATGTGGGCTGTCATGGTACGTGGCATTTAACTTTTTTAAAAGGGTCACCTCATCATTAAAGCTTGACAACTAACCATCATATGGACCACCACATGAATTTGATAGTTTTTGGGTGGTCGATATTATTTTCATTAACAATAGTACCCATCTCCACTTCTCCATAGTATGGTCCCGAAGATATGTAACATAATGTAGGGGCATTTTTCATTTTCACATGGGGCTCGAGTGGGGTAACCTATGGATATGGGGACACACTCGGGGTGGGCGGCCCGTGTGAGGCGGGTGGTTCATGTGATGTGGTACCCATGTGATGTAGGGCAAACGAAGAGAGTTCGACTGATGTTAACCCATGAGATGTGGGGCCTGGGCTATAAGATAAAGGGATTAATTCATCATGCTCTGTCAATTCGAACTTTTAGAGAAAGTAGTTACTTGTCCTACATCAAAGTGATATAAGAGCGGGAGGTCTCGTGTTCACCCCAAGTTTTGTAAAATAGCATTATTTTACATAGATTGCGTGAGAGCCCCATCATGATGCGGAGCATTTAACCTCTTTAGAAGGATCAACTCACCATGAAAACTTGACAACTAATCCATCCATCACATGGACCACCACGCGAATTTAGTAGTTTTTATTTTCTATAATGGTGCATGGGCTTTAACTTGTTGGGAAGTGTTACCTCACCGTCAAAGCTTGACAACTAATAGCCATCACATGGACCACCAAATGCATTTGGTAGTTTTTAGATGGTTGTGATTGTTTTTATTAACAGCTGTATTCATCTCCACTTCTCCCCCTACTTTTTTTTTTTTTTTTTTAATATCAAAATTTCATTGATCTAGAAAAATGTATAGTCATTCGGGTAGGTCCAAGCAAAATGGTAGGACCACACCTATCATATGAGAACTACACAAAATGGACAGAATGGGAAAGGACAAAATAGCGAACTCAGGCACAAAGCAAGGAGAGCGACAGGGCGGAGACAATAGAGGAACATCCATGGGGTAGCCAGGAGGTAGCCGGGAGGCGGCCACAACAGCCCAGTCAACCCACTCCCATCCTTGGCTTTCCTGGTCAGAGGAGCCCGACATTAGCCTTGTCCAAAAGAAGGGAGCCCCAAATCACAAGCGGGAGAGAAGAACAGGAAAGGAAGGTCGTATCTGAGGCACCACTGGTATCGATCTTGGCGAGGTCGTCCGCTATTGAATTACCTTCGCAATAAGTGTGGGAGAACTGGACATTGATTAACTGCGCAAGCCCCTGAATGAAGGCAATCTGGTACCATAAGTTTCATCCACCCACAAAGGATGGATTAGAGACCGCTTGAAAGATTAGGCGAAAGTCAGTTTCAGCTATAATATTCGAAAGACCCATGTCCGCACAAATGGTTAGCCCGTCGACCATCGCTTGCGCCTCGACCGTGTTGTTGGTAACCGAGCCATACATATTATGGAAGGCAAAGATTAGGTTACCCAGATGGTCTCGGCAAACTCCACCCCCTCCACCCTCGCCCAAGTTACCCCTGACTGAGCTGTCCACATTGAGCTTAAGCCAGCCCCTAGTCGGTTTGTTCCAATAGATTACGATAGAAGGGCCAGGAGATAGAGAAGGGAGGCAGGCGATACCCAAGGCCCTCATCACAATGAGTGATGGGATTTTTTGTCCCGTACTCGGCTGGTCATGAGCCTTGCTCGACTGATCGAGGGCTGGTGCACGACCAGTCGTGGAGTCAAGTTGTGGCACGACTGAAAGTCATTGTGGACTATTTTTCTCCGGGGTGCTCGACCAGTCAAAGAAGGATCTCAACTAGTCATGGGTGGTGCTCGACCGGTCGTGGACTCGGTATGACTAGTCGAGGTTACATAGATTCGTTCCGCGATTTTGCGCGGATTTCGTGTCGAAAGTCCTTTCGCAACTGGGATGCGGAAAGGAGTTTCCTAAAAATTTAAATAGGAGGTACCTAGGGCTTTCTAGGCATGACAAGAGGGTTTCCTAAAGCTATACAAGGGATTTACTAAAGGGTTTAGGGCTATCAAAGGTGAGAGAGAGAGGAAGCTTATAGAAGGAAGATTATGCTCGTGGGGGTTATCTATTGCGCAATCCATATCTCATCGCTTCTATGTCCTCGTAATCGGTGAGTTCTCTCCGTTTTCTTTGTTTCTCTCATTGTTTATCCACTCCTACGTAAGTGAAGAAGGTTGTAACGTTCTACTTCATAGTGGATTGTTGATCTGGACGAGGTCCCGTGGTTTTTACCTCTTTGAGGGTTTTCACGTAAAAATCTCTTGTGTGGTGTGTGGTTTATGCTTTGATTTATTTTATTGCTTTATTATCCATAATTCTGGTTTATTTCGGGAGGCTAGATCCTAAGGTTTTGTGCAAGGCCCCCAACAAAGTGGTATCAGAGCTAAGTTCATTGAACGGGTAGGATTAGTTTTTTAAATTATGGAAGGTGGCTCATCAAGGATGATCGGCCTCAATGGTTCTAAATGGACCATATGGAAGGCTAAGATGGAGGACTTGCTTTATTACAATGACCTATATTCTCCAATTTTAGGCATATTAGCAAAATTCAAGGATATGTCTGATGATGATTGGAAGAAGATGGACTAAAAGGCGGTAGAGTTTATTAGACAATGGTTGGATGATTTTGTGTTCCACCATGTGTCTACAGAGACCTCAGCCGCTAGCCTATGGCTGAAATTAGAAGGGCCGTATGAGAGGAAGACAGCCGGTAATAAAAATTTTCTGATAAGGTGACTTGTGAATCACAAGTTCAGGGATGGTGGTTATGTGGCCGAGCACATGAATGAGATCAACAATATAGTGAACTAACTCTCCTCTATGAAGATGGTCCTGAATGATGAATTGCAGGCTTTGTTATTGCTTAGTTCATTGCCTGACAGTTGGGAGACATTGGTGGTGTCTCTAAGTAAATCCGCGCCAGACGGAAAGATATCCATGGAACAGGTAACCAATTGTCTCTTCCACGAGGAGACAAAGAGGAAGTCTCAAGGGTCTACTCAGCAAGAAGCCCTTGTGACACAGGAACGGGAGAGAGGAAAGAACAGGAAGGGCGGGAAGGCCCGAGATAAATCAAGAGGCAAGTTGAGTAAAAGAAAAGATATTGAATGCTGGAATTGGGGCAAGAATGGCCACTACAAGCATGAATGTCATAAGGTTAAAAATGACAAGAAAAGAAAAGGGAAGGAAGATGAATTAGATTCCACTGCAGTCGCTTTAGATGGCGACGCCGTAGTTATTCTTTCAGCAGATCACGATATATGTCTCACGGCTATGAGTCAGGACACCGACTAGGTGATAGACTCGGGAGCTTCTTTTCATGTGACTCCACGGAGAGACTTCTTCACAAGCTACAAGTCAGGTGACTATGGGACTATGAAGATGGAAAATTCTGGTGTATCGAAGATCGTAGGGGTTGGTGATATTTGTGTGAAGAGTGATGTGGGCTGCACATTAGTTCCCAAGAATGTGAGGCATATCTCAGACCTTCGCCTCAACTTGATGTCGACGGGAAGGTTGGATGATGATGGCTATGAAAGCCAGTTTGCTGGTGGGCGCTGGAAACTCATCAAGGGTTCGTTGATCGCGGCTAGAGGAAAAAAGTGTTGCGTCCTGTATAATGCAAGTATTAATATGTGTAAGGGTAGGTTGAACGCAGCGAAAGATTCAACTATTGACATGTGGCACGGGCATCTAGGCCACATGAGTGAAAAAGGGCTTCAGGTACAAGCAAAGAAGCGACTTCTTCCGGACATGACAGGTACACCTCTCAAAACCTGTCTTGATTGTTTCTCAGGAAAATAGCATAGAGTTTCATTCATTAAATTTGGTTCTCACGTTAATAAATTGCATGCATTAGATTTGGTTTATTCTGATATTTTTGGTCCTATGAGGACAAAAACCTTGGGTGGGGCATTGTATTTTGTCACTTTTATAGATGATGCATCTAGGAGGGTTTGGATTTATGCTTTGAAATCCAAAGACGAGGTCTTTGGTGTGTTTAAATTGTTTCATGCTTTGGTCGAGAGAGAGAGAGAGGTAAATCATTAAAGTGCATCCGCACTGACAATAGTGGTGAATACATTGGCGACTTTCATGAGTACTGCAAGTCCCTGGGTATACAGCATGAACAGACAGTTCCCAAGACCCCCCAACATAATAGTGTAGCTGAGAGAATGAATCGCACCATTCTAGAGAGAATCAGATGCATGTTATCACATGCGAAATTGCCCATGACTTTCTGGGGAGAAGCAATGCACATGGCAGTGTATTTTATAAGACCCATGCCCTAGTCCGTACCGTTCCATAGGCTTACGCGATCATACCGGTCGAATTCCGGTGACCCTCGACCTGTATCCAACGTTTGCACACGATCTTAGGCCGAGTCCCGCTTATTGAACTCGGCTCGACCCAAAACTTATACCTTAGTGATCACGCCGTCGCCGTGGTTCTAGCGCCACAACTCGCGCACCAAAATAATACCCAGGCTAGAAGTTGTGGACCTACGTTTAGTCCAAAGAAATGCCACACGTTGTGAATTTCGAGGGAATCTCTACGAGATGTCCCATCAAATCACGTTAAGTACGAACCATGCCATGTGTACATGCAACCCATCCCTCCCTTTTTAAAAGTCAACTCTCTCTCTCCTCTCACCATCCCTCTTTCACCCATTTTCAAACCAAACCTTACCTCATTAAATACAACTACCTAAATCAACCCATCCATATTATTCCATTCTCTCTCTCTCTCTCTCATTTCTCAAACCTCCCAAGCAACACACGTCCAAGCTTTCTCCATCCCAAACACCAAGTGTGGCCCACTTTCCCTACCCTCTAATCTCTCATCCACACCATCAAAACCCCATCAACCTCCATCAAAAGTGTAGGCAAGGAGCTAAGGAGGCTAAGGGAGCAAGGAGAAGGCCTAAAGGTGGGTGATCTTTGAATTTCTACCGTCGATTTCATGATTTGAGGGCCCACTTGTTGGTGAGACCCATTTTGATGTATGTGATGTATCCATGAGGGGCCCATAGTGGTGGGGTCTCTCTATCACGGTATCTCTCTCTCTCTCTCTCTCTCTCTCTCTCTCTCTCTCTCTCTCTCTCTCTCTCTTTCCTCTCCCTAGAATGAAGTGAGCCCCACCAAATCATGTTAAATCCACTCCATTCATTAATGGTGTGGCCCACCACATTTTAGGCGAAATCCACCGCCTGGTGGGAAGTCCCCACATGCTGAAATGTGTGTGTGTGTGTGTGTGTGTGTATATATATACACACACACACACAAACATATATATTTTGATATTGGGCCACGTTCATGTGGGACCCACCAAGATGTCTGTGTATACCCACGTTGTCCAGCGTCCTTAGACGCTGGACGTGAAGTGCAACTGGCGTGGGTGTGTGCTGACGTGCTGACAAAAAAAGGGATTGGTTTTTTTTAGTTTGGGGCGGGCCGCTCATGCGGGCCCCACCTTGATGTATGTACATAATCCACGCCGTCTATTCTATTTTTTAGATCATTTTAAAAATGAGGGTAGTCTGATCATCAGGTAGATCATAGTATATCAAATAGTGTTTCTACCATTGAAATACTCCCTGATTTTTTGGTGCGCCAAAACCCATACAATATTGGGCTTGATAGGTTGGTATTGGGCCACAGAAACCAATGGCTAGGATAGATCCATGTGGTGTGGGTCCTAACACAGAAAAACCATAAAAACATTGTGTTTTTAATTTTTTTTTTTTTAAAAAAAAAACACTAAGGCAACACACTGCTTCTTTACTGCCGACGTTAGGACTGGTGAAAAATTTGCCCTCACGGCCCACCAGGGCCTACCGTGATGTGTTTCGAACATCAATACCATGCATTTGAGGCATCCCCTTTAAATTATGGAATATCCCAAAAATCAGCCGTATACGGAACTTAAGTGGGCCATACCATCTAAAAATCATGTGAAGACATGCCTAAAACATATAAAATCACTTGGTGGGGCCTACCTTAAATTTGGATGCGGCTGAAACTTGGTCTGAACCCTCAGCCAAGTGGGACACACTAATGGGTGGGCTGGATTTGTGAACCACATTGCAGTGAGCCCCTGACCATGTGACCCAATGAACGGTTGGGTGAAAAATAAACTCACGGTAGGCTCCCTGGTCCACGTGACCTTGTAAACAGGTTGGGTGGCTAATAAATATTACGGTGGGCCCTAGTCCCATCTCTGGTACGTGTGACCCCACTAATAGATTGGATGTCAAATAAATATTAGGGTGGGCCCCCATGACCCAATCAAGGGGCTGGATGAAAAATAAACATTATGGTGGGCCCCATGACTGTGTGACCTTATCAACAGTTTAGGTGGCAAATAAACATTATGGTGGGCCTGGTTGGGTGGAAAATAAACTTTATGGTGGGCCCAGGTCTGTGTGACCTCATCCACCGGTTGGTTGGAAAATAAACATTGTGGTGGGCCCCACATGGGACCCACTGATGTATGCATTGTAATCCACACCCACCATTAGTGTGGGCCCCACCATGAGGTATGTACTTCATCTATGTCGTTTATCCCTTCCATCCCTATGGGACCCACCATGATGCACGTATTACATCCAATCTGTCCAACCAATTTTGAAGATATTTTTAAGGTTTAAGACTAAAAATAAGTCAGATCTAAGATCAGGTGGACCACATTATAAGAACCAGTGGGTTTGAATGTCTACTATTAAAATTCTTAGGGCCACCAGAGTTAGACCAAAATGATATGTGTTTTTCCTTTAGATCCAGGTCTGTGTGACCTTATGAGCAGATTGGATGGGGAATATATGTTATTGGGGGGGGGGGGGGGGGAATTTTGATGGTGGGAATCATTATCATCACTTATAATTGGGTGTGGCCCATTTCATATACTTAGGAGCCCATTGGTGTAGCCCACTTGATGTACTTATGAGGCCCATGTGACTAGGCCGTCTTGATGTATTTGTAGCCGTTGTTGAGGCCCACCTTGATATATATATATATATATATATATGAAACCCATGTTATGAGGCCCATTATGATGTATTCAAGGCCCATGGGTCGAGGCCCAATAAGACGTACATAAGCCCCATTTAGTGTGATTCCACCATGGTATATGGGTTGATCTTTATAGCGGGTTGTACCTTGAGAGCAATGTTGGTTTGATGTCCACATTGTAAGGATAATGTTGGTTAAATGTCCACATTGTCACTCTCCCTAAGGCCCACTGATAGGCCCATTCTTGTAGTGAGTAGGCCCACCTGATGTGTATTTATGGCCCACTGGTGCGGTCCATTGATGCGGCCCACTTGATATGTAAGGCCCACGGGCAAGGTGTTCACTCCCCAAGTATAGGGTTGTGATATAGTAATAAACTCGGTAAGACCGAGGTCGAATCCACAAGGACTGAAACTTGTACGTTATCTGAAACTAACTAGAACTAGAACTAGACTAAGATGAAATCTAAATTGAATGTAATTGAGTAAATAATGGTGAAATAATTATCTAAAACTTAGAAAATTCAGGGAAAGGACACTGGGGATTCAAAGGATCCACTTGTAGAGATCAGGGAGATCTTATGCCTGTTTCAAAAACCATGAAGATAGAACTGAACTTACTTGATATAATTTCCAAGAGATGAAAGGTATATGAATTAGAATGGATTCCATCACCAAACCATGCCCAGGAGACAAAGCAAACAACAGAATTAAACTAATTACCAACCAATCAACATGCCATGAAGGTTAGGAAAGGGTACCGTCATCCGACCATGCCCAGGAGACAATGGTGAACAACAGGGCTTCCTGACGTCATAAACATAAAAGGAAAAGAACATGCTCAAAGCCATCGCAGACCCATTGTAATTTCAGTCACAACAGACCATTAAAGACTAAAAACATTCCCTTAATAAAATTAAATAAAAATTAATTCAGTCTAAGTAAAAGGCACAAGCAATAGGTCCTCCCATCACGCTACAAGCTTCACCTCTTAGCCCTAGCTAAGAGGTTTAGCCCATAAACATGTTTAGGCTAATCTCTTAAACAAATATATATATATAATAAAACAAAACATAAAAATAAAAAAAAATAATAAAAAAAATAGAACTCCCTGTCTCTCTCTCTCTCTCTACACGTTCCTAACTGCCCACTTGCTCTTCACGTCCAAGCCGAAGCCTCCTCGGTCGAGATCTTCCCGGTTTAGATGCCCCTCCATTCTCTCTCTCTCTCTCTCTCTCTCTCTCTCTCTCTCTCTCTCTCTCTCTCTCTCTCTCTCTCTCTCTCTCTCTTTTATAACAACAACAAGGGACCGTGGAAGGGAGAGTCCGCAGCTCGTCCGTAACAGAGCCGAACTCTAGAAAACGCAGTCCTGCGTAACAAAGCCGGACTGCGTTAACTGTGAGTCCCAAAATTGACGTCCCCAGAGCAATCCAAACCATCTATTCAATGCAGAATGAAAAACCAGCCAATGGAGTGAATTTATCTTGCGTTTGGTGTGGTCCACCTGATTGTTTCGATTCACCGTCCGCCTGCATTTGACCACGACTCTCTTGAGTGTGCGTGCATGGGTTTAGTGAAACTTAGTTTTTACGGTCGATTCGGCCTTCTGGAGAGGATGAACGGTCTGGATTGACCACTTTCAGCCCTGATGGTGACCCACGAATCCCGTTCGCAAGTCCCTGTTGCGAAACGGAGTTACGGACCGCAAGCTCTGACGATCGGTGGGTTTAAAAAACGATGATGTATGTAAGATCCACTCCGTTCATTGTCTTCAAGATAAAAAACTGTTTGGAGAGCCTAAGACCCGGTTGATTTCAGTGTGGCCCACAAGGCTTTCTGCTCTACCGTCCGTTTGCTTTTGAACGGCTGAGATCCCCAAGAACTTCACTTCTTCATTTCATCGGTAGGCATAGGTTGTAGAAGCCGCCTCAGAAATGGATGAACAGTTCCGATTGTCCGTTTGCACACCGGATGGGGCCCACAACTGTGAACCGCAAGTCTCTTTTGCGAAACAGAGACTTCGCACGCGCCTGCTGCCGTGGTTGTTGAGGCTGCGATCGATAAATTCGAAGAATCCATTCCGTTCATTTGACTCAGGACGAAAAATCACTTGGGATTCTGTATTTTTGGAGCGAAATAAGTGCGGCCCACTTAATCTTCTATTCCGCCATCCATCCTTCTGTCAACGGCCAGGATCTTCCAATAGTTTCCATGGTCTCAAAAGATCACCTTGGTGAGGTTAATACCCCGCCTATCTACACAATGGACGGTCCAGATCATCAGCATACATGATGTATGGGACCCACAGTCAAAAACTGGATGGACAGCGTCCGTCCGCCGGCCGTCCATGCTGGAGAAGGAGAAGGAGACGGGTCTCCTTCCGTTTGACCAAAGTCTCCGTCTAGTGCTCGTCGGGTGCACTTGTGCATTGTGTACTTGCACTACCGGTGGGGTCCACTTATGATGTATATATGAAAAATCTGCTCCGTCCATTTTTTCCATCATATCATTTTATGCGTTGAATCCAAAATAGAGGCGAATCCAGAGAGCAGGTGGGCCCCACTTAAGGTTTAAAGGGGCTGATCTGTCCGTTGGGCCACTTACAGAGGGATCCAATGGCTAAAAATTGACGTTTATGGTTAATATAGGGCGTTCAGGCCACGTATGAAGTCTCGTGTCAATCGGATGGTGGGAACCCTATGATCTTGCATTCTGGACGTCCTTTCAGGCCTCTTTAACATGAACGGCTTGATTTCCTCGGCTCCCTGGTGTGTAAATCTATCGATCTTGATCCCCTAGAATCCGTCCCTTACTTTTGTGACATCGGAGTGTCAAATCCATGCTTTTACTATCAGTTTTCAGTCAACGCTCCTGATTGCATCCTGCAACAAAACACAATTAAAATACTCCACTAAGCATTATTGTGTATATAAAATCTGGCAATAATCGATGTCTGATATACAATATTTGACCCTCAACACAACCCCCAACCAGCATTTTGCTAGTCCCGATCAAAATATGCGAAAATTAAGTTGAGGATTACGAGACAATTCTTGTGAAGTCGATTGATATTTTGAAAAACAATACAGATATGAGAAATCTTAAGATTCATGAATGTTGATTATCAATTTTTCCTGGCCTCACATGCATGGTGAATTTCATAATCATGTTCAAATATTAATACATAAACTAGAATAATTTTAAACATTGAGTTCCATGGGTGTAGAGTGTAATCCCGACTTTCAACATTAATATTCAATTCTCTATTTCAGGATATCGTTGGTAACCAACAAGAGAATTCATGATAACCAAAACTTGCCTCACAGATCATTCTTTCATTTTTCTAGTTTTTTTTTTTTTTTTTTTTTTTTTTTATGTCAAGATGGGAATCAAATTTTCACTTATAGGGAGCAAACCTATGGTGAAACTAGTCGCCCAACTCTTTCCAACTGTTAATCATGGAAAATCGAATCACACCTATAGGGAGAAAACCCATGGTGTAATTCTTTTTTATACTCTGATGGCCAAATCTTTTAGGCTGGTTTCTTTCATGCTCAGTGACTACCAAGTTAATCCTTCAATATGGAACTGAAATCTTAATGTGTAAGCGAGATGTATCCTGTGAAATCATGACTCAATCAATGTTTACAACTTCTAATCATGGATTAATAATTCAACATTAACTGTGAAATCTAATGGACAACTGAATCCAAGAGCAGTAAATCCTGTAATTCTAAATCAAAGATGGTCGTCAAATCACTTCAAATTCACCAGAAAGTCCCAAAAAATATTTAAAAATTTTCACAAATTTTTGCTCAAGACAAAGAAAACACTGATTATGAAACCTAATCTCCCACCCCCAACCTAAAATTTATATTGTCCTCAATGTAAAAGATATAAACATGCAATGCACATGAGACAACGATAGTAAAGAAAAGGTGATGGGAAGATAGTACCTGGATAATGAATCGAGAGAGATTTTTCAAGAGATCGCAGCATGGAATCCAATCAGCACGAGAGAAATAACAACACAAAAATAATAAAAATAAAATCCTACCTATACCACTTTCGCAGGTGCTCTCGATTGCATTTAGCGTATGCAACAAGCCTTTAAACCCCTAGGTTGCCCCTAGGAGCGCTAAGTTTATCGTCTTCAACCAGACAAATAAAGCAACTACCCTAGTCCTAAGAAAGCAATAAACCTACCTATACCTCCATCAGACTGGGAGATCAGTCCTGGTAAACAGGATTAGTCAGAGGCATGGACATGTCCTCTGAATCAAATTTCTCGATAAATGGCTTTAAGCGATGTCCATTTACTTTAAACTCCTTGCCATTGTCGGGGTCTCTTATCTCAACGGCCCCATAAGGATATGCAGTAACAACAATGTAAGGGCCGGTCCAACGAGATCGAAGCTTATCCGGAAAGAGATGTAATCGAGAATTATACAAGAGGACTTTCTGACCTGGCGTGAATGATTTTCGTAGAATATGTTGGTCATGAAACGCCTTCATCCTGTCCTTGTAAATTCTCGAATTCTCGTATTCGTCGTTCCGGATTTCTTCGAGTTCATTTAATTGAAGTTTGCGTAGCGAGCCAGCGTTGTTTAGATTGAAATTCAGATTTTTGATTGCCCAGTAGGCTCTATGTTCCAACTCCACAGGTAAGTGGCAAGCCTTCCCATAGACGAGTCTAAAGGGAGACATTCCAATAGGGGTTTTAAAAGCAGTACGGTAAGCCCATAAGGCATCGGTCAATCGAATTGACCAATCCTTACAGTCAGGGTTAACCGTTTTCTCCAAAATGTGTTTGATCTCCCTATTAGAAATCTCAGCTTGCCTACTTATCTGTGGGTGGTATAGGGTGCTCACCTTATGAGAGATACCGTATTTCTTCATTAAACTCTCGAATGGCCTATTACAAAAGTGTGAGCCTCCATCACTAATAATGGCTCGAGGCATTCCGAATCGGGAAAGGATGTTTTCCTTCAGGAATTTAATGACCGTGCGATGGTCATTAGTTTGACACGGAATCGCTTCGACCCATTTAGTGACATAGTCTACGGCAAGCAAAATATATAAATTCCCATAAGATTGGGGGAATGGTCCCATGAAATCGATGCCCCAGCAATCAAATGCCTCTATGATAAGAATGGAATTCAAGAGCATCATATTTCGACGGGACAATGCTCCTAATTTCTGACAACGCTCACAGGCTTTGCAAAACTCATGAGTGTCCCTGAACATAGTGGGCCAATAGAAACCACACTGCAGAATCTTAGTCGTGGTCTTTTTTGCAGAAAAGTGACCACCACAGGCCTGTGAGTAACAAAAGGAGATGACACTCTGATGCTCATTGTCTGGCACACATCTCCTCAAGATTTGGTCTGGGCAATATTTAAACAGATATGGATCATCCCAGAAAAAATTGCGTACCTCGGTAAAGAATTTCTTCTTATCTTGTGCGGTTCAATGTGTCGGTATAGAACCTGTAGCAAGATAATTAGCAATATCAGCGAACCAAGGTGAATGGGAGATTCTGAACAGTTGTTCATCAGGGAACATGTCGTTGATATGGGTCACCTCAAGGGAATCAGAAGTATTAAGGCGAGACAGGTGATCGGCCACTACGTTCTCTACTCCCTTTTTATCTTTAATTTCCAAATCAAATTCTTGGAGTAGAAGGATCCATCGTATCAAGCGGGGCTTAGAATCATTCTTAGAAAGAAGATACTTCAGTGTCACATGATCTGTATAGATAATGATCTTGGATCCGATCAGGTAGGACCTAAATTTGTCCAAGGCAAACACCACGGCTAAGAGTTCCTTTTCTGTAGTCGAGTAGTTCACTTGGGCAGGATTTAAAGTCCTACTCGCATAATGGATGACGTAGGGCCTCTTATCTTTTCTCTGGCCTAGAACCGCTCCAAGAGCATAATCAGAAGCGTCACACATAAGCTCAAAAGGAAGGCTCCAGTCGGGTGGCTGCATGATGGGTGCAGTGGTTAACATGCCTTTAAGCTTGGTGAAAGCTTCCTGACATTGCTCAGTCCACTCATATGGAACATCCTTTTGAAGAAGATTACATAAAGGACGAGAGAGGAGACTAAAGTCCTTTATGAATCGCCTGTAAAATCTTGCGTGTCCTAGGAAGGATCGCACGTCCCTGATGTTCTTGGGTAGAGGTAGGTTAAAGATAAGATCGATTTTTACTTTATCTACCTCAATTCCCTGGACGAGATGATATGTCCAAGGACAATTCCCTTATGAACCATGAAATGGCACTTCTCCCAATTAAGTACCAAGTTCTTTTCTTCACATCTTTTCAACACACATTTAAGACTTTCCAAGTACTTGCTGAAAGATGAACCATAGACAGAGAAATCGTCCATGAAGACCTCTAGATATTGCCCTACCATATCAGAAAAGATACTCAGCATACATCGCTAAAAGGTGGCAGGGGCATTACATAGTCCAAATGGCATCCTTCGATAAGTAAAGGTACCATAGGGACATGTGAATGTGGTCTTTTCCTGGTCTTCAGGGGCGATTTCAATCTGATTGTAGCCCGAATACCCGTCAAGGAAACAGTAATAGGAATGACCAGCTAGCCTTTCTAAGATTTGATCAATGAAGGGCAAAGGAAAGTGATCCTTCCTTGTGACGGTATTCAACTTTCTGTAGTCAATGCACATTCTCCAACCAGTAGTGACTCTAGTTAGCACGAGTTCATTATTAGCATTGGCTACGATGGTGATTCCGGACTTCTTAGGAACCACCTGAGTTGGACTCACCCATTGACTATCAGATATAGGGTATATGATACCCACATCCAATAGTTTGAGAACCTCGGCCTTAACCACTTCCTTCATGTTTGGATTTAGTCTACGTTGTGGTTGCCGAGCAGTCTTCGCATATCCTCAAGATATATGTGGTGAGTACAAATCGAGGGATCGATTCCCTTGAGGTCCGCTATCGTCCATCCTAGGGTCGCTTTATGCTCAATGAGAGTAGATATGAGCATACTCTCTGTTCGTTCTCCGGTGGGCGAGAGATCACCACCGGTATGTCTCATCTTGACCTAAATAGGCATATTTCAAATCGAGGGCAAAGGTTTTAGGTCAAGCTTGGTGCCTTGAGGTTAGACGGAAGAGGCACTACATCGCTTGTGGCAATTCTTCAAATTGTGGCCTCCACCAGTTAACTTCTGGTACCGGTGCAAAGAAGCAAGGCACACGTCTCCCTAATCATATCATTATCAAACTCATGAGAGTGGGCCAAGCACGTCTCAGAGGATCGAGAGGATAAGGTAAGGGGTGTCCTATCTTCCACGAAAGTATCGATCATGTTAATGTCGTGGACATCGTCATCATCCTCTCGAGTTCTGCGTTATTAAAAAAATGTTTGACTCCAATGTCAAATTTTCAAAAGACATAGTCATGACACCATTCCTGCAATTGATAATTGCATTTGACGTGGCAAGGAATAGGCGACCAAGAATGATGGGAATCTGAGTGCTCAGGTTATTGATGGGTTCGGTGTCCAGGATGATAAAATCTACAGGGTAGTAAAATATATCGACTTGGACTAACACATCCTCAATAATCCCTCTTGGTACACGAACAGTTCGATCGTCAAGTTGTAGTGTGGTTAGGGTGGGTTTTAACTCACCCAACCATAACTGTTTGTATACCGAGTAGGAAATCAGATTAACGCTCGCTCCAAAGTCAAGAAGTGCGTGATCAATTCGATGGCTCCCGATTACACATGATATGGTTGGGCTACCGGGATCCTTGAATTTCTGCGGCACGTCTTGCTTCAGGATGACACTCACTTTCTCAGTCAATAAGATCTTCTTTTGAATACTCTTCCGTCTTTTGGTCGTGCATAGGTCTTTCAGAAATTTTGCATATAAAAGAACCTGTTTTACGACATCAAGTAGAGGAATGTTGACTTTCACTTGTTTCAACACCTCCAGAATATCCTGAGAGTTAGAAAGACGTTTTGGTGCAACCAACCGTTGGGGGGAACGGAGCAACTGGCTTCTCTAAAAGTTCCGGTTCTAATTTTTGTGGGACATCACTAGATCCATCATTATTGTCCTTTTCTGGTTCTTGAGGCTTTTCAGGCCTAACCGGAAGGGTTTTATCAATGATCTTCCCACTCCTAAGAGTGGTGATGGATTTAGCGTGTCCCATTTGATTTGAAGAGCTGGGATCATTTATCTCATATTGCGGTTTAGGATTGGGGAGCGGTTGTGCAGAAAGCATCCCCTTTTCTATAACCATCATACGTGAATCTATTGTTTACATAAAGTCTGTAAGTCCACGCACTGCCTGAGCCAGCTCTTGTATGGAATTTTGAACCGGTCCTTCTTGAGGTTTCCCCTGATTTGGATTTTGATTGAAAAAACTTTGAGGGGTAGCAGTTTGTCCATTCTTCCAACTAAAATTTGGATGATTCCTCCAACCAGGATTGTATGTATTGGAGGTAGATCCATTGAAAGGTCTTGGATAGTTATTTACGGCATTAGCTTGCTCATTCAACACTCCTCGAAAAGCAGATATTGTAGGACAATTTTCAGTTGTGTGAATGTTGTAATCACAGATGCCGCTAACAATTTCATTAACCTTATCCTTCTTTCCTTCCATGGCCTCGACTCTTCATATGAGATTAGTCACTTTAAAATTTACATCATCCTCTTCTTTCAGGAGATACACTCCACCTTTTTCCTTAGATTGAGTTGGCCTAGACGTGGTGTTTGATTTTGGGTAATGGTCCCAAGATTGTGCATTTTCTGCAAGTCTATCGAGATAATCCCATACCTCATCGACCTCTTTATTCATGAATTCTCCATTACACATTGTCTCGACCAGTTGGCGCATGGAAGATGTCAGTCCATCATAGAAAAAATTTATAATGCGCCACATTTCAAAACCGTGTTGTGGGCATGAACTGACAAGATCCTTGAACCTTTCCCAACATTGGTAGAATGTTTCATCTTCCTTTTAGGCGAAGTTCATGATTGCTTTTCTGAGGGTAATCGTTTTATGGTGTGGGAAAAATTTCTTTATGAATCCCTCTGCATATCATTCCATGTGCCAACGGATCTAGGACGCAGTGAATGTAACCACGTCTTAGCCTTCTCTTTCAAGGAAAAAGGAAAGAGTTTTAGTCTGATTGTGTCTTCGAATACATTGGGAAAGTATAAGGTGGCTATAATCTCATCGAACTCTTTCAAATGTAAGTATGGACTTTCTGATTCAAGCCCATGGAATTTAGGAAGGAGTTGGATAACTACTGGCTTGATGTCCATCTGTCCTGTGTTTTCAGAAAAAATCATGCATGAGGGCGTGCTCACCCCCACCGGTTGTAAATAATCCCGTAAAGTACGAGGCGGGGGTGCTTGATGCACCTCATTCTCATCATGTACTTCCTCATCCATATATTCAGGTAGTGCTTGAGGTTGATTTGCAGCCATAACCTCAATTAACTCAGGGGAATTCGAGCGGTGTCTAGTCTTGCGATGAACAGTCAACCCCTCAACTAATCCTCCTACAGTCAAGAGACGTCGAGTGTCGTCACGGGCCCACTTGGGCATGAAACACTTGCAGCCCTCAATCAAATTCTAAACCTAATCCTAAGAAAGAAAATGAAAATCTAGAAAGAAAGAGAGGGTTGGAAGGAAGTTACCAGATTGGAGTCCCTAAGCTAAAGACCTGCAAAATAAAACAAAATAAGTTAGTTTTTAAATAGAAGAAGTTTCTAAAGCAAACCAAATCTAAAGAGTTAGAAAATCTAGAAAATTAGAAAGAGTTTACCAAATTAGAAGTTCTATCTTAACAACCTACAGAATAGGAAATAGGTTAGTTCTATGAATCAAAATAGAAAACAATATTAAAAATTAAAATTAGTAAAATCCTAATCTTAAACTAACTCTAAATCCAATTAATTTTAGAAAATCGTAGCCGTCAATCTCCGGCAACGACGCCAAAAACTTGTTCACACCCCAAGTATAGGGTTGTGATGTAGTAATAAACTCGGTAAGACCGAGGTCGAGTCCACAGGGACTGAAACCTGTACGTTATCTGAAACTAACTAGAACTAGACTAAGATGAAATCTAAATTGAATGTAATTGAGTAAATAATGGTGAAATAATTATCTAAAACTTAGAAAATTCAGGGAAAGGACACTAGGGATTCAGAGGATCCACTTGTAGAGATCAGGGAGATCTTATGCCTGTTTCAAAAACCATGAAGATAGAACTGAACTTACTTGATATAATTTCCAAAAGATGAAAGGTATATTAATTAGAATGGATTCCATCACCAAACCATGCCCAGGAGACAAAGCAAACAACAGAATTAAACTAATTACCAACCAATCAACATGCCATGAAGGTTAGGAAAGGGTACCGTCATCCGACCATGCCCAGGAGACGATGGTGAACAACAGGGCTTCCTGACGTCATAAACATAAAAGGAAAAGAACATGCTCAAAGCCATCGCAGAACCATTGTAATTTCAGTCACAACAGACCATTAAAGACTAAAAACATTCCCTTAATAAAATTAAATAAAAATTAATTCAGTCTAAATAAAATGTACAAGCAATAGGTCCTCCCATCACGCTACAAGCTTCACCTCTTAGCCCTAGCTAAGAGGTTTAGCCCATAAACATGTTTAGGCTAACTCTTAAACAAATATATAATAAACAAAAAAAAAAAAGAAAACAAAACGTAAAAATAAAAATAAAAATAAAAAAATAGAACTCCCTCTCTCTCTCTCTCTACACGTTCCTAACCAAATTACTTGCTCTTCACGTCCAAGCCAAGCCTCCTCGGTCAAATCTTCCCGGTTTAGATGCCCCTCCATTCTCTCTCTCTCTCTCTCTCTCTCTCTCTCTCTCTCTCTCTCTCTCTCTCTCTCTCTCTCTCTCTCTCTCTTTTATAACAACAGCAAGGGACCGTGGAAGGGAGAGTCCGCAGCTCGTCCGTAACAGAGCCGAACTCTAGAAAACGCAGCGTCTGGCAATGTGAGTCGGGCTGCGTTAACTGTGAGTCCCAAAATTGACGTCCCCAGAGCAATCCAAACCGTCTATTCAATGCAGAATGAAAAACCAGCCAAGGAAGTGAATTTATCTTGCGTTTGGTGTGGTCCACCTGATTGTTTCGATTCACCGTCCGCCTGCATTTGACCATGACTCTCTTGAGTGTGCGTGCATGGGTTTAGTGAAACTTAGTTTTTACGGTCAATTCGGCCTTCTGGAGAGGATGAACGGTCCGGATTAACCACTTTCAGCCCTGATGGTGACCTATAAATCCCGTCCGCAAGTCCCTGTTGCGAAACGGAGTTACGGACCGCAAGCTCTGACGATCGGTGGGTTTCAAAAACGATGATGTATGTAAGATCCACTCCGTTCATTGTCTTCAAGACAAAAAACCGTTTGGAGAGCCTAAGACCCGGTTAATTTCAGTGTGGCCCACAAGGCTTTCTGCTCTATCGTCCGTTTGCTTTTGAACGGCTGAGATCCCCAAGAACTTCACTTCTTCAATTTCTGTCAGCTAGGCATAGGTTGTAGCTGCCCTAGGAAATGGATGAACAGTTCCGATTGTTCGTTTGCACACCGGATAGGGCCCACAACTTGAACCGCAAGTCTCTTTTGCGAAACAGAGACTTCGCACGCGCCTGCTGCCGTAGTTGTTGAGGCTGCGATCGATAAATTCGGAGAATCCATTCCGTTCATTCGACTCAGGACGAAAAATCAGCTGGGACTCTGTATTTTTGGAGCAAAATAAGTGCGGCCCACTTGATCTTCTATTCTGCCATCCATCCTTCTCTCAACGGCCAGGATCTTCCAATACCCCACCTATCTACACAATGGACGGTCCAGATCATCAGCATACATGATGTATGGGACCCACAGTCAAAAATCGGATGGACAGCGTCCGTCCGCTGGCCATCCATGCTGGAGAAGGAGAAGGAGACGGGTCTCCTTCCGTTTGACCAAAGTCTCCGTCTAGTGCTCGTCGGGTGCACTTGTGCATTATGTACTTGCACTACCAGTGGGGTCCACTTATGATGTATATATGAAAAATCTGCTCTGTCCATTTTTTCCATCATATCATTTTATGCGTTGAATCCAAAATAGAGGCGTTTGTCCGTTGGGCCACTTACAGAGGGATCCAATGGCTGAAAATTGACGTTTACGGTTAATATAGGGCGTTCAGGCCACGTATGAAGTCTCATGTCAATCGGATGGTGGGAACCCTGTGATCTTGCATTCTGGACGTCCTTTCAGGCCTCTTTAATATGAACGGCTTGATTTCCTCGGCTCCCTGGTGTGTAAATCCATCGATCTTGATCCCCTGGAATCCGTCCCTTACTTTTGTGACATCGGAGTGTCAAATCCATGCTTTTACTATCAGTTTTCAGTCAACGCTCCTGATTGCATCCTGCAACAAAACATAATTAAAATACTCCACTAAGCATTATTGTGTATGTAAAATCTGGCAATAATCGAGGTCTGATATGCAATATTTGACCCTCAACACGAGGCCTAATGTGATGTATTCGAGGCCCATAGGTAAGGCCCATTGTGATGAATTCGAGGTCCATGTGATGCGGACCATTGCGATGTGTATTAGGCCTTTGTGTAAGGCCATGAGCCCACTATATGTTTAACCCTACATGGGCCACCCCTTGGGAGCAATGTTAGTTGAATGTCCACATTGATGGGCAAGGATGGTTGAATGTCCACATTGTGACCTTCCCTTAGGCCTTGTTAGGCCCATTCTCATCGATACCAATTGTCAAGGCCGATCATTGATCGATTCCTATTGACGTGACTGATTTGTCAACTCCAACTATCGATCTATCCGATTGTCATGACCGATTTTCCTATTCTAATTGCCGATCGAGGCCGATTATCCTAACCGATTACCGATCGTGGCTAGAGGTGAGCATCGAGCCAAGTCGAGTCGAGGTGGGCCAAGCTTGGCTTGGCTTGTCCATGATGTACTCGAGTTCACGCTCGAGCTCGAGCTTGGCTTGTTTGCCAAAGTTGTCGAGTCGAGTTCGAGTCGAGCTAGTGGTTCGAGTCGAGTCGAGTTCGAGCTTGTTGGGTGAGAGATAATGGATTCTGTTCTTGATCCTCTTCCATTGATGAACATTTCAAAAATCTTAAGAGAATCAAAGCAAAACCCGATGAAAAAACCAAACAAAGCTTCTAATCGGATGACTGTAAGAACCAATCTATTCTTGATCTTCTTCCACGAGCAGAAATCCAAGTACTAGAAAAGAAACAGAACATAATACATATCAGAAATCCAAGTAAAGAGCTCCTTGAAGCTCTAACAAATTTGAGAAGAACCCATCTCGAATTTCTTAGTTTCTCGCTTAAGAAGTAAATTTCAAGATATTGAAATCATACTATTGTAGAGCTGAAATGAAAACTTGTGGTGGTGGTCTAAGATGAATGCCATAGGGCATGGTGGGACAGAGAAAGAGAAGAAAGGGAAAGGGAAGGGGATGCGTGCAGTAGGGTAGAGACTCTTTGTTTTTTATTATTATTATTTTTTTAAGTTTAAACGTAAAACTTATATACATATATAATATTTAATATATTTATTCATCGAGCCGAGTCGAGCTCGAGTTCGAGCTTCGAGTCATGTCAAGTTCGAGTCGAGTCGAGTTGAAATGCCCCCTGGTCGAACTTGGCTTGAACTCAACTCGAGCTTCAAATAATTAGCTTGACTTGGCTTGAATCGGCCATTCAAGCCGAGTCAATCCGAAGCATTTCTGAGCCGAGTCGAAGCGAGCTTTTTGCAGACTTGACTGCGTGAATGTTCCCTAATCGTGGCCGATTATCGATTGACGTGGCTGATTGACCGATTACCGATCGAGGCCGATTATCGTGACCGATTACCGATCGTGGCCGATTATCGATTGACGTGGTCGATTGCCGATTCTGCTTGACGTGGCCGGTTGACCGATTACCGATCGAGGTCGATTATCATGACCGATTACCGATCGTGGCCGATTATTGATTGACGTAGCCGATTGCCGATTCTACTTGTCGTGGCCGATTGACCGATTACCGATCGAGGCCAATTATCCTGACCGACTACCGATCGTGGCCGATTATCGATTGACGTGGCCGATTGTCGATTCTATTTGTCGTGGCCAATTGACCGATTACCGATCGAGGCCGATTATCGTGACCGATTACCGATCGTGGCCGATTATCGATTTACGTGGCCGATTGTCGATTCTGCTTATCGTGGCCGATTGACCGTTGACCGATCGTGGCCGATTATCGATTGACGTGGCCGATTGCCGATTCTGCTTGTCGTGGCCGATTGACCGATTACCGATCGAGGCCGATTATCGTGACCGATTACCGATCATGGCCAATTATCAATTGACGTGGCTGATTGCCGACTCTGCTTGTCGTGGCCGATTGACCGATTGCCGATCGAGGTCGATTATCGTGACCGATTACCGATCGTGGCCGATTGTCGATTGACGTGGCCGATTGTCGATTCTGCTTGTCGTGGCCGATTGACCGATTACCGATCGAGGCAGATTGTTGATGCCGGTTATTGATATCGATTATGAGTATATGATAGCATAGAATCATGATACATGCCCATACGCATCATCTGCATGTTTGTTATGAGATGTGGTTGACCATTGCATATGTCATTGAGCATGTTGATATGAGATTCCCTGACAGGCGGAGGTTATCTCACATGAGCGCATGGCATGCGCAGGATTGATGCATGACTGGATTGTGTGACTCATGCATCTTGCATTGTGTGTTATATGCCCTAGCGACATCAGGGTCGTAACCTCCACAGGCATATCATGGATGGCCAGACGGGACACCGGAAATGTTGGGTTCTAGCATACGGGTGTCATAGATGTCCCTGGGTGAAAATCTCTAAACCTCCGTGGCCAAGAGATGACTCCAACGTCAAGACAGAGTGGATATATGAGCGCACGAGGGCCGAATACTAGGAGGTAGCATCTTCCACTATGTCGTGGTCGGTTAGAAAGGGGTGTGGCCTTACTCGCCCGAGGGTAGGGGCAATACTAGGCTGAGTTTAACCAGCTCGTAAATGGGTCCGCTATCGACATGTCGGATAGGTATTGGCAGACTATTAGTCAGGCGGATAGTGAGGTTTCTTACGCTCACTTGGACTGTGCTGCTGAGAGAGAGATAGTGTCATTTGGAGTGTACTAAACCCCAGAGATGAACTGTACTGATATATGGACTTATTGAGTAGGAGTTGCATGCTCATTCATTCATTCATTCACTATCCACTCGGGTTGGTGGTGCGCAACTAATTGTTGTGTGCCTTCGTTATGGCAAGGATTTCAGTTGGGGCACGCGACTAACCTGAGATCAGGAGTTTACCACATTGAGTCTAACTATCCAAATTTAGGTATGGGACTGGTTTAGATAGAAGTCCCTTGTGGTGGATCTCGTAGCCTGCGATACTATATACTATCATCCCGACTTCACACTCCAGCATGGTCATTTCATTGGCACCACATTGCATATTGTATTACACCCTCGGCATATGGCATTTTGAGTTGATATGTTTTTGTATTCCTGTGACTTAGATGAGAGTGATGGTATTCATTAGCTCTTCCGAATTGAATATTGCATTATATTTTTGGCATCCGATATTTGAGTATTTATGACTCCTCATTTGCATAGCTGTCCTACATTGCGTATTCTGATATTGATTGACTGATGGACTTGTTCGTATTTTCGCTTACTCTATTATCGTATGATTTATGATCTTGTTAGTTTTCTATTTACTCTGATAAATTCCTACTCTTGTCAGTGTTTCTGCTGATTCTGACAATGTACGATTTATGGATTACCAGTGTTTCCGGCATTGTATGATTAAGGCATTGTATTGTATACTTGGCACTTACCTTGTGCACACACTTACACCACCCTCTAAGCTTTCTATAAGCTTATGCACGATAGATGCGTGCAGGTAATGTTAAGTTACTGCAGCGTCGAGCTTGGAGTACGCAGCCGTCTTCTGGAGCTTTGATTTTTGATATATGTATTTCCCTTTTAGTACTGTACTCAAATGATTATATTAGTGGATATGTGATGATGATATTGTCTTTGTGAATTGGATAATCTTGTGGTTATGTTTATTACGAGTTAAATGTACATTAAAAAAAATTTTCCTCCTTGTAGGATCCCAGGATCGAAAATCTGGCGTATGACACTAGGAGCCGAGAATGGGGTACTACGGAGGTTGTCAGCACCGGATTCGGCGATCGGGATTCTTATGAATCCGATTTCCAGATTTGGGACGTGACATATTTGATAAACAGGTTTCCATCAGCCCCGTTGAATGGAGAAGTGCCTGAGAAGGTGTGAACTGGACATGATCCATCATACAGTCATCTCAGGGTGTTTAGATGCAGGACATCCGTTCACGTACCAAAGGATGAGAGGTCCAAGTTCGATATGAAGATCAGGCAGTGTGTGTTCTTAAGGTACGGTGATGAAAAATTCAGTTACAGATTGTGAGATTCGATCGAGAGGAAGCTCGTCAGGAGCAAAAATGTGGTTTTCTTTGAAGATCAATGTATAGAAGACATTAGTAAGACAGAGCAGAACCAGCCTAGTTCAGGTGAGCTAGAGGACATGGATCCTATTATTCCTCCCGTTGTGCCTGATGACGGGAGAATACAGCAAGGTGTAGAGGACGAGGGAATTCCTTCAGAAGATAGACCAGGGGAGCAGCCCCCACATGATCCACCAGTTGAGCCATAGGTGAGGAGGTCATCTAGGGACAGACAACCATCCAAAAGGTACTCGCCGTATAAGTACATTATGTTGACTGATGGGGGAGAGCCAGAAGATTATTCTGAGGCCCTAGCCGACAAGCATAAGGGGGAGTGGTTGAAAGTTATGCAAGAAGAGATGGAATCCTTGCATAAGAACCACACCTATGATATGGTGAAACTATCTAAGAGCAAGAAAGCTCTGAGCAATAGGTAGGTGTTCAGAAAGAAGATTGGGCAGAAGAATTCACAGACAAGGTTCAATGCCAGACTTGTGGTGAAAGGGTTTGGTCAGAGGAAAGGTATAGACTTCGAGGAGATATTCTCACCAGTGGTGAAGATGACATCCATACGGGTGTTGCTTGGGTTGGTGGCTAGCATGGATCTGGAGATAGAGCAGTTAGATGTTAAAACTGTCTTCCTCCATGGTGACCTGGAAGAAGAGATCTATATGCACCAACCAGAGGGGTTTGAAGTCAAGGGTAAAGAGCATATGGTGTGTAGGCTGTGGAAGAGCTTGTACGGGCTGAAACAAGCTCCACAGTAATGGTACAAGAAGTTCGACTCGTTTATGTTGAAGCATGGGTATGACAGAACGGAGTCGAACCACTCTATGTTCACGCGTAAGTTCTCAGATGGTGATTTCTTAGTTCTGCTACCATACGTTGATGATATGTTCATCATTGAAAAAAACATTAAGAAGATCGACAGGCTGAAACAGGAGTTGGGCAAGTCTTTTGCGATGAAAGATTTAGGCCTAGCTAAACAAATCCTAGGAATGGAGATAACCCATGATAGAAGCAGAAGGAAGCTTTGGCTGTCACAAGAGCGGTATATTAAGAAAGTCCTAAAGCGGTTCAATATGAATGCAGCGAAGCTGGTCAGTACTCCACTGGATGGTCACTTCAGATTGAGCGACAGGCAGTGTCCCAAGATGAAGGCAGAGGTGGAAGAGATGCAGAAGATACCCTAAGTGTCAGCTGTAGAAAGTTTGATGTATCCTATAGTGTGTACACGCCCAGACATAGCATATGCGGTTGGTGTTGTCAGTCGGTATCTTGTCAATCCTAGCAAAGAACATTGGGCAGCGGTTAAGTGGATACTGCGATATCTAAGAGGCTCATCCAGGTTGAGCCTATGCTATGTAACGGTAAACCAGTGTTAGAGGGCTATACAGATGTAGATATGACAGGTGACATAGACTCCAGGAAGTCTACATTGGGGTTCATGTTCACGTTTGCTGGGGGAGCGGTTTCTTGGCAAAGCAAGCTACAGAAGGTCGTAGCATTATCGACGACAAAGGCCGAGTACATTGCAGTCACAGAAGCACGTAAAGAGATGCTTTGGATGAAAAGATTCCTACGTGAACTTGGCCTGAAGCACGAGGAGCATGTGGTCTATTGTGATAGTCAGAGTATTATACACTTGAGCAAGAATTCAAATCAGCATTCTAAGTTAGAGCACATAGAGATTCAGTATCACTGGATCAGGGATACTTTAGAACAGAAGGTGTTACAGCTTGAGAAGATCCACACGGACGATAATAGGTCAAACATGATGACCAAGGCTTTACTCAAGGGCAAGTTTGAGGTTTGCAGAAACCAGGCTGGCTTGAAGAAGGTGAATCCCCCTTGGGATAAAAAGGGAGAGATTTGATGGAATTTTTTGTCCCGTGCTCGACCGGTCGTGAGCCTCGCTCGACCGGTCAAGGGCTGGTGCACTACCACTCGTGGAGTCGAGTCGTGGCAGGACTCAAAGTCCAGCGACTGTGGACTATTTTTCTCCGGGGTGCTCGACCAATCGAAGGAGGATCTCAACCGGTCGTGGACTCGGTACCACTAGTCGAGGTTACGTAGATTCGTTCCGTGATTTTGCGCGGATTTCGTGTCACAAGTCTTTTCACAACTGGGATATGGAAAGGAGTTTCTTAAAACTTTAAATAGGAGGTACCTAGTGCTTTCTAAGCATGACAAAAGGGTTTCCTAAAGCTTTACAAGGGATTTATTAAAGGGTTTAGGGCTATCAACGGTGAGAGAGAGAGAGAGAGGAAGCTTATAGAAGGGAGATTATGCTCGTGGAGGTTATCTATTGCGCAATCCATATCTCAGCGCTTCTATGTCCTCGTAATCGGTGAGATCTCTCTGTTTTTTGTTTCTCTCATTATTTATCCACTCCTACGTGAGTGAAGAAGGTTGTAGCGTTCTACTTCATAATGGATTGTTAAGCTGGACGAGGTCCCATGATTTTTATCTCTTCGAGGGTTTTCCACGTAAAAATCTCGTGTGGTGTGTGGTTTATACTTTGATTTATTTCATTGCTTTATTATCCATAATTCTAGTTTGTTTCGGGATGCTAGATCTTAAGGTTTTGTGCAAGGCCCCCAACACTGAGCTCCTTAGAGGAGATGTCAACCGGACCCGATAGGAGCATACTAATCTCATTCAACCAACGAGAAATTCTAAAAATGGTCTGCAACGCTGAGAAGCCGGAATTCTCAAATCTAGCTGCATTTCTGCCAAGCCAAATTTCCCATAGAATGAGAGGCGGGGCCAATCTGGAAGATTTCTTAGCCAGCGTGGTCTATTGCAGAACTCGAACATGAACAGATTGATTGGCAATGAAGGGAATGTGCAGAAGCTTGGCGAAGTGGGCCCATACCTCTGTAGTGATATTCCCATTGCAGAACAGGTGATCCAGACTCTCAATGGAAGGGCAAAGGGGGCCAGGCGCAAGGCTGGGCTGGTAAGAGAGCAGGAGGTGGGGGCGTTGCTAGATGTGGCTGCAATGAGTGGGGGGAGTGGCCTGGTAGCATTGGATGGGGACGACTGAGAAGCATGAATCGGAGAGCTTTGATAAGGAGGCTGCGCTGATGAGGGAGAAATAAACCGTAGAGAGTTGGGGGGGAGGAAACTAAGCAACTAGAGCAGGGGCGATCTGATCTGCAAGACAGACAGAGTGTCGCTGATGCGAACTGGAAGTAGGGTCGAGTGAGGCATCAGCAGGGTGCTGAAAATGCTGATCATGAGGACCGAGGTGTGGGCCATCAGAGATGAAAGGGTCAGCATTGCTGCCAGCGACATTTATAGACAATGGAAACACCGCACTTCTGAATTGCTGCATCACTAGGACTGCGTTGTGTATCACCTTCCACAAGAAAATCACGATCTTCAGAGGAACGAATTTGTTCCAAGACCAATGAGCCTAGCGTTGAGGGGGCCGCCGCTTACGAATGGCGTTCCATGCCAATTTGAGAGTGAACTTTCCCAAAGAAGAGAGCTTCCAAATCAATACATCATCTCTGCTAGATGGAACGAGGCCGCTGGTCATAATCATATTAATAGATGCAGGAGAAAGCTTGTCCCGTATGGAGGAGAGATCCCATGTATCGGATTGGTTAAAGAAATCCATGACCTTTGCCTCCTTGTCAGAGGCTGAAAGAGACCTCCGCTGGTCTAGTTCTGAGTCCAGAACATAACCTCACCTTTCCCAACCATCCATCTAGAGTTGTGGATAGTGAAAATAAGTTGAGCTCTAACGTCTTTCCAAATAGAAGAGCCGGTTATCCTAGGACTGCTAGCAAAGGACAAGAATTTGTTCATGTATTTTGCATGGAAGAGGCCTGCCCACAAGGACTTGTCATCCAGAAGATTCCAAGCCATCTTGCATCAGAAACTGTTCATGACGTCGACAATCCTCCTGATGCCAAGACCACCTTCATCCGTAGGGAAACACAGTCTGTCCCAGTGAACCCGATGCCTTTTGCTATCCGAATCTGAACTACCCCAAAAGAACCGAGCTAGAGCTTTATCAATCTGATCAGAAGCCTTCTTTGGGATATTGATGGCTGAAAGCAAATGGATAGGGAAGCTCGCAAGAACGTAACGAATGAGCACCAATTTCGCCGCTTGATTAAGGAGTCTAGCTTTCCAACCTCTGACCTTCGACTCCATCTTCTGAATGAGAGGAAGAAGGTCAACGAATCTAATCCTCCCTTTGCAAAGAGGGCGCTCAAGTATAAGATGGGAAGATCAACCC
Source organism: Magnolia changhungtana (assembly GCA_030180095.1). NCBI lineage: Eukaryota > Viridiplantae > Streptophyta > Magnoliopsida > Magnoliales > Magnoliaceae > Magnolia > Magnolia changhungtana. Next base: position 1,476,907 of record JASAUF010000540.1, on the reverse strand, counting down.
GCTGAAAGCCTGTAAGGTGGGTGATTTTGCTGGCTCTGTTTGGCGGAGACCGCTTGGGCAAGAAGAACTGGCTCTAGGATAAGTTGACTCGCTGGCCTGATGCATGTTCATACGAATAGATGAAGGAGAGCAAGGAGTGGACTGATTTGATCCTGCCATTTAGAAAAATTATCGTGTCATCAACAAAAAGTAAGTGAAAAATCATGGGGCGGCAGCTTCTGGGAAGGCTAAAAGGGAGGCAAGCTCCAGACATAGAATGTCCCAAAAATCCATCCTACAAAGGATTGCGTGTGGACCTGTCATGGTGTGTGGCATTTCACCTATTCAGAAGGGTCGCTACATTGTAAAAGCTTGACAGCTAATGCAGCTCATCAAATGGACCACCACATGAATATGGAAGTTTTTGAATGGTGGTGATTAGTTTTCATTAGCAGCTGTAACCATTTACACTTCTCCTGGTAGCCTGGCCCTTGAGGAAAAATAATATATAACACACAAAAAGACTATGCCTAAAGTCCGGTAGAATAATGTTATTCTACAATGATTGCATGTGGGCCAGTCATAATTCCTAGCATTTAACGGTTTAGAAAGTCACCACCTCCTTGTAAAAATCTGACAACCCAAAAATCAAACTAATCCAGCCTTCCATGTGAATTTTGTGGTGTTTTGGGTGGTTGTTGATTGTTTTTATCAGTAGTTGTACTCACCTTCACTTTTTCGTATAGTCTAGCCCACTTGAGTTTTAAAGTAGCTATTTTTTTTTTAAAGCTTATTGTAACCTTTAGGTAGAATTGCAAAGGACTTTGCTATGCATCTGAGTACGAAGATCTGATGAATTAGATAGAGTACTTCATTGAGACACCATTGATGTAAGCTTGATACCATAGTCTTCCTCTCCTTGCAAGAGAAGCCCTTGGATAGAAACTCTAGCTTTTGTTGCATGTAGGATCTGAGACTCAGCCCCGTTTTTATAAGATAGAATGTTGAGGAGTTTCAAACCCAGCGCATAAACTCATCTCCCCGAGGCTCCACACGAATTTAATAATTAACTCAACTATAACATTGTCTGTATATCACAATTGTAGTACCCCACCCCTTACGTAATTTTGCATGTATCACAATTGAATGGGTTCCACTAATACTCCCCATCACACCGTTGGGACAATTCAAACCGTTGATTAATAAAGCCTACCTTATAGAGTTCTTACACTTATATCCTAATATGTGGGCTGCATGAAATGATGGGCGGAGTGGATGTGGCACGCATCCAACTGGCCCACATAGCTTTTGTTACACGGCCTCTAGAAAATTTGCGGGTGATTCATGCTCCGTTGTCTTTCATAAGTTAGTTCTCGCTATTACGTGCCCTCCCCAGAGCTATACCCTGACCGTTCATCTGAAGAAACCATAATAGATGGATGATACCTAAATACTTTCCGAATTTAGATGATTCTTACCATTTGATCAAGGCCTAAAATTGAACTCTTTGGGCAGAAACAGTGTAATGGTCAAAATCTTTAAATCCTTGTGGTGTCCTCTATCCAAGGTGGGCCGAATCATATCAACGGTCTGGATCGCCCCAACATGGCATCACTTGAGCAAATGGACGCAACGGGACACAATTATGCTTCACATCAGGACCTTACATTTCATCACATTTAAACCTGTCAAACAAAGGGAACGAACACATACGTCTCAACGTATATGAGTTTCCATGCGGTCGAGTTTCTGTGGGGCCCACCGTGATAGCTCTGTGGAATCCAAACTGTTCAGCAGATGAATCGACCCATGTTTACTGTACAGTATAAATAGGCCGAGGCTAAATTCAGGTGGGCCACACCACATGGAACTACGTAAAATGACTGGTAAATCATAAATTCACGTGCCGTTGCCCACCTAAGTTATAAATGACCTATTTTTGAGGTGGCGCTTTTTCAATGGGACACGACTGATGAACGAATCGGATAGCATTTACATAGGACGTTGGGCCCAATGCACAATCTTGAGGTTTATAGGGTGGGCCCTCAGCTGGGAGCGGATTGGGTCAGGTGAGGGTAGCACCGAATTTGGTCAGGCCGTGATCATGGCCCACCTTGATGAATTTCTGTATATCCACACTGTCCATCCATTTTTCCAGCTTATTTTAGGGCTCCAGCCAAAAATAAGGTAGATCCAATACTCAGGCGGACCACACCACATGAAATAGTAGTGAATGACCATTAGAACTTTACTGTGGAGCACAAAGGTTTTGTAACAAGCTGATACTTGTGTTTTCCCTTAATCCAGGTTTTGTGTGACCTTATCAACAGGTTATGCCCCGGGAAATTTTTAATGGTGAGAAATCAATTACCATTATTTTGGTATGGTCCACCTGAGATTTGGTTATGTTTCAATTTTAGGCCTATGCCTTAGAGTGAGCTGAGAAACATATAGATGGCCTGGATACACAAAAAAATATATCAAGGTAGACCCCACGGTCACGAAACAATCAAACACCTTGTTGGCAAGATTTGACCGAATCAGTTCATGTCCCGTCAATTCTCTTTGTTGTTCCTTTTGGAGACTCGCTTTATCCATAGGAGGAAACTCTGTCAAACCAACTATAATATCCACATGATATCCATTCCATACATCAGTTATGCCAGCTCGTGCTAGGAATAAGCATATGAATGCTCTCCATATAAAGCGGTCACCCTCACTTTTCCGACATTTATGGTAGATACATTTTTGCCTTGTGAGAGATGTAGTATCAACTTAAATGGATTAATGCATACAGTTGGGAGTCGTCATTGGATTAAAGAACCTTAGAATCTACATTCAGCTAAAAACCATTGCATCAGGGTAGGAATTTCAATCTTGAAATTCTCCAACACCGGTCACTTTTATGGTTGGTATGCGGCCATAGATTGTAAATAATGACCTCAACGATAGAAAATGAATGAACTGCACTTACAAACACTGAACTAAAAATAAGAAGAAAAAGAGTACTAGGATGTTTAAATGCTACGTATGGAATATTAATGTGAGCTTGTAGAGATGTAAGAGCAAAAATGAGAAACCAAGTACTCTTATATGAAAAAGAGTTAGCGGGGCAATTTAATTCTCATCCTACTCTAGATCGTACTTTTCTAAAAACTAGCAGTCTCTTATAAGCATAGTGGATGATCTTCCTGCCGAGCCTTGCTAAATGCATTCCTCACCCGGACAAACCTCTATTAATTAAAACTCACTTCTCACCCTCTCCAAACATAAGGAGCTAGGAATCGACAATCACGAGAAATGAGGAAAGTAGGCCGCATTTCTATAGACCTAGATCAACAGAAATCAGATTGTGATGATGTGGCCAACTTTTGTGCTCTTCAAACGCCTTTTTGCCATTTCAGCTGACATGTGGCAAGCTTGACCAATCAAAGTAGTGTCACATCACTGGCAAAAATCTGCCTTTTGGCCCATTTGCACCATTGGGACCCCAAATCTCTTCTAGACTTCTAGTATGATCCACTTACATGTGTTATACTTTTCTAGGTCGATCTAATGCTAATTTAAAATTTTTATTGTATGATTGTAAAGTATTCTATGTGATTTTGGGAACTAAAAAATGAGGCAAATCATAAATTCAAGTGACAGCCGCATAAGCAACATGGACAGGGCCACAATTGAAACCTTGTTGGGCCCTGGAAGTTTTGGATCAGAAAATCGTTTGCGCCTTCAATTGAAGAAGCTTTGGATCAAAATATCATGTGTTTTCTGTTTCGTTTTTTTTTTTTTATTAGCTTGTTAGTACACCCACTGTCAGTTCACACTTCACTGTTAGCCACCCCCACTAGGGAATCTATCCAAGACCTCGGTGTTGAAATGAGGTATCTTTCACTTAGTCTACCACGTGAGCTATGGATCAGGTATAAATTAATATTATACATTTTTATTTTTATTTTGTTAGCTTGTTAGTACACTCATCGTCAGTTCACACTTCACTTTTAGCCACCCCCACTAGGGAATTCATACCAAGACCTCAGTGTTGAAACAAGGTATCTTTCACTTAGTCTACCACTTGATCTATGGATCTAAGTGTTCATTTGTGTTTTCTGTTCATCCTAGTTGGAATAATATTATTAACGGTTTGGATTGCATATAAAGAGTGAGCCCATGAAGGTTTCAACGGTCGATGTTCAATCACCAATGTGTCCGTCGAGTGCCCCATTTTTGTTTTGGGTCTATTTATTTTTGGACTCTTTCCTTAATATGAGTTGGTAAAACTGATGGACTGAGTGGATATTCCACTGACTTCATGGTGGGCCCCACAGAGCTTCATCTACTAGGACTACTGTCTATCCGGGTAAGAGGAAAAGTCGGGTCCATCACCCACCATATGATGGAAAGGTTCATATGATGGACGGGCTGGATGCCACTGACACATGGTGGGCCCACAAATCTCCACAACATATATGATTATTTCCTGAAAAATTAATAAAAGACTTCATTATTTTGCGTTTTAGGAAAGGAGATTCAAGTTGTCTCCAAAGTGGCATCCAAGTACCAATGGTTTTGTCCTCTTACTTAACCTTTCTGGTAACAAAAAATGATGGGAATGGGCCCCACCCAAAGAACATCAACGGTTGTGGGAGACTTTCCACGTGGCTTTTGAGAAATCTCTTCATGTATGTATTTCTATACCCCGTAACAAACAAACAAACAAACATATATATATATATATATATATATATATATATATATATATATATATATATATATATATCCCTCATAAGATTCCGCATCTCATGGACCGTTCGGATATGACACCCATGACACGTGTGCAAAGGTGCACACGTGCGTAGGTGAGCATGCCTCTCTATATATATGTGTGTATTTTCAACGAGGTGATGCACCTAATGAGTAATCATTAGATCCAGCCACAAGATTTTGGAATGGTTTGCTTCGTTCTTCAGATGTGGCAAGTGGGCCATATTTAAGAAATCTGATGACCGTCTTTGGCATTGGGTGGACCATTCCTCCTAAATCTCCTTCCTAGTCACCAATCTCAAGACATAGAATACCGTTGTTGTTTCATCTATTTTCATTTTTTTCTATCTGTTCGATTTTCTTAATTAAGCTGTAAATGACCGCAAATGGGTTATAATTATTTCTAATCATTGTTTGGTTGAACGAGGAATTGCAAACCGTGTGAGATCCACGTGTTTCTATATGCTAAAAAAGTACAGGGCTTATCATAATGAATATGTCATATCCATGCCATTCATTTGTTTCACAAGGTCATTCTACAATGTAGGGTCTAAAAATGAAGCAAATCCAAAGCTCATGTGGACCACACCACATGAAATAATGTTCTCAACGGACCTCAACTATTGAAAGCTAAAACCTTCGGCTTACAATGATATTTATTTGTCATCCAACCTGTTTATTAGGTCATACAGACATGGATAAAGAGAAAAGGAAATTAAAAAAAAAAAAAAAACAGCTTGATCAATGGCCCTCAAAAAGTTATTAACTGTGGACGTTCAATTTCCACTATATACCGTGGTATGGTTCACTTGAGCTTCATTTTTGGGCTCAAGCTTTAAAACGAGTGGGTAAAACAGATGAACGAAATGGATTGATACAACATATACATCACAGTGGGCCATAGATTTTCTATCCAAAATGTTTTTTGCCCTTTATTTTATGCGAAAAGACTGGACTTGTTAGCCTCGGCCTTTCGAATAAGAGTTATAATTACAAGTGCAAATAATGATACATGTTTAAATTATAATTTGAAATTCCAACAGTCACTGATTGTAAAATGATTTCTATGTACTGTAGCAGTCACTCCGCTAACATGGCTCTCGTCAAGCTGTTTTGGGCTGATATGGATGATAAGGGCGTGTTTGGATTTACGGTTTTGAGGGTATAGTATCATATTAGTGGGGTTAATGGGACATGTCCCTCATTTGGAAACGAACGGCGGATGACGCATTCAACGCGCGCGAATACGTCCGAGAACCACTTTACATCATCGATGGAATTGTACTGCGCAACCATCCGGACGTTCAGTCAGACGTAAACAGGAAGAAAGCATTTTCTTCTTTCACTGTGTTGCTGGTAATGCCCAGTATGGCCGTCTTTTGACAAATCCACACCGTCCATCATCTTCTTGTCAAGATTTAAACCATGAATGGTGAGTTTGATCATCCAATGTTGTGGCCCCTGAGACAATCAAGCTGAAACAGCAGTCGAACGGTCTTCTTTTGATCATTGTAGCGAGCATGAGGAAGGACATAGCCATGAAAGGTCAACATGTTTTTGATAAGTTTTTCTCCCTCTACCAGATGAACGGTTCAGATCCACCTTTCACTGCATAATGGTGGCCCACAACGACAAGACGGAACCTCTGTTTCATAACAGAGTTGACAGACATCGACTCTATGAAGTTTGGTGGCCCACTTATTGAAGCTTCTTGAAAAATCCACTCCGTCCATTGAATTTAGGGCGAAAAACCATCCGGAAGGGAGTGCTTTTAGAGTGAAATCAGCGTAGCCCATGAGGGTGTTTACTCTGTCATCCATTTCATGTTTAACGGTTGAGATTCTGCAATAGTTTCAATAGAAATGAAAGGACACCTAGGCAAGGGTAATGCCCACCCTCTGAAGTGAATGAACGGCTCAGATCATTCAATGGAACAATGAGTAGGCTCCACTACATGCACGTATATACATCGTATGGCCCTTATCTGATCGTTTCAAAACATTGATCTAACATGAAACTGTATACATGGTAGAGTAATAGTCCAATCCAAATATTGGTTAGTGGCACGTCTCCACTGGATGTATTCTGAATATCGCCCAACGTATACGTGAACAGTATCGGATACAATACAATACAACCAAAATGTGAATCCAAACACGCCCTAAATGTCACGCCCCAAAATTCGGAACCCGAGTTGGCCAGGCCCAAACCCGAATTTTAGGACTGTAAGTTGTATTTAAATAAATATACATCGCAACCCACATTATTTCATACATTTTCAAGGCAATCAGAGCAACTAAAATAATACTAATCATTGTCATTAAATATTGTCCACTAATTAATCCTTAAATCTTTAATTACATTGACATAAAAAAATAATAATAACAACAACATACATTGAATTTTAATTAATTTCTATATATATATATATATATATATATATATATATATATATAAAAGTCTTCAATCTTGTCCAACCGGTTCTTCATATACAAACCCTGCAAAACAGTCTATATGGGTGTGAGCGCGACGGCTCGTAGGGTCACATCCTTCCCAAAATTGAAAATTTTACATTAATATAAATAAAACTCAATAATACAAATATGATTAATTACGAGTATTGAATCGTCATTATACATGACAATAATAATAATTTGTTTTTCGTAATAACAAAATAAGACAATCCTTTATCTAAAATCATTTTTGGTTCAATCCAGGGGAGCACATGTGTGTGTTGATCCTTTTAGGGAATGATCCTCGGCAGAGCACCGGTGTTGATCCGTTTAGGGAATGACCCTCGGCAGAGCACCTGGTAAATAAACTTTTAGGATAAATACTCAGGGCAGAGCACCCGTGTGTGTTGATCCTTTTAGGGAATTGCCCAGGAGCAGCACCCGTCTGATCCTTTCGCATGACCACGTATCACCACCCGTCATCGTGTCAATCCTTTCGGGAATGACCCTGGGCAGAGCATCCATAAAAACATAATGATCCTTTTTGGGCAGAGCACCCATAAATTCAAATACATTATTCGTCATGTAATAATAAGGAATTAATTGCAATTTGAGCACATAACGATAATTAATGAAATCAATTAATAACTCAGATAAATTACATTTATATTATGCAATTAAAATCAAATAAAATAATCTGTAACTAAGGATAATAATCAAATAAATTGAACACATAACAAATAATCAAATCAATCTATATATTAACCTAAAATTTTCAACAGAAAAGATCACCTACATGATGTGTTAAGTAGAGGTTGAATGACATAGTTTGGACGTTGCAAATTGGAGATGGATCCAATGGACGGTCGAGATTTCCTGATTTATAGGTTGGCTCGAAAATAGAAAGAGAAAGGAGGAAGAATCGGAGTGGTTTCAATCTGCGTTGATTGCATTGTGGAAGCCTTCCAAATTCCTTACTGCAACGGAAGCTAGGTGGGTCCAACGAGATGTTTGTGAGAAATCCATTCTGTCCAGCTACTTTGCCAGGTCGTAATAATACATGATTCTAAAGGTAAGGCAGATTTGGAATTTAGGTGGACCAAGACTGAAAACAGTGGGGTTGAACGTTTACCATTAAAATCTTCTTGGGTTGATGGTAAGCGGTCTGGATTGTTTGGTGGGTTCCGCCGATGAAGAATGGTGGAAGAAGAAAGAAGAAAATAGTTTGAATCGAGGTGGGTGTAGGACCCACCACGTTTGCCGAAGGAGAAGGAAGAGAGAGAGTCCAACAGGGAGTGGGGAGAGGTGACGTACTTTATCACGGCATTGCAAAAGAAGCTTTCCTTTTTTTTTCTTTTTTTTTTGAGAATGGGCCCCATAGGAATGATGTGACAAATCCACACCATTCATCAGTCTTGTCGGGTCAAGTTAGGGCGAGGGCCTAAAAATGAGGCTGATCCAAAGCTCACGGGGACCACACCACGAGAAACAGTGGGGTTGAGAATACCCACCGTAAAATATATATATATATATGGGATGTTACATTCTACCCCCCTTAACAAAATTTTGTCCCCGAAATTTACTATGCTAAGACCTAAAATAAAATTGTATGGTGGGTCTACGAATGAAGTAGTTTACGCTGATGTTTACTTTAGTTGCAGTGTCTCTTTAGGTGATAGAGTTCTGAAATTATTGGAATAAAACTACTCTCTTCTGGTAGTACGACAACACAACTAAGGGCCAACATCAATGTTATGGAGGTCTTTGATTTTGTTGTCGTCATTGATGTGATGGAGGTAGTTATTGAGATTGTCGAAGCTGTCATTGACATGATTATAATGTGATGGGTACGACGAAGGTTATTGCTGAGATACTTGGTATGGCCGTAGAGAAACCTAATGTTACAGTTGAGTCTTTAAGCGTTGTGGTTGCGATTTCGAATGTTGTGGCTAACTTTGAATGTTGTGATTACCAGTGCGAGGTTAATGATATCCACTACCTCTTCACTTGATCTGTTGTGGGATGGTTGTTCTGATCTTGCTTCGGATTGAATCTCGGTGCTTTGTTGTGGAATTCTTTTCATTGGTGTGTTGAGTCTTTGCATTGTAGTATAATAGCATTGCACTCCTACATCGCATTATTATGTTATAGTGATGGGTTGTCATAACTTCTTAATGAGTCTTCAGTATACATAAGGTGATTTGCATGGTCTGAGGGTGGAATCATGGCGTTGATACGTTCTTAAGTTTGAGATTGTGGCTCATGCCCTTCTTGGCCTTGACTATCGATGTGGTTATTAGGGTAACCTTAAGATGTCCTGTGGGTGTCCTTACTGTTGTAACCTCAGTTATGACCGTGGCATTTTTTAAAACATAGTGGAAGTGATCTCGAGATGATGGTTGCATTTGAAGAGTACAGTGGAGATCGTTGGTGCATGGATGACAGCCCATTATGTGGAGGTGACCTATAGACTTGCTTAGGTGGTCCCTAATTTTACGGTTGGCAAAGCGGAAGGGGTCATGCATAGATATGCAACATAGTCTTCATATCCATAGTTGTAACAGGATTTTGACAGTAGAGATGTAGAAGTGTGATCATGGTCGGTATAACCAAAGCAACCTAAAAATACTTTAGGTCCTAGTTACTCTATTTGCAAGTGATCCACTCTAAAGGTATCAGGTTCACGCATTCATAATAGAGTGTCATGACTTGAATTGTTTACAAGTACAATCTATGATCAGTCAAAAATATGCTTCACAAAATATTTATTGGATTTCCAAGGAAGGATTTGGTAGTTGGAGTTGGTATTATGATGGTTCAGCAAAGATGGTACTAAGATATATATCGAAGTTGAAGTGCAGAAATTTCTGGTCATAAAGGTGTTATTCTAATTGATATTTTTGATATTTCTAGACATTATTTTAAATTAAAAATTTTTACATAGATATATCTATAATTCTATTATACCCCTGTTAAATTTTATAATATTTTTAAGCCTGTAAAATTTTTAAAAATTCAGAGAGTACACGCTATCCAGATTTGAACGATTTCTAGACAGGTTTTTTTCCTTAACCTCAAATACTACATCAAGAGTTAATTTTTTTAATTTTTACATATTTTTTATAAAATTATACTTATCAAGATTCAATTGAGTTTTTGAATCACTTCAATCGGAGTTTTACTTAATTAGTTATGAATTTTCAAAGTCAGTCAATTCTTACTATCCATTGCTATCTAGCAAAAAGTGGAGAGCTAAAATTCTATAAAATTCATATATGGTCCGAATTGAGTTCCTTACCTGATGTCAGGTCTAAATAGGGTTAGCTTCCATATTAACACAAATGAAAAAGAATCCTAAGTTTGAATTCTTAATTTTAATTTTTTTAAAAAAAAAAAATTTATAACAAGAGCAAAGGGGGTCCTAAGTTGGGGTCTCTAATTCAATCTCTATTTTAAGTTATGAGTTGATTCTAACCTAGGCTTTATCTAATCATTAGTGTAACATACATCTAAGGTCCTCGTGAGAATCTAAAACCTACGCTCTGATACCAATCTATCATGCCCCGAAATTCGGAACCCGAGTTGGCCAGGCCCAAACCCGAATTTTAGGACTGTGAGTTGTATTTAAATAAATATACATCGCAACCCACATTATTTCATACATTTTCAAGGCAATCAGAGCAACTAAAACGATACTAATCGTTGTCATTAAATATTGTCCACTAATTAATCCTTAAATCTTTAATTACATTGACATAAAAAAAATAATAACAACATACATTGAATTTTAATTAATTTTTAAAAAATATATATAAAAATATAAAAGTCTTCAATCTTGTCCAACTGGTTCTTCATATACAAACCCTGCAAAACAGTCTATATGGGTGTGAGCGCGACTGTAAGACCCGTGTCCTAGTCTGTACTTTCCGACGAATCCCGCGATCCTTTCCGTCGAAGTCCGGCAATCCACAACTGATAATCGACGTTGCGATCGATCGTAAGTCACATCCTTTAGATTCGAGTCGGTTTAATCCGAGACATGTATCATTGCGACCGCACCGTCGCCGCAGTTCCAACGCCGCGACTCACGCATCGATTCGATACCCTGGCAGGAAGATGTGAGCCGACGTTTATTTCGAAGAAACGCCGCACTTTTACGATCCCGAGAAAATCTCTACAACATGTCAAATCAATCCAATCAATCAAATCAATCCCATCAATCAATCAATCACATCAATCAATCCATCACTTCATGTCAAGTACAAAGCACTCATGCTTTCTTTTTCCACAAGTAAAGCCACCACCAAAAGTCAACCAATCCATCCCTTCACCCATCACTCACATCCATCACTCACCTCACATCACTCTCTCTCTTTATCTCTCTCTTTCTCTACACTATTTTCCAAGCAACACCAAGAGCAAAGAGAGCTCCCACGTCCAAGCCTTCCATGGAAAAAATGACCTTGTGTGGCCCACCTTTCCCTTCCCAAAACCTCTCATCCTAGCCCTTGATTTCCTATCTCCACTATCAAAGAGGAGCACAAGAAGGTTGGCGTTCCAACGGACCGAAGAAGATTGACGGTGGGTGTTTCCATAGGCTAGATTTCATAAATTTTGTGATGGGCCAAGTGAGGCCTACCGATCAATGGTATGGATCTTACTTGGGACCCTAAGATGTGGCCAATGGCCCACTTTGATTATCATTTGATGTATGATTAGATGCAAGGGAGGACCCATAGTGTCGGGGTCCCTCCATCACACGTGTGTCCCACTCTTTTTCTCTCTCCCTCTCTCTTTACATTTTTCTTTCCTTGTGATGATATAGTTGTGTGGCCCACTTGGATGGACCCCACAAAGGAGCATGCATTGGAATCCAAACCATCTAAAGGTGGGGCCTACTTTACATACGTATGGTGACCACACCACCTCACCATGTGGTGGCCCATCTACAAAGGGCCCACCCTAAAGGCATTGCATGCCCACAAAAAAAAAAAAAAAAAAAAAAAAGAGAAGAAGAGTCCAGGGACTCTCTGACGTGAAAAGGAAAACACAAATATTGGCTTGGATTTACAAGCCATTGGAGTGACCCACTTGCATAGGACCCACCTTGATGTTTGCATCCAATCAAGCCGTCCATTCCACTCTTCATATTGTTTGAGGCGTTGAGCCAAAAGATTATGCCGATCGGAATTTCTAGTGGGCCATGGCATGGGAAAGCAGTCTCCTTGCCATTGAAAACCCCCGTTGATCCCGTACCCCTGATATATGCCCAATATTGGGCTCGTTGTGATTGTTGAACGCTGTATGAAACAATGGACGGGGTGGATTCATCAGATTTGGATCCCACATATGGAAAACTACAAAATCTCTGATTTTCAAAAAATATATATAATAACAACAAAGCAAAGAATTGCTCTTCCGATGTTGACAGAAGGACGCCAGGCGTCTGCGTCATTCGGGCGGCGATCATGGGCGTGAACCCACGGCCCCCGCCGTGGGCCCCACCATGATGTATGTTGTCATCCATGCCGTTCATGAGGTGGGCCACTCCCCAAGTGGGTCCCTCCGAATTTGAGCCACATCCAAGACTCGGGTGGCCCACACCACATGAAACAAGTGAACCGAACTCCACCATTGGAACCTTCCCGGGCCCACCGAAGTTTGGATCAATCAAATTTATGTTTCCTCTTCATTTCCAGGTCTGTGTGACCTCATGAACGGATTGGATGGTGTATAAACAGTAAGGTGGGCCCCACATGGGACCCACAATGATGCATGTGTTTTTACCACCGTCCGCCTGGACGGTGGTACCCACTGTGATGTTTGTTTCAAACCCACCGTCCAAAGGACGGTGGGCGTGTGGGGAGTGCACGAGTGTGTGTATACGTGTGCGTGTGTGCGTGCGTGTGTGTGCGTGCGTGTGTGCATGCGTGTGTGTGTGAGTGTATGTGGGTGCATGTGTGTATGTATATATATATATATATATATATATATATATATATATATGTTATAGTATATAAATATTTTATATATATATATATATATACATTTTATATATATTATATTGTGTATATATATATATATGTGGGTGGGCCTTTATGGACCCCACCATGATGCATGTGTTGCATCCAAGTCGTTCAACTATTTATGGCCGTTGTTGCGGCTCACCTGGATGAGTACTTGTGGCCGTTGTTGAGGCCCACTTGGATGTGTATTTACGGCCGTTGTTGAGGCCCACTTCAGTGTGTACTTATGGCCGTTGTTGAGGCCCACTTCAATGTGTACTTGTGGCCGTTGTTGAGGCCCACCTTGATGTGTAATTGTGGCCTTTATTGAGGCCCACCTTGATATGTAATTGTGGCCTTTATTGAGGCCCACCTTGATGTGTAATTGTGGCCGTTATTGAGGCCCACCTTGATGTACATAAAGCCCATGTGATTAGGCTCATTCGAGGTATTCGTGGCCCGTTGTTAAGTCCAACTTTGATATATATGAAAACCATGTTACAAGGCCCATTGTGATGTTTTCAAAGGCCCATGGGACATGGCCCATTGCAATGTACTTAAGGCCCATTGATGCGGCCCACTTGATTTATGAAAGGCCTATATGAGGCAGCCCATTTGTTGTATTTGAGGACTTTGGGTCGAGGCCCAATGAGATGTGTATAGGTCCATTGCAATGTGTGATTCCCCATGGTTCGTGTAATGATGTTTATGACCGACCGTGCCTTGGGGACAATGTTGGTTTGACATCCACATTGTACGAGTAATGTTGGTTAGAAGTCCACAGTATAACTCTCCCTAAGGCCACTGATAGGCCCGTATCTGTTTCATGTAGGCCGTCTAGACCCATCTTCGGTATAAGGATAGTTCATTACTTTATAACGTGCTTAGTACACTTCCATGATTCATGTGCATACGCATCATATGTATGCTTGATATGAGGAATGATTGATCATAGCATAAGCCATTGGGCTGAGGCATTTACAGGACTCCTTATGAGACGGAGTGCCCCACATGATCGCGTGGTACGCGTGAGATTGCTGCATGATTGTACGGTGTGATTCATGCATCTCGCATATGTGTGACTTGATCACTGCACGCCCTAGCGACATCAGGGCCGTGGCTCCACAGGCACATCGTGGATGGCCGTATCGGATACCGGAAATACTTTGTTCTAGCACTGTGGGCACTTAGGATGTCCTTGGGTGAAAATCCCAGAACCTTTTTGGTACTAGGAGTTGCTCCAACGTCTAGACCAAGTGGATACACGAGTGCCCGAGTGCCAAATACCAGTAAGCCGCATCTCCCACTGTGTCGTGGTCGGTTAGAAGGGGGTGTGGCCTTATCCGCCTGAGTGAGGGGGCTATAAGCTAGGCTGAGTTTGACCAGCTCGCAAATGTGTCCGCTATCGATGAGCCAGGTAGGTATTGGCAGACTACTGATCAGGCGGATAGTGTGGTCTCTTCCACTTGCTTGACTGTGCAGCTAGGGAGGAGGCAGTCAGTGTGAGGTGTATTAGACCCCGGTGATATCCAGAGAGGAACTGTACTGATATATGTACTTATGAGTACTGGCACGCTTGCTTTGCATCTCGCATATGACATTTGGCTACATAAGCCTCGCATCGCATGGTCTTGGTATGACCAACAGCATTCATGCCTTGCATTACATAACTTTAGTATAGCTGATAGCATTCATGGACTTACCGCATATTTTCGCATTACTCTGATATTGTACACTTGGCACTCGCCTTACACACACTTTCACCACCCTCTAAGCTTTTGTAACATGCACGATAGATGCGTGCGTGTGGCGTTGGTTGCGGCGTTGAGCTCGGAGCGTCAAAGGCCACTGAGTCTTCTGGAGCTTTTGAAGTTTTCTTTGATAGCATTACATTGTATTTTCCTTCCCGCATTGTACTTAAGAGTTTTTGATATAGTGGATATGTGGTGTTGTTGTTTTGTGTCTTGGTTATGCTTGTGGTTATGCTCCATTACATTACAAAAAAAAAAATTCATGTTAAAAATCCTCCTTGTAGGATTCCAGGATCGGAATCTGGCGTATGGGCGCTGGGAGCCGAGAATGGGGTACTACGGAGGCTGTCGGCGCCAGATTCGGCGATCGGGAATTTTGTAAGCCCGGTTTCCGAGTTTGGGGCGTGACAGCGACGGCTCGTACAGTCACATCTTCCCAAAATTGAAAATTTTACATTAATATAAATAAAACTCAATAATACAAATATGATTAATTACGAGTATTGAATCGTCATTGTACATAACAACAATAATAATTTATTTTTCGTAATAACAAAATAAGACAATGCTGTTATCTAAAATCATTTTTGGTTCAATCCAGGACAGAGCACCTGTGTGTGTTGATCCTTTTAGGGAATGACCCTCGGCAGAGCACCGATGTTGATCCTTTTAGGGAATGACCCTCGGGAGAGCACCTGGTGAATAAACTTTTAGGATAAATACCTAGGGCAGAGCACCCATGTGTGTTGATCCTTTTAGGGAATTGCCCAGGGTAGAGCACCGTGCTGATCCTTTCGGGTATGACCACAGGCGTAGCACTGTCAATGTGTCGATCCTTTCTAGAATGACCACAAGGCGAGCATCCATAAAAATATTATGATGCTTTTTGGACAGAACACCCATAAATTCAAATACATTATTCATCATGTAATAATAAGGAATTAATTACAATTTGAGCACATAACGATAATTAATGAAATCAATTAATAACTCAAATAAATTACATTTATACTATGCAATTAAAATCAAATAAAATAATCTGCAACTAAGGATAATAATCAAATAAATTGAACACATAGCAAATAATCAAATCAATCTATATATTAACCTAAAATTTTCAACAGAGAAGATCACCTACATGATATGTTAAGTAGAGGTTGAATGACATAGTTTGGACGTTACAAATTGGAGATGGATCTAATGGACGGTCGAGATTTTTCGATTTATAGGTTGGCTCGAAAATGGAAAGAGAACGGAGGAAGAATCGGAGTGGTTTCAATCTGCGTGGATTGCATTGTGGAAGCCTTCCAAATTCCTTACTGCAACGGAAGCTAGGTGGGTCCAACGAGATGTTTGTGAGAAATCCATCCCGTCCAGCTACTTTGCCTAGTCGTAATAATACATGATTCTAAAGGTAAGGCAGATTTGGAATTTAGGTGGACCATAAGACTGGAAACAGTGGGGTTGAACGTTTACCATTAAAATCTTCTTGGGTTGATAGTGAGCGGTCTGGATTGTTTGGCGGGTTCCGCCGATGAAGAATGGTGGAAGAAGAAAGAAGAGAGCAGTTTGAATCGATGTGGGTGTAGGACCCACCACGTTTGCCGAAGGAGAAGGAAGAGAGAGAGTCCAACAGGGAGTGGGGAGAGGTGACGTGCTTTTGCACGTCATTGCAAAAGAAGCTTTCCTTCTTTTTTTTTTTCTTTTTTTTTTTTAGAATGGGCCCCATAGGAATGATGTGATAAATCCACACCATTCATCAGTCTTGTCGGGTCAAGTTAGGGCGAGGGCCTAAAAATGAGGCTGATCCAAAGCTCAGGGGGACCACACCATGAGAAACAGTGGGGTTGAGAATACCCACCGTAAAAAAAATATATATGGGATGTTACACTAAAGGTGTTTTGCCAGATGCTAGACATTGACGGTATAACAACCTAACATTATGTAAACATGCCGGAATTTAGTTGGGCCACATGATTCTTTCAAAAAAGACCCCATAAGATTATGAACTGCATGATCTTACCTCTAAGAGCCACATGGGCTCAATCAAATCCTGTCATGTCCTATCACGAGCAGGGTATTAGGGTTGCCTTGCAATTCAAGTCTCTGTTTTTTTTTTTCATGAGTAATATGTCAAATCATGTATATGGGTATTTACAGTATTTAAAATATAGAACAAATAGATCCAGTTCACTCATTATAACCAATTCAAAATTTTTCTTATTAGTCAAATGTTCAAGCCAACTAATGCATACACCACCACATGTTCATGGTGGACCTTTTTAATGGATGTTAGACCAAGGTGATCCATTCAGTGGATGTGCCATGATGTTAGAAATAAAAATGGGAAAGCAAAATGTAGTTGATTGTTTAGGCATCATGCATTGTTCAATTAATTGTGACCCACCTAACTAGTGGACTGGCTTGATTCTTGGGATGTGGAATGTAACAATCCTAAATTTTTGTGCATTAAGAAAACTAAAATAAATATTTAAATATTTTATTTTTAAATAAAAAATAAAAACAAATCAATAATTGAGTTGGCAGAGACATTCTTAGTTGAGAGAGAGGTCTAGAGATTAATTCAAATGTCATAAAAAAAAAATTCAAATTCAGGATAAGGGAGGATCTACTCATTCTATCTTATCAAGAGAAATTTCTTTAAAAAGGGATACAAGAGGTTTCTGCATTAAGAAAAAAAAAAAAAAAACATGAGAAGCCTTTAAAAAAGGAAAAGATATTTTAAGAGAGCTTGATCAGGTAAGTTCTAACCCTTATATCTTTTTAATTTTTTATTATGTTGTTGATTTTTCAGATCTGGTCAGTAATATTTTAGGAATAGATTTAATCGATGGAATCTGATTGTGTTAAAATAGATCTGAACGGGTCATTTGATCCTAAGCACCAAAAGATAACATTGCCTTGAATTTCAGATCGATCTAACCATTGGATGGGCCACATTAGTCAGATCAATAAATGTTTAATAAGGAAAGCTTAAATTTTTGGACAACTGATTGGTTTCACTTATCGTAGAAAGTCGAGATGGGTCATCAGTGTATATGTGGTTAGATCCACACCATTCATCCAATGTTTAGAGACAAAATATGATAAGACTTCAAGAATCTGGATGATCCAATCTTCCGGTGGGCCACCCCGACTAATCATTCGACATTCAATTTTAGGATCTTAAAAAGAAAATCTAGATTTTGATAATTAAATTTAATAAACATATAATTTTAATTATTTAATCATCTAGGGTTTGGCCACCTAGGAATATATCAAAGGTGGGCCCCACTCTGTAATATAACTAGATGAATAATAATATTGTTGATATAACTGATGGGATCTCTGAATTCAAACAAACCCAATTACCTTGTGGATTCTACACTACTAGACCCATGTGAGTAACCCAATATGTCTCTTGATTCATTGGAATTAAAATATATTATTTGTGATTGTTCGATTAATTGATATACTTATTTGAGTATTTTGTTGCAATATTGTATGCTATGGTAAATCACTTGTTAATTTGTATCAAATTACATGACTATGATAATTGTACATTAAATTCACATATTAATGTTTTTATCAAGACAAATATCTATGGTAATTATGAAAATGATACATTCATACATTATCCATCATTTAGGGAGTGTTTGGCCGAGCGCTAGATATGGGATAAAGACGTTTTACGAGGATTATACTGTTTACATCCCATCCCCTTTTCTGTTTAGGACGGCGAGATAAAAACAATTCCACCGCACCCTCGTAAATAGCGTCTGAATTCCGCCAATCTCGAGATATAGGTTTTCACCCTTGTGTAGGGCCCACCAAGATATCAATGAGATATCTACTCCCTCCATCATTTTCACCTGCCTACATTCAGCCATGAAGTTGTTCTAAGGCAGCTATAAAGCAGTGAGTGAGGCACACCATGAGAAGCACTGAAGATGCAAACTCATCCATTTATGACCATCCAAACACCTTGTTGGATATCCCATGTGATGGGGTTTTTTTCCCCGTCTTCGACCGGTCGTGGGAGGTGCTCGACCGGTCGTGGGAGGTGCTCGACCGGTCGTGGGTTCGAGCCCTGGCACGACTCGAAGTCCAGATGAGTTCGTCTTTTTACCTCTTAGTAGGCTGGGGACCGGTCGTGGAGAGCTACGACCCGGTCGTAGGGTCTACGACCCGGTCGTAGGAGAGCCAGGACTAGTCGTAGGTTACGCAGTTTGTTCCGCGATTTTGCGCGAAACTGCGGATTTGAGTCCTTTCGTAACTGGGATGCGGAAAGGAGTTTCCCAAAACTATAAAAGGGGTTGCGTAGGGTTTTTTCTAGGTATCACAAAATAGCAAGAGGATTTCCTAAAGCTTTGCAAGGGATTTGCTAAAGGGTTTAGGGCTATCAAAGGTGAGAGAGAGGGAGAAAGAGAGAGAGAGAGCTTATAGAAGGGAGGTTCTGCTCGTGGAGGTTCTCTACTTTGCAATCTACATCTCAGCGCTTCTATGTCCTCGTAATCGGTTAGATCTCTCCGTTTCTCTATTTCTCTTATTGTTGTTTATCCACTCCTGCGTGAGTGAAGAAGGTTGTAAACGTTCTACTTCATAGTGGATTGTTGATCTGGACGAGGTCCCGTGGTTTTTACCTCTTTGAGGGTTTTCCACGTAAAAATCTCTTGTGTGGTGTGTGATTGATGCTTTGATTTATTTCATTGCTTTATCCATAATTCGGTTTGTTCGGAGGGCTAGATCCTAAGGTTTTGTGCAAGGCCCCCAACAAAGTGGTATCGTAGCTAAGTTCATTGAATCGGTAGGATCGGTTTGAATTATGGAAGGTGGCTCAAGGATGATCGGCCTCAATGGTTCTAACTGACCATATGGAAGGCTAAGATGGAGGACTTGCTTTATCAGAAGGACCTATATTCTCCAATCTCGTATATCAAGCCAAAATCCAAGGATATGACCGATGATGATTGGAAGAAGATGGACCGAAAGGCGGTGGGGTTTATCGACAATGGTTGGATGATTCCGTGTTTCACCATGTGTCTACGAAACCTCACCAAGCTATGGCTAAAATTACAAGGGTCAGTATGAGAGGAAGACAAATTAATAAGATATTTCGATAAGGCGACTTGTAAATCTCAAGTTCAAGGATGGTGGTTACGCAGGCCGAGCATATGAATGAGGTCAAGAATATAGTGAACCAACTCACCTCATGAAGATGGTCCCTGGATGATGAATTGCGCGGCTTTACTATTGCTTAGTTCATTGCACGACGGTTGGGAGACATTGGTGGTGTCTCTAAGTAACTCCGCGCCCAGACGGAAAAAGATATCCATGGAACAAAACCGGGCTTGTCTCTTCAATGAGGAGACAAGGAGGAAGTCTCGAGGGGTCTACACACAAGAAGGGCTCTTGTGACACAGGAACGGGGGAGAGGAAAGAACAGGAAGGGCGGGAAGGCCCGAGATAAATCAAGAGGCAAGTCGAGTAACAGAAAAGAGGTTGAATGCTGGAATTGTGGCAAGAAGGGCCACTACAAGCATGAATGTCGTGGTAAGAAAAACGACAAGAAAGTAAAAGGGAAGGAAGAAGAATCTGATTCCACTGCGGTCGCTTCAGATGGCGACATGGTAGTTATTCTTTCTACAGACCACGATGTATGTCTCACGGCTACGAGTCAGGGCACCGACTGGGTGATAGACTCGGGAGCTTCTTTTCATGCGACTCACATAGGGACTCCTTCACAAGCTACAAGTCGGTGGTATGGGACCGTGAAGATGGGAAATTCTGGCGTATCAAAGATCGTGGGAGCTCGGTGATATTTGTGTGAAGACCGATGTGGGTCGCACATTGGTTCTCGTGGATGTGAGGCATATCCCACCTTCGCCTCAACTTGATGTCGACGGAAGGCATGGATGATGATGGCTATGAAAGCCGTTTTTGATGGGCGATGGAAGCTCATCAAGGGTTCGTTGATCGTGGCTAGAGGAAAGAAGTGTTGCACCTGTACAAGGCAAGTGTCGGTATGTGCAAGGGTGGGTTGAACGCAATGGAAGATTCGGCTATTGACATGTGGCACGGTGCGTCTAGGTCACATGAGTGAAAAAGGGCTTCGGTACTAGCGAGGAAGCAACTCCTTCCAGACGTGACATGCCTCTCAAAACCTGTCTTGATTGTTTATCGTGAAACAAGATAGAGTTTCATTTATTAAAGCGCTTCTCATGTTAATAAAGTGCATGCATTAGATTTGGTTTATTCGATGTTTGTGGTCCTATGAGGACAAAAACCTTGGTGGGGCATTGTATTTTGTTACTTTTATAGATGATGCATCTAGGAGGATTTGGGTTTATGCTTTGAAATCCAAGGACGAGGTCTTTGGTGTGTTTAAATTGTTTCATGCTATGGTCGAGAGAGAGACAGTAGACCATTGAAGTGCATCCGCACCGACAATGGTGGTGAATACATTGGCGACTTTCACGAGTGCACTATGAAGTCCCAGGTATACGGCATGAACAAACGGTTCCCAAGACCCATAGCATAATGGTGTAAATGAAATGAATCGCACCATTGTTGAGAGAATCGGATGCATCTTTATCCCATGCGAAGTTGCCCAAGACGTTCGGGGAGAAGCAAAGCGCACTGGCCAGTGTATTTGATAAATGGGTCTCCATCACCCGTTGAATGGAGAAGTACCGAGAAGGTGTGGACCTGACAGATCCATCGTACGGTCATCTTAGGGTGTTTGGATGCAGGGGCATCCGTTCACGTACCAAAGGACGAGAGGTCCAAGCTCGATATGAAGATCGGGGCGGTGTGTGTTCTTAGGAGTACGGTGATGAAAAATTCGGTTACAGGTTATGGGATCCGACCGAGAAGAAGCTCGTCGGGAGCGAGAGATGTGGTTTTCTTTGAAGATCGGTGTATCGAAGACATTGGTAAGCCGAGAGAAGAACCACCCTGGTTCGGGTGAGCTAGAGGACATGGATCCGATTACTCCTCCCGTGGTGCACGATGACGGGGAGTACAATGAGAAGGTGCAGAGGACGAGGGAGTTCCTTCAGATGGACCGGGGAGCAGCCCCCACTTGATCCACCTGTTGAGCCACAGGTGAGGAGGTCATCTAGGGACAGACAGCCGTCCAAGAGGTACTCACCGCACGAGTACATTATGCTAACCGATGGGGGAGAACCAGAAGATTATTCTGAGGCCCTAGCCGACGAGCATAAGGAGGAGTGGTTGAAAGCTATGCAAGAGGAGATGGAATCCTTGCATAAGAACCACACCTATGATATGGTGAAACTGCCTAAGGGCAAGAAAGCTTTGAGCAACAAGTGGGTGTTCAGAAAGAAGGTTGAGCAGAAGAATTCACAGACAAGGTTTAAGGCCAGACTTGTGGTGAAAGGGTTTGGTCAGAGAAAAGGCATAAACTTCGAGGAGATATTCTCACCAGTGGTGAAGATGACATCCATACGGGTGTTGCTTGGGTTGGCGGCCACGACATGGATCCGGGAGATAGAAGCAGTTAGATGTTAAACCGCTTTCTCCATGGTGACCTGAAGAAGAGATCTACATGCACCAACCCAGAGGGGTTCGAAGTCAAGGGCAAGGAGCATATGGTGTGTAGGTGAGGAAGAGCTTGTATGGGCAAACAAGCTCCACTAATACAAGAAGTTCGATTCGTTCATGTTACTGAAAGATGGGTATGACGAATCAGTCGGACCACCGTGTGTGTTCACGCGCAAGTTCTCGGATGGTGATTTCTTAGTTCTGCTATTATACGTTGATGACATGCTCATCATGGGAAAAGACATCAAGAAGATTGACAAAATTGAAACAGAGTTGGGCAAGTCTTTTACGATGAAAGACTTGGGCCTAATACAGATCCTAGAATGGAGATAACCCGTGACGAAGGAAACGAGAAACTTTGGCTGTCATCACAGAGCGGTATATTGAGAAAGTCCTAGAGCGGTTCAATATGAATGCGGCGAATGGGCTTCGGTCAAGATCTAACTAGATGGTCACTTCCGCGGATTGAGCGACGTGCGGTGTCCCAAGACGAAGGCGGAGGTGGAAGAGATGCGAGAAGATACCCTACGCATCGGCGATAGGAAGTTTGATGTATGCTTTATGGTGTGTACACGCCCGGACATAGCATATGCGGTTGGTGTAGTCGGATCCGGTATCTTGCCAATCTGGCAAAGAACATTGAGCGGCGGTGAAATGGATACTACGGTATCTAAGAGGCTCATCCAGTTGAGCCTATGCTATGGTGATTGAGAACTTGTGTTGAGGGCTACACGGATGCGAGATATGGCGGTGACATAGATTCCAGGGAAGTCTACATCGGGGTTCATGTTCACGTTTGCAGGGGGAGCGGTTTCTTGGCGAGCAAGCTACGAAGGTCGTAGCATTGTCGACGCAGAGGCCGAATACATTGCGATCATGAAGCATGTAAAGAGATGCTTTGGATGAAGAGGTTCCTACAGAACTTAGCCTGAAGCGGGAGGAGCACGTGGTCTATCGATAGTCGAGTGCTATACACTTGAGCAAGAATCCAAGTCGGCATTCCAAGTCGAAGCACATGAGATTCGGTATCACCGGATCGTGGATACTTTGGAACAAAAGGTGTTACGGCTTAAGAAAGTCCACACGGACGATAATGGGCCGTACATGATGACCAAGGCTTTGCTCGAGGCAAGTTTGAGGTTTGTAGAAACCTGGGCCGGCTTGAAGAAGGTGGATCCCTCCCGGGTCAAAAGGGGAGATTTGATGGGGTTTTTTTCCCCGTCTTCGACCGGTCGTGGGAGGTGCTCGACCGGTCGTGGGTTCGAGCCCTGGCACGACTCGAAGTCCAAAATGAGTTCGTCTTTTTTACTTGTAGCTAGGGGCTGTCGTGGAGAGCTACGACCGGTCGTAGGTGGTCTACTTCCGGTCGTAGGAGAGCCGGGACTAGTCGTGGGTTACGCAGATTGTTCCGCGATTTTGCGCGAAATCTAAGCGGATTTGAGTCCTTTCGCATCGGGATGCGGAAAGGAGTTTCCCAAAACTATAAAAGGGTTGCCAGGGTTTTTTCTAGGTATCACAAAATAGAAGAGGGTTTCTAAAGCTTTCGAGGATTTGCTAAAGGGTTTAGGGCTATCAAAGTGAGAGAGAGGGAGAAAGAGAGAGAGGAAGCTTATAGAAGGGAGGTTCTGCTCGTGGAGGTTCTCTACTTTGCAATCTACATCTCAGCGCTTCTATGTCCTCGTAATCGGTTAGATCTCTCCGTTTTCTCTATTTCTCTTATTGTTGTTTATTCACTCCTGCATGAGTGAAGAAGGTTGTAAACGTTCTACTTCATAGTGGATTGTTGATCTGGACGAGGTCCCGTGGTTTTTACCTCTTTGAGGGTTTTCCACGTAAAAATCTCTTGTGTGGTGTGTGATTGATGCTTTGATTTATTTCATTACTTTATCCATAATTCTGGTTTGTTCTGGAGGGCTAGATCCTAAGGTTTTGTGCAAGGCCCCCAACACCATGGGCAATCTCAAACCCATGGGATCAACAGACAAACACTGACACCGCCATCATTACCTTAAAAACCATCCCACCTAATCTCATGGGATCGGTCCGGCCAAACACACCCTTATTGTATTTGCATAATGCATGGTCGATCCTAAGGGCCCTCTTTAGAAGAAATATCGATCCTAGTAAAGCGTTACTAGATGCGGGCTATGCCCGCCTACCAAAAGGTGGAAGCCTACCCAACGAGTGGATGCGGGTT
The DNA here is from genome assembly GCA_030180095.1 of Magnolia changhungtana. Lineage (NCBI taxonomy): Eukaryota > Viridiplantae > Streptophyta > Magnoliopsida > Magnoliales > Magnoliaceae > Magnolia > Magnolia changhungtana. The sequence continues at coordinate 1,452,195 of JASAUF010000540.1, read as the reverse complement.
GACGATCTCCAACCCAAGCAAATAGACGATCATCCCATCTGATGCATTCATACATCATTGCATACATATCATTGTGCATACTATGTTTCTATTATATTTTAATTTTAATAAGCATGAACCATCCTAAGTTATTTCACTAAGCCTGTCCAGCTTACTTTTTTATTGATGGAAAAACCGTACAGATAAGCAATTAGTTGACGAGTTGGCGCAGGAACAAGAAGCTGTGACTGAACTGGTGCACGACACACGTGAGACGTGCCCATATCTGTCAGGAGAGGAATTAACCGCATTTGAACCGTTCTTAATTAATTAATTAGAATTTACTTTGTTATAATGATCTGATTGATATATAATGAATAACGGTATTAGTTGTAGGATTTTTTAGTATTTGATTGGTTTTATTTATTTGAATTGTTATTTTTCATAACAAATATCCATTGGTAAGTTATATTAGCTAGTGAATAATGTCTAATTTATGTTATTTAAATGTTTATGTGTGATGAGAATGGACGGATGTTGGCGTTTAAATCATTTGTATGAATGATTGTTAATGGACGTAGTTGGAATGTAAAAAAATAAATATTACTTTTGCCTCTTAATAATCGTATAATGGAATGAAGTTAGTACACTTTGTATACGAGTTACGACTCAAAACTCGTGTTTGAGGATGCAGACTCCGTACTCGAATTTCAGGGCGTGACAAGGAATGTGCATAATGGTACCCTTCTCATGGATGACTTAGAATTTGTAGTGTTGGCATGCGCATCTAACTATGACACACATATGAGCTTAGCAAAGCTCCTGTTGAAACGTGTTTGGTTGTCCAGGTGAGGATGTTTTGGAGAAGAATAAGCAAGTTATCCGGCAATAGTAAGACCTTCACTCTAACATAACAGGTGAGTTTTATCTTTCGGTGAAGGTATTGTGCATGCAATGCATATGAAGGGAGGAGGGATAGAAAAAACGAGAAGAAAGACAAAAAGGAAAAGTGCAAAGTGAGAGATACAAGTGGAGAGAGCAGGGGATAACCCGTGTTAATTACTCTATTGTATATTACAGCCAACTTGAATTTGTGATTTTTTTTATTTTTATTTTTACTTTTATTAATGTTCTAACACAAGCCGATGTAACAAATGTATTAATTAGATATCATGCTATAATTATAGTGTGACTCATGTGAGAAGTAATTAAAAGAACAAATATGCTTTTAGGAAAATAAAGCTTGCGTCTCTTCGTATCACTAATTCAATGAGCAATTGTCCAAACATTGGTTGATTCTAAATGCTTTTTACCAGTGAAATATGAATCATACTTACGAGTCTTTGACATTAATTAAAAAATTTAGTCCTCAAAATACCTTAACTTTATTTAAAATATCTTCTAATTATAAGAAATAATTAAAACATTGGTTGCTTATAAATGCTTTTTGCTAGTGATATTTTTGTTTTTCCTTTACCCAAGTTTATGTGACATTATGAAGAGGTTGAATGACAAATAAACATCATGGTAATCCCTACGAAGATATCAAAGGAATGTCATTATCCCCACCATTTCTTGCGGTGTGATCTGCTCGAGCTTTAGATCTGCTTCATTTTTAGGGTCATATACTTAAATAAGCTGTAAAAGAGAAGGATGGCATGGATATAAAACACATACATTATGGTGGGCCCCACCACCTACCATTGGGGATATGATCACCAAGGAATCTACTTCCTCCTTTTCTTTCTCATTAGTAGGGGAAGTGCATTGTTGTCTTTCTTTTACTAAGCATGAGTTGTTATGAATGACAGTACTCTTCCCACAATGAGCAGTGCTCAGCGTGTATTTAGAATGAATTAAAATTCAAACCACTATGATTATGGAAACAATTATCAATTATATTTAATAGTTTATAATATATTTGGAATCATTCAAAATTTGTGTTTGAATGGCTATAATTAAAACAAATTTGAATTCTTAAGTATATTCTGAAAAACATAAAATTAATTGATTAAATTAACTTTAATATCTTAAATTAGTATACATATATGATATTTGACAGAATGATTACAATAAGCTCATTGGCATATACACCTTAGTAAAAACTGGAGAAATTTCAAGACTTGCCATAAGCATAAAATTCACAAGTGAATGACTTAAGAATGTTTTTAAATCATCAATTTAGATTACCAATGTTTGAATAATTTCTATTAGTATGATTTTAATGATAAAAAATCAATAATTAAATTGTTTCAAAGTATCATTGATGTGTCACTTGCACAATAAATTAGTAGCCTCGTGACACTTTTGTCACCCATTAGACTCTCCTAAGGGGTCATTTGGCACCGTGGTTTGGAAGGGATTAGAGAGGATTGGCAATCCCTTGGCTGTTTAGCGGCGTAAAGTAACCGGGGGTTTCAAATTCAGGGGGTTTCTAATCCCCTCTCTGAAAGGGTTTGCAATCCATGGTGAGAGCTTGGATTACACCTAAAATCATTTCAATAGTTGCATGTGTAACATGTGTGTCACTGTACACTATCATTCTATTGGGCACATGGCTCACTAATGATGACCAGCACCGTCCAAACATTTTCCATATAAATCAGCATTGTCCGAACATTGTCTAGCACTATCCAAACATTGTCCATATTAATCAACTATTAAAAATCGTTGCTTAGTCACTCAAACATGATATTGTGCTTGTGGTCCATTCGAGACTTGAAATTTCATCATTTTCAGGCAAAACATATATTTCAGCGGCTTATCACAACCATAGTGTCATAAATTATATATCTCACTAATTAGATATATTAAAATTTATTTAATAATTAAATTCAAATCCCTGTAAATATACCATCCGTGGGTATTTTTGAATTAAAGTTGATTCACAATCCAGGTGCCAAACACACCGGGAGGATTGCCAATCCAAGGGGTTTCCAATGCTGGGGTTTTGAATCCAGGGGTTCCAAATCCACGCTCCCAAACAGGCCCTAACTTTCAAATGGAGAAAAAAAAAAATGCATTTTACATTATTAGATTACAGTTACAACCAAACGATGAAATTTCAACATTGGTCAATAGTCAATCATTTTCTAGTCATTACAATGGTCCACGCCATTGTTTTTGCATTTAATGTAGCATTTAATGTGGCTCAATCAAAATGAAGAAAATGGAAATTTTGTGTTGGTAAGGAACAGGATATCCTGATTCATATGAGGCCGCTCCGATGCGCTGGTCCGGTATGCTTCGTCGAATTGCTCGACTCGCACTTGCCTGGCGAGAGTAGGCATTTGGATGGCTATTATTCCCACACGTGGCATGTCTATACGATCCAATCCGTTCAGGTGCACAGCATGCGTGCGCTCGACAATCTCGCAACCCTCCATATTTCTATACGGGTATGATCCACCTGATGACTGCACCACTCTGATACTTGAGCCATGGTAAATACACGGTGTATAGCACCTAACGAATGGCCCAGATCATTCCACACGTGCCAGGTAGGCCCATGCGGGAGCAGCAGGACTTCGATTGCCAGGCTACTCTAGCCAGTAGCCGCCGCATCTCTCATCCTTCCCAGAAAAGACACAAGCGATGATTGAAGAGACGAAAGCGGAATTATTGATACTCTGGATGCGTATGATGCGTGATACGCAGGCATTTATAAAAGGTACATGTGGAACATATGAACTCAAATTAGACCGACTAGATTATGGAATCCAGTGTTCCTAATTTAATTTCTAAAAATCAGATGGGTTGAACAGTCCTAACCTATGATTCGTGCCCACTTGTTTTTAGAGATAAGACCATAAGATATCTCCATTTTCAACCGTCCAATATATGACCAGCAATCTAAAAGCCATATAATCGAATATAAGTGAATATTTTATCTTGACACATCCAAAACATTACCGATATTTTGAACGGTTTATTTTGAATACTTTCATGCATGTGTACAATTTCACAAAAACTTCTAACTGCTTGCCTATCGTCTACCATACTCTACCAGAGTACGAAATTATTTCTCTTACCAAAACTGCCCATTACCAGCTGCTTCCCTCCACGCGCTCCACGTGGCAACTACGTGCCAACTTCTTGCAAGAGATATTTTGACTTTTGATGGCGGCTTCGGCCGATCCTCGGTGGGTGGATCCCTGACTGTGGGAAGCACTTGATGTATGTATCTTATATCCATGCCGTCCATCGGTTTCTCCGGATCATTTTACGTTAAGTACTCAAAAATCCAGTAAGTTCAAATCTCAGATGGACCACACCACAGGAAAGAGCAGTGACTGATTATTAAAAACTTATTGTGGTCTACAAAAGTTTTGGATCAAACTTATATTTATGTGGTCCCTTCATCCACATCTTTGTGACCTTATGTACAGGTTGGATGGTAAATAAACAATCCGGTACCCCAAAAGGTTTTTAACGGTAGGTATTCAATCACCACTGTTTCCTGTGGTGTGGTAACCCTTAGATTTGGATCTACCTCGGTTTTGGTATCGTGCCCTAAAATTAGATTTCAAAACGGATGGACAGCGTGGATATAAGTCATACATCACACTGGCCCACAGTCAATGATCCAACCACATCGGTAGATCCGGGGATCTTCATGAGCCGTGCCCAGATATTTTGGGCAAGCACCTACTATTCAACCTTTCCAAACGATCTGAACGGTTAGATTACAACTACAACAATCAGCAAATGGTACCCCACAATCTCATGCCACTCAATCCATGAGCCAGCTCAATCAGAAGCGTCAGAGTTCCAACCCTCCCAGCGCATTCCAGTGAATTCAACGTCCCCATATGTCGGTGTAGGTATAAACCACAATCAGAAGTCCAAATTACGATCCAGCTAATGATAACTTCCAACCTTTCATGTCTGCGATAGAGCCAACCCGTCCAATATTTTTTTCTCATCACGAGTATCATTTTGTGCAAATATCATCCATATCCACTAATCAATTGTACCAGACTTTTAATTTTCTATTTATCAATAGCTATATTTTTTCTATGGTGTGGCCCACCTGATAAGCGTATAGGATTGAATTTTGTATTGGGTGATTCTCTTAGTGGGGCGAAACTATTGGAAGGGTTGGATTTCACATGACCTTAACAGGTTAGAATTATCTTCTGGGTGGACCGCACCTTGTGGTACGATCAGTTGGACCCGGGACCTGCTCAACTTTAATATAAGATTTTTAACCAGAAAAAGCCATGGATTTTTTTCTGTCTGAAAAACAAGCCTTTGTAAGAATACTCTTTTGCCCTTTCGTCCATTTTCTCAAGTCTTTATGGATTATTTAAAAAAAAAACACACACAAAACTCGCGGAGGTCAGAGGCACGTGCATATCAACTCGCGCGACTCTCAGCTTCGCCACGAGTGCAACACCATAACTTTCCGAGGGAAGCGGATCGCGTACTGAGTAACTCAGTACCCTGCAGCGTACTGACTGGGGCCCACCGTGATGTATATGTTTCATCCACGCCGTCCATACTTTTTTTCAGATCATTTTATGGAAAAATCTCAAAATCGAAGCATATTAAAAGCTCAAGTAGATCACACCACAAGAAAACGTTGGAATAATGATGTCCACCATCGAAACCTTTCTAAGGCCCACATTGATGCTTATTTATCATCCCACATGTTCATAACGTCCCAAAGGGATGGATGAATGGAAAACACAAATATCAGCTTGATCCAAAACTTCTATGGCCCTAGATGTACTCAACGGTAAGTGTTCAATTCACACTTTTTTCCTATGGTGTGTTCTACTTGAATTTTGGATATGCTTCAATTTCGCTATTAGGGACTACACTTAGCCTGTAAAAAGGATGGACGGCGTGGATGAGACACATACATCACGGTGGGCCCCACAGAGTTTACTCAGTACATCAAGATGGGACCCACCATCGTAAGTATGTTCTCCACAAGAGGATACGACATGAATGTCAGCCTTCATGGTCAGGTCCAGTAGATGAACAGTCCCAAATCTCTAGCCACTGACACCCCTGTTTCATCCATAGTAGGGTCTTCCACTAAATGGACGGCCCTCAGTCATGCACTCTTTTCCACGTGTGCGGTGGATATAAGGATGAAAACGAGAGAAGGTTTTGGACAAGAAGAATCCTTGACAACAACAGGAAGAGCGTGAAACACACGAGCTAGGGGTCGCCGACCGTTATATGTGTGAAACTACTCCATCCATGGTCCCAAAAGGTTTCCAGATTCCAGGACAGCGTTACTTTCTCACTCTTTCACGCCGTGTCGCCTACTTGAGATTTATATCTTTCTAATTTTTCAGTCCGTGTTTTAGTAGGGAACGGATTGGCTACTCCCCTGCCACCAGCCCCGTGGCTGTGGTCGGCGTTCTGTGGCCCCATCATGATGTGTGTGTTTCATCCATTCCGTTCATCCATTTTTACAGATCATTTTAGTGCTTGATCCCAAAAATGAGAGGGATATAAATCTCATGAGGACCACACCACATGAAAACAATAGTGATTGGATATCCACCATTAAAATCCTCCCGAGGCCTAATGTACTGTTTATTTGACATCCAATATATTGATCAGGTCTTAAAGTCCCTTTTGAAGGGAAAAAACAAAAATCATCTTGATCCAAAACTTTCATGACCCCCGAAATGTTTTTAATGGTCATCGCTTATTCAAAACTGTCAAGGGTTCGAGTACACCGGATCAAAGGTTCGAGTACCACGGTGTGGGTGTGTGGGTTGTGTGTGCGTGTGGCGTGAGTGTGTGGAGGTGTGTGTGCGTGTGTAGAAAAAAAAAGAAAAAAACCTGTTTCCTGTAATATGGTCCACTTGAGATTGAAATATACCTCATTTTTTGTCTGGTACCATTAAATGATATGTAAAAATAGAACCCACCAGCCATTGGCTGGTGCAAGGGAGAGTAGCCAATCCGTTTCCGTTTTAGTAAAAGGGAAACAGATTGGCTACTGCCCCTGCAACCAGCCCGTGGCCGGTGGTCGGTGCTCTGTGGGCCTCACCATGATGTATGTGTTTCATCCATTCCTTTCATACAGTTTTAAAGATCATTTTAGTGCTTTATTCTAAAAATTAGAGATATAAATCTCAGGTAGATCACACCACATGAAAACAATAGTTATTGGATATCCACCATTAAAATCCTCCTAAGGCCTACTGTACTGTTTATTTAACATCCAATCTGTTGATTCGGTCATACAGGCCTAGATGAAGGGAAAAAGCAAAAATCAGCTTGATCCAAAACTTTATGGCCCCAAAATGTTTTTAATGGTTGATACTCATTCAAAACTGTTTCCTGTAATGTGGTCCACTTGAAATCTAGATATACCTCATATTTAGTCTCATACTTTAAAATGATCTTTAAAAATATGTGAACAGAATGGATGAAACAAATACATCATGTTGGGCCCACATAGCACCGACCACCAGCCATTGGCTGTATCAGGGGGAGTAGCCGATCCGTTTCCAAGTATAAGACGTTAGATGTCACCTACAATCCTAGCGAGCTAGGGTTCGAGTACCCACCCTGTGTGGTCGGTGTATGTGCGTGCTTTAAAAAAAGAAAAAAAAAAAGAAAAAAAAAAAAAAGTTGTAAATGGTTGCCAATCGACTAGAATAGCCATCTCATGCACCCGAGCTGCACTACGTTGTAAATCCACTCCATTCGTAATGTGAGTGTCGAATAACATCCAAACGCTTGTGACTTTGCTAAGGAGAAAATGTAAAATTGTTCTTGAAATCTCTAAGGCCCTGTTTGGGCAACTGTATTAGAAGGGATTCGGTGGGATTGTATTCAAAAAAACATCATTATTACCCATGGCAGGGATTGTCCCCTGATTCCATGGGATTAGATTAATCTCTTTGTTATAATACGGTGGTACATTGAATTGATATACCCACCATCATTTGAAATTACCGAATAACACATATGTATTATATCTAACGTTCATTTGTTTTGTAACCTCATTTTATGGTATGGGCCGAAAAATAAGGTAGATCCAAAACTTATGTGGCCCCAAAGAAGTTTTCAACGGTAAGTATTCAATCCCCATTGCTTTCAGTGGTGGGTCCGCTTGAGCTTTAGAATTACCTGATTTTTGGCCCATGTTCTAAAATAATCTCAAAAAAAGGGTGGACGGTGTGGATATAGTCCACACATCAGTGGGACCTACACAACTTTAGCATTGAGTGAAATTTAACAGGACCCAATGTAATTCCATCCGATCTAATTCCAAGCTTTGCCAAACATGGAGTGGAATTGGCACGGAACCAGATGAATCCAATCCCACCTAATCCCTTCTAATCCTGTTGCCCAAACAGGGCCTAAGAGCCCTTGTTGTCCAGGTGTTGAGATAAGTAGATACCCATTATATGACCAAAATTGAATGAGATCGGCCGCCTATTCAATCACTCGCTCAATGTGTAAATAGAATTAGGCAATCTTCAAAAGGTAGGGTTCATCCTCTAATAATAGGTTACACATTTACCTTCCGTATGAATGACTTTTCAGTACAAATTAATAAAATAAAATAAAAAAACTTACAATCAGTCATCAAGGATGGCTGTGAAGCACCTTCCTGGATGGAGACCTGAATCTAACATATGAGTGTATACCCAAATTATGGTTAAAACCATCAACTACCTAGTTAACGCTACAGCTTGCAAATTACACTATAAAATGTAAAAAACAAGGAAAAAAAAAAAAAGAGTAAAGGATTACATTATGAAATGTAATTGACTTATCAAAAAGAGCAATTACACTAAATAATGTAATTGCCTGATAATTGAAAGAGCAATTACACTAAATAATGTAATCTAAATCTTTCTCACATTCTAATGGATATTATAACCGTTTAATACTACATGGCCTTCTTTGCTCCTGCTATTGTCATATGTCTTGTAAACGCTCATACACAGTTGCTCTTCCATCAGCTGCTTGAGTAATATCATCGCGTCACTTTGATGTGCCCCAGTTATACTATCATAGGATTCTCTTGGTATATCCCTATAAATCTCCAAATAAACGATACAAATCCATTCAAATAGCATATAACTTGCTCTAATTGGCTTTCACAGAAATTGATGATAATGAGGATGAACACCCCTAAGCAGGGATTGCATGCTTTTTTTAGATTGGTCTGATTTTTGTACCTTCATTTCAATTAGGTTTTTTTTTTTTTTTTCCTTTCATGTACGCACTCACACCCCATGCACACCTCCACACTCATGCCACATTGGGATTTCACTAAAATGGGTACTTGAAGTCATGACCTCATGTTGAAACTCTTGCTAGTCTACCACATATGCGTGAGTTGCACCTTAGTAACAGGTACCATGGAAGATAAGACGGTGGTAGCCCCACACACAAGCTTATGATTAGCATCCCTTATTTTTCATGTGAGGTGGCCTACTTGAGCTGGTAATTGATTTTTTATTTTTATACTAAAATCCAGGACATTTTTATTATTATTGCTCTTTGTGCTGAAATTGAGTGGAACTGATGTACGAAATAAATTTCACATAAACAAATATGGCGGGTCCGCCTGCTACTGATTAAGTCCCACATGGAGAACAACATGACACATCAAGCGAACCGTCTCGTGTTTGGAAAAGGATAAGGCGGTGTTGCACAACGGTATTGTGTTGGGCGTTGCAGTGTGTTTTATATTTATGTATTGTCCACTCATTTTGACAGCTCTTTTAGAACATGAACCTAAAAATGAAACAGATAAAAAAAAAAAACCCAAGTAGACCACTGTAGTGATTGGATCACATGCAATTAAATATTTTTTCAAAGTTCAAAAGTTTTCGACCAAGTTAATATTTATTTTTTTCCCTCCATTCCGCTCAGCCTAGCCTTATCAACAGCTTGGATGGCAAATGAAATTTTCAACAGTAGGTGTCATTATCCCTACCATTTCTGGTCTTCTTGAGCTTTAGATCCCTTCATTTATGGGTTTAAACCAAATGAGCTGGAAAAAACCCATAGACAGCGCGGATATAAAATACCTATACCACAGTGAGCCTCACATCACCACACCACGGCTCGCGATGGTGTAGTGCGGGCAACAGCACCGGCAATCTACCTTAGCTCACGAAAAGTAAAAGAGTGGAGATGAGATTCCCACCGTCTGTTGCATAATGCATACTTTTGGTACTTCGGCAAGATGAATGGATACCCAATAGATTTGCTAGGCCAAATCACATGAATTTATTTTCAGGCCTTCTAAACCATTCCCTCTTTCATAGCCCACTAATGCCTTGAATCGACTTGATTTTTAAGATCAAATGCCAAACACAGGTGGCCCACCTGATGAACGGACTGAATCTCATACACACATGACAGTTCACCGCTTTAAGTCTACACGTGCCACGTGCACCTCCGTCAATTGCGGCGTCATTTTCTCTCTAGATTTCTTGACAAAAATAGTCGAGGGCAAAAGTGTATTTTCACACTCCATCCGTACTGTCAGACGATTACTAATCCCCGGTAATTTACACCCTTTCTTTCTCTGAAACACACAACGCACCCCTTTCTCTCTACTTTCTGGTATAACCTAATACTCAAAAGGGGCGTTTTTATCAAAAACATAGGGTATAAATATCATTTCTAATCCGTAATTAAACACTCCATTACGCTTATTATATACCTAAAATAAAAAAATACACAAGAAATTTAAATTTTAAAAAATAAAAACAGTAATTATACATACCCAAGTGACTCACGTGCCTCACAACTTCGCACGTGTGGTCTTCAGAGGCTGCAACAACCGCAGAAGACGAAGAAAAAACAGAGCAGGGCCACCAACGCCAACGACTCGCAAGCCGTGATGAGAGACCACACCACGCTATCTATGAAGTGGAAATCCGGCCATTGAAAAGATGGTGTGGACCAGCTCGGAGTTAGGCCGGAAAGGTCAAATCCCGGCCAGCGGAATATAGACGACGACCTCGTCCACTCGATGAAGTCAAATCCCGACCACCGGAATATAGAGGCCGACCAGCTCCTCCCCATCTCTATCTCTGTTCTTCTCGCTCCCATCATGGGTCTTTGAGTCGTGTAGATATACAGGATAGAAAGTTTGATACTCTGGAAGGGTATGAATGTTAATACACAGTCACTATGAAATTGTACACGTGGCATTTTAGCAACTAACGTTGAACGGTCCAGATGGTGAGTATCACTTTAGATGGAGCAAAAATAAAAGGTTCTACAAGTTTGGTTACTTGACTATTCGATTGGTGGACATCTTTTGAACGGTCGAGATATAATGCCGATGTTCCTATTTTAGCAAACAAGTGTCCAAGGATCAGTGGTTTAGATTGTTCAACAGATATTATCTAAGAATGATGATATTTAAACGGTGGGTCCCACCGTTTGGATAGCTTACTTTAGCTGATTGTTGCCACGTGTATAAGTATTAGGTGACCGCGTACCAACCATCAATGTGTGTTTGTTAATAACCACACTGAAGCGGACGCGGATTGCGTCTTAACAACGCCCGTTGGGTAATTTTTTTAATATAGACCAAATTAGACCTGTACTGTACGGACGAATCCGTTACATTTTTCACTGCTTTACCTAAAAACCATGGGAATTTTTGTCCAAAACCCTTATTTCCGTACCATAAAAATATACTTTGATAGCATAAGTTTACATTGCTATTTTTTTTTGCGCCCGTCACTAGCCATGAACGGTCATTTCTATGGGTGACCCCACCATGATGTATCTATTTATCCATGTGTTTCATTCCTTTTATCAGATCATTTTAAGATACAAGCACAAAAATAAAAAAGATCTAACGCATAGGTAGACCATACCGTACATGACTTTTGCATTTAATACAAAGCACATTTAATGCCTTGTGCATTTAATGCCGTCCAAACTTATTATTTGGTGTGGTCCAGTTGATAGTTGGATCTGCTTAATTTTTGTGCACATATTTTAAAATGATAGGAGAGAAGAGATAGACGGCTTAGATAAACAGATAAATCACAGTGGGCCTACCCAGAGAACTGCCGTTCAAGGGTAGAGATCGTCGGGGGTAGGACGCGATCCACGTCCGACGAAAACGGGTAGCATGCATAAAGCTGGGCATCGGTCCTGGTCGGACCGGATCAGGCCAATTCCGAACAGATTCGAAATAACAGGAGCTTAATCCGAACTCGATCAGACCCGGGGACCGAGTCCAGGTCGCCTGACTCGGATAGATCCGATATGTGTTTAACTTGACCCGAACCGAGTCTGACTCGATCACCCTGTCCGAGTCGGATCGGGTTGGGTAAGATTCGAATAGTTGGAATTTAATCCAACTATTTCATGCGGTGTGGTCCACTTCAGCCTTCAATATATCATACTTTTGTTCTCAACGTCTAAAATAATATGTCAACATTGATGAACGGCTTAGATAAAACATATACATCAAGGTGGGCCCCATATGTATCTGAAGGAACATATATACAATTATACTATAGGTGTTATATGGTTGACGTGCACTGCACGAAAGTGCAGTGCCGTCCGTCTTTTCAATTTTCACGTAAGGCAGGGAGCCAGGGACTCTTTTGTTTCAAGTTATAGGGGTGTGATCATGGGATATATGTTATATCCAAATCGTCCATCCATTTGGTGACCTCGTCTTAAGGCTTGAGACAAAAAATAGGACAGATCTAACTATCATGTAGACCACACGAATGGTTTAACAATGAAAATCATTCTGCGTCGCTATTTATGGTGTGGTCTAAATAATCTTTGGGTATTATTCATTTTTTGAATAATGCTCGGTAATGATCTCTAAAAATATATGAACGGCTTAGATGTAATAAATACATCACTGTGGGGTCATATAACTTTGATCTCCTTTGAATCGTTCATACAACTTGGAGCTCGAGGAGCGCCCGGCGCTTGGGGATGCCAGATGCCAGGCTGGAGACGGACTAGCTACTCCCCTTGCCACCGGACGTCGGTGCTCCATGGGTCGCACCATGATGTATGTGTTTCATCCATGCCCTCCATCTATTTTTATAGATAATTTTAAGTTATTAGAAGAAAAAAAAAAAAAAAAAAGAGGTATATTGAAATCTCAAGTGGACCACATTATAGAAAACAGTGTTGAATGCATTTTGACCATTAAAAACATTTTGTTGGCCATAAAAGTTTTCTGATCAAGCTGATATTTATTTTTTCCCTTCATCTGGGTTCTTATGACCTAATGAACATATTTTATAGAATCTATGTATTTTATCTACTATCTATCTATTTTTAACAAAGTTAGGATAAAATATAAAAAAAATATTGTATATTATCCGTCCGCCATCGGTCCGGGTCTGTTCGGTGCGATTCGGGTCCCTACGGTTAGGATATCCGGGTCGGGTCTGTTCGGACAGATGTCTATCTGGACCTGATCCGAAAAAAATCGGATCTGAAAATCACAACCTGATCAGGCCCGATCTTGGCCATCGGTTCTGTTCGGAACAGGGTGGATCGGGTTGGATCGGGTTGGATCCGCCAGATCGGGTCACAAATGCACACCTCTACTCCTGCATATATTATCAGATGAATGGTTCGGATCAGTGGGCATGATGCCCTATCCAACAGCAGTGGTCCCAACGTAATTCCCATCTGTTGAATCAAGGCCAATGCATCAATTAATTTTGTAAGTTATCATTATCAGTGGGGTAGGGTGAGACCTGGATATGATTTTGTGGGGAATATTTTGATTTTGTTTTGGAATTTTGGGTGCATGATTGAGAAGAAGAGAGAAACAAAGTTTAGAGAAACATTATGATTCTCAAAATATGGAAGCCCATGTGGGGTTTCCCTCAAAATCTCATGGGTGGATGTGATTTTCATGATGGTTAGAAGACAAATGGGAATAGGGAGACGTGATTTCATGGCCCACCACATGCGTGAACATGAATAGCTGTGATCGCGCATTGATTGCTCACATGCTACTGCTACCATGCATTTATTGAGGGGATTGCTGCCCCCTTGCATGATTGAGAGTTGGTTGCCCTTAGAGCTGGGCATCGGTCCTGGTCGGACCAGATCAGGCCAATTCTGAACAGATTCGAAATAACAGGAGCTTAATCCAAACTCGATCAGACCCGGGGACTGAGTCCAGGTCGCCTGACTCAGACAGATCCGATATGTGTTTAACTTGACCCAAACCAAGTCTGACTCGGTCACCCTGCCCGAGTCGGATCGGGTTGGGTAAGATTCGAATAGTTGGAATTTAATCCAACTATTTCATGCGGTGTGGTCCACTTCAGCCTTCAATATATCATACTTTTGTTCTCAACGTCTAAAATAATATGTCAGCATTGATGAACGGCTTAGATAAAACATATACATCAAGGTGGGCCCCGTATGTATCTGAAGGAACATATATACAATTATACTGTACGTGTTATATGGTTGACGTGCACTGCACGAAAGTGCAGTGCCGTCCGTCTTTTCAATTTTCACGCAAGGCAGGGAGCCAGGGACTCTTTTGTTTCAAGTTATAGGGGTGTGATCATGGGATATATGTTATATCCAAATCGTCCATCCATTTGGTGACCTCGTCTTAAGGCTTGAGACAAAAAATAGGACAAATCTAACTATCATGTAGACCACACGAATGGTTTAACAGTGAAAATCATTCTACGCCGCTATTTATGGTGTGGTCTAAATAATCTTTGGATATTATTCATTTTTTGAATAATGCTCGGTAACGATCTCTAAAAATATATGAACGGCTTAGATGTAATAAATACATCACTGTGGGGTCATATAACTTTGATCTTCTTTGAATCGTTCGTACAACTCGGAGCTCGAGGAGCGCCCGACGCTTGAGGATGCCAGACGCCAGGCTGGAGACGGACTAGCTACTCCCCTTGCCACCGGACGTCGGTGCTCCGTGGGTCCCACCATGATGTATGTGTTTCATCCATGCCCTCCATCTATTTTTATAGATAATTTTAAGTTATTAGAAAAAAAAAAAAAAAAAAAAAAAAAAAAAAAAAAAAAAAAAAAGAGGTATATTGAAATCTCAAGTGGACCACATTATAGAAAACAGTGTTGAATGCATTTTGACCATTAAAAACATTTTGTTGGCCATAAAAGTTTTCTGATCAAGCTGATATTTATTTTTTCCCTTCATCTGGGTTCTTATGACCTAATGAACATATTTTATAGAATTTATGTATTTTATATACACTATCTATCTATTTTTAGCAAAGTTAGAATAAAATATATTTAAAAAAATTGTATATTATCCGTCCGCCATCGGTCCGGGTCTGTTCGGTGCGGTTCGGGTCCCTACGGTTCGGATATCTGGGTCGGGTCTATTCGGATAGATGTCTATCCAGACCTGATCCGAAAAAAATCAGATCTGAAAATCACAACCCGCTCAGGCCCGATCTTGGCCATCGGTTCTGTTCGGAACGGGTCGGATCGGGTCGGATCCGCCGGATCGGGTCACAAATGCACACCTCTAAGCATGCATCATAACACTAGCCATGTTGGGACTATGGGCCCCACTGTGATATATTTGTTTTATACACGTGGTTCATCCATTTTGCCAATTAAGTCTGAGGTACGATCTAAAATTGAAGTGTGTTCGAACTCAAAGAGGACCACACCATAGGAAACATTGGGATAATGACATCCACCGTTGAAATCTTTCATGTTTATTTGTCATCTTAACCGTTCATAAGGTCACGCAAATGGACGCGGATTGCGTCCTACCCCCCCCCCCCCGGACAGTAATCCATTTGAGCAGGGATCTGTGGGGCTTGCCGTGATGTAAGTGTTTTATCCACGCCGTTAATCTCTTTTCTCAGATAGTTTTATGGTACGTATGTAAAATTGAATCAGGTCCAAAGCTTGAGTAAACCACACCGGAGGAAGCTGCAGTGATAATGACACCCACCGCTGAAACCTTTCTATGGGCCACCGTGATGTTTTTTTTTATCATCCAACTTATTAATAAGGTCATGTAGACTTGGATGAAGTGAAAAAATAAATATTAGCCTGATCCGAAACTTCTCCACCTCCCAAGAAGTTTTTAATGGTAGAAATTAAATTCTCACTTTGTGGTCCAGTTAAGCCCTGTACCTTGCTTAATGTTTGTCTCGTACCTTAAAATGATCTGAGAAAATCGATTAACAGCTTAGATAAAACACTTACATCACGGTGGGTCCCACAGAGCCCTACCTGGACGGATTACCGTCTGGGCGGGGGTAGGACGCAATCCTCACCCCACGTAGATACAAACATAGATCAATGAAAAACACATATATTAGCTTAATCCAAAACTTCCATGGCGGGGAGAGTTTTCAATGGCAGGTATTCAATCCTACCGTTTCCTTATGGTGTGGCCCACTTGAGCTTTGGATGTGCTTCAATTTTTGCTTGATGCTCTAAAATGGTACGACAAAACAAATAGACCGTGTGGATAAAGCACATACAATACTACGGGACCAAAAAGTTTTGACACTATGTAACTAGGTGGTGTTGGGGTCATCGCGCAATCCGCGTCCACCAAGAGCATAGGCACGGGGCATTTATGGATGGCCAATAATTAAGATTATCCAGTCAGCTTTTTTCTCAGGCTCCCACGAAATGGCCCGTTATTTGGAAAGTCTGACTAGGCTTCGTGCATGTCACATGTATGGCAGATAAGATTTCGTACTTTTTGCATTGAAGAAGCGCAAAACCTTAATATATGGGATGCACATGCATGGCCTGGTTAGTGTATGTTTAGCTCTCAGACTGTTACACCAGATCCATAGCTCAAGTGGTAGACTGAGTGAAAGATACCTCGTCTGTGGTCTGGTATCGTGTGGGATATATCGTTTGTAACATATAATTTATCACGCTTTTTAAAAATATTAGACAAATTGTTAAAATTTTCAAGGAAACTTCAAGAATTATTAAAAAAGATCTTAATATACACTTTTAAATTATAATATCTCAAAAAAAAAAAAAGTGCACATAATAGATTTTCTTCGTATAGGATCTTAAGTTATGTATTGTCGAACTGAATTAATGGAACTATATTCGAATTGAATGCATAACATTTAAAGGGTATATAATAATTATTTCATCGAAAACTCCTAAATACTTTAAAATTAAAGTTATAAAAAAAAAAAAAAAAAAAAAAAACAAAACTCTTTTTTATTTTATGTTGTTTGACATAGAATCCATGACTTCCAAACATTGCTAGAGGAAATTAATTTTTTTCTAAGAGAAAAATACCTTATCATTTCATTTATATTATCTCCATGCACTAGTAGGAAGTTTAACTTTTTACTAAAGAGGAAATACCTATAATCTCTATGTATGACATAGGGAATGACGTGATGAGATCGATCACCGCCTTCCTCGGAGGATAACTACTCCAAATACATAGAGCTCTTTGAACTCCTCATAGAGCTTCCTTAAATTTACAAGGGATAAAATTAAAAATAATTTATAATAAATTTGAAATAAATTAATAGATGAATAAAAATGAAATTAAAATCCTTTAAATAATAACATCAAACTTAGGATGAAGTTTTAGACTCAAACTCCCAGAAAACGTGACTTATTGTAAATAGTAAACTTACCATTTATAGATGGTTACCATTCCTACTAGACTTCATAGTTTCGGTCAAAAATAGAAAGTGTCCAATTTGGTCTAACCACGTTATTCTTTTAATTTTTCTAAGCCCCTTTTATATTAAGCACGGCTCCTACAACTCATAGGATGAAGAGTTATGATAGAACTAATACTTACTACTTATAGTAAAAATGAAAATAAAATGGGCTTTTGATCGTCGATCTAATGGAATCTCACAAATCCGACGTGGGCAACCCGACATAGTAGGATTGGTTGGCTAAAGTAGCTTTTTCTATCCCAAAATCATATATGATATATTAAAAAACTCATTCTGAATTACTAAATATGACTATTTTAAGGTTCTGACAGTCTTGATCATTTCCACCTCCGATCGAGCCTTCTTTGGTCTATCTTTACCATGAAAGTGTCCGTGACCCGCTCTACATCAGAATTGATTTAACACATGTATAATGTTGACATGGCTGAGCACATGGTCATAGTTAGGGCTGTACACAAACCGGGCTATCCCGGTTAACTCGCTCAACTTGGCCCGAAAAGGCTCGACTCGGCCTGACCCGGAACTGAGTTCAATCCAAGACGGGCCATTTTCTTCAGCTCGAAACTAAGTTCGGGCCAAGTTCGAACAAGTCCCGGTTTAGCTCGACTCGGTCCGAAACCCAATTTGACTTAGCCCGACTTGGTCGTTTATATATATATTCTTAAATCCTTACCCTAACCATTTGAGACAGAGAAGTGAGAACGCTACCCGACCCATGAACTTGCTGTAAGGTCCAAAACTAGCCCAAATTTAGCCCGAACTCGCCCGATTGCTGACCGGGCCGAGTTCGGGCTGGACATGGCTTAGTTCGGGTTAGGTATGGCTGGTGACCGGGCCAGGCCGAGTTGAGCCCAGTTCGACTCAATTCGGCCTGACGTACACCCCCAGTCATAGCCACCATTTGAATTACCAAACTTCATGTAGTTATTGGCGTGATCCCAAGTATTGCCATAGATACACCATACATTTGACCATTGGATTTAGGTATTCATTTATCATTCAAATCATATATAGGATTTTCCTAAAAAATCTCCAATATAAAAATATTCCAACATTTAATCATTCAAAGATTAGAAGACTGCAATCCAATGATCAAACAGTCAAATTTTACTATCTAAAAGTTCATAGCCATGAAGCCCATCATAAATAAAACCTTCCACTATGATACTATGTCAAACAACCAATTGCACTAAAAACTCAAGTTTTTAACGAAGTGGTGATTTAACTTGATATAGAGCAATGTTTTTTGAGAATTAATTATAAATTATAGATCAAAATCTCTAATGCACAAGTAACCATTGAATAAAATAAGCTCAACTCATTTTTAGAGGTCCGTCAAACAAAGCCTCAAAATACAACAAGGGGCTTGAAGCATCGTGGAAAGAAAACTTGTCATTTTTTAGAAAAAAAAAAAAAAAAACGGTTGGGGACGAAGTCCTGGTAATACAACGTCGGGCACCTGACCCTTTCCCGGCCCTAACATAATGGCCTGTGCTTCATTTCGCTGGTTAAGACCATTGATTTAGATGGACCACTCTCAACCCCAAGACTGAAAGATCCCAGCCATTGACTTGGGGCCTTTTATTCAGTTCAGCTTGGAACGCTTGCTGTTATTTCTATTCTTAGCCGTATGCTTTACTTCCACAAATTAAACTGTTTGGAGTCAGCTGTCATGAATTATTTTTTTCTAGCGCATGGTCTATCCAACGTGGATACTAATAGACCAACGGTCTTGATCGCTGTACCATAATACCACTTGTATATAATTCAGTTGACAGGCCCGAATTGGGCTCGGGCCAGTCCAACCCAAAGGCCCACTTATACACACTTTGGTTGACGAGCCCGAAAATGAGCGTGGTTCGGGTCCAACCCAAAGGCCCAAGTTTAAAGCCCACGCCCGAACGTCATCCAGTCCGTCCAAAGGCCATAGGCCAAACCGGCTCATTGGGTGGCCGCTTCTGCCCCACCATGTGATGATCCAGTCCGTTCATCTGGTAGGACTCATCGAGATCGGTTACTGGTAAGATGGACAAAGTTTTAATAAATAAGAAACATATAAAAATCTCTGCGATTAAAATAGCAATTGCGGTGGAGATTTGTGGAAGGGGAGCTAGAAGAGGCGATTTGCGACACACTTGCCAGCGTGGCACACCTGTTCCGGTCCTTTTAGATCCTGACCACTCATCAGGTGGGGCCCACTTTGAACATGACTGGCTCAAATGTTGGGCTGCTTGCTCATTGTATAGGCCACGTGGACAAACTTAACGGTCAGGAAAAAAATGGCAGTGCCATGTATATGTACGACCTACGTACGTAGGACCGAATGATAAGTGGCCCAGATCCCATAAAATGTGCCACGTCGGCAAGCATGCGCCACCGTGATTGCCTTGGCAGAAAGCAGATTGCCTACTGAATAAACTCTGTCGGCCACCGTGATTTATGTTTGTTATCCACGCCGTCCATCCATTTTATCAGCTCATTTTACTGCATGAGCCCAAAATTAAAACGTATGCAAAGCTCAAGTGGACCACACCATAGGAAACGGTGTGAATTGAATGCCGCCGAAGATTTCCCGGGGGCCACAGAAATCTTGGATCATGCTAGTATTTGTGTTTTCCTTTTGTGCATGCACGTATAACTTGTCTAACTTATGAACAAGTTGAATGACAAATAAATATCATTGGTGGCCCTAAGAAGATTTCAACAGTAGACGTCATTATTACCACCATTGTGTGGTCTACTCGAGCTTTGGATATTATTTAATTTTGAGATCATGCGTTAAAATGACATTAAAAAAGTAGGGAAAGAGAGACCCACCACTATATCTTTATGTCAAATTCAGTCCAATCATTATATAAGGGTGAAGGTTACTGTTTCACTTCGCATGACCCACTTAAATTACAGAGTAATATGATATTTGTTCATTACACTCAAATTAAGCAACACATTGGGTCCTTACTCTTACCCGGATGGTAGATTCCCTGGAGTTTCAACACGGGGTCAAGGGTTTGAGCACCTACCGTGGTGAAATCCCACTGTGTGCGTGTGTTAAAAAAATTTATAAAAGATTATAAAAAAAATAATTAAGCAACACACTTAACGATGGGAAAGGATTTTACGTAAATATTATGGTGGGCATGACCCACAATATTTTTAAGGTACATATGAGTGGGCATGAAAATGCGTAAAATAACTTAGTTGGCTTAAAAAATTAGTTTGTCCTACCTTAACGTTCATATGAAATATATCTAAATTACTAAGTATGCCGTACCATTGTAGCAGTAAGAGCTAAAAATCAACCCTGTCAGTGATTCAAGTAGAACATAGGAAGGAAAACAGTTGGAATAGGTATCCTTTATATATTGTTTCCAATCTAATGATCTGCCTAAATCTTAAATTAGGCTAATTTTGAATCATATGGCTAATATGAAGTGACACTAGGGAGAATTTGACATAAACCTTATAATAAGTCCCTTTTAAGAATTTTTAGCGAAAAGCATATAACCAAGGAAGAAAATAAATTTTGAATGGATATTCAATCCGTACGGACCGAGACAAATACTACTTATGATTACAATTCCAACCCATATAAAACCATGCTGCCAAAACGGATGGACAGCATGGATATAACACATACATCACGGTGGGTCCCACAGAGTAACGGTGACAAGGGATGTCAGGGTGTCTCTCAATCCACTTCTGCACGTGCCACGCGCGACTCCATTTTGTCCATAATCATGACCGTCCGTTCAGATGTGCAATGGTCCTGTGGTCAGCCAACCTATCTATGTATATGCTCCTTTTGAGAAATGCCAAGGATAATCGAGCACAAGTGAATGCGATCCTTCCGGCCTACTCATCAGGCAAGCCCACCTTCAAAAACCATGCAGATCCAACGGTCAGGTTAGTCATGTTTTACACTTAACCAGGACAACTGCTCATTTGAATCTAACCGTTCATTTTATCATATGTTATTGATTTATCTGAAGAGACTAAAAAGACTGGATTTTGTCATGTGGAATGTGATTGAATATAGGAACGCATTTTTTACGGTTAGGACATACCCTAAGCCTTCGAATCTGTACGCCGCGATGCGAAGAATATTGAAAATCCTTATAGGCGCGATTCTCCTTCTTCTTTGATTTAACTATGGTTACTTTCTAAACAACCATAGTTAGTAGTCGGTAGCGACGGACAGACAGATTTTAGAACATTGCGGATCTCACTCGTACCCTAACCCTAATAATAGCTGACGTCAGCCCTAGAGCCATTCGCGCACGTGAGAGAGGGAATAATGAAGGTCCCCACGAGAAACGACTTAACAGAAAACACTCGCGCTCTCGGTAGAGGCATTCTAACCGTCCACTCTGTTGCCACGTCATCTATCCGCGCTGTTTCGTGCTTGGACGGCCGAGATCGCGCTTCCAGAGCTACTGGTAGAACTCGGAGCAGCTTCTGAGTCCTGCTTCTCTCTCCTCCCTTCGTTTTTTTTTTTAAATTTTAAACTTTTAATTTCGATTTTTTATTTTATTTTTGTTTTTCGATTTTGATTTTTTGTAGAGAGAAACGATGAAGATCACGGACGAGGAAAGAGAGAAAGAGAAGGAAATTAGGGTTTTGAATGGCAAAACCCATGGAAATCATGATGTTGATGATGGAGGCGATGATGATGATGATGGCGACGATGACGATGATGATGATGGGGTTGATGAGATTGTGGTGCCGGACGATGATGATGACGATGACGATGACGATGATGAGGATGATGATGACGACGAGGATGACGATGATGATGATGTTGAAGAGGTTTTACCCCCCAGCGGCGGTCCTCAAGTCCTATCGGTAGATGACGACGACGACGACGATGAGGACGGGACTGATGATGATGATGATGATGATGAGGATGGTGATGAAGAAAAGGAGGAGGTATTTTTTTATTTTTTATTTATTTTTATTTGGTATGATCTTCTTTTGTTTTTTTTTTTTTTTTTTTTTTTTTAATTGCTGTTGATTTTTAGATTATTTTATATTGGAAAAAAGCAGAAATTTAAATGCTTCTGGGATTATTTTAGATTATGTCGGTGGTTTTTTTTTCATAATTTTCTATACATATTTTAGATTTTTGCTTTGTTATTATTATTATTATTATTATTATTATTATGATTATTATTATTATTATTATTCAGGTACTGTGTATTATTTTAAATTTATTTATACAGATTTAGAAATATATAATATTTTCCTGTTAACTATGTTTGAATCTATTCAGGGGTTTCTGATCTGGTTATGCATTTTAATTTTATGATTACTTTTTTTTTTTTTTTTTTTTTTGTAATTATACTGTCGCTTGGTTTTTCCTTTTTCGAGTGGTGGTTTTTCTTTTCTGATTTTTCTGAATTTGTTATTTTATTTCCTTTGAATAATATCTGGTCTGAAGTCTCCCCCTTTCTTTGAAATTCTTCTTTAATATGTTTATTAGGAGAGTACAAACTTTTTTTCTTTTTTATTTTGTTGGAGTCATTTGGATGCTTGTAAAATTTTAAGCTTTAAACATTTTATATCTGAAACTCTTTTAGTTATAAACTGTTTAGTCTCTCATGTTTGGCTTTAAGCAGTGAAGTCTTATAAAGTGTTTATAGTCTGTCCTGTTCGGGGGCCATTTGGCACTGCACGTTAAGTAAATGGGGGTTTCAAATCTCCTCAAAGACGGCGTTTGAAATCCAAGGTGGAAGCTAGGATTACATCTAAAATCCGTCCAAGAGTCCCATGTGTAACATGTGTGTCACTAGGCTACTAATCTATAGGGCACATGGCCCACTGATGATATCCCAAAACAATCAAGTTATCAATTGCATCACTAAAATACCTTTAATAGGATGATCTGCACCGTCCAAACATTGTCCATATAAATCAACGGTTAAAAATCGTTGGTTAGTCACTTGGATGTGATCCTGTGCTTGTGGCCCATCCAAGACTTGGAATTTTATAATTTTCAGCCAAAGTATATATTTTAACAGGCTTATTAGAACCGTTGTGTCAAACATTATATACGTACACTAATTAGGGATATTAAAGTTAATTTAGTAATTAAATTCAAACCCCTGTAAATATACTATGCATAGCTATTTTTGGATTACAGGGATTTTGAATCCAAGGTGTCAGACACAACCAAAGGATTCCAAATCCAGGGGATTTCTAATCCACGGTGCCAAACGAGGCCTAAAAGCTCTTGTCACCTATAAAGTATTCACTGGCATCCAAACAACTTGTATCTCTTTACCTTCAAACCCTTTACAACTACAAAGGATTTTACAAACATCCAAATGACTACAAAGTTTCTTGAGATCTTATTTTCGTTGAGGGCTGCTGGGAGCTTGGAAAGTTTTTGGGTGAAAATTCCTTTTCAAGAAGAAAATTCCATTTGTTGGAAAACATTTTCCAAGAAGTGCCTTCACAGAAAAAGTACTGAAAATTTTTAGCAGCCTTCTCCACCTTTTTTTTTTCCTCTCCAAATGCTTTCTGTGAGATTTACTTTCAAAGAAAAAGGTCACTTTCACTCCCTTTAGTGGGGCCAAGGATCTGGTATCCAGACCATTTATCTGATAAGCCTTGCTGTGGGTGTAATTGATGGGCCATGTCTATATGGTACAATGTGGATTATGATTGAAAAAATAATAATTACAGTAACCGTTCAGATCCCACTGAAAACAAGGCTAAAGATTGGAGTGCTAGGATCTTCTGATGCATGAAACTTTTTTTGTGTGTGATCCATCCAGTGGGGTCCATCTGATCAATGGTCTAGACTCGCAAAGCACCATACATTTTGCTTTTAGGAATAGAAACCAGGGTCTATAGTTCCTCCTTAATGAAAATTAAAAAATAAATAAATTTGGTTCTTTTTATGGACAGATGAAAAGCAATATTTATCTTCTTTTTTTTCTTAATTATTAGTGTATTTCTGATGTTTTCCTTATTTGGTGTGTAAGGAATGCTAATATGCAGCTGTTGATGCAGAAGTTGTATAACCTCCTTTGTCATGGAACATGTGTGTCGATTGGGACTGTCTATGTGGTGGGCCACCAAATGGATATGCCATAGTCCAGAAAGAAAGGGATTCATTGGACTGTGGAAGCTGTTCAATCAGTGGCCTGCAAAGGGAAAAGTTATTGAACAACCACTGATTGAGAGAAATTTCCAATCACTGCAATTTCTGGCCTCCATGTGGTGGCCCTCTAGATCAGCCTTGATCACCACAGGTGTGCGCCAAACTTCCATGATGATAGCTGCATATTAGCATTCCTCTTTTCCCAATGAAGTTTTGTTTGCAAAGTCAATCATTTGTCTTCATTTTATTTCTGTTTGAAATGTGTTTTGTCATTTTTCTATTTCAAGAATATGCATGGATTCAAATATAGTCATGCATTGCTTGTACAATGCAGCATTCTCCATCTTAGCTGATCATGACGAATTATAGTCTTGATGCACCAGTTTGTACCAATGGGGCCCACAGGTTGCTGATCCAGCCGATTCATCATATGGGCCCGACCGTGGACAGGGGATTCCCCCAAAATCTACCAGATTAGAGGTTCCTAACCATTTGACTGATGGGTCCTACAAACAGACAGCAAAAATCATAGCAACAGTCCATGGAAAGGGTTAAAGATATGGTGGTGTGGATCTTCCAATTTTGAAGAGTTTTGTGCCATCCCTCATGTGTGTGTGGGTCGCATAAGATCAATTATCTTGATTGACCCCCTGCTTGAATGAAATGGATTCATCAAGACCCTATTCATGTTCTGATGCATCGGGATTCTGTAATTCCTCTTTCATCATACATTTTGTTTTTATACCTAATTGGTTGAAAAGAAAGTCATATGCTGAAATAAATTGATGGGTGGATACTGGTTTTGTCACACGATGTTCTCGCTCATGATTTCTCTTTAAGGTGGTATTGCTGTTGCAATATGACTAAGAAAGCTTGAAGAGCTGACTTGTTTATCCTTCTCAGTTTTTATATAAACACGTCGTTGATGACGGTAGTCTTGCTTCCGTTCATGCTCTTCCTTGTGCCTTCTTATATTGAACTTCTGGATTCCATTATCAGTTCCAGCCTTCCTGTCAATCTTCTTTTCCCTTTTCTTTTATTAGTCTATATGATATGAATGTATAAATCATGTAGAAGTGTATAAGACAGAACATGGAGAAATCACATTTCCTCTATTTTTAATAGTAATAATAATTAATCAGACACCCATTTCAAGCATCATCATACAGCTGCAGCTTGATTTTTTCTTCTTGTCTCTAGTACTTGAGAGAGGACTGTTGTTTCTCGTACTTGCAGGGGGTGCGCTCTGGTGTTACCAGTACCACCTCGAGTTTGTGGTGGTGCCGGGAAGAGGTGCAGTCCATGTGATGTCCCCACACCATCCAAACTCTGTCTGGCAGATACATCACGTCAGAAAGCTGCTAGGACTTAAAAAAACAGCCCCGATCCAAAACTAAGCTGGACCACAGCAAATGGACAAACCTGGGAGGGAACAACAACCCTTGAATTTCACAGGGCCCATCTGAGTTGCAAAACAGCCTGAATTTTGGCCCGACCCTTAATATGGCCTGAAGCATCTGAACAGCCTTGATTATGTACACAACATGGTTGGCCCCCAACTCTAATTAACGCTCCCCGTTCCCTCACTATATTTGATGTGCTGTGGCCCATCTGAGTTTTGGATCAGGCTATTTTTTGGGCTCTGGGAGTTTTTGGAGGTGATGCATCTTATGGATGGGGTAGATTCTGTGAACACATCATGTGGGCCCCACCTCTTTACAGTTCTACCATTATCTTATTGTGGTACCAGTATCCCTGGAGTGCACCCCTGCCTACAGTTGGAGACTATCACTGTTAACTGAATGCTTTTGTCTATCTTTGGGTATTTTTTTCAAGATGATGATTAGTCAGGTAGGATGTGTACTCCAAATATCTTAATTTTGGACAAGAATGGCTTGTTCTCATCCCAATTGAGATTCGGCACAGAAAAGGCAAGGGAACAGAATCCTTCTTACTGTGGTTTCTGTTTTCCTTGTCGTCCCAAATACAGAGCAAACGTTCCACTCAAGGCCTGTGGAACCAATTTTATTTCCAAACTGGCCCTTTCATAGTGATACATTCTAAGCTAACATTTATGTATTAATTTCGCAGTGCATTTGATGTTTGTGGACATGTTGTCTTCAACCATTACTTTTACCTTCTCTTTCTGTTTCTGACATGGTAGTCTCAATTTCAGGAGGATATGGGAACTGAATACCTCGTCCGACCTGTAGGTCGGGCAGAAGATGAGGAGGATGCTAGTGATTTTGAACCTGGGGAAGAAAATGATGAAGATGAGGAATTTGATGAAGAAGATGGCGATGCTGGAAAGGATGAGGTCTCAGCAAAGAGGAAGCGGTCAAGTAGAGATGATTCTGATGATGATGATGGGGGCAAGGATGATGAGAGACCCTCAAAGAGGTAGGGCCTGTAGGTTGAAGACTAATGCTGCTGTTTCCATTGACATAGGTGAAGCTCCCCTAACCCACTCCGCCAAAGATGGTACAGATTTCTCTCTTCGTAGTGTTGTGGTTGAAAATTTGCATCTTGGTGTCTGATTATGTCTCTCTTTTAGAAACTGGTTTTACTGATGTGGAAAAAGTCTAGCATTGTACAAGGTAGGAACTTTTAGATGTGATGTGAGAGAGGTTATCTGCTTGTTCAAATAGAGCTTATGGATGCATCATATCTTTCTCACTTTTTCACCCTCATGAAGTACTATGCCAGAATATGGCATGCACATTCTGCGTTCGTATGTCGTGCATGTTTTCCTGTCCAAGATATCTAATCTGTGGGCATCACTGTTGATGGGACGGGGCCGAACTCAAAATTCACACTGGACAAATGATCTTGTTTGTCTGTTGGGTGTAGATTCTTGTATACAATTCTTCCTTAGGCGGAGGGCCTTTCATATAAAGGGAGAGCTATTTGATATTGGGGTGCATTTGGTTGCACCACATATCATGAAATTTTGCAATATTTTGGACCAAATTAGACTTATTAATTATGAAATTTCATGGTATTTGGTGCAACCGAAGACTCACATAATTTTTTTGAGGCACTACCACCAAAGAAGATATTTAGAACAAAGATAGGATTAAATAACACGAGATAAGACTAATCTTTATGTGGCACCCAAATAGGTCCTAACGTCAACGTTTCGTATCCGTAACAATATAGCTGTAAAGGCCGGTGCATATAGGTAACAGATATAACCGTTATGCAATACGAGGGGGAAATGATGCAGGTGGTTTTTTTGGACCACATTAGCCGTTATGGGGTATAATAACTGTTACCCCATAATGGCTGTTATGGGGCATAACAGCCATTACAATGTAACATTCGAAAAATGGTCAATTTTTTTTTTCTATTTAAATTATTTTTCCCTGTTTTTTCACTTTTCTCATTTTAAGAACTTTTCTAAATTATTCTATAGCATATTTCGACCTCTCTTACTATAGTTTTTATGATTAAATCCATAGATTGAACCGATTTAGGCAAATAGAAGCTCAATGATCATTTTTCAAACAATTGAAAAAGTAGTAGTTATTCGAGTTCTAATGCTTGATTTTAATGTGTAAGTATTAGAAACACAACCATGTTTATAAAGTCATTGGACAGCCAATTACAATGCTCTCACCAAAGAGCGGACCATCATGCTACTATAAACATGTTTATAAAAAATACACATTTGAAATATTTATATTATTTTGGATTTTCTAAATATTTTTTAAAGAATTTTTCAAGTAATTGTTTTTAAACTGTTGTAGCGTCATAACGGTTGTTTTTGCCCCGTATAGGTCGTTATGGCTGATACTCATATCAGTAACAGTGGTGACCGTTACTCCACTCTAACCAATATGAAAACTTTCGCCCTACCCTGATGCATGCTTGTAGGCTTCCCAAAAACGACCATTAGACATCTTTTCTATGCCTAACTTAGATTTAAAGTGTTAAGTTGATGGAGTTTTTTCCATATTAGAATATACATGAGTTTTTATAAGCTCACATGCCTGTGGAGCCCCTCCCATCCACATGTAAGCTCACCTGCCAGTATTACCACTCATGTGAGAGATCTGAGCTTTCCCACTTAGTGGGCCACACTATTTAGATCTTTTGGCCCTATAATGAGACCCTCTCTTCTCAGGTTGGTCAAGTGAATAGACATTGATCATCCTTCTCAATTGCATAGTTTAAATACTCAAAAACTCCACTCGACTCGATACTCAGCTGGGTTGGGTAGACTCAACTAAATCTTTATTTGACTGGACTCAATATTTAATAAATTAATTAAGTGATATTTAAGATGAGATAAGTATTGAAAATGATGAAACAAAATCAGTTAAAGATTCCAAATGTATTCCTTGCAACTCTGGTTTTTACTAATAATATATCCTGGCTGGCGAGTGACTCAGCTGAGTTGGCCAGGTTTTCAAACCAACTCACAAGTCTTGTCATGAGTCGATTGGAGTTATGCCAGTCACTGAATTTCATGAAACTCGGATCTAAATCTAGCTAAGTTGACTCCATTGAGTTTTGAGTTAACCCGCTTATACATCATGAAGGGCTATCCAGACCATCCCATATTGTGAGACGTTGGAGCATATCTTTGGAATCATAGCCATCCAATTAATGGTCATGGAATGGAATGGATGGTTACAAGTACACTTGTAAGTAGCCTATTAGCTTTATTTTTGCTTGGGGCCAACATGGAAATTACACATCTAATGATCAGAAACATATCACGGTAGGCACCTTTAAAAAATAAGTGTGGGTATCTATGCCATGGCTGGAAGTGTATTAGGTCTTACTCATGTAACACTGTAGCCAGTGTTCCCTTAACCGTCGAGCTCATCTTGATGTGTATGTGTTGTACATCCACGTCCTTGGTTTTTACGTATCATTTTAGTGCATGGTAAAAAAAAATGAAGCAGATCCAAATCTCAAATGTACCACAGCACAAGAAACGATGGACACTGAACACGCACCGTTGCAAATTTCTGATGGCCCGCCATAATGTTTATTTACCATCCAACCTTTTGATAAGGTCACATGGATGAAGGTAGGGCTGAAAGTTGGGCGGGTTGGGCCAGGTTGGTGCTCAACCCTAGCACAACCCAAGGTTCCTGTACCTCCACCCTAACCCAACCCAACCCAATAAGTTGGGAATTCCCAACCCAAGTCCAACCCAAGCAGGCTTGGTTGGGTTGGTCAGATGGATACATGCTAATATTTTTGTTGTAATGTTAGTTTATTATATTTTAATACATGTCTTATTTTTTGTACTTATGATTTTATTAATTATATGTAGTTATTTATAGTAAATAACTTTATTTTTTAAAACAAATAAGCTAAAATATAAGACAATTACTCCTTTAAAAGTGTAGCACACAATCAAATTGGGAGAGAAATCCAACATATCTTGTTAGCTTGAGTAAGTAAATTATACATGATCGAGTTCGGGTTAGGTCGTGCATTGAGCAACCCGATACCTCAACTCAAGCCCAACCCAACTTTTATCAGGTTGGTGTTTATATAGCCCAAGCTCGAGACTAAACCCAATGCATCTTGTCCGTGCCCAACCCAATGTCAGGTCAGTCAAGGGTCGGTTGGGTTAAACCCGCTGGACTTTTAGCCCTAGATGAAGGTAAAACGAAAATATCAGCTTGATCTAAAACTTTTGTCACCTTAAGAAGTTTTCAATGGTTAATAACCACTGTTTCCTCTGGTGTGGCCAGTTGAGATTTGGCTTTACTTTCTTTTTTTTTCTTTTGAAACCATGCCCTAAATTAAATTTTAAAAACTGATGGACAGCATAGTTGTACAACACATACATCAAGTGGGCCCCACTGTCAGGAAACACCCCCACACGGTATTACCCAGGTTACACCTAATCCGGTCCGACTCGGATTGCGTGGCGTGAAACCACCCGGTGGGTACCGTGTTGACGAAGCAAAGTTCCGTCGCCTCACCAAGATCTCTGCAGTATAACAACTCCAGGGTACCGTGTTGACGAAGTAAAGCTCTGTGGTCCCCACCAAGATCTATGTATTGTATCTACGCGGTCCATCCATTTTGCCAGATCAGTTTAGGGCGTCATCCAAAAAAATGGGCAGATCCAAAGATCAAGTGGACCACACCACAGAAAAGCACTGGTTCAAGCAGCTGAGTGCGCTCGCAAGGACACTGATGGTCAGTTCACATTGGGGACCCCACCACACAAGTTCCATAGAGCTAAAGTTAGACCGTCCATCTAGTGATATACACTGTAGATGGTTCAAAATGCAAATGACTAAGTGATTGTAGCCATCTTGATTACGAGGCTTTTATTTTAAGGCATTGTCCAAAAATGAGGCAAATCCGAAGCTCAAGTGAACTACACCACAGGAAATAGTTGAAAGGAAATAGTTGAAATTGAGCTCATATTATTGAAAGGAAGTTTTGGATCAAGCTAATATTCTTGTTTTCCTTTTATACATGACCATGTAACCTTATGAATGGGTTGGATGAAAAATAAACATTAATATGGGTAGGGGTGTACATCGAGTCGAACCGACTCACGGCTAAACTTTGTTCGGCTACTAGCTGACCCCAACTCGAACTCAGCTCGGCCACTAGCTGACCCCAGCTTGAACTTGGCTCAGCTCAGCCCTCAAGCTTGATTGGTCAGCTCGACTCGATTCAGTCAGCAGCTTAGGCCAGTTCGAGCTGAGTTCGAGTCGATTTTGTCTGTGCAACATTTTTACAAACACATGGACTGCACCTTCAAAATCTTACTATATGTAAAACAGTAACAGTGGTTTTACAAGTATTTTATCAAACACCTTTTAAGAAACATAAAAATTAAGAAAAAAAAATGTTATTTGTTTCATATACATACATTCCTTGCCACCGGCCACACTTCGTTGAGTCATTTTATCAAACACTTGGTGAGCAACATGAATATCAAAGTAACTAAGTCACCGAACTAGTTCGATCCGAGTTTGATTCGAGTCGAGCTGGAGCCAGCTCGAACTCATTTTCGAGCTCAGAAAATCAGCTCGAACTCAACTTCGAACCAAGTCGAATCGAGCTTTTTCAAGTCGAGTCGAGTAAGCTAACTGAGCTAGCTCGATTCATGTACACCCCTAAGTATGGGGCCTATAGAGAAAATAACTTTCAATAGTCAACATCCATTTTTTATGGTCCACCCTACTTTTGGATATTCAAATGGTATCCAAATGGGATGATTATAAATTCATTTGAAAGTTCATCGAATTACCTTTCCAACGAGTATAAAATCACTCTAATCAAAATTGTAACAAAGGAGTCATGATCGTTTTTGCATAATGCTCAATGTTAGAAATGAGACGGATAAAGATCACCTAATTCTTTATAATTCAGCGATTCTAAAGATTAAGCGATCTTTTAGATGGTCAATCTCCAAGATGATTTCAAATGGATTTAAAATATTATCAAATTACCTTGCCAACGAGCACAAGATCAACCCTGTCGGAGTTATAACAATGGAGTTATGACATTTTAAAGTTCGTTCAAAATTCAAAACTTTCAAGGGATCTCACGAACGCAACTAACACTATCATGGACTTTAGGTCCACTTTTGGACATTTAAATGATGCCCAAATGAAATTATTTAAAATCTACTTTAAACTTCATCAAATTATCTATCTAATGAGCATAATATCACTAAGATCGAAGCTTTAACGAGGGAATTATGATTGTTTTCGCACGATCATTCAATGTTGGAAACAAGTATGAGCTCACGCGATCGCGTGAGAGTACACTCTCGTGATCGTGCGATTCAATATTGTCGCAAGATCACACTAGTTTCCGGTATCAAGCAATCACGCGAAAACGATCATAACTCCCCTAGTACAACTCCGATCGAAGTACTCTTGTGCTTGTAGGAAATATAATTGGATGAACTTTAAAATGAATTTAAAATCATCTCATTTAGACACTATTTAAATGTCTAAAGTGGTCTCAAAGTCTATGGTGACGTTAGTTGTACTCGTGCAATCGCACGAGAGTTCTGAATTTTGACAAATTTGACCTAACTTTAAAATGTTATAACTCTCTTGTTACAACTCCGATCGAGGTGATTTTGTGCTCGTTGGAAGGTTAATTCAATAATCTTGCAAATGAATTTGAATCATCTCAGTTGAAGATCATTTTACCATTTAAAAAATCACTCAAAGTTTAGAATTACCCAATTTTACTCGCTCTCTTTTCCAACATCAAGTGATCGCGTGAAAACGGTCATAACTTCGTTGTTACAACTCCGATCAGAGTGTCTTATGCATATCGGAAGGAAAATTCAATGAACTTTCAAATAGATTTAGAATAATCTCATTTGTACATCATTTGAATATTAAAAGTAGCCCAAAGTCCATGGTGACATGTGATCGCTTGGGAGTTCTGTATTTTGACCCAACTTTAAAATGTCATAACTCACTCATTACGGTCCAATCAGAGTGATCTTATACTCATTGGAAAGGTAATTCAATAAACTTTTAAATGGATTTAAAATTATTTCATTTGAACATCATTTAAATACCAAAGTGGGCCTAAAGTCATCACATTGGCTCTCATTTCCAATTGCACGCAATCCCAAAGAAATGTCATAACTCCTTTGTCCCAATTCAGATTAGGGTAATCTCTTGCTTGTTGAAAAGATAATTTAATAAACTTTCGTATGGAGTTGGAATCATCTCATTTGGACATCATTTGCCTATTCAAAAGTTGGCCTAAAGTTTATAATATTGTTATGCCATGTTCGCACTCATTTTTTAAGTTGGAATCATCTCATTTGGACACATCTATGCAGAGTTTTTTAAGAAAGAAGAAGGGGAACCCATTTTCTAAGAGGAGTGGATTAGATGTAGCCCTAACTTCACCAAAAACAATATGCCTCTTATCATGGGGCCCACTTTGATGTAGTTGTTTTGTATCAGCATCGTGCATCCGTTTTGCCAGATCATTTTAAGTTACATGGTTAAAAATGAAGCATATGCAAATCCTATGCAAACCATACTATAAGAAACAGTGGTGATTGAACATCCTACCGTTAAAATTTTTTATGGCACACCATAATGTTTTCATATTGTTTATTTGCTATCTAACTTGTTTATACGGTCACATGAACTTAGCTGGAGGTAAAACACAAATATCAACTTCGTCCAAAACTTTTGTAACTGGTTATAAGTTGTTAATGGTTAATCTCCACTGTTTCCTAATGGCATGGTCTACCTAAGACTTGGATCTGGTGCTCTTTTGTCAAATGATATGGAAAAATGGATTGACAACATGGATATAGAATCCATGCATGCACAAAGTGAGCCCCACAATAAGGTTGTGATCGTCTTGGGTGAGGCGGGGCTGCACCTAATCCTTGCCTTTTCTAAGACGTATAAAAAAATTGTAAAAAAGATAATAAATTAAATGTAGGTGTATAAGTGAAAAAAAAGAGTTTATAAGAAACTAATGATAAAAAAAAAGCTACCATTATACAAAAAATTGAAAACCATACTTAAGGGTAAAATGGTTCAATAAAAATGAAGTCGGTGAGTAGACTAGTAAAAAAGTAATATTTTAAAGAGTGATGTTATTTAAGTGCTCCGAGGATATAGTTGGTGTATATCAGTAATAAACCCTTTATTTTAATTAGATTGGTGTCCTGACAATATTGGGCAGGCTTGGTACCCATTCCGTGCAGCACCCGAGGATACCTAGGTCTAAAAGTTGGGTTGGTTCAACCCGACCGACCCGTGACCAACCCGGCATTAGGTTGGGCTCGGGTAGGATGTATCGGGCTCAATCTCGCGCTTGGGCTATACGAACACCAACCCGATAAAACTTAGGTCGAGCTCAAGTTGAGGTCTTGGGTTGCTCGACCCAACCTGACCCAATCGATATATAAGTTACTTATAAATTATAATTGAGTGTGGATTGTCTGTGTTGAAGGCATTGAAAATTCCAGTGCCTTTAGGTTTCATTGGTCCACATTATTTCTGATGACTCAAGCTAACAAGATACCTCGGATATCTCTCTCCCAAATAGATTACATGCTATACAACACAACTTTTAAAGGATTAATTGTCCTATATTTTAGCTTGTTTGTTTAGAAAAAAATAATGAAGTATTTTATGATAAATAACTACATATATAATTAATAAAATCATATGTACAAAAATAAGTCGCATATTGAAATATAACAATGAATGCAATAATGAAAATATTAGCATGTATTTGCCTGACCAACTGAGACCTTGGTTGGGTTTAAGCTGAGAATTTCCAACCCAAAGTTGGGTTAGGTTAGGTTAGGGTTGAGGCATAGGAACCTTGGGTTGTGCAAGGGTTGAGCACCAACTCGACCCAACCCGCCCCCACTTTCACAGCCCTAGGGACACCGGTACCATTAGGGGTGTCAATGGGCCAGGCTCGGGCCGCCCGAAGGACAAGCCCGAAGCAGTTTAAAATCTGGGCTGAGACCTACCCAGACCCGACCCGTTGACAGCCCTAGGTACCACGGCCATGTCGGGCAGACTTGGTACCCGTTGGGTGCAGTACCCGGCCCGTTTACACCCCTGACCTGTATAAAGTAAAAGCAGCTCCGGTTGATTTGCGCCGGTTTCTTGCAAAGGCAGAAAAAACCGGGAAATCTCAGCCGTCGAAATCCGAAATGGCTGGTTTTTAATTTCTACGGCAAAATGTCAGTCTCAGCAAGCTTCTAAACCCTCGGATTTTCAAAACCCGAAGTCGAAGAAGATCGATCCCTCCTAACCCTCACATCTAGGATTTCTGGATTTCCCGGTTTTTGATTCGACTCTGCGTCGAAGATTTGAAGATCTCAGATAACGCCCTTGAATCGAAGTTCTACTGCCTCGATTTCAGTTTTTTTTGGGGTTCTGGCAGGTTTCGTGAGGCAATTTGGGGAGTTTTTATAGGGTTTCTGGTTGCTTGGAATGTCGGATAGGAGGGAGAAGGTAAGCTTGTTCGATGCAGTGGACGGGAATTCCGTCCCCGCCGAGCTGCCAGAAGCTAATGGATTTTTCAGTGTCGCTTCAGCTAATAGATGGACCGGCCGGCCTTACTCGCAGCGGTATTTCGAGATTCTGGAGAAGAGGAAGACACTTCCAGTCTGGCAGCAGAAAGATGAGTTCTTGGAGGCTCTGAATGATAATCAGACATTGATCTTGGTCGGCGATACTGGCAGCGGGAAAACAACTCAGGTTTGGTATTCGAATCTCTCTCTCTCTCTCTCTCTCTCTCTATATATCTATCTATCTTACAATCTACGGTAGTTTTAGTTGTCATTGGACTGAATTTGAATTCTCTGAATTTTTAATATAACAATTCATAGTCTTTCAATTTCAAGGACACTATGAAGATTTGTAGAAAAGTTCTTAGGCCCTGTTTGATTAATGTTTACAAATGAGTTCATCTCATTTGCGTTAACAGTAATTGTGTTTTCGAGTAAGGATTATAAATAAAGGAGAGGGAGAGGAAACTCTTAAATCTTCCTGTTTCAACCCGAACTACCCATAGTTTATATAGAGGTCTCAAGTCCAACCCATTGGACTATAAGGGTTTGTTTGGATGGTGGTAAATGGTTTACATTGTAAATGATTTACTAGTAAATCACTTAAAGGCTGTAAATTATTTACAACCTGTTTGTTTGACTTTAAGTTGTAAATGATTTACTAGCAGATCATTTCCAGTGTTTGGATAGCCTGTAAATGGTAAATGACATCTGCTTTATAGGCTTTCATTCAAAATAATAATAATAAAATAGAGCCATTGTCATTTAGTAGTAAATGAAAACTCACCTTTTTGCTGGTAAATGAGAAGGGGACTTTGCTAGTAAATCATTTACAAGTAGTAAATGATTTACAAGCAAATTAGAACATCCAAACACAAGTAGTAAATGATTTACAAGCAAATTAGAACATCCAAACACAAGTAGTAAATGATTTGCTAGTAAATCATTTATTACTTGCCCCATTTACCACCATCCAAACAACCCCTAAGTTACGGTCCACCCTGTGAATAATTTCCAACCTTTTATGCATATGCGACATCCAACCCATCCAATAGGTTGACCCCATCATGAGGATCACCTTGTGCAAAAATTGGCCACATCGTCAAGTGGACCACATTTATCAATTACTAGACATTGTTTTCTGTGGTTTGGCTGACCTGATGAGTAGATGGGGCTGATTTTTGCACTAGATAATCCTCATGGTGGGGCCAACCTATTAGAAGAATCAGACGTCGCATGAACTTAATAGGTTAACGCTATCAACTGGGTGGACTATAACTTTTGGTCCAACCGGTTGGACCAGAGGCCTCATTTATATAAAGTATGATCTCTAATACATAGCTGTTGTTAACAAAAAATGAGATGAACTCATTTTTTGGTTGTAAGTGGCAACCAAACAGGGCCTTAGACATGTAGAGGATAGAATTTGTTATTGTTGGGATTTGGTCTAAACACACTGGCAGTATGAAAATTGCGGTTTTTGTTAAAATGACATTTTCCTAAATGGGTTGTGATCCAAAGTTAAATTGAACCCAGAGCTTGGATCGGTTGAGTAAAAGCCAAGTGAAATGAAGCTATGTCTCAGTTTGTGATCCCTCTTTTGAAGTCATCCGCTCCTCCCAGAGCTTCTTCATTCATGTAGTTAGTGTTAAAGCATAAAATTCTGACAGTGAACAAGCTGCAACACCATGTCCCCCCCCCAAACAGATGTGCTATGTGCATATCTAATGAGGAATCCAGCCCCCAGCTTCTCCTGCACTGTCCTGTAGCAAACTCTATTTGGAATTTCTTTCTTTTGGCTTTTGGGATGTCCTGGGTCAGGAATGGATCCCTGGAAGAGGAATTTATGCAGTGGAGTATCAGCCTGATTAAAGGAAAGAGGACAGTCCTCTGGAAGTTAGTGCCGATTGCAATTTGTTGGGAGATTTGGAAAGAGAGGACAGGAGAATCTTCAAGGATGCCCAGATTCCTCCTGATTTTATTTTATTTTTTGGGAAAGGAAACAATAACTTTTTTTTAAAGGAAAAGAAGCAGCACTGAGATAGTGCTAGCGACAATCCAAGCAACAAACACAAAACAGAAAAAATTGCATCTTTTCAAAACAACCAAGGCTCACAGCCCATTCAATTACAAGAAAAATTGCCCTACTTGCAACCCACTCCCCCCAATTTCTTTCACCTTCTTCTATTTTGTTCTCCCCAATTCACTCATAAGTCAGCCAATAAGCAAGGCCTCTATAAAACTTTTACTTAGGAAAATCCACA
Source organism: Magnolia changhungtana (assembly GCA_030180095.1). Taxonomy (NCBI): domain Eukaryota; kingdom Viridiplantae; phylum Streptophyta; class Magnoliopsida; order Magnoliales; family Magnoliaceae; genus Magnolia; species Magnolia changhungtana. The sequence goes on along the minus strand of JASAUF010000540.1, from coordinate 1,414,170 downwards.
CCATCCCATGCTAAGAAAATATCTCTGATAGCAAGAGGCATAGACCGAGCTAAATTGAATCTTCTTAGAAATACATTCCACACTTGACTCCCAAAAGGGTGATGGATGGATAGATGGTCAATTGATTCGCGTTAGACATGCACACGAGGCAAATATTAGCAATCGCCATTGATCTCTTTTGAAGATCATCAATAATCAATATTCTTTCTCTTCCCACAAGCCACCCAAAGGTCGCAATCTTCGGAGGAGCTCCGGAATGCCAGAGATGATTTGTCTGCCCAATCTTCTCTCCCATCTTCTCTAGCATTAATTAGAAAGACCAGACCAAAAAGCTGCCTGACTCATCTTTCATGCACACCATTGTGTCGCAATCTTCAATTGTCAAACCACAAAGATGCAACCAATCCAAAAGAGACTAATTCATTCACCTCATTGTCCTGGAGATTTCAGTGACACTGCAGATACCAAACGACAGACACTCCACGTAAATAATAGCAGCTAACTACCATTATACTGTGATCCAGGGCAAGGCGGCCCATTTTCGGGAATCTAACTTGTAGGGGTAAGTCACCCCTCCAAACATCCTTCCAAAATCGAATATTTTCTCCATTCCCTAAAGAGAAACCCATCCCTTCCTTAAATTTAGTGTTCACACTAGATATCCCTTTCCATACTACCGAAGCTCTATACAGTGTGGAATCCCTAGTCCACCACCTGCCCTCAAGGCACCCATACTAGCTAGCAACAACCTCCTGCCATAAAGTCCCCTCCTCCAAGCCAAACCCCTACCACCATTTACTGAAAAGCGTCAGGTTCATCAACTCTGAGTCTCTTATGCCGGTTCCACCTTCATCGCAGGATTTACACACATATCCCCTTTCCTGAAGATGAATTTTTTTCTTCTCTTCCGAATCCCTCCAAAGAAAATCACATCTCAGTCTTTCCCACTGAGTTAAAACCAACTTCGGACACTTGAATAGCTACATGAGATAAAGTAGCAGATTTGACAGTGCCACTTTAATTAGGGTAATCTAACCTCTAAGAGACAAATATTGCCCCTTCCACTTTGCTATTTTCCTCTCTAAATATTTCCACAACTTTTGTCCCATAAGCGTTTAGCCACCTTCCCAATACAAAGGGAGAGCCCCAGAAAGGTAGAGGGGAACAATCCCACGTTACAGCCAAAAGACTCAGCCATATGGACAATTTCTTCCTCATCCATATGTACTCCAAGCATCTCACGCTTTGCCAAATTTACATTTTGTCCCAAAACCACTTCAAAGCATCTTCTAATCATGCTCAGATTGTTAACCTTCACTTATCACATTTCTTCCTTCTCCATATTCCCTATTCTTCAATCGATAAAATCAAAGGTTCTTTTTTTGAATGGGCAAGGCAGGATTCAGTCTTAAGGAGAATGTATGATTGTGATTTTGGGTTAGAGTGGCCAAATTTGGTGGGGTAATCTTTTTCCTTCCTTTGGTTAAATACTTCATTTAACCAAGGGAGGAAGGGATTTTCCTGTTCCAGCTTGTGTGTCTGTCTTGCTTTCTCTGTTTCTAGGTCCCTTGGACCCAATTCTCTTAATGCATTTCTGTTATTTGCTATAAAAAAAATAAAAATAAAAAACCAAAAAGAATGATTCAAACAATTACAAGGAATTTTAGAGAATAATTTTGGATCCATCACTTAGCGTATGAGCCTACAAATAATTTGAAAATTAATTAATAAATAAGGAAATGGTTCTGTGAATTAATTGATTTTAAAAAATAATTTATCAATGGACAATTGATAGTCGGATATAGATTATTGCAATCCCTGAGATGTCTTATATTTCGGGCAGTATACACCAGTGTTGTTAAATAAGAATAGTTTTTAGCATTGCGTTCGCCCATCTAAAGCGTGAGTCATAAGCTACGTGGCGTATAGTGTAAGCTATATGTTACTTATGAATGGTTAATTAAAATAAAAGGAAATATAGTAACAAAATTTATTTAAAGATTTGAAAAATTGTCAAAATTTAGTATTTTTATTTTTTAATGAAACATAACTTTTCACTCTTTGGTATTACTATCGTTCACAGAATTCATTGTTTGAGTTATGTCACTTTGTCTGGTTGACCTGAGATGTTTGACAGGAGTTTGTTTTCTACAGATTCCTCAGTTTGCACTAGAAGCTGGGTATGCTCTCGATAAAGTTGACAGGCATAAGATGATTGCATGCACCCAGCCTCGTAGGGTGGCTGCAACATCCGTTTCTCGACGTGTAGCTGAAGAGATGGATGTAACAATAGGAGAAGAAGTTGGTTACAGCATCCGTTTTGAAGATTGCAGCGGTCCAAAAACTGTTCTGAAGTAAGTTTCCGTCTATGGTAGAGAAGACTGTTTTGAAGCTCTTCGTGGTTTTCCTTCTTGTGAATCTTTTCCATTTTGTGGCTAGGTCTATAACACCAGATTGTTTTATATTCATTTGCAAAATTGGCTGCAGATACTTAACAGATGGTATGCTTCTAAGAGAAGCTATGACAGATCCACTGTTGGAACAATACCAGGTGATAATTCTTGATGAGGCTCATGAACGGACTTTGGCAACAGACGTTCTATTTGGGCTTATAAAGGAAGTACTGAAAAACAGACAGGATCTGAAGCTGGTTGTGATGAGTGCGACACTTGAGGCTGAAAAGTTTCAAGTTTATTTCAATAATGCTCCAGTCATGAAAGTTCCTGGAAGGCTTCATCCAGTCGAGATTTTCTACACGCAGAAACCTGAGAAGGATTACCTTGAAGCAGCAATTCGGACTGTTGTGCAGATACACACGAGCGAACCTCCTGGCGATATACTTGTATTCCTCACTGGAGAGGAGGAGATAGAAGATGCGTGCAGGAAAATAAAGAAAGAAATTTGTGATCTGGGTGACCATGTGGGACCTGTTAAAGTAGTGCCACTATATTCTACATTGCCTACGTCAATGCAGCAGAGGATATTTGAGCCTGCTCCAGCTCCACTGCAAGCGAGTGGTCCTCCTGGAAGGAAGATCGTAGTGTCGACCAACATCGCAGAAACTTCTCTTACTATTGACGGTATAGTTTATGTGATTGATCCTGGGTTTGCTAAAGAAAAAGTCTACAATCCACGGGTGCGAGTGGAATCTTTGCTTGTTGCACCAATATCGAAGGCAAGCGCACACCAGAGATCAGGTCGTGCTGGTAGAACGCAACCTGGGAAATGCTTTAGACTCTACACTGAAAAAAGTTTCAATGATCTTCAGCCACAGACGTTTCCTGAAGTTCTGCGGTCAAATCTATCAAATACTGTTCTCACCTTGAAAAAGCTCGGAATTGATGATCTGGTACATTTCGATTTTATGGACCCTCCTGCCCCTGAAACACTGATGCGTGCACTGGAAGTCTTGAACTACTTGGGTGCTCTGGACGATGATGGGAACTTGACCAAGTTGGGTGAAATTATGAGTGAATTTCCCTTGGATCCTCAGATGTCAAAGATGCTTGTTGTTAGCCCTGAGTTCAATTGTTCTAATGAAATCCTCACAATCTCTGCTATGCTGTCAGGTACGAGTGGAAAGTCTCTTTTGCTTTGCATATGTTCTTCTTCTGTTTCATGCTTAAATATTCCACACAGATGCGGATCATGTAGGAAGGTGCATGTACCACATGCATTGCTGCATGTTTTGCGATCTACTGTTCCAGTATCTTATTGAACACGTGTCTTTGCGTGTGCATACATGCACATATATGGGTGAAAATCAATTCCCTCAATCCTGCACATGTTCATGTGTCATGAGAAATGATCGCATACAGCCCTGTCTTTCCCGCCAACATGTCGTGTGTTTAGGAAATCCAATCCATGCAAAGGGTGTGGCCCACCATGAAGCTCCCTCTGGCGAGAAAATCAGGCCAATCTATTCATTTGGTGGGCAACACTGAGTCATCTCATTGGTTGCCTATTGCTTTTAACATTGTGTCCTGCCAGACAAGTGGATTGGCTGATTTTCGCACCAGGTGATCTTTATGGTGTGGCCCACCTTTTTCTTGTTTTTGATATCCTACACTTGTAACACGTTGGCAGGAAAGGTAGGCCCATTTGTGAAGTTAAGATATGGGAGGTGCATGTGATAATTTCTCATCTGTTTTGCCCATGAGGAAAACTATGATACTCTGTTAGTGTCATGGATGATACATAGGCACATAGAAATTACTTAGAAATTGCACATGTGGCATAGAACTAATCAAATTAAACCATCCAAATTAATATACCCCATGTGGATGTCTCATGAATAAAAATTAAGCTTATTTGATTATCTGACTATCGGATTCATGGACATACGGTTAAAAATGAAAAAAATCTCCAAGAGCCTATTTGCACAAGCGTCCCTGAATCAGAGGTCAGAATTGTTCAACCAATCTGATCTTGGGATTGTGACTTGGCAACTGTAGGCTGCACAATCTAGTCAGTTTAATTAAGATTGACAAATACCACCTGTACAATTTCTGAGTGTCTGCATATCAAGCATCATACACAGCCTGAGTATCATATAACTCCTCTTTGCCCATTTAGCTTGCCGTCCGCAACCATCTTGTTCTGGCTTCCCTGCCACTGGTCAGCATGCACCATAGAATTTTTTAAGCAAGTGCTGTTGCAGATAGTTGCAGTTTATCAGTATTCTCTCATGAGGCAAGTGGTGTCATCTCGCCTCTATGCATCTGCTGACCTATCATGGGCCTCATCTGTGATAACAAATTTCTTTCTCTAGTACCCAATTGCTTTCTACGGCCTAAAGAGGCTCAGAGAGACGCAGACGAAGCCAAACGCCGGTTTAGCCACATTGATGGGGACCACCTTACACTGCTACACTTGTATCATGCTTACAAGAAAAACAGTAAGTACCACCTTCTTGTAGAATTTTTGGAAGTATCATTGATCCATTTGTTTTGGTTTTCTGATTTGTTCTTCCAATGGGATGTTGCAGATGAAGATCCATCATGGTGTTACGAGAATTTTGTCAATCAAAGGGCATTGAAGTTAGCCGATAATGTGAGGCAGCAGCTTTCGCGCATCATGGCCCGGTTCGACCTCAAGCTATGCAGCACAGATTTCAACAGTCGACAGTATTACATCAGCATAAGAAAGGCTATGCTGGCAGGGTATTTTATGCAGGTGGCTCACCTTGAGTGTCGCGGGGACTACTTAACGGTGAAAGATAATCAAGTATGTTTGCCATATTGATTCCTTTCCTTGCCATCATTTTGTGTTCTTTTCCACTCTCTTTCCGTATTTATGCAGTGCCACGTTTGTGCTCTCTCTCTCTCTCTCTCTCTCTCTCTCTCTCTCTCTGTGCATTTGTAGGAGGTTGCTTTGCATCCATCCAACTGCCTGGATCACAAGCCAGAGTGGGTCATCTATAATGAGTATGTCTTAACAAGTAGGCATTTCATCCGTATGGTTACAGATGTTCAAGGAGAGTGGTAGGTTGCTTCTTATCCAAGTAGGAGTGATCTTATATTGGCATCATCTCATGTTTTTCACGTGCCAGCCCTTTTTAAAGAGAGACATGCTCACATCTAACCAGTTGGATGCTAAGTTATTGCCCACCCGGTTGATAACTTTCAATGTCTCATGTGTGTGCGATATCCAATTCATCCAATAGGTTGGCCCCACCATGAGGATCACCTTGTGTAAAAATCAGCCCCATCTAATCAGGTGGAATACACTCTTATTTTGTTATTTATCAGCAACTATAAATTATTTTCTTTGGTGTGGTTCACCTGATGAGTGGATGGGGTCTGATTTTTGCACAAGGTGATGTTCATGGCGGAGCCAACCTATTGGATGGTCATATGCACATTATAGGTCTGTTACCTCTTAGGTGGACGTTAACTCATCGCGGACCAGTTGGATGTGAGCAATTCTCTTTAAAGACTACTCGCTTTTAGATCTGGATTGCCTCCATTTCCTGCAGTCAGAAGCTATGTGGGCCCACCATGAATATTTGTGAGAAATCCACCCCATCCATCTCACTTTCTGGCTCATGTTAGGGCATGCCCAAGAATGAGGCAGATTCAGAACTCAAGTGGGCCACATGACAGGAAAAAGTGGGCAGGGAAATGCCTGCCATTGAAACCTTCTCGGGGTCCAATCGGATGTTTATATGCCATATTCCAATCGGATGTTTATATGCCATATAAACCATTGGTAAGGCCATTTCCACTGGGATGAACCAAAAACGCAAAGTAGCCTGGTCCAATACTCATGGCCCGATGAATGTTTCAAAGATGGATGATCAATCCCCACTGTTTCCTGTCGTGTGAGTTTTGGATTTGCCTCATTTTGGGCTCGTGCCCTAACATGAGCTGGCAATAGAGGGACCGGGTAGATTTCTAACAAACATCATGGTGGACCCCACCTAGCTTCTGACTGCATGAACTTCCTGTGGTCGGGGATCACAAGCAATCCACGTCCATCTCTTTTGGACATTCAACATCAATCCTTGTATCTTTTTGAGTCATGCAACAACTAAAGTGCATAGGGCCACGCGCACTGTGCACATGGCATGTATCCAGATCCAAATAGTGGGATCCACTGTGGATGGATCAAAAACCCAAAAATTACTCCAGAAGTATGATATCAACTAGCCCATTGGGGGGCATCGAATGGACAGTAAAAAATAGTTAACGGTCAACAAACACAAATGGCCACTGATCAGAGGTCAGGATTTGTCTAATAATCTGATTTTGGGGATAAGGACCAATCGACAGTGGGTCCAAGTATTTGGTTGGTTCAGGTTCAAGCTACATGCTACTTGTACAGTTCAGAAGCCCCATCATTTCCATCGTCATATGAGCGTCCCCATTCTGAGATGCTCCAATGTAATGAAAAATGGGAATTGGTTACAACTCTTTGTTTCTATTGCAGGCTGATCGAGATAGCACCGCACTATTATGATCTCACCAATTTTCCCAACTGCGAAGCAAAGGGCGTTCTTGAGAGGCTATACAAGAAACATGCTAGAGAAAAGAGGGAGAATAGGAACAGGACCAAATGAAGCCAATCTCCCTGGGATGGGATGGGATGTCTCTAAAAGCCCGTCTTGTCTGCTGGTCTTGAGGTGGAGGGCTAGGATGCAATGAAGATGAAAATGATCCCCACCACCAACTGTTGGTGACCCCTGATCATTTGAGGACCTGAACTCATCTTTCAAAGACGCCCATTGAAGGGTAACAGGAGATTGCCGCTTGCATTAGATGGCCCAAAAGTAGTTCCACCAGCCATTGCCAATGTGAGTAACTTATATGCACGCAGTAATGTGTTTTCTTGTTTGCAGAATGGGAATTGGAAGTTCCTTTTGTGTTATGAACTGTGTACACAACTTATACTAGTAGTAAAATGACCCTTTTATTTATTTATTTTATGATTTATTATTATTTATTATTTATTATTTATTTTGGGCATTTCTATTGGGGGGAGTTATTTGATACTCTGGCAGAGTGTGATGGTTGACACGGTACTAAACTGAGGAACTCACTGTTGCTGAAATCAGATTTTGGTTGAACAACCCTAACCTCTGATTGGCAAACCACTTGTTTTTTTGAAATAGGACTATTTTGGTTATTTTTCATCTTTAACAGTCCAATGAATGCCGAATCTGATTGTACAATAATCATGTGAGCATAAATTTTGGTTCCTGATGCATCTGAAGTGGGACGCATGGTTTAATTTTTGGTTTATGATTCATTTAATTTGGGACCCTTGTTCAAGCCATGCAGTGGCCCTTTATACACACACACACACACACAGATCAATTACAGGAGAGGCATTACCACATTTGCCTTCGAAATTATATCATGGATGTTGTTTGCTGCTGTTTTTTTACTGATCCAACGGGCCAAATCTGAGTTTGAAATTTCACACCGCACACCAACCAAAAGTTGATGAGAAATTGAGAATACAGGGGCCATCCAAAAAGGGCCTTTATGTTGAGAACGGTGTCCAATTTAAAACTTTGGTCCATAACTTGTTGGAAACAGAAGGCCTATCATCATATGTGATTGTCACACTGGTTTCATACAATATCCTCTTCTTCTTCTTCGTCTTCTTCTTTTTTAAAATTTTTGTGAGCTTTGTATTTGGGCATGTTTGGGACCAGCCTATTTGGACAACTCGTGCCAGCTTTGGCAGATAGGTGCATGATCCAAGTTGTCAGTCCGGTGGATCCATCTTAGTCGATGATCCATATCCTCCTTTTCTCTCCCGTTCAATGCATATAGCCTTTTCCCAACTGAAATCCTAAACAAATTGGTAACCTAATGAAAGAGCGGATTGCATACCGAGTAAACTGTGGGGCCCACCATCATCTATGTTTATTATTCATGTCATCCATCTGTTTTAGCAGATCATTTTAGTTCATGAGCCCAAAATTTTAGCATATACAAAGCTCAAGTGGACCACACCACAGGAAATAGTGGGAATTAAATGCTTACCATTAAAAAATTCGTGTGGGCCACAGGAGCTTTGAATCAAGCAGATATTTGTTTTTTTTTTTTTTTTTTCAGGTTGGATGGCAAATAAACATCACCATGGGCCCTAAGAAGGTTTCAATGGTGGACATCATTATCCCAACTGTTTTGTAAATTGTGGTCTAGTTGAGCTTTGGATATGCTTTGCTTTTGGGTTCATGCCCTAAACTGAGCTGGTGAAACAGATGGACAGCGTGGTTATCCACACATACATCCATGGTGGCCCCTACAGAGTTTACTAGTACACTATAGCCTACTGAGTTACCCATTACGCTCTCACCTGATGAGGCTTCCATCGGTAAAATGACAGCTCCCACCTAATACATGAATGGATGGATAGGAAGCTGATCATGTGGGAGTAATATTGAAAAAACTGTGGGGCCACCATGGATGTATGTTCTGATCCACGCTGTCCATACATTTTTCCAGCTCATTTTAGGGCATGAACCTAAAATCTAAACATATCCAGAGCTCAAGTGGACCACACCTCAGGAAACAGTGGGGATAATGACATCCATTGTAACCTTCATAAGGCCCACACTGATGTTTATTTGTCTTCCAACCGGTTCATAAGGTCACACAGACATGGTTGAGGGGTAAACACAAATATCAGCTTGATCCAAAACTTCTTTGGGCCACCAATAGGTTTTCAACAGTAGGTGGTTGAATTCACACTGTTTCCTGTGGTGTGGTCTATTTGACCTTTGGATATACTACAATTTTGTTCTCATGCTCTAAAATGTGCTGATAAAACAGATGGACGGTGTGGATAAGACACATCACAGTGGGGCCACAGAGTATGCTAAAGCATACTGAGTTACTCGATGTGCAATCCGCTTCCGAATGGATAGAACTTGTCAATGAACCGGATCCCAACCAGTTGGTTGTAATCCACGCGTCCAAAAAGGCAAGGCCACACCACATGACAATCTAACACAATACATGGAATAAAATGGAATGATTATATGAATGGTAACAAAGTTGGCACCTAATTTGAAAATAACAAGGTTTCATTTGGTATGGGCCCTTAGTACTGCCCAAAAAAAAAAAAAGTAATTTCATATCCCATGAATGTGCAGGATGGAAGGAATGCACTTTGGAATCATGGCACTTACATAAGAATAGTAAAAAACTGGCATATCATCAGACACCGCATCAATTGCAGGCATAGGTCCGCATCCACCACTTTCTGTACACAGGAGATACCCTGGACCACACCATCCTGGCCAACGTCTGCCTTCACCTCTGTTATACATGTACAATTAACCTTTTGCCAGTACAGTTGTGGTGAGGACGCACACAAGGACAACCTCACCTTGGATTTTTCATACCTAGAATTTAGTAGAATTTAACAAAACCAGATATTAGCAACCTCTGAAGCTCTGTAATTTTACTCGGTTTGGATAAGACACTACAATTCATGCTGCTTATCTTGATTAAGAAGCCCTTTCTTACCAGCATATGGATTGTAATATCTTACTACTATAATAAAACTGCTTCCAAACCTTATTAATGGAAAAGACAAGAAGAGCAGAAAACGTACCGGCATCAGAGGAAATTGAAGAAATGCAAATGACAGAGAGTACAATGTGGTTGAAATTGCTGCTGCTGCAATCATGTTGTGCAACATGCGCCTGTTATCTTTACTTGGGACGAATGCTGTCTTCAATGTGTTTGTCAGTTCAAAAAGTCTGTACGAAACCTGCGAGGAAGTGTTCCTTTTTTTTTTTTAGAATGACATCCATCATTATGATGAGATTTTTGGAGTTATGGGCTACATACAGCAACATATATGGAGGTAGTTAGCATGAAGTTGAGAAGTGGGTAGTTCGGGATGAGCGAAAGTAGCCATTTAGGCTGTCCATCAGGAATGCCCGACCTGTAAACGTCCGAGGAAGAAGATCAAAATCATGTTTATGGAAAAGGAATAATACTGACACTAGCAGCACAAGAGCCCATGTGTACTCAAACGCAGTAACATGTAATGCAACCTCCAAAGATTTTGATAAGCAAGCTCACTTGCATATGAGATTGGTTTCACACCCAAGGTTGGAAGTATCATCTGGAACCAATACGTAATGGGCCTGATACATATCGTCCACGAATGATACAACTGTATCGGCCTGTATTGTCCGGAAACAGTCCGATTAGGGCTGCAACTTGGGTTCAGGTCAACCTGAACCAGATTGACCAACCTAAGTTTGGGTCAGGTTGTCAATGTCCTTGGATTGGGTTGGGGTTGAGCAAATTCAGGTCGGGTTGGGATTAATCACATGTATTTGGATTGGTCGGGTCAGGTTGGGTTGCTGGTTGGGTCCTATTGAGGTTGGGCTCAGGATAACCCTCAACCTGACCCAGCCCACCCGATTTGCACACCCAAGTCCAATGCAGGACGATACGGGGCTGTATTGGTGATAAACAACACAATGCCCAATAAACCAATTTTAAACCTTGTTCCCCTTTATTAAAGAGTCCATTTAACTACTGTTGGATCCATTCCATAGTTTTTCTTTATAAAATTCAAGCATCCACCATGACTGCAGCAAATCTTTCAAGGACAGCACTAAGGGTCTCACATAGAAGACAAAGAAACCAAATGTAAGCATTGATAATAATATATCAATCAGAAATTTGGCAATTTACTGAAACTCTGAAATCGTTGGACCGTCTCAAAAATAATTGACAACGTCTTCATCACTTGTTGAAAGTGGTAGAATATTTAAAATATGAGATGTCTCAGGAAGGAAAAGTTACATCAGGGGCTAAAATCACCTGAGTTTCATGACTTGAAGACTACCGATTTTAAGCTCTTCAATGATTATTTGCAAGTTCATCGGTGGGGTTTAAAAAAAAAAACAAGTCACAAATCCCAACGCAAAATGTACAGAACTGATTACCAATTCCATTTTGCCAACTGATTTGTGGGGTAAACAAAACCCTGACAAATCCTGATGGAAAATGTATAGAACCGATCGCATCATGCATACCTTAGCCAGATGTGGATCTGGGAGATGTAGGTCTCCAGTGTTATTTTTCCGAGCCACCTGATGAACCCAAGGCAAGAATCCCGCAATTCATTAAGTCCATGCACCATAATGACAGAATCTGCAGTAAAAGTGGTTCTGTCCAATAAAGGGATGGTTTATTAAACAACTAGATTAAATCAGAGTGCTCTTACGCGAAAAGGGTTAATGAGAAGCTACGGAACTGCTGAGTGAAATTTCGCAAGCAAATGTAGACACTGCTTCACGAAAATGGGGTTGGGAGAAGGAAAAAAAAAAAAGCCATAAAGCATATTAGTAACTAACTAGCTGTATCAGGTAAATAACTTATCAATGCTTAATATGTTCAAGGGAAACACATACGTTATCGGGATCCATGATGTATAAGGATGGTATTTATTGTAAGTAATCTTATCCAACTTGTATATATACTCGAACCAGAGATAGCCCACCTAAAATTACATAACAAGGCATGCATCAGAACAGAAGATGGATCTTAAAAGTGTTGAGCAGACGCATCACATTTTTTGCAGGCTACCGCTAATGAAATCATCACGACAGCTGTTTTGATTGATATTCTAATCTTTGCTTCAGTTTCCTCCAAAATTTCCATCCATCTCTCAACCTATATTAGCAAACATGTAACTCCAATTTAGCTATGATTCACAAGAAAGAGAGCTCCTAATCTTGACACAGAGCAAAAAAAATCAGCATCTTAGAAGATTGTAAAGGCATGACATTTTCTTAGGACAATCTGAAAACAGTAATAGGGCAACTGGACAACATCAAAACTTACAGTTGGGTGATAGTAAGCATATATCATCCCAATGATCCATATATAGCGATCAAGCCCTGAGCGGAAATGCCACTCGCGCAAGAGAGGATGCTTTGGTTTTGAAGGATCCGGGTCGCTGTAACCTGCACATTTTGTATGGGTCATACAACTTTCAGGCAGAAAACAAACACGAACTGCAATGTACAAGGAATTAAAGCTTCATCATGCTGCTCACCAAGAAGGAATGTGAATGGACTCCAAATCAACTCAAATACTCCAGGGACTTCCCAAATCAGAATAACCACCAAAAAGCAGGCAACGATTTTTGCAGCAATAACCAACCCTATCTCGTTATATTTGTTTAGAATTCCAAGTGCACCATAAACCATGAGAGTGAAAAGGGTGTGCATTGGGCAGATGTAGTATAGCATGTAATTGTTATTAAGCACGATGCAGCAGAATGCCACAAGGAAATTAAGCCGCCACATCATCTGTACAATGAGATATTAATTGACAGAAACAGATTGACTAGAGCCAGAAAACATGATATGCAAGTCTTGGTGCATCTTACTGCAATAACAAGTAAACAGCAATTTGAAAAATTGGCTACCTGAGCAAACCGTGCAATGCTGAAATCCTTCCGGACATAATAATAAGAGAAGTTTCCAAATCCCGTCATCCACACATATGCCGCAATGAACATACGGATTGCATTATAAATCTCTGTTGCAGCAAAGTAGTGGTACATCAAAAACAATACCTGGAAAATAAGAGGTGTCTTAGGAAACGATACGTGAGTAAGATTGACAATACAAAGCCAACACCAAAGCAATGGTAGAAAAAGCATATCCTAGAATGCCAGCATAAGCTGCTGCTGCACACATGAGATGTTTCATGTTACAAATTGGCTAACCTGCATCCACCCTTTCCATTCCTCAGTCTGGTGCCTGTTCAGATAAAGTATGGATTTGCCTGAGAACGGTGACTTGTCGTGGTGGATCTTGAAAGAAGTCATGGCTGAAACAATGATGAGAAGGAAGTACAGAAACAGGAAAAGATCCCGATTGTAACTCTGCATACAAAAGTGATGGTCAACATAAACAGCCTAGCCAGATGCACAAGAAAAGTTAAGTCATTTCACTAATACAACCTAAAACCCAAGCCCCATATTAGAATAATGATGATGATGACGACGGCTAATGAATATTTGAGGTAACCGGCACAAAGCCTAAAGGAACAGATGGATTGGACTTACAGAAACACAGGAAATTGACAATGGAAGTACATATGTCAATGCAAGCAAGCTGTTCCAAGAAGACTTATTTTAATTATGTACATGCATGTGGTAATCAGTCTTGGTAACACTAGGGTGCAAGTGCAGCAAGCTAGCTGGCCTCAAGTATGGGAGCGGATGGTATGTCAGGTGGAGCTAGTCATGAAACTTTTACCAAATAGCTGGGGCGAGCCTATAATGATGATGCTGCCATTGCTGTCGTTGTAATCAGTATTAAATTATTTTCATTGTCAGTCACTGGATCTTCTGCATTCGCATGTTAATTACTGTTGTCCCATTGAAATCCTCTTGGACCTCGAGAAAATTTCCATCCAACACCATATATGTGATTGTACAGTCTTATGAAGCTTGAATCCATGCAGCTTCAATATATATCTATGACAAGCTTTATTGGATTAAAGTTTCATGGAAACCCAGTTCTCCATTAGGAAAATAACTGAATCAAGTTGAAAAGATGACTAACTCAAAGCTGCCACATCCAGCATGCACACACATGCATCTCCCCATTGATTAGCATTTCTAGGCATGGTGACTGGCATTGATATTTTGATTCTTTCAACACATTTATAACGAAATTGCCCTCTTGGGAGAATAAGTTTCCCAATATCTCTTTTTTATGGAAAAGTAAAATTGAAATCGATTAGCCAGAGTTACTATTAACTTTTTTGAGTAGGTTGATCAATATGACAGTTTAGGTTGAACACTACAAATTCAAATTGGAAATCAGAAAGAGCAAGATGATACCCATTGCTGTCACATCCGCATGCAGGTTTCAAGAAGCGAGATACCAGATTCTACTTCTGGGGGGTATTAATTGATACTGTCCAATTTTCATTGGATACAAACAGTTTATGGTATAGTTGTGCTTCGAGAAAGTTCCACTCATTTTTATCATTAACAAATTTTGTTCAATATAAAAAAAACATGTTGTGCCAGCAAAGTTCTGTTCATTTTCCTTGGAGACAAACATGTTTTGATAAGCTCAGTTTTCACTTAAGTTTCACTTGTCTTTATCAATAACAAAATTTGTACAATGACTCAATGAGGTGTGCTAAGCCCACAGATTGGCACAAGAAAGCCATCTACACGCCAACACATCTGCCAACATGGCACCCGTGTTTGGGATCCAACCCTCCTGTCAGGGGGTTCCCAATGTACAGATGTCTAAAAATATCAAGCCAGTCCACCTATCAAACAAAGGCTAGAGATAAAAGGTGGCTTAGAAAAACTTAGCCCAGTTTTGTATCCATCCATAAATTTTGTAAACTGTAGCTCAACTGATTAGTGGACAGGCCAATTTTTTTGTCACAGGCAATGGCATAGTTGGGCCCATCAGATGGACAGCTTGAATATTGCACACATACGTCACTTTGGTACATGGGGAGGTGTGTACCTGGGCTCCCTTGTACATGTGTGAGCTTAGGGAAGCTCTTGTTCAATACAAAAAAAAAAAAACAAGTCGTCTCTGGAAAGCTCTGCTTATTTTCCTTGGAAACAAACGTGTTAAACCGGGAAAGTTCCACTTAGTTTTCCAGACATAAGTGCAATCTGTTGCCCTGGTTTAGTTCATATGCATTTGCCACTAGAGTTCACATGGAATTCTTGGATATACACCACACAGCACTGCATTTCTGGAAGTTTAAATTTGCTTTAACAATGAAATGCAGTTGTCTCCTAAGAGCTGTAGATACCAGAAAAGGTTGGTGCCAATTTGATGCAATGCTTTCAGTCTCTTACTGCCTACACCAATGTTTAATCCACCCAGGGGCACTCAAAATGAAACCCAAACTTTGTTAATGAGGTTTAGAGACTACTATCAATTAACAATGGGCTAGCATTTGCATTTTGCAGAGTATAACAACTGCACCTTTTTTGACTCTCCAAAGAGATTTGTACGATCGCATATGTAGAAGTAGGCCAAAATAGCTCCAAATTCAGATCTGAAAGTTAAAAACTTCAATTGTCCAACATAACCTTGTAAATAAGTGTTTGTAGTCCCAAATTTTGAAGATGGTTTCACTTACAGGGCTCTCAGTGTCAATCGGTTCTCAAGCAAGTATGAATCATCCATAAGAAAGAATCTGAACAGCTCCAGAATACACAAGCAGATGAGACTTGGATAGCTAGGATAAAACAGAAAAGCTTAAAATCTGATTTTAGGAAGTCCATTGCTTTATGGTGCAAACCTGACAAGCTGTGATGCAACAGATGGGTTGTGAACTTTAGGAGAATCAGGTTTGACACCGCCCTCCAACAAGACAACTCTGTCATCTTCACTCACTGCTTCCTTTCCCAACTCAACCAGATTGATATCAGAATGCCTGCCAGTAAAGAAACAACCAGTCCAATCATAGAACAGCATAAAAAAGAAACAGATATGTATGGGTGGATGCCAATTACTAACAAAATGCATGCAATAGGTACATGATCAGTTCTCTCGAAGAGCCCAATGCTATTCTAATGGGCCCAACTACAGATCCAAAGACAAAGCAGTGATCAGATGACTATGCACAGATAAATTGATTTTTTAGATTTGGAAGATTATAACTCACGGTTTCATAGAAATTGATTTTTTCCTGTATTCTAACAACTCGGAATAAATCCATGCTACAAATATTGGGATGATCCCAAGGGAAAATGACACCTGAAGAAAAATAAATATTGGAAAAATGTCAGTATTGCTAGAGTGAGAATGAAAATTCTTTCATACTTGTGAATTACTCAGCATAGAAAAGAAAGAAAAAAGAAGAAGCCAAATTCATAGAAAGAACAAGATAAAACACATTATTGATAGCATGAACTATTCACTCATCTTGTCAGCTTTATAATGTGCATGTGTGCATTTGCAGTTTCCACACATATGATATGGGGTGTTCTAAACTAAATGAACCCCCTGCAGTGTGAAAACACTTCAGATATGTGAAAACATAACATGTGAAGCAGTGAAGTTCAAACCACAGAGAACTATATTTATAGTCATTTTACCCGGCCACGATAAATAACAGATAATTTACTATGATTAAGCATGCATATATGATTTAGTCGTGGCTGATAAATACCCTTTGAGGATTGCAGAAGCCTCATGCTCCCCAAATAAGCCAGGTGTGTTGTAACCATGCCCAGCAAATTCTATAGAAATATGATAAGTCTATGGATAGCTGGATCAACAATCCAATCCAGATTGCTGAATTGGAAGATTTTGAGTAATTGCAGGATAGTTTGGCAGAGTACCACAGACAAATCATGCTCAGGCAGTCATGTGCTGTTATATGATACTTTTGGCAAATTAAAGTGGGTGGGTCATACTTATGCACGCATTCAATGTAAACATAGTCATGCGTGAAAAAATCCAGTCCATCTAAATTCTGGGACCCATTGTGGATGTTGCATCAGCAAAAAATCACACTTATTGGGCAATCCAAACCATTTAGTCAGTGTGATCAATGAATGGATAGTTAGAAAGAAAACCCATTAAAGATTCAAATACAACGAGACAGACACATGATCAGGTCACTGGGATCATCCAATCGTTATGATTCTGGTTCTGCACCACCCAAGGGCAGTCCCAAGAACTTAGACAGTCTAGAAGTGGATTGAGCATACGAATGCCCACAAGTATTTTTGCTTCGACATGCATGGACACAATCTGCCATGCTCAGTCAGAGCATCGTAATTCCTCAATCAATACTATGTCTATGAAATCAAAGGGAGAATTTTCAAGAAACTGATGTAATCTATTAATGACTCTCCACAATCCCATGCGATGTCCATCCTTGAAATCTCGAAGTGCAGGATTTCAAATGACAATTCAAAATCAGAAATCGGATATTTTCTTCGAATCTCTGTTTACCTGACCCGGCGTTAGAGGTCCTGAGATCGTCAGCGTCACCATCTTGCTGTATTGCAGATGAGAAAGCTACAAAGATGGGTTTACAGTGAAAAAAATCTGTAGATTGGCGAGCATTTCACAGAGAAAGATGGAAACTGGTTTCTAGAAAATGAGGATCTGGTGAAAAAGCAAAGAGGAAATGAGAGAAACCCTAGACTCCTTTTTCTTCAGAGAGAGAGAGAGAGAGTGTGAGAGCGAGGAGGAGAAGACGGTAAAAAGGGGGGTTTTAAGAGAGAGAGAGAGAGAGAGAGAGAGAGGTTGTTTTGTTTCAAAGATAAGGGCCTGTTTGGATGCCTTACCGTAGATAGTAACTTTTTTTGAAGTTGTAAATAAGTTTATCACACAGTACAGGTGTAATCTTACTTTACAGTGTAGTAAGTTAAATATTAATCTGTTTATAGATGTAAATCAGAACTTGTTGAAAGTAACTTTGTTTTTGTGTTTGGATAACTGATATTCTTATGTAATTTTTATAAATAATAAGTTTGGATATTCACGTAGATGTTTGAAATAAAGAATCGTTGAAAAACATTTCCCCGACACATAAAAAATACTGGGATAAAATTATTCCATTTTATTAAACCCATATAAATGATTGAAGAGTTTAGATTCTTATAAACTAATCAACAGGTGGACCATAAAAGTGGGCCCATGTTTTCAAAATGTTAGTAATGTGAACAAAAACTTTTATTATGTCGCAGTAGTGGATGTATAACACATCATCAATGAGTGGGCCCTATGGTATACTTTTATTGTCAGTTTTGAGATAAACTCAATAGTAAACTCATTTAGGCCCACTTATAAATGTGTGCTGTGCTGTATCCAATCCATCCATGTGATGTAAAACCCATGAAACAACTTTGAGGAAGCCCAACTTTAATTTGATCCAAAACTTTGGTGGGCCATGAAAAAACTTATAGTTTCTCCCTTGATTTGCATATCTCTTTTCTATGGCCCACCGTAGTTTTAGGTTAGGTTGAAAATCGATCCCACGGAGTTTCATGTATCTTGATCACATGGACCATGCCTGGATTAGAGTCCCATGACATGACATGTGTATAAAACACACATGTGCAGTACGCCCACATAACTGAGGCAGAGCATGCCTCCTACACATTAGCAACACCTAAACCACTCCATGTATGTTTTTTAAGCAAAAAAAAAGAAAAAAAAGAAAAAAAAAAAGGGTTTTTTCATGATAGAATAGTAGAAAACCCTCTAGCTTTGGGGAGGAGAGGAGAGAAGGTAGTTGCGAGAGATCGCAGTGAGAGAGAGAGAGAGAGAGAGAGAGAGAGAGAGAGAGAGAGAGAGAGAGAGAGAGAGAGAGAAATTGCAGAGAGGGAAGAAAGAGAGACAGATTGCAGAGCTTAAAAATCCGACCGTGGGTGCGTTTCTCCCCATCTTCCCTCGTTTTAAAAATCCGACCTCAAAGGTAGGTATGCTTCTTCAATACAGCAGTGCGATTCTTCCCCAACGTTTTGCATTTCAAAATTTCAACCGTTACTCAGTAACTTAGTTACATGCCTTAAAATGAGATGTAACTTGAAAACGACTTTTCTCCCGTAAGATTTTCGGCCCTTTCTCCCCTTAACTTAGTTACAAGTGTTGAGAGGTTTAGTCACCCAAATGACTTTCCTCCCAAGCCAATCCCCCAACCATTTAGTCACCACGTAACTTACTTTTTCATTTTAGAGAAGTTACTTCTTTCCAAACGACTTTGTTGCGCTGGGAGTTTGGATGGGGACTGATGGCGGCAGGATTACGGTAGATAGTAAAAAGATTCGCGCGTATCATAGTTGAAGTGGAAAATCGCAGTACACGTACCAATTTATCATACAGTACAGGTGGTAGATCCTGACCACTTTAATAGGATGGGGTAGTCATTTAAATATTATATTCTCGAAATTTATAGTATTGAAATCATCAAGTGACCTACTACGTTGAATTGATAGTCATTTTGCGAAATTTTGTTTTTTCATTGGTTTGTGGCTCAATAGGTTAGTGAATAGATCTGATATTCTTATGTGAGAATTTTCAAATTGGACTCATCTGAATTAATGGTCGAGATCTTGTAAATGTAATTTATGTTGCCACGTGTTTCATGAAGTTACTCTTTAATCTTGATATTGAAGAATGGCCTTAATATTTCTCCTTATTTCCCCGATCCTAATCGCACAACAATATACTCGCGGGGCACATGTTGCGTGTATGGAAGATGGGCCTTTTGATTGGGTCCGGTCACACCACGTATATGACTGGATTGAAGATTGAGATCTTGTCATTAGGTAGTTCACACGTTATGGAGAGATGGCGTTTGAGAAGGATGGACGGTCCTCATTAAAAATACATGTGTGGCCCAACTAATGAGCGGTCTGGCCTCCTTTTTTGGATGCGATTTAAACAAGATGGTGATGCTTGATAGTCTTGACTTGATGAGTGGAATGATTTGACCTTTTGGCTCAAATATGTCGCGAGTAGGTGTGCGAGTAGGAATGATCCAATTCCCATCTCATGCCTTAATAAATGAGGAATGGTTGTTAGTTCGAACCGAATGGATGTTTGGCCGAAGGTCGTTTTGCCGACGATCGTGCTTTCTTTCAACTTTAATAGTAAATTTTACGAAATTGCCCTTGATTGCGCACCGGTACCAGCTGCAACATCTATGGTAGGAAGTGTGCAACCATTCGAGATCTGTGGGGCCCATAATGATGTAATTGTGTCATCTACTCCGTCCATCATATGATTCGGTTATTTTTACCCGTTCATGGAAAAATATAAGCTTGATGAAGCCTCCTATCATCCACAAATGAAAAAAAAAATTAATTTAAATCACGACTAAAACCTCTAAATTCACTCGTTGTAGCCCACCTGAGTTTTGGATCAGAATAATTTTTTGTATCTATATCAAGTATTGTGTTTATAACCTGATTGACGTATTGGATAGTATATAAATATCAAGGTGAGCCACAGGAAAGTTTCAATAATGGGCGTCCTAGGCTCCTTGCCAACCATTCCCCGTGGTGGGGCCTATCTGAGTGTTGAATCCGACTAATTTTTTGGACCATGCCCTAACATGTGGTGTCTCTTCTGATCGATGGAGTGGATGTGAAGCAAACATCACAATGGGCCCACATAACTGAGGCATTGCACTATCTTCCTACGGAGGATAGGCGAATCATACTCGTGCAACCATTTACTGTAAGTGGACCATGTATGAGTAATCTGGACGGTCCAACTTGCCGGGCCTACTGGGAAAATGAATCTTCATTTAAAAATCAGTAACATTAGGTTTCCATTTAGGTTTCCATTTTTCATGCAATGGAATAAATTTATATTTTTTTTATTATTATTTTTTTTTTTTACTGTGAGATCTTACCTTACAGCTAGTTGTACAAGTGTGTTATGTGTCGTGTGTGAATGGCAAGCGCGGATTAGGTGAGGCAGGGGTGACAATACGTTAGTGGGCGAGGCTTTGACTGTGGGCCCACCTTGATGTATGTATTTTATATCCATACCGTCCATCTGTTTTTCCCAGTCGTTTTAGAGCATAGTCCCAAAAATTAGGTAGATCCAAATCTAAAGTGAACTACACCACAAGAAAATAGTGGTGATTAATCGTCCACCATTAAAAACTTTCTAGGGCCAACTGTAACGTTTATCTGATGTCCAGCATATTGATAAGATCACACACACCCGGATGAAGGGAAAACACAAATAACAGCTTGATGCAAACCTTCTGTGGCCTTAAAAAGCTTTTAACAGTGCCAATTCAATCCCTCCTGTGTGGTCCACCGGAGATTTGATCTGCCTAATTTTTTAAATCATGCCTTAAAATGAGATGTAAAAATGGATGGACGGCGTGGATAAACAATACATATATGGAGGTGAGCCCCGCTGCCAGGGCCTCACTTAGAGTTTTCATTTTGTACAAGTGGTGCACATGGTTTAGTCATCCAAATTATCAATGTAATGGGCCTCATCATGGGTAGCTTATGCCCCCAAAATCTTCCATGTTAGAAGATCCCAGCCACTCGATATTTGACCTTCTTTTTCATCGAATTGGATGGGAAGCATTGTTGTAGCTTCTTTCTCAACCGTCCATTTGTTGGGCGCTGTTGATGAGTTTGGATTTTTTACACTGGGAGATGCATGGGCATTCATATTTCAGCTCATAATATCAACGATTCATTAAACTCATTAAACTGTGGGTCCCACTTTGTAAAAACGGAGTATAGGTCGACGGTGCTGTACAGACTTTTCGACACTGCAGTGTATAGTAAAAGGTGGGTTTGACACTGGTTAGATTTGAAAAAATTAGCACTGTAGATGCTTCCCTTTTATGCCTCTATTTTTTATTTTTTTTTCCACGGCCAAAAACTTATGTCACGAACGTAGATTTCTAGAGTATGGAAAGAGAGTTTTGGATAAAAATACTCCTATTTTTAAGATAAAGTAACCGAAAAAAGTAGAGGTATTTTTGTCTTTATTGGTTCATCCGTACCGATAGAGGTCTAATTTGATAACGTAGGTTTTGTTTGAGTCGAATAAAATAAAATTAGGTAGTAGGTCACGTCTATAGTAAAAAACTACCCGTTAGATTTGCACCATTTAAAAATTATCAGTGAGTATACTGCTCATATGTTATGGCACCAACGGTGTACATGAACCGAGTTAGCTCGGTTAGCTCGCTCGACTCGACTGGAAAAAGCTTGATTCGACTTGATTCAAAGCTGAGTTCGAGCCGAGTCGAGCTGATTTTTTTAGCTCAAAAAAATTTTGAACTGAGCTCGAGCTTGCCCGAGCTCAACTCAACTTGGATTGAACCCCAACTCGAATCGAACTCGAATCAAACTAGTTCAGTGACTCGGTTACTTTGATATTGATGTTGCTCATCAAGTGTTTGATGAAACAAGTCAACGAAGTGTCAGCTAGTAGCAAGGAAGGTATGTATATGAAATAAATACTAGTTTTCCTTGATTTTGATGTTTCCTATACAGTGTTTGATGAAATACTTGTTGTTGTTTTACATATAGTAAAAAAAATGAAAGTATATTGCATGTGTTTATAAAAATGCCGCAAAGGCTCAATTTTACTTGAACTCTATTTAACTAGCCCAAGCCGTTAAAAACTGACTCGAGCCGAATCGCCAATCATTAAGCTCGAGGACCGAGTTCAAGCTAGGAGTCGGCTAGTGGCCAGATCTGTTTCAAATAACGATCGGCAACTGCCGAGACCAAGCTCTACTACGGTTGACTCGGTGTACACCCCTATATGGCACTGATGTGTAGCTCTGTCTAGACCATCCAAATAGCGAGTCCCATTGTGAACAGATCATATATGTAAAATTACATTGATCAATCAATCCTAACCATCCAATCAACTGCTATTAAATGGATGGTGAAAGGTTTTTTTTTTTTTTTTAAAAGGTGTGTAAATTAGGAGGAGATTGTGTAACATTTTCTATTATGCTCCATCCACAGTGATCAGTTATTTGAAAGGTCTAGATTGTGTTACAACTACTCCACGTGTACGTTTGAAGAATCATCACCACTTTTTTAATGGTGCAAAATTGAGATAGGAATCTATCGTATGAAAAATGGTAGGGTTGTTCACGAGTCGAGTCAGCTCGAAAAACTCGCTCGACTTGACTCAAGTCGGCTCGGCTTGACTGGCCAATTTAAGCCGAGTCAAGCTAATTTTTGGAAGCTCGAGTTGAGTTCAAGTCGAGTTTGACCAAGGGCCTTTCAACTCCACTCGACTCGACTCGAAGCTCGAACTCGAGCTCAACTCGGCTCGTTTAATGATTATATTAATAAATATTATATATATATAATATAAATATAACTATATTAGTTTTTTTTAAAAAAAAAAAACAAAAAAAAATAAAACAAAACGCCCTAACGATGCCCGTCGCCTTACCCCAACCCTAGCCTCTCTTTACCCTTTCTTCTCTTCCCTGTGGTCCGTACCAACGAGCATTCTAAGGGATTCGCCTAGGTTCATCATTTCCTTCTAACGCTCCGCACGACCATCCCTCCACCGAACCACCACCACCTATCTCGTAGGTACAAAAGCTGATGCAATGTATTTTCACTACCCACCATGGCTGCAAAACTCATTTATGGTCAATCTCTATATATGAAGTTCTGTATAGATCGGCTCTTTTTTTATAAAAATGACTCAAAGCATCCTATGATATTTCTATGCATGATTTTAGATAGACGGCATGTAAAGTAACCATCCAGAATCATTTGCCAGAAGTCCCTCCACAGTGCCAACATGTTGCATGTTGCAATTGCCTTATCCGAAATATTTAAGCCTTTCGCACACATGATCTGTTGGGGAATATGATCATGATATGTTCGGGCATTTGGCAATTACCATACTTTTGAGCTATGGGGACACCACGATTAGGGAGTGGCCATCCAACTGTTCATTAGATGTTTACACTGACGTTGGTTAGGTCTAGATCCCAAATTCCAGCTTGGTCCATTGGTCGGGTGGGCCACACCTAAAGGAACAATGGGGGACATGGGGGAGGGTGACAGCTCGCCTAGTGGACTAACAAGTGGAATGCGAGTTCCAAAATTTTAATAACTTAACATATAATGATATAAATAAGCTCGAGCTCAACTCGAGGTAAACTCGAACTCGACTCGACAACTTTGGCAAACAAGCCAAGCTTCAATGTTGAGGTCAAGCTCGAGCTCGAACTCGAGTACACCATGGACAAGCCGAGCCGAGCTTGGCCCACCTCGACTCGACTCGGCTCAATGTCCACCTGTAAAAAATAGTACTTAAAAAATGTCAGCCAAGCAATCCTCCCATGGGAAGGCAAAATATGAAATTTATATTAAGATCAGTTGTGTAGATATAATTTTAGAGCCGCTCACTAAGACTATTGGGGGGGATATTTCATGAGATCCATACCGTCCATCAAGTACGCTTTATCATGTTCACCTTGGAATCCAAAAATGATAACCATTCAAAACTCAAGTAGGCCATGCTCTAAAAAAGGATTAGGATGGGATGTTGTTTGTTAGCTTTGTATAGGCCCACCATGGGGTTTATATGCCATCCAATTAATTTATCTAATTTCCTTACCATGATGAAAGAATTACCCAAAAATTACAGAATTCAAAAACACAAGTGGGATATATCACATGAATTTAAATGTTTTTATGTATAATCTAATAGGGTGGCCTACCTTAGTGTTGAATCGGACTGAATTTTGATTTCAAGGCTAAAAAAGGGTGGTGATGCACTTGATGACAGGGCGGATTTCATGGATGGTAAGTCATCAGTCCACGTTAGAGAA
The DNA here is from genome assembly GCA_030180095.1 of Magnolia changhungtana. Classification (NCBI taxonomy): domain Eukaryota; kingdom Viridiplantae; phylum Streptophyta; class Magnoliopsida; order Magnoliales; family Magnoliaceae; genus Magnolia; species Magnolia changhungtana. Next base: position 1,389,361 of record JASAUF010000540.1, on the reverse strand, counting down.
AGCGATTTTCCATATTTTTATTTAAATGAAAGGGACCTTTTTAAACATCCATTCATTTGCACCATAGAAGAGTGTTCTTTCTTTTATTTTTGTTAGAACCTCATTGTCTTGATACTCATTCAACCTAATCCCTTTCTCTTGTTGTACTACCATTAGGTGAGTGGGTGTAATCATATTCAACAAAGGCCTGGAAGGCCCACTTTTATATTCTACCCATGTGATGGACCGAAGTGAGTCATCTTTTATCTATGGTTGAATCTATGGCTAGATTTGAAGGATAGGGTCAGATTTGAAGTTAGAAATTATCCGTGAAGGTTATCAATGGTATAGATCAGAGAAAAAAATTAAAGCTAGGAAGTAAGTACTGATCTAGTTGATTTTGTCCATGGATATTGTCATCCTTCCATGTTCAATCTCTTGAAATTTGTGATACGATGAAGGGTAGAGAATTAAGTTGCTTTGGGACTAACGGCGACATCTTCTCCACCTCTTGCTATGCATCTAGTGTATGTTTGTCTTCAATGACTTTTTCAAAATGATTGAAACATTGAATATAAACTGCTTTAAGATAGGATTTTAAGGGGGCGTTTGGATGGGGGTCCTTACTCTTGCTTGGGTGGTAGACTCTGCGGAGTTTCAACACCCCGGCGAGGGTTCTGAGTACCCATAGGTGGTGAAATTCCACTAGGGCTAAAATGGAGTGTTAAAAATGGTAAAATTCAGTATTTGATAAAGTTCATTAAGATAGCTACTTATGCCTCAAGTAACTTGTTTTGATTTTTTACTTATTAAGATAAAGTGATTAACTTTCAGTATAAACAAATTACTCATAATTAATCTTACACCAAATTTAATTATCGCAAATAAGTTACTTATTCATTGCTGTAAGTATAAAAAGTAAAAGTTATTCGGTGGTATCTAAGTGGGCTCTAAATGAAGGGATACTTTGATTATTAAAAAGAAATGATGTCTTCAATTGAACATGAGATATGCTCAAATGCAGCCGGTTGGAGGAGAAAAAATTAGCCTCATGCACCCATCAAATGGGCCATGCCATCCATCCGTTGTACTTGCCTATTTTAGGGCATGATCTAAAAAATGAGGCATTGAGCAAAGACACTATAGGAAAATAAGGGGAATTGAATGCCTACCATTGAAAACTTATTTTGGGCCAATGAAGTTTTGGATCAAGCTGATATTTGTGAAAAGGTTGGATGATGGAACCACAACCCTGTGGGCCCTGGGAAGGTTTCATTTTTTAATGGTTTATGTCGCTATCTCCCCTATTTCATGTGGTGTAGTCCAGTCGAGCTTACAATTTGCCTAATTTTTAGGTCATGCCCTAAAATGAGATGATAAAACATATGGATAGTGTGGATCAGATACATACATTATAGTGGGGCCCGCATATCTTACCACCACATAATTTCCATCCATTTCATGCATTCAAGTGCGATTTTCAAAGCAAGTTTGGGGGGGGTGGGGGGGGGTGGGGCGTATTTCGTTCTCTTCCAAACACCATTTAAAAGTAATTATTATTATTCATTTACATATATTTATATATTTATAGTGTAATTCTAAATGTAAGCAGGCCCTAAGAAACTTGTCCATAAGCCATAATTGTTTTTAGGAAACAGTAGTTGTGTAAAGATCATGAGGGGTTCTATAAATCTTTAGAAGTGTCTTAAGCTATATATTTTATATGGAATTTTCCATAACCTTTTTAGAGTTTTCCATGCCATTGGATGCGTGCCACCTGCCACAGTCTTAGCCTTAAATTAGAACTTCTCCTAGGCTTATGTAAGGGAGAGATGCTCTCGTTTGTAACTCACTCACAAATTATAAGTAGGCTTGATACTGTCAGTTTTACACTTGCTGTCGAGCATTCAACTCAAATGTGACACATTCCCTCCCAGTGATATGATCAATGGGATTAGTTGGCTATAGAGTAGGTCAATTCTTCTTTTAAGGAGGCAAAGTCGTCTCCTCTGCTAACCGAACCCTCAATTCTAGAGGTGTATACTCGGCCACTAGTTGACCCCAGCTTGAACTCGGCTCGGGTCGGTCTTCGAGTCTGATTGGCCAGCTCGGCTCGGTTTAGTTAACAACTCGGGCCAGTTCAAGCTGAGTTCGAGCCAAGATCAAGCATGTGTGACATTTTCGCAAACACATGGAGTGTACTTTCAATTTCTTACTGTATGTAAAACAGCGGCAAGTGTTTACATGTATTTCATCAAACACCTTGTAGGCAACATCAAAATTAAGAAAAAAAAATATTTGTTTCATATACATACCTTCATTGCCACCAGCCAACATTTCGTTGAGTCGTTTCATCAAACACTTGGTGAGCAACATCAATATCAAGGTAACCGAGTAATCGAACTGATTCAATTTGAGTTGAGGTTCAATCCAAGTCAAATCAAGCTTGGCCAAGCTCGAACTTCAAAAATTTTTTGAGTTCAACTTACCTCGAACTTTTTTTTTTTTTTTAATTAGCTTTTAGGTCAAGTCAACAGCGTTAGTTGACACTTCATTTAGCCACCCCACTGGGATCGCCCTACTAAGTTTAGAGGCCTTATCTCACTCATGTTATGAGGCTCCAGATCTTAGTGGCTCAACTCACCATTACTCTCATGCCCTCTTAGCAATTTCTTAGAGGCCTTCATCAACATGTTATGAGGCTCCAATCTTAGGTGGGTCACCGTTACTCTCATGCCCTCTTAGCAATTTCTTACATTTTCACTAAGTTTGTACTATTACAAGTAGTAATAGACTTAATTAAATAGCGTTGGAGTATTGCTAAGGTACCACAATGGATGTCGAATCTGAAAAGTCAATAAGTCACTTATCACACAAGTCTTGATAAATACATGGTCATTGTGCTCTACCTTTGGTTACGGAGAAAGTATTGTTGTCAACATCACTATATTATGACATCATTATTTAATTCCTATTCTCGATAGTTTTTATTATGGCACAACTAATGACAATCAAAAGGCATTCACATTCATTCACACAAACTCAAATGAGATACTAGGACTTCTACTCATTTTCATTACTCATTTCTTAATAATGTCGCAATTTTTACAATTGTCAATCTTTGCTTGTCTTACTTTCTAATTGGCCAAAGCAAAGTGGATAAGTTAACAGCCATAGAAAATTTCTATGGCAATTGCATGCTTAAAACTATAAATGCATGTATAATACCGCTGGCAAAGAAAATTAGGTGTGTTTATGAGACAACACGAAGTGTAAAGAATATAAAAATTTTGCACCGCCTGTTTGAATTTGTGGGTAAAATTCAGGCCGTCTATGCTAACCGTATCCGTCCAGTGGGTGTTGTTTCACGGACGCGGATTTCCTGCGAAAGCCTTTCGCAGGAACTTCCTGCGCAAGGATGCTGGGTGGGGCCCACCGAGATGTTTTTGAGAAATACACTCCGTTCATCTGTTTGAGGAGATCATTTCAGGACACGTGACTAAATCTGACCAAGAGAGGAAACAATGGGGATTCGGAGCACCGTTGATTCTCAAAAGTTTTGTATCAATATCATTTTTATTGAGATTGACCTTATAAACGGTTTGGATGGCCCATAAACATCAGAATGGAGGGCAGGAAGGTTTCAACGGTACAAATTTCTTTCCCCAATTTTCCCTCTCATGTGACTCAATTGAGCTGTGGATCCAACTCATTTTTTATCAGACGTCCTAAAATGAGCTATTAAAACGTATGGACGGGGTGTATTTCTCAAAAACATCTCGGTGCGCCCCACCCAGCATCCTTGCGCAGGAAGTTCCGGCTTTCGCAGGAAATCCGCGTCCATGTTTCACCTGCAAAACTGACAAGGGAGGCAATTCTCAAGTTTCAATATCATTTTTTATTTTATATATTATTTTTTATACACTGATAACTGCCCCATCTTTCCTGCCACAAAGGGAGATCTCATCATCAAGATCACCTGCCTTGAAAAACAGAATCATCCACTAATTAGCCCGGGCCCATCTGTAGATTGAGTTAGACCATCGGCCATGCTCTGACTTTGATATTGTGGCCCATCAATGAATGGATCGGTCTGATTTTTTTCCAGGTAATTTTCAAGGTGGGCCCTACCACTTACATGGATTGGATCTGCTGCACACTTGATGCATTGGAAGGATGGGGTTGTATGCTGAGTTAGCATGCAGCCTGGTCTATTCTCCATTTCCTAACCACCCATTTATGTGTAACCACCAGAGCAGCGAAACGTCTTGATCTTCGGGCTAAGCAACATTGCCATGGTCCACGTCTGATGAACAGTCCCGATCTTACACATTTCCACGTTTGGAAGTGTGGGGTCCACCCATCCGGTGGCGTCTACAAAAGAGCCTCGGGCTTTTGGGCCGATTTTGGTTTTAATGGTTCATATGCAAGCATTAGGTCCAGCGACTCACAAGTAGAGATCAGAACCGAGAGTACAAGATCCAATCCATTCATCAGTCAATCCTCATTGTGCGGATGCTGTATGTCAGAAAAAAAAAATAAAAAAATGGGGTCAGGGCTCACGTGTACATGGAATTAGGACGGTTGTCCAGTTTATCTTGACTGTTTATTTATCTTACACAAGTATAACCCACTTGCTATGACAGTATCAGCAAGGGGTGTAACTTATGCCGGGTCAACCCCAACCCGATTAGCCGAACTTGAACTTTGGGTCCTGTTGGATTGGGCTCAGGTTAAAGATCCTCAACCCCACTTGGGTTGGATTTGAGTGAAGGTCTCAGCATCAACTAAACCGAACCCCAGCATCAACTAAACCGAACCCAAACTTACATACAGCCATACATGTTAGCTATAAAACACAAATACATACATACATAAACCTATGTAATCGATTGTTATGGATCTTCAATGTGTATGCCATCCGTTAAGATTTCTCATGCAAATCTCTAAACTTTAATGAGTTTTTAATCAATTTCTTTAATTTTATTTGTTCATGGATAATGACTGTAAGTTTTATTTTACTGGTATTATTTTGGTAATTACATGTATTATTTTAATTATATTATTTTATAGTTAGATTATTTTATTACGTGTGTTAGTCAACCAATTATAGTTGTTGCCTTAAACTCGACTCAACCCAAACTGAGTCAGGTTGAAATTTCTTAGGTTGGGTTGGGCTGATTCCTTTTGAAATTGGGTTGGCATGGGTTAACCCTCAACTTAGCCCAGCTTGCCCGAGCTGGACTCTTATTATCAGTGAGTCCTTAAAAAATGTGCAAATCACCTAATTAGCAACGTAGATTTTTTCACTACATGGTTGTCTTACCTAAAGTTGATGTGTCACGCCCTAAAATTTCAGTACCTAAGTGCGGCTATTCAATACCCAAATTCCAAGCACGTGAAATACAATTTATATGTTATCATCAATGCACAAGTCAATACTCACTCCCACAAGGCTAGGTGCATATAAAATAAAGGAGGACAACTACAAAGTTTTAAACTTAATTAAGTAGCATTGTCCATACATCCATAACTAAAACAACTAACTAAATTATGCAACTTAAATTATTACATTAACATTGAAATTTCAACTAAACCTAATGCAATTAATAATATAAGCTCGCCTGCTCGAAATATTCCAACTCGACACCTATATGGTTTAAATTTAACGTGAGTACAACAACTCAGTAGGATCATCTCAAACACAAATCTGAAGTTCTAAATTTCTTATGTCTTTAAGTAAAATATTTGGAATAAACATAACAACAGGACCTATGCTAACATCAAGTAAAATGAATGTAAAAATGATATGCATATAATACTGCTTGATAACTTAACGTAATTAATTAAATAAACATTCATGATCAATTACAACACCGTACTCAATGTATGGCCACGTTGCATTAATGCCTGCGCACCGGTACCTCGTGGTGAGGGAGTAATTTATACGTTAGTTGGTCATACTACTGCTCCAGTTGTACTGCTGACGTATGTCTACGTACACAATTGTACCCATACACCATATACAAAGGAGACTCCGAAGGATACAACGAGTTCTAGAGTCATTTACCCAAGGGACACGATTGCCCTAATTGCTAGCTTTAGGGTATCTCATCCAAGGGACACAATTGTCATACTTGTTGGCTTAAGGATCTCTCACACAAGGGATATGATTGTCCTACTTGCTGATACAAATATAATTTATTTCTTTTTTTTTTCTTTTTTTAATTCAATAAAAATAGAAGAGCAGGAATGACATGAACAACTCTAAAATCAGCAATAAAATAATTTAATAAATCTAATTTATACATTATAATGCATAATCTATACAAGTTGCATAAATTTAATGCTGATAAAAATTTAGCCCCTAATATTGTAAAAAGATTGTTTACTGTATCGACAATAAATTTGAATTTTCTGAGGCACAAGCCGCATTTCGTAATAATGTAGAAATTATGCCAAAGCCCTTGATTTTTCTGAAAATTTTACTTAAGCTCTCAATTTGTGATTTTCTTTTTATATTTTATATATTAATATAACTAATTAATTTTAAATTTTAAAATAATATAAAAATTATAATATTAAAATTCTAACTTAAATAATTATTTAATCATATATACAAAAGTTTATATTAATCATTAAATACCAAATTCTATAATTCTCAACAAATCCATAAATAATCTTAATCTCATTTAATTAATTTCAAATAGATTTAGTTCTTACTATTTGAATTGAATTCATATTCCAAGTGAGTGTAATTACTATTAATTTTATAAATAGTAACTACAATTTAAATTATAATATAAACTTATAACTTAATTAAATATCTTAAGGTAATTTTTGATTTAGGTTAATAAATCAATTAATATAAAGTCCTGAATTTATATTTGTATATGTTAGATTTATTAAATTAATTATTCCAAAATGTTAATCATACCTCAAATTAAAATTTTAAAATCTTCAAGAGGATTTATGTTACTAATTTAATTTATATACATTAAATTTTCTTATAATTTGTATTTAAGTTAATTAATTTCTAACACAAATTTTTATTATTATTTTTTTTTACAAATTTATGGATTAATATGAAGTTAGATATAAAGGAATTTCAATTCATTGATAAATCCGTAAACTTAAAGTAGGTTTTATACTATTGATGGTAAAACAATTCAATTCAAATGAGTATATAAATTACAACAAATTGAAACTATAAATTTACATAAATATTATTTTTTAGTAATAATTTAAAATTAATAATTCTTAAGAATTTTATATTTTAAATTAATTATATATCAATTTTTATAACAAAATTTTAATAAATAGAAGCATCTAAAATTTTTATATATGAGTTAGAATTACACCAAGAATACAGAATAATTTATTTAAAAAGTAAAGGATTAACTAGCTTATTACATGGATTTTAATTAATTAATTATAAATAAAATTACATGAAAATTCAAATTTAAAAACATAGAAATATAAAATTCCAGATTCATAAAGATCCCCTACCTTTAAAAAATCTAATGACCTGGCCCTGCTCCAATCTCTCTCTCTCTCTCTCTCTCTCTCTCTCTCTTGATCTGTAGAGTTCTCTCTCTCTCGCTCGCTCTCTCTCTTTTTTATTTGATTGTTTTTTTGTTTATTTATTTATTTATTTAAAAAGAAGGTGAGTAGCGGAATGGAAGAGTGAGGATTATATATGGGACGATTTCGATTTGGGGGGAGGCTTCGGTGCCCATTATCATACGAAAATGAAGGAATGAGGGAGAGAGTGGGTTAGTCGGTGGTGATGTGCGGAAGATAATTCATTCTCTCTTTTTTTTTTAAAGATATGATGGGTCCCACTAACAATGATATAAATCTACTCTGTTCATTATCTTGGCCTGGCCATGAAAGGATATAAGGTAAAAAATGAGGCTGATCCAAAACTTAAGTGGGCCACACGTAAGCGGACGGTGGGATTGGTTCAAAAAAAAAAAATAGGTTGTTACACTAAAGAACTCAGGTAGCCATAATTGGTCACCAACAAATAAATGGGGAAATAGATTTCTTTATTTCAACTTAAAAGATAAAAAGCTCTCACCATAAGGGGGTGATTTTGGTGCCAATGATTTGGCATGCATTTGTGTAAATTGCATAATGTCATTTGGTTGGTGTGAATTGATGTGAAATAATACTTTTTGAAATTAGCTCATAAGGTTGTGATTTTAATTCCAATTATCACTTAATCCTCCAACGGTCAAAAAAAAATAAAAATATGATGGTTGAAAATGTTGTTTAATAACTATGGACATTGATGTGATGTTAGGTCATGGCCTGGGTGAGCCTGGTGGGGCCCCACCATGATGTTTACGTGAAATCCACATTGACCACCAGGTCTACCATCCTATGTTAAGCCAATGATTAAAAAAAGTCAACCTGTTGTGTGATTATGGTGGGCCATGCCAAGAGAAATAGTTGGCAAAGGGATGCACACTAGGGCATTCAATGGGTCGGGCTTGTGCATGATAAAATCAAAGTTTAGAGTTGACAGCCCTAATGCCCACCCTTGGTTTTTAATTTTTTACATAGCCGATTGTTATGTTTTGTGAAATCCACTTCAACCATTAAATGTGTAATTACAAGTTAGGTGCAGACCAAAAAATCAGGCAAACTTTTGATTCCGTTGGGCCATTATCAAAGGAAATAGTGAGGAGAGAGATATCTATCCTTGATTTTTTCCAGGGCCCACCATGATGATTACATGAAATCCACTCCAACCATTAGATGCTGCGCTAAAACTTTAGCCTTGGGCCAAAAATCAAGCCCATTTAGGATTCAGTGGGCTGCACTAAGGGAAATAGTTTGAAAGGTGGGCATCGTCCCATATACTTTTTCCAACCATGTGGTCCACTTGAATCACAAATGGGACTGAATTTTGGGCCCTGGGCATAACATAGCATGATGCATCCAGTAGTCTAGATGGATTTCATATAAATAATATGGTGGGCCCATGTAAGAATTTTGAGCTTTTCCACTTGGTTAGCATCATGCTTTTTGCATAATCTTCTCCATGGAAAATTAGTTAGTTCGCATTAACTAATTAACAAGCCTTACTACAATATTTATGTGAAAATTACCTTGACCACCAAGTGTAGCACCCCATGTTAGTCAATGACACAAAAATCAACCAATTTCATGATTTAGTGCAAAAAATCAACAATTTCATGATTCAAGGATGCTGAAGGAAACAATTGAGAGAGGAAGCATATCCTTAATTTTTACATCTACCACTATAATGTTTATATAGAATCTACTCCAACTATTACATGCGTCATCTCAAATTAGATCTAGGGAAAACTTGGCTAGAAGTGGGTCACACCAAATGAAACAATTGGGAGAAAAATATCCTCCCTTAATTTTTTCTAGGCTCATCATGATGATGGTATAAAATTCACTCTAACTATTAAATGCCAAACTAAAATTTATACCAAAAGACAGAGATCATGCCAACTATAATTCAAATGGGCCACATGAAGGGAAGCAATTTAAAGGTGAGCATTATCCTTGCAATGATTTCAACCATGTCATCTATTGGAATCATGAATTTTAGGCCAACTAACATCATATGCCCCACACGGTAGATGGGCTAGATCTCAACACAATAATGAATTATATTGTAATTGTGATTTGAATTTCATGTGATATCAAATAAAATAAATAAATAACATGTGGAAATTTGTTTAACTTTCTTGGTGCAACTGTCGGCATATTCTAACATGAGAATTATTGACCGTATGGTCAACCAGTTAGATGCTGATCACATCAACGGTGTGGACCACTGAACATTGGGTGGCAGTGTCCAATTAAAAGCGGTGCTAGCGTCCAAATACTTTGGACAGGACCGTACTATATGGTACCTTCCAACGACATTGACTGGATGTAGTTTTGATGTGGTGTCGGTTCAATCCACGGATATTTTAAATTTGTGATAGTCTACTACAATTTTAAAATGGTGGTGACTCATTTGCTTAAACATGGCATGCATGTGCAGATATTTGAACCGTCCAAATTACAAGCTCAGGATATATATTGGAAAATCTCACCGTACATATGTGTATTAATTATTTGCTAACGCAATGAATTCAAACTACTATTTTAATGGTTGGGATCAAAGTATTTAATAGTAGTAATATTGCTCCTGATGGCTATCACCGAAAGCCATTACAAGATTACAAGATAGTTAAGGGCTTTCTGGATAATGGACTACTAAGGTAGTGTAAAACTTACATGATTGCATTACGTATTTGATTGGATATTGTCAACTGTTTAGAGGTGTCAATGGGCCAAGTTCTGGCCTAAAAAATCTAAATTTTAAATATGGCTAGCCATGTCATGACTCAAAACAATTCAAAATTAAGGCTGTTGGGTAAAAATATAACAAGGCCGGATACTCTGTTGTGAAATGGACCCACTGACACTAACCGACACACCAGGCCAGACCGAGATAAGACTTAGCCTAAAAGAGAGACTTAGCTCGGATTGTAAGAAACAAATCTTGATCGGTGCTCAAAGAGTCAAGAGCCATAGGCAAATATACGAGACACATAAAGTTGACTCGGCTAACGAGGCAGCAATGTCTAAAAGGATGGATCGAGGCCTGAATGCTAGAAGCCACCTGTCTGACCATAAAACCGATCCACATAAGGCCGGTTACAAGGTCGGCTATCGGATTAAGGAAATATGTCGGTAACAAACTGATCCTGTTTCGTCCGACAGAAGGCAAAATGCTCCGTCCTTGTAAGTCAGCCAAGACTGACTTGATATCGAAGTTGGTTGAGGCCGAACCAAGCAAGGAAGAGACGGTGGGAATTAGAATACCGTCCCGAAAATCTAGTGAAGGGATTTTCGACCCCGAAAATTTCGGGATAAAAAGGAATCTGTAAACAGATTGCAAGTAAATCAAATCTCCTAGAAATCAGGGAGAGAATCCCCATACGCCAGGACCTCTCACTCTTATAAAAGTCGGACTCTCTAGGAATAAAGGTACGTAGAAAATACCTCAAAACCTTTTCCTTTCTGGCCTAGTCACTAACTTAAGCATCGGAGGTTCCCCGGCCCTAGCCAGGGTCCCCTTTTTTATCTTTCTTGTGCAAGTGATGACCGGAGGACGGGCGTCAAGTTTTTTACATCAACAGATTGGCGCCGTCTGTGGGATACGATACAAAAAGTCATTTTTTCAGGCTCTATCTAGCAATTTCAAGCGTGTATTAATGGTGAGAACCAGAAGAACTGGTCATGACGAACCAAAGGAGGCCGATAACATTGGACTGTTAAGTCCAGATGGGGCCTAGGGAGATCAAAACCAACCTAACAACCAACAAGGTTTCGTGGCTCGTCCTGCAGCCTCTGCCGAAACTAGGAATACCCTGCGAAACTGAGGTAATGGTCGGCTAGATAGGGAGGTTCAGGAAATGAGATCCGACTTAAACGTTATGAAGCAAATGTTGGAACAGATGCATCGTCAACAGGTTCAACAACCCCATCACGGACCAGCAATGAACATCCTGCATCAATGTGTTGACCCTCAGCCTGTTGCTCCGCAATCTACCCCTTAGTCGGGTCAGTCCCATGGTCTGTCCGAACTAGCACCTACTCATTCCGCGACTACCATGTTGCCCGCCACTGATCTCCGACATGAGATAGATCGGCGGAAGCGTAGCCGGCCTTCGGTTAAAGGAATGACAGAAAACGACGAACCCTGGAAAGCCGACCTCCACAACTTCAGGAGAGGTGCGGGAAGAGATTGCGAATATGAAGCAGAGTCGAGATGTAGATCAAACTAGGCTCGAAACAAAGGCATCCCCGTTCATAGAGGAAGTATTGCGGGCTCGGCTACCAGAGCGGTTTCGTCTTCCACAGATCATACCTTTTACCAGTAAGATCGACGTAACTGAACACATCGAATGTTTTCGAACATACATGGAATTACACGATGCCTCGGATGCCATGATGTGTCGAGCTTTCTCCCTCACCTTAGCCGATGTAGCCCGACTTTAGTTCAAACAACTGAAACTAAAGTCCATCAGCACATTCGCAGAACTCAGTAATGCTTTCCTCACCAACTTCATTGGTGAGAAGAAGAAATTGAAGCCGCCTGCGCATCTAACCAACATCGTTCAGAGGGAGGGAGAATTATTGAAAGACTACATCAAACGTTTCAATTTTGAGTCACTCCAAGTTCGAAAACGTTCAGAGGAGACCACCCTCAATTCCATCATTCAAGGTGTTAGGGACAAGCCATTTCTGGCATCCTTGGACAAGAATCCGCCTGAGACCCTGGCTGAATTCATGACTCGGTCGGATAAGTATGCGGACGCCGAGAAATGCGGAACTTGCTTGAGGCCGCCTAGAATGCAAAAACCCCGGCCAAAGAGTCAGCCAAAAAAGAAGTTAACTTGGTCGGAGGAAAGAAGCGTAAAGACGACCGAACGAGCGAGGAACGCAAGTCGGGCAAGCAACCCGACTGAAGGTTTTCTGCATACACCCCGCTTAATAAACCTCAAGAGCAGGTGTTGATGGAGATCAATGGTGAATGATTTGTCAGTTGGCCGAATAAGCTTCAAAGTAATCCGAATCGGCGAAATAAGGATAAATATTGCCACTACCATCGCGATCATGGCCACAGTAAGAGTGATTGTTATCACTTGAAGGAAGAGATTGAAAGGTTTATCTGAGAAGGGCGACTCAGAGAACACGTAAAAAAAACTTGGACAACAGAAGAACGCCCGAGAGACAACCGACCCACGGAGGAAATCCGAACCATCGTTGGAGGTCCCCGAGGCGGGGGCGACTCGAACAGTGCTAAAAAGAACCATGCCAGGAGCATCAGTCAGCCTGAGTCTGAGGTTTTAATCTTAGCTCGGCCTTCGAAAGAAAAGAAGTTCGTTCATCGACGAAGACACTCGCGGTATTTATTACCCCCGTGATGACACATTAGTCATCACCCTCACCATTGCAAACCGAAGGGTGTTCCGCATACTCGTCGACACAGGATCATTTGCTGACGTGCTGTTCACCCAGGCGTTCGACAAAATGGGCATTGAACGATCAACATTGCGACCGGTTCATACCTCATTGATCAGATTCTCAAGAGGACGGACACTCCCAAAAGGGATCATTTCATTGTCACTTACTACTGGAAACCCTCCGTATCAGGCGACAGTAATGGTCGACTTTCTGATAGTCGATCAGTAGTCCGTTTACAACATCATACTCAGTCGACCCTCTGAGCCGCCTTCGAGCCATAGATCAGCAAGACTCACGACGTTGTTGCGTGACAGCTGTAAAAGCCCCGACCGAGGTATCCATGATCGAATCATTAAATCCTCTAATCGAGACTCACAAACGAGGACAACCGGTAGAGGACCTTATCTCGGTACCTTTGGTCGGGACAGATGAATCCAGAACTGTATGGATCGACTCATCCTTGCAGTCTCCATTGAAAGGCAATTTGATAGCTTTACTTTAGTGATACCCTGATGTGTTTGTATGGAGCCATGAAGATATGCTAGAGATCGACCCATCAGTGATAACTCATCGACTCAACATCGATCCAACCTACCGGCCGATCCGACAGAAGCAACGCTCACTCGGCCCTGAAAGGTACGCTATCATTGAAGAAGAGGTCAGCAAGCTCCTCCAAGCGAAATTCATAGAAGAGATATACTACCCAGAATGGGTATCCAATATCATACTTGTGAATAAAGCCAATGAAAAGTGACAAGTCTATATTGACTATACCGACCTAAACAAAGCCTGCCCAAAGGATAGCTTTCCTCTTCCGAGGATCGATCAATTAGTAAATAGCACCGCGGGGCACGAACTCCTTAGTTTTATAGATGCTTACTCAGGATATAATCAAATTGTAATGCATCAGTTTGATAAATAAAAAACCACCTTTGTCATTGTTACTGTGTGATGCCATTTGGTTTGAAAAATGCTGGAGCAACATATCAAAGATTAGTGAACAAAATGTTTGCTCGGCAAATCGGCCGAACTATGGAAGTATACATCGACGACATGTCCGTCAAAAGTATACACGTGACTGACCATATAGCCAACCTAGAAGAAATGTTCCTAATCTTACACGAGCATCAAATGAAGTTGAACCCGGGCAAATGCACATTTGGCGTAAGTTTGGGAAAGTTTCTCGGATTCCTAGTCAACCAACGAGGTACGAAGGCAAATCTGGAAAAGATCAAGGCATTGCTCGACATTGAGTCCCCCAAAATAATCAAAGATATACAAAGGCTGACCGGACGAGTAGCCACACTCAACCGCTTTCTCTCCCGAGCCACCGACAAATGTCTTCCATTCTTCAAACAGCTGAAGGGATGACAAGTGGTGGATTGGACGGAAGAGTGTGAAGTAGCGTTCCAGTAACTAAAGTCTTACCTCCGATCTCCACCACTCTTATCGAAACCAGAGTCTGGAGAAACTCTGCTATTATATATCGCAGTGTCCGAAGCAGCAGTTAGCTCGGCTCTGATACAAGAGCACAAAGGAAAACAGTTGTTAGTCTATTATGTCAGCAAAGCATTGTTGCCCGTAAAAACGAGGTATCCACCTCTCGAAAAGGTAGCCTTAGTCTTGGTAGTCTCTTCACGGCGGCTCCGGCCATACTTTCAAGCTCATACCATCGTCGTCATGACTGACCTCCTACTCCGTCAGATTCTTCAAAAGCCAGAGGCATCAGGCCAACTTACAAAGTGGACAATCAAACTCAGCGAATTCAACATTCAATACAGGCCGAGAGTAGCAATTAAAGGGCAAGTCGTGGCTGACTTCATTGCTGAAGTGACACCACACGCCCATCTAATGACTAAGTCATCCAGTGCTACCGAGCCTACAAAAGAATCGACAACTGCTTCTCCCAAGTCACTGCCTAACCCAACCCCCTGGAAGCTGTATGTCGATGGCTCCTCCAACTCTAAGGCAAGCGGGGCAGGAGTAGTCTGAGAAACTCCTGATCAAACCTACATGCAGTATGCTTTAAGACTTGGGTTTCAAGCCTTGAACAATACAGCAGAATATGAAGCTTTATTGGTCGGTCTCCGACTCGCGACCAGTTTGGGCGTTACGCATCTCAACGTATTCAGCGATTCACAGCTAGTCGTCAACCAAGTTACGAGTGTATATCAAACATGAAAATAACAACTAAAAGCATATATGGAGAAAGCCAAAGAATTGATTGGCAGCTTTCAGCTTTGCGTCGTCACTCGAATCCCCCAGACAGAAAATGTCAAAGCCGATCTGTTAGCAAAACTTGCCTCAGCCGATGAAGACGACATACCTAGGTCCGTCCCAGTCGAGTATGTCGCTAAGCTGAGTATCAATTAACCAGTTAGTTCGACCGTACATACAATCGATTTGGAACCTACTTAGCTCGAGTCGATCGTCCGATATTTGGACAATGGAGAGTTGCCCAAAAATCGCGCCGAGACTCGACGATTAAAGATCCGAACTTCTTGTTACACCATTCTTAACGGGATGTTGTATAAAAAGGGTTTCTATGCTCCTTTATTACTATGTCTAAATCCCGATGAAGCCAATTACGTGCTACGAGAGATCCACGAAGGGATCTGTGGAAATCACTCGGAAGGGTGATCGCTCGCGCACAAGGTCTTACGTCAAGGATACTACTGGCCGACTGTCCAGCATGACGCTTGTAAGCTCGTCCAAAGATGCGACAAAGATCAACGATTCGCAGCCATTTCGAGGTAACCCCCGGAGGAGCTGACTCCAATGACTGGTCATTGGCCCTTCGCGCAGTGGGGAATTGATATTATTGGATCACACCCCATGAGAAAAGGCCAGACAAAGTTCGCTATTGTAGCAGTGGACTACTTCACGAAGTGGGCCGAGGCAGAGCCTTTGGCGAAGATAACCGAACAAAAGATCACAAATTTTGTATGGAAAAACATTACTGTCGGTTCGGGATACCTCGGACTATTATTACTGATAACGGAAAGCAGTTCAACAATAGGAGCTTTCGAGAGATGTGCAATAATCTTGAAATCAGAAATGTGTACTCGTCGCCCTATCATTCTCAGACAAACGGACAGGTTGAGGCGGTCAATAAGATCATCAAACAGCATCTTCGGACTAAGCTCGACCGAGCAAAAGGAGCATGGGTTTAAGAACTCCTGAAGATACTGTGGGCGTACCGAACCAGAGTTCGAACTGTTACAGGAGAAACTCCTTTCTCCCTTGCTTATGGCTCGAAAGTCGTTACCCCAGTCGAGATCGGGTTGCCTTCAGCCTGAGTCAGTTAGTTTAATGAAGAGGATAATGAAGAACTTTTGGCCATCGACTTGATCTTGTAGACAAATAAAGGGAAAGAGCTCGGTTACGAATGATGGCTCGACAACAACAAGTAACTCGGTTTTATAATGCCAGAGTTAAGGTCAGGCGATTTCGAGTCAGGGACATGGTTCTCCGAAAAACATTCCTCAATACTAAGGAAGTTGGCGCAGGCACATTGGGACCCAATTGGGAAGGACTCTATGTCATCTCAAGCACCATTCGACCGGGAACGTACCGATTGGAAGACCTGAATGGACGATTGCTACCTTATCCGTGGAATGCCGAGCATCTAAAAATCTACTACCCTTAGATCGACCTAGCGAAACATTCAGAAAGACTCAAAAATGTGAAAAAGAAAACTAAGTATATTCATTCATCAGTATATTTGTTACATTGAGTTATATCTTGCTTCGGCATTACATTGATAGAGTAAAAGGCTTAAAAGCAAAAGGAAAGGGTAGTCGTAACACGTAAGCTTCTTCCTCGCTTGTGGATACTCTTGAGCCTGCCCTAGAGCTCGGTCTGTTTGAAGAGCTGGTGTGAGTGCCAAAAATTCAACTCCAAGGTTCACCAGGAGCTAACTCAAGAAGTGGCTCAAACTCAGCTACTGCCACTACTTGGAGCGACCTCCGGAGCTGCCTCGGTTTTGACCTCGATACTAGCCACGGCTTCAGCAGGCTCATCAACCTCGGCCTCAGGACCATCAGACCCGGAGGCACCTTCATCAAATCTCGATAGATCAAGGTCGGGAAAAGACTGCTTCATCAGATGAATATAAGCTGCATACCCACTCTGATACAAGTGATCTCTCTCTTCCTGAAACTCTTGGAATCCGAGAAAGGCCTGTACGACCCGATCCCTGGCCTCCTTGGCCTCGTCGATGACCCTCTAAATAGCCGCCTCAGCTCCACCCTTGGTCCGAGATAGTTTATCCACGCAGGAGGCATGAGCTTGAATTGCTCGCCGACTCTCCTCTTGAGCCTCCTTTAACAGCGAAGCCACGCGAGCACACTCAGCTTTGACATTTTCAGCCGCCTTCCGGGCAAGCCCCAGCTCGCCAGTCAGTCGGCCAACTGAAGCGTGGTGATTTCGAGGTGTGCTTCCGTCTTCGCTGCCCGTTTTCGGACCGCTTCGACATCTACCACCCTTCTTTGGGCCTCGGTCAGGTCTATGCTGGCCCTCAGCAGGTAAGGGGCGAACTGTAGAAGAAAACAATAAAGTTAGACCACGACAGAGAGAGGTAACAAGCAGAGAGAGAAGTTCGAGTCCTACCTCGAGCAAGATCTTTGCAGCATGGGAGAGTATCCGATTCCCAGAGGCTTTGAAGAGGGAAGTAAATTCATTTTCGCTTCCATGAGAGATAGCCCAAGGGACCATGTCAGATACAGCCCTTCGGAAGGCTAACGTCTCCGGTTGAGCTATCTCCCCCCTTGAAGTCTCCTATCTATGCTTCTCTCTCAGTTCCGAGACTCGCTCTGTAATGGGTCCTGACTCAGGAGCCACCTGTGGCTCAGCAGGAGTCGTGTTCACCTCTTCCGTCCTCTTTTTAGGGTCAGAGAGTACGACGACGGTCTAGATGACCGAGGCAGAGGCGACTAGGGCAGATGGCTCCTTAGCCTTCAGAGCCGTCTTCGCCTTCTTCGAAGGCTGAGGCTCCGACAGAAGCACCGATCTCGGAGGAGCCTTTATCTTGGACGCTGGCTTCAGAAGGGGCCAACCTTCAGCCATATCTGTATCAGACAAAGAAGAAGGTTAGGTAAAATTCATGGGAAATGCGTCAGAACGAATAAAGGATACCTGTCACGGCAGAATCTAAACCCGAGAGAAGAAGACGCTCTGGCTGAAGAAGATTATTTCAAAATCGATCTTCTGGGCTTAGCGCCCTCAGTTCCTTGATCCGAGCTATAGCGTTGGCCCCTAACTTCAGCCTTTTCTTGGGGAGGTCTGCAAAACCCATTCAGTCAAACTCAGAAGAATCATAGTAAGAAAAGACACAGAAAGGACATACCAAGTCACCTGCTTCAAAAAATGACTGAGTAACGCAAGGTTCAAAAAGCCTTGACTCGGCAGTTCCCAGCGACCGCATACCCAGAACCACCTCTCTTCAGTGCTTGTTAGAGGTAAGAGGGTCGGTTATCAAAGAGCCGCCCTTGTTCCACTAAGTGCTCAAAAAGTACCAGCCAGGCTGCTTAGGGTTTGGACGTGCTTAGTACAGATAGGGGAACTCATCAATGGTCAGTGGGGGCTGCTCTGCTCTAGCCTACAACATTGAACATCCAAACAAGTTCCTCCACCCATTTGGAACTATCTGCCTAGGAGCAATTCAGAGTCGGGAAAGAAAATCCCGAGCAACGGGTTGAAGGGGCAGACGCAGACCACATTGCATGACGACTTGAAAAATCGCAATCATTCCAGGAGGAGGATGGTCGGGTAATTCACTCGGGAGAGGAAGACGAAGAATAACTTAGTCGGGGACATGGTACCCGACTTGAATTTTGTTTAAGTCCGCCTCAGTTAAGACTGAGGCAACCGAACCTTTTTGTTCATCTTCAGCCTCCCCTTCCTCAGTCACCGATTTACCGGTTCTCGCCGATCTCCGTGGAGGAACCGACTCGGTGGTTTCCTCAAATTCTTCATCCTCTTCCTCCAGGTCATCCCCAGGAAAATAAGGGGTAGGTCTGCCAGAGGCGGTAATCAGGCCAGAAGGACTCGCCCGAACAAGACGCTCTGCTGAAGTTCCAGACACTTTTTCAGCGTACTTTAAGGCCTCATTAGCGCCTATCGCCATCTCCGTCAGCAATGAAGGTGATTCCGAGACATTCCAGAGATGTCTCGTTTCATCCTCATCACCAGAAATCCCCTCCTGGGGACTTGAAGAATGCATTGTCATTAAAGAGTTAAAAGGAAAGGGGGGGGGGGGGGAGAACTCACCGAAGAGGCGAAAAGCATACAGACAAGGAAGCAAAGGGGAAAAGGGATATGAAAATGGCGGAGAAAATAGAAACGGTAAAGAGGAGAAATTGAACGAAGAAGGAGCGGGCGGGCAGAAATGAGAAAATAAATCCCGCTCCTCCTTTTATAGCCTTGCCACGTGGCAGAGGCATTTAAGGAGGAGTCGAATCGAAGCTTATTTCGGTTCCCTCGGCCGACACGTGGTGCACGCTGACTGACGCAATAATGCCCTCGCCACTTGTCCGACGCTCATAAGTGAACGAAACATTCTGACAGCTGTCTGCTCGTGTGACATCGAACAATGGACCGACGTACATTAAGAGCGACACAAGAAGCATTAAATGCTCCATCATAACCTCGGTCTCCAGGGTATACCGATTTAAAAACTCGTTGCTCCTTAGTGTCGACATAGCTAACACAAGGAGTAGGGGGCTTACTGTTAGGGAAAATATGACAAGTCCGGAGACTTGGTTGTGGAATGGACCCACTCTATTGACATTGACCGAGACACCAAGCCAGACCGAGATAAGACTTAGCCTAAAGGAGAGACTCAACTCGAATTGTATGAAACGAATCCTGATCGGTGCTCAAAGAGTCAAGAGTCATAGGCAAATATACGAGACACATAAAGTTGACTCGGCTAACGAGGCAGCAATGTCTAAAAGGACCGATCGAGGCCCGAATGCTAGATGTCACCTGTCCGACCATAAAACCGATCCACGTAAGGTCGGTTACAAGGTCGGCTATCGGATTAAGGAAGGATGTCAGTAACAAACCGATCTTGTTTCGTCCGACAGAAGGCAAAAAACTCTGTCCTTGTAAGTCGAGATTGACTTGATATTGAAGTTGGTTGAGGTCGAACCAAGCAAGGAAGTGACGGTGTGAATTAGAATACCGTCTCGAAAATCTTGTGAAAGGATTCCCAACCCCAAAAATTTCAAGATCGGAAAGTATCCATAAACAGACTGCAAGTAAATCAAATCTCCTAGAAATTAGGGAGAGAATCCCCATACGTTAGGACCTCTCACTCCTATAAAAGCCAGACTCTCTAGGAACAAAGGTATGCAAAAAATACCTCAAAACCTTCTCCTTTCTGGCCCAGTCACTGACTTAAGCATCAGAGGTTCCCCGGCCCTAGCCAGGGTCCTCTTTTTCATATTTCTTGCGCAGGTGACAACCGGAGGAGGGGCGTCAAGTTTTTTGCATCAACAAAGGCCAAGACCTACCTTAGGCTCGGCTGATTGACAACCCTTCCAACTATCAAATCATTATAATATCCTGGGATCATGAAAGAAAATGGATGGGTGAAGGTGTGTTCATGTGGCATAGTTTCATGGGCTCGACTATGATTTATGTGTTATATTCACGTGTTTATCTTTTTTGAATGATCATTTTATGGAATGAGACTAAATGAGGTAGATCCAAACCTGAAATAGACCACACCAAATAAAGTAATTGAATTAAATACCTAACAAGCTTCTCGGGGCTATAGAATTGTTGAATCTTTCTCATTTTTAGTACATCTTAAAATGATATTGGAAATTGGATAGACGGTATGCGCATGATGCGTATTAATGAAAGTATATAAGAATATTATATGGATGAAAAGAGTAGCCTAAGATCTTTGTGTATAACTGCTATTATGATTTACTCATTTACTATATATTATAATACATTATTATAGTAATTCATAATCTAAATATGCCTTAAGGGTAGTTAAGGCA
Source organism: Magnolia changhungtana (assembly GCA_030180095.1). Classification (NCBI taxonomy): domain Eukaryota; kingdom Viridiplantae; phylum Streptophyta; class Magnoliopsida; order Magnoliales; family Magnoliaceae; genus Magnolia; species Magnolia changhungtana. The sequence goes on along the minus strand of JASAUF010000540.1, from coordinate 1,368,359 downwards.
TTATAAGTTAATTGTTTTGTTACAGCCAATCTCATGTTTGACGGCCTTTAATGGTTGTTACGTCGCTGCGTTTTAGAATAGATTGACAGGGATTGATGATGCTCCATTAACTAAGTTAATCTGAGTCCTTTGATTTAGTAGGCCTGGATTGAAAATCAAGAACAGTTGAAATGGTAGTCAACTCGCAGCGTAGAGTTGAAGGGATGGGGATGGACTACTGACCATGTGAGTAGCATGTGGGCTCTTGACGTTGCTATGTGGCCCCCACCATGACGTAAGACCATTTACTTTTCCATATCATTTTATGGAATGAGCTGAAAAATGGGAAGCGGATTGGCTGGTGGACCAGCCACCATTTATATAACTACGTGTCGTGCGAAATAGAGTACTACCGCTACTCGAGCTCCAATTGTACGAACGGTTCAAAGGAGATCAAAGTTACGTGGCTCCACAGTGAAGTATTTACCATGTCTACACCGTTCATCTATTTTTAGAGACAATTTTAGAGCACTATACAATAAATGAATCATATCCAAAGATCATCTGGGCCACCACGAATAGCAGGGGAGAATGATTTTCACTATTAAAAAATTTGCAGGGCCTACCATAGCATTTACTTTCCATCCAATTTGTTCCTAAGGTCGCAAAGACCTGAATGTAGTGGAAATTTATTTTCATATTAATCCAAAACTTTTGTGACCTCAAAAAGGGTTTCAACGGCAGAGTTCCTCTCTCACTGCTTTTTTCAGTGCAGTCTACTTTATAGTTAAATCTGTTTTATTTTTGGTCTTCAGCCTTAGGACTAGCTCGCCGAATGGATGGATCGGTTTGAATATAATACATACCTCATGATAAGACACACAGAATTTGCTGACTTCAGTACCGCAGATATATAGCTAGTGTGAGGTACACCAATCAATCCACTTCTTAAAAAATGAGTCCATCCAAATCTTAATAGTGGTTGAACACAACTTTGTGAAGCCCACTGTGATGTTTATTTTCCATCCAACCTTTTGATTAGGTCATAAAGCCTACATGAATGAAAACAAGAATATACCTTCATCCAAATTATTTTTTTTTTGGCCCCTCATAAGTTTTTAATGGTGGGAGTTCAATCACTACTGTTTCCTGTAGTGTGGTCCACGTGAGATTTGGATCGGCCTCAATTTTGGGTTCATAAAATAAGATAATCTTAAAAATGGACCGACGGTGGGGATAAAACACACATGTACATCATGGTGGCGCCCTTGCCGTCTAGCTATTTAGCTGGTGTATTGATGATGTCAGCAAGTTATGTGGGTCCCATCATGAGGCATGTGTTTTATCCAAACTGTTCATCTATTTGGTGAGATTGTCTTAAGGCTTAAGTTGAAAAATAAGACAGAACTATGGATCAAATGGATCACACTCTAAAAAACGGTAGGAATTGAACGTCTAGCATTGAAACCCTTTTGGGGGTCACAAGAGTCTCGGATCAATATGAAATTTGTTTTTCCTCTTCATCCATGTGTTTTTAACGGATTGGATGGAAAATAAATGTTATGGCGGGCTCTACTAATTTTTTAATGTGAAAATCATCATCCTCTTTGCTATTTTTGGTGTGGCCCATTTAAGCTTTGGATATGATTTTTTTTTTTTTTTGTCTAATACTCTAAAATGATCTCGAAAAATGGATGAACCGTATGGATATAATAAATACATCATTGCGGGGCTGTCGTAACTTTGATCTCATTTGAACCGTTCGTATAACGCGGAGCTGGAGGAGCGTCGGCCTTCCTCTTCCCACGACACGTATCCATATAGCCGGTGTGTGGTACACCACCCAATCCGCCTCCGTCTTGTAGCGACTGGCTACTGACAGCGTCAGCAGGCAGTCCGCGTCGGAAAACGGATTGGCTACTCCCGCTGCTACCAGCCCCGTGGCTGATGGTCTGTGCTATGTGGGCCCCTCTAGGATGTATGTGTTTCATCCCTTCCGTTCATCTTACAGATCATATTTTAATGCTTCATCCCAAAAATTAGAGGGATATAAATCTCAGGTGGACCACACCATAGGAAAAAAAATTAATGATTGGATATCCACCATTAAAATCCTCCTAAGGTCTACTGTACTATTTATTTGACATCCAATTTTTTTATTAGGTCATATAGGCCTAAATGAAGGGAAAAAACAAATATCATCTTGATCCAAAACTTTTATAGCCCCGGAAAGGTTTTTAATGGTCGACACTCATTCAACACTGTTTCTTGTAACGTGGTCCACTTTAGATTTTGATATACCTAAGTTTTTTGTCTCATGCCATAAAATGATCTGAAAAAAATATATGGACGGAATGGATGAAAAAAACACAATGGTAGGGCCCACAGAGCACCGACCACCAGCCATTGGCGGGGAGTAGCCAATCCGTACCCGTCCGCGTCCGAGTTAAAGCTTCCTTATTTCAACGATAGCTCCACACTCTCCCATTTTCAAGCGCCAGAAACAAACGCAATCATGTAATATGTTTGTACCATCTGAGACATTTATCATATGTTTCCTCTAGTGTTTATATCCTATTGTTAAAACCAAAAAAATCCACTTATCAAGTGAGAAACATACACCGAATTTACCAAAATTAATTTTCTAACTGCACATTTACATGCACATGTGTGGCCCACCCTATATATCGAATCAAAATATCTTTGGTCTCACGAATAAAAATCACACAAAACACACTATGAACGCTCAGGATCTCAAGAATAAGTTCTGTTCTTGTAAAAATTCCGCATTTTTATTTGGCGCTTGAAGATGGGTGTTTGAAATTACATCTGTTAACACAAAACTTGGAAGTTCCAGGAAATCTACCAACATGCCAGCCCAGGGCTGAGTACTTGATCCCCTGCAAGCAACTTGTGGTACGGTGCCGTTTTTTCCTGACAACATACTATTTATCTAGAAAATCAGTACCATAAAAACTGTGGGTCCCACCATTGAGATCACCATGAAAAAAAAATAGTCTTGTAAGATCATCAGGTGAAACACATTATTGGAATAAATGGACAACCAACGGTCTTTCTCAACGTACAGTAATGGATAACGTAGTGAACAGATCAGCCCGATTTCCAACAGAGATGACCTTCATTGTGGGGCCATTGTTTTGTGTGGTGGTGATTTCCTGAAAAAGTGGCATGTTGATAGGATAGCTGACACGGTTCAACTTGTGGTGTCATTGCCTGTAGGTGACTAGTTATTGTCAGGGTTTGTTCCAGCTACAGACCCACAAGAGAAATTTATGCAGAGGGTGATGGATTCCGTTATGTATTTTTAACTCATCTTAAACCGTTAATATCATGGACCCCACTTTAGATGACTCATAAATTAATTTTTAACTTTAAATAATGGAATGACTATCAGATTGGTGGACAGACAATGAACGGTTAAAATGAAAGATAGTCAATGGTTTGAATTCATCAAATGTCCATTAATCAGAGGTCAGGATTGTCTGACCAATCTGATTTTAGGCTTATGAGCTATCTACAGTAGGCTTATGACCAATTTGGATGGTCCATTTAAAGGCAACGTGTGGAGTTTTTAAATGCATGTGTATGAACTATCATGCTCTACGAAGTGCAGAGTATTCTTTGGTCGAGGATTGGGTACTACCCGCACCAGACCTGGCTAGAGACGGGCTGTCCTTTCAGGCGATATGTGGGGCCCACAGTGATGTATATATTTTATCCATTCGGTCCATCCATTTTTACAGACCATTTCAGGACATGATCTAAAAAATGGGACGGATTGAAAGCTCAAGTGGACCACATAACAGGAAACAGTAGAAATTGAAAAATTCACGGGGCCCACATTTACCCGTGTGAGGGAAAAACTTAAACCAAGAGGTTTTCAGCTGTAAGATTTTAGGAAACGGATTTGCTACTCCCCTTTGGGCCCATCATGATGTATGTGTTTCATCCATGCTGTCCATCTATATTTCCAGATAATTTTAGGGTATATGACAAAAAATTAGGTATATCCCAATCTCAACTGGACCACATTACACAAAACAGTGTTGAATCAGCATGGACCATTAAAAACATTTTGGGGCCATAAAAGTTTTGGATCAAGCTGATCTTTAATTTTCCCTTCATCTGGTCTTGTATGACCTAATCAACAGATTGAATTTCAAATAAACAGTACAGTGGGCCTTAGGAGGATTTTAATGGTGGATATCAAATCACTATTGTTTTCCTGTGGTGTATACCACCTAAAAAATATCTCTCTCATTTTTGGTATAAAACTCTAAAATAATCTGTAAAAATATGAACATGGTGGGGCACACGGAGCACGGACCATTAGCCATGGGGGTGGCCAGGGGAGTACCCAATCCGTTTCCAAGATTTTAATACCCACTACTTCCAATGGTGTGTATTGAGTTTTCAATTTACTTTATTTTTCATTTCATTCTCTAAAATGAAGCAGAAAAAAAATAGATGAATAAAATGAACAGCTTAGATAAAATATATAAATAATTGATATAAATAATTGTGGGCCTTATGAGCCCCAGATAGGACTATCCATCTCTAGTTAGGTCTTGAGTTAGTACAGAGTCCGCAACCACTTCCCAATGGAAGTGGATTAGGTGCAGTACGGACTCACTCAAGACGGTGCGAACCTTACTGTGGGGGCCACATTGGTGTGTTTTTCTATATCTACACGCACATTTGTTTTCGCCTGATCATTTTAAACATGAGCACAACAACGAAGCAGATTCAATTCTCAGGTGGACCATGCCATATAGAACAGTGATGATTATCCACTAACGGGCCACAAAGGTTTGGATTAGGCTAATATTTGTTTTTTTCCCTTCATCATGGTAAATAAACATTATGGAAACATTACCATGGGCTCTAGGAAGTTTTTAAGGAAGTTTTTAATGGTAGGGCGTTCAATCAGCACTGTTTAATGTAGCATGGTCCACTCCAAATTTGGTTCTTCATTTTTTTTTTTAGGGCTCATGCCCTGATATGATATGGAAAAAAATGTATGGATGGCATGGATATAGAATAAATACATTGAGGTAGGCCCCACAATAAGTACCATCTTGAGTAACGTGAGGCCACACTTAACCTACTCCCATTAAAAAGGGAAGCACCTAATCGGCTCCATTAAAAGGAATGTAGGATTTAACACCAACCACTGTTAAAAGGACGTGGGTTCAGAACTATCCAGGTAGTTCAGCTCCCTCCACTCCTAAAGTACTTGGATTTGATAGGACAATCCCTTAAACGACAACTCATACAAAGTATGTTTGAAAAGTGTTCGGTGAGAAAGTACTCAAATATTCACTATCTTTCATAGAGATATGGAGTACAAGATAAAGGTAGAGAAATCTCACTTCAGGTAGAGCAATGATCAAAGGGTGTCCCTTTCAAATATATTTTATCATGAGCTTCATCTTTAATACTAGCACGAGGCCAATCAAATTCTATCTTTTTTGGTTACCAAGATCTCCCTAGTGATTTTATTATGAAATTGACGATCTATAAATGATTCCTTATATCCAATGGCAACATAAGATGGAGCCTCCAATGTTGGATCTTCCTAGATGCATCTCATGTGAATGTTATATCACTTTCACTGGCGTAAGAAGATAGCCTAAAGGAACTCTCTTCTTTGGAAAAGATACATAGCATAAATTGTGTGACAAGTGATGAAATCCAATTTATTCCTCTTTCGCAATTGATCTTTCTATAACCCAAATTAGCGCTCGAAATCTCTTTTACTTCATCATCATGGTTATGGAATCCTTGGTGCATTTTATACAAAAAGTATCCAAGGCGGTTATCAAACTATAAGAGAAGACTGCTCATGCAGTTCCAAAACTACCATAGTAATGGGTAGTTGGTTACCCTATAACCACCACATCCCATGTCACACCTCGAAATTTGATATTCAAGTTAGTCAGGCTCAAACCCGATTATAGGATTGTGAGTTGTATTTAAATAAAATATACATCTCACATAATATTCTTATTTTTTGAAGGGAAACAAAGCAACGTAGAGGGAATAAACTAATATCATTTCCATTAACAAACGTTAAACTAAATTATTATTAAGTCTTAATTAAATTAAAATACAACACATTGAATTTTAATTGATTTTCAAATAAACAAAATAAAAAGTCTTCAATCTTACTAACTGACTTTTCATACACAAATCCTGGAAAATAATCCATGCGAGCTTATAGGGTCACATTATTTTCAAAATTGAAAATTCTACAATAACACCAATATAACTTAATAAAATAAATATGATCAACTGCAAGTATTGAATTGACATTTTATATGGAAATAGTAACGATTTGGTATTCATGATAACAAAATAAGATGAGACAATTATTCATGATTATTTTTGTTTCCAGGGAAGTGCACCTATATGTGTTGATCCTTTCAGGAAATAACTCTTGGCAGAGCACCGGTGTTAATCATTTTAGGGAATGACCCTGGGCAAGGCATCGATAAATAATTTTTAGTATAAATACTCAGGGCAGAGCACATGTGTGTGCATATTTTTTAAGAAATCACCTAGGATAGAGCACCCGTGTTGGTCCTTTTGTGAATAACTCTAATCAGAGCACCCATATCATGCCGATCCTTACGAAAATAACCATGGGTAGAACAACCATAAAAATACAATGATCCTTTCAGGGCAGAGCACTCATATAATAAGGTATACCACACCATATGAAGTAAAGTAAATCAAAAGCTCACCATTCGGCTCTATATTGATTTTATATGTCATAAGATCCATTCATTTTGTGATTTCGATTAAAATGAGCTGAAAAATAAATATAAGCCAGGTGTAGAACTTAAATGGGCTTTAAGGGTTCAATAACTATTATTTCTTATGATATGGCCAAGGTGAGTTTTAGATATGTTTCTTGTTAGCAAACTTCTTGAGTTGATAAGTACATGCCAGGGATACCAAGAAAAAGATACACTATTGGCATGAGAGATTAGGCGAGACTCCGAACTCACCCAAGAGGTTGTAACCCTTATCATGGGGCTCACCTGGATGTATGTATTCGGTATATATCCATGTTGTCCATCCTTATTAAGTGGACCATACCATAGGAAACAGTGGTGATTGATCGTTAATAGGCCACATAAAGTTTCGGATCAAGTTAGTATTTATTTTTTCTCTTTTTTTTAGGGACGCGAATTGCGTCCTACCCCTATCTCCAGTTGGGAACAAGCAGGAGTTTTGAGTAGCCAGCGTGATGTATGGGTCTTATCCACACCGTCCATCCATTTTCTCATATCATTTTAGGATATAATCCAAAAAATGAGTCAGATACAAGACATATGTGGACTACAAACTGGGGATTAAACTATTACTGTTGAAAACTTCTTGCGGGCCACATAAGTTTTGGATAGAGCTTATATTTGTGTTTTCTCTTCATCCAGGTCTATGTAGGTTTATGAATAGGTTGGATGGAAAATAAACATCATGGTGGGCCCTAGAAAAATTTCAATAGTGAGAATTATACTCACTACTGCTTCCTGTGGTGTGATACACTTAAGCCTTTGATATGCATCATTTTTGGGCTTATACTTTAGAATGATAGGAAAAAATAAACGGACGGTGTGGATAAGACCTATACATCATGGTGGTCACTCAAAGCTCCTGCCCGTTCCCATATGAAGACGGGTGGGGTAGGACGCATTCGGCATCCTTTTTTCATACTAATTTTGACTTTATCAACAGGTTGGATGACAACTAATAAATATATTATTTCCTATGGTATGGTCACTAAACCCTAAACCCTAGTCTTATTATATTATTCTCGTCATACTCGAACCTAATATTATTCTCGTCAGACTTGAACCTAACTAAAATAACAAAGCTTCGGACAATTTTCCCCCCCCCCCCTTTTTCGCCAAAGTCAAGTAAATAAGGGGTTTGATCCGGATTTTTCTCCCACTCACGTATCACAAATGGATCAGCAGTGAGATTTTCATTCTTTTCCACTCTTTCCGGCATTTTCCATACCACAGTAATTAGGAAGAATCTCTATCAAATAAAGGTCTTACTGTTGGAATAATGGTATTAAAAAATGGATGGACTGTGGAAACAGTACATGTAGATGTGATTAAATGGTATTAATCATTATTGCAATGATTGCATGTTTGGAAATAACATGGTATTATAGCCCTCCAATCCCATGTTTAGAATAAAATTTTACTATGGAAAACACCGGATTAAGCAAAATCGTGTTTGGCAGACCATAGAATTGTAATTAATGAACCAAATTCACAACCGATGTCGTTCACTTGTACAGATATATAACCAGAATGTCACGTGTAAACAGTGTATCGGCATGGATTAATGCATGCATCAATGTGGGGTCCACATATGTAGTAGAATTCAAAATTCATGGGAATCCAGCATGAGACCAATTGCAATTTTGTGGGACTAAATGCAATTTCATCCCACCTAATCCCAACCTTTTCCATACTCTCCATGTGTTGAATGAAATTGCAAGAGACAAAATGCAATTATATCCTATGTAATCCCATCTAATACCCGCCCAAACGCCCCCTTAGGTGGGCCCGATGGTAAGGGCCAGCGGAAGCAGATTAGCTGGTGTACCTCACACCACCTATATATAACTGTTGTAGGTATGTGTCGTGTGAAGACGTGTCATGTGAAGACGCATTGACGCTCCTTGAGCTCCAAGTTGTATGATCGGTACGGTTCACGGGAGATCAAAGTTAGATGGGCCTCACGGTGATGTATTTATTATACTCATACATTTCATCTAGTTTTAGAGATCATTTTAGAGCATTATCCAAAAAATGAATCATATCCAAAGATCATCTGGACCCCACTACAAAGAGCATAAGAGATAATGATTTTCACCATTAAAAAATTCGTAGGGCCCACCATAACATTTATTTTCCATCCAGCCTGTTCATAAGGTCACAAAGACCTGAATGAAGAGGAAAAACAAATTTTATATTGATCCAAAACTTCTGACCCCAAAAAGGGTTTCAATGGTAGACGGTCAATCCCCTACTGCTTTTTTTAGTGTGGTTCACCATAATATTAGATATGTCTTATTTTTTCGTCTCAAGCCTTAGGATGAGTTCATAAAATGGATGAAAGGTTTGAATATAACACATACCTGGTGATCAGACCCACAAAACTTGCTGACGGTAATATACCAGCTATAATGCTGGTGTGAAGTACACCAGCCAATCCGCTTTCGGTAAGGGTGGGGTCTCACCAAATCTGCTCTCAATCGGCACTCTCTTTTTCCACGTTTATACCAGCGTGCGAATCCGTAACCAAACTGCAGACGATGATGGACGTATTTCTCTGTCCGAGGGAGTTGTCGTTGATATTTCCTGCACGATCCTCGCCCTTAGAAAGAACTGGGACAGCCAGAAGCGGATTGGCTGGTGTACCGCACACCGGAGACCTGGCTAGTGTGGTAACGTCACTAAGTTTTGTGGCCCACCATAAGGTATGTGTTATATCCAAATCATTCAACCGCTTTGCCAAATCTTTTTAAGGTTTAAGCCCAAAAGGAAATACAGATTCAAAGATCAAATGGACCACACTACAGAAAATAATGGGAGATTGAACGTCTACCATTGAAGCCTTCTTTGGGTTACAGAAGTTTTGGATCATTTTAAAAAATATATATATATTCTCTTTATCCATGTTTGTGTGATCTTGTAAATAGATTAGATGGAGAAAAAACATTATAATAGGCCCTACAAACGTTTTAAAGGTGGGAATCATACTACCATTACTATTTATGATGTGGTACACTTGAACTTTGGATATGACTCATTTTGCATATGCGCTTAGGTGATCTGGCCAGGTCACCGGCTGGTGTACCACATACCAGTATACCACCAACTCGGCTGACGTCACCAAGTTATAAGGATACCACCATTAGGTATGTGTTATATCCATACCGTCCATACATTTGGCGAGCTTGTCTTAAAGCTTGATCAGATAAGTAAGCCAGATCTAAAGATCAAGCAGACCACACTGCAAAAATTAGTGGAAATTGAACATCTACCGTTGAAAACCTTACAAGGTTAAAGCAATTAGCGGACCACACTGCAAAAGTTATATGGCCCACAATGATGCATTTACTGTATCTCATGTCAATTCTACTCAATGTTAGCAAGTTGTGTAGGTCCCACCATGATGTGTGGGCTATATCCACACTGTCAACTCATTTTTCGAGATCATTTTAGAGCATGGGCTAAAAAATCTAGTAAATCTAAAGCTCGAGTGGACCCACCATAGAAAGTAGCAGGGATTGAATAACCACCCTTAAAAGCTTTTTAGGGGCCACATAAGTTTTGGATTTGCCTCATTTTTAAGCCCATGCCATAAAATGAGGTTACAAAACAGATAAACAGTTTGGATATAACACATATGTTATTCTCAATAGTTTCAAAGGATGGTGGGTATATCCATTCAATGTACCACTAAATTACAAATAAAGTATGAAATTAAGCTTATCCCATGGTAACAAGTGACAATCCTGCCATGCGTAATAATTATGTTTTTTAGATCACATCCCACCTAATCTTTAACTTTCGATTTATGACTATAGATGGATGGTTAATACGAGAAATGCAAGATTGGTCCATATTCGTATGGAAAAATTTCCTGATATGGGTCTATAAAACCTTCCAATTCATGATCGGGGTAGGACACAATAGAACAACGGTCAGGATCACCCAAACATGGGCACCACTCATCAGAATTGGAAACGTGCTTATGGTGTGGAAAGATGCGTGCGGCGTATCGTATGATTCGTACAGCACAAGTATCCAACGGCTGGGAGTCGCAGGGGTATTTCGGTCATTTCGTAACAACCGAACCGGCAAATGGGGATGGGCGGGCGAGCAGCCTTTTATATTCATCCTTCAATGATTGCTTTTCTTCTCTTCTGGTTCACACTCCAAACACTCACCTACACGCTTTCTCTCCTTTCGTTGGATCTCTGCTTTCTTTCGTCGAGGCATTTTTACAAACAGATTGAGAGCGGAAGCGAAAGGGAGAAATAAGCGTGCGGGGAGAGAGAGAGAGCAATGTCTCTTCGACCCACCTCTCGGACCGAAGTCCGCAAGAAATCGTACAAGACGGGGGTCGATGGCGACGAAGCCCGGCGTCGGAGAGAAGACAATCTCGTCGAGATCAGGAAGAGCAAGAGAGAGGACAATCTCCTTAAGAAACGGCGAGAAGCGCTTCTACAATCTCAGCAGTCGCTGGAACCTTCTTCGCAGGCTCCTTCTGGGGTTGAAAAGAAGGTATTTTCATGATTGTGATGCGTTTTGGTAATTGGTTTTTTTTGCCTTCACATTTTAGATTTATTGGGTATTTTCGTTTTTCGTGCTTATTTTTATTTTTATTTATATTTGGTTTGGTCCATGTTTGTGTTGATCTTATTATTGTTATTATTATTTGTTTTTGGCTCTGGAGTGTTAATTTGCGCTCAAATCAGGGGTTTTGGGGTGGTTATTCGGTTTTATGTGGGCAAAGGGCATGTTTGGATGTTTGCCCGAATGAGGATCTGGGTAGATCCAGCTGTTTGTCAAACTAGAATTTGGGAAAATGGCTGTTAGGCCAGCACACATTTTTTGAATCTTGAATACAAATGATGCATTTCTTTCCCAAATCACTAGTGCGCCAGTGTGATTTGGTTGGAAAGAATCTGTTTGATTTGACATTTCAAGTCTTTGGAAACGCCCCAGAGGACATGTCATTTTATTTAATGGATTCCAATGAAAACAGAAAAGAAGTGTGATGTACATTTGTGGGTTTTCAGAGCTCAGTACTCAAAATAAGGAACTTTTTATTTTAACTTTTTATAGCGCTATCTGTGTTTGTATGCGCACCGTAGAAGGAAACATTGTTAAGAGTAAGAGGATTTTTAATGAAGGCTTTCTTTTGAATTTTGAATATCTCAGAGAGTGGTAGAATCCAAGTCCAGTGTACAAGGAGTTGATCCCATTGAAGGAATTTTTATTCTGTTTGGCTTTCTTTGCGCAATTGCTTCCATGTGTGGAATGCAAATCTCAAGTAACATTTTCCCATTGTCATGTACATGCCACTGCATGAGAGCTTGAGTTGAGGCCTTCTTAGATCTGCATATTTTTCTTCTAGCATATCAAAATCTTATAGGCCTTGCTTAATAGGGGACTACTATCTAAATTAGCTTGTGGTTGGAACGTAAATGCTTTGTCACTTGGATTTGTCATTGTAAAGGATTCAAATCAGCTTCCTCCTTGGAACAGTGGATTCAGATGAAGCAGAGGTATTGGCTTTATAGAGGCCATGCTAATCTATCAATTAGAGACTAGGAAAACATTCAATGAGAAAAAAATCTATCAACAAAAATGAGATTTAGGCGTAGCAACATTGTAAGGGTTGAACATGGTAGGATATTTGAGAGTGGTTGTTGATTGTGTCAGTTGGAAATTGGAAGGATAAAGAAGTTGCAAGGTGGATGATAGATTCCTCCCCCCGGCTGGCTATTGGTGACCAAATATTGATGGGAGCTCATCAGGCAATCTGGGTCTGTCTAGATGGATGCGTTATTAGGGATGATGTGGCGTGCTTTAAAGTGATTTTTTTCCCTGAACTGCCTTGCAGTGGCTCAAATGATGAGGAGGCAAGGGCTCTTGCAGAAGGGTTTTGAATTTTTTTCATTATGTTTGTCTCGGAACCTACTAGTGGATTGATGACTAAATGGGTGTCGTCGAAGGATACCAAACCTTGCTGACTTTCCTTCATAATCGAGGAGATATGTGACCTGGTATATTGGATAAATATCTTGTTAGTCAGTGTAGGTGGAGAAGCAAACAAAAGTTATCCAATACGCTAGTTAGAGAGGGGGTGGTGAGATTATTAAACAAACTTGTAGCTCAATGGTAGCCAGGGCTTGTTTCAATATTGAGATCTTGGGTTTGACCCAATTTACCTTTGAAAAAGATTATTAAACAAACTCTTAAGCCTTAACTATAGTAAAATATAATTCCAGCACTTCTGTGATGAAGAGTAATATATAATAAGGCATAGGAAAGTAGACTTGGATGGTTGGTCATGTGCAATGGAGACCAAGAACTGCACTGGTTAAGAGTGAGTTGGTGCAAGTTGAAGGCTCTAAAAGGGCAAGGGGAAGACCCAAAGGGACATCAATGGAGGTAGTAAACTTGATGACATATGGTCTAACTGAAGTTAAGGCCCTTGATAGGGTGAAATGGCAGAAAAGGATTCGTGTAGTTGACCCCAATTAGTTGAGATAATGCCTAGATGGTGATGATAATGATAATTCCAGCACTTCATGCAACTTTTTAACGTTATTTACTTCAGATAATCAGATTATTGATATCTTATTTTTGATTTTCTCCAACAGTTGGAAAGCCTTCCTGGAATGGTACAAGGAGTGTGGTCTGACAATCCTGCTTTGCAATTGGATGCAACTACTCAATTCAGGAAGCTTTTATCAATTGGTATCTACACATAATCTTGTTGTGGATCATGTGGCTTTCTTTGTGTATTTACCTGCTTTGGTGGTCGATAACTTGTTTTGTATTTGTGTAGAGCGCAGCCCTCCTATCGATGAGGTCATTAATGCAGGTGTTGTTCCTCGGTTTGTGGAGTTCCTTTCCAGGCATGATCTACCTCAACTGCAAGTATGGCCTATTTTGAGTACTTTCTATCAATCTGTTCTGTACTCTATGCCAAAAGAATTACATATTGTCATTGTTATTCAAATTTAATTGAACCTATTATTTGCAGTTTGAAGCAGCATGGGCTTTGACCAATATTGCTTCTGGTACATCAGAGCATACACGGGTTGTCATTGATCACGGTGCTGTCCCACTGTTTGTGCAACTTCTCAGCTCTTCAAGTGATGATGTTCGAGAACAGGTCTATTTGCCTCTCATATCTTTCACTCTTTGTGGATCGAGAAGTCCATTGTTTGTCCTTGATCCATTAATCTTTTTGTTTCTTGTCTTTAAACAGGCTGTGTGGGCCTTGGGTAATGTGGCTGGTGACTCACCAAGTTGTAGGGACCTTGTTCTTAGTCATGGCGCGCTCATGCCTTTGCTGGCTCAGTTAAATGAACATTCAAAATTATCAATGCTGAGGAATGCTACATGGACTTTATCCAACTTTTGCCGTGGCAAGCCACCGGCGCCATTTGAACAGGTGCGGAGACTGTTGGAGAAGTTTTCTAGTTTGCTATACGTTTCTGTAAACACAGTGGCATAGGTCGGTTAATTGCTTAACAATAATTGGTTTGTTTGGCGGTTTTATCAGACAAAGCCTGCACTTCCAGCTCTTCAGCGACTAATTCATTCGGCTGATGAAGAGGTTCTAACGGATGCTTGCTGGGCTCTTTCTTATCTTTCTGATGGCACCAATGACAAAATCCAAGCTGTGATTGAGGCGGGTGTCTGTCCGAGACTTGTGGAACTTCTGCTGTAAGATGCTAAATCTTTTTCTTCTTCTTCTCTCTCTATCTAAAGTGATTACGTGAGCAGGCATCTCTTTGTTTCCATAGTTCTCTCTCTCTCTCTCTCTCTCTCTCTCTCTCTCTCTCTCTCTCTCTCTCTCTCTCTCTCTCTCTCTCTACTTTCTTTGCTATAGAGTTATTTGATTACCAGTGCTGACAAGATTTGTTTTCTCCTCCAGCCATCCATCACCAACGGTTCTTATTCCTGCTCTCAGGACAGTGGGAAATATTGTCACCGGTGATGATACTCAGACTCAGGTATTTATCATGTTTGTATGTGTGATATGAGATTGTCGTTTATAGATGTAGATGTATCCTTGACAATTTGTTATCATATCTGCCTCTAATCTATTTGCCCTTTTAGATTTTCGGAGTATGGTTGAAACATGACTTCTCTTAAAAAGCAATTCAGCTTACATTTGGTTATTTTACATTTTCTATGGACCTTAATTCTGATTTTTTTAATGAACGCCCCTCGTCTCTCTCTCTCTATGGTGCTTATTTCTGATTTTGTTGCCAATTTTTCATGCATTGAATGGATTTTTGAATTCCTACTTCCGAATGATGGCATACTTCAGCAGGTATCATAGTGTACTTGTTTCTTTCCCCATCTTATTAATTAAACGCCAGAGGACTGAGATCTAGGAGGGAAAAATGCTAGTCAAAGAAAAATGATTAGCATTGATATCTTGATGATCCAAATCAAAGTTGGAGAAGGTAAATAATAGAATAATCTGGGAATTATGTGGTAAAATAATGCGTGGGAGCTTGGAAGATTGAAATTAAGGAAGTTTACTTCTAAATTCTAATAGATGTTATTGGCAAGATATGGTCTAAATGATGCAGAAACAAGGCATGATATGTGGTTGGAACTCTCTTCAGTTAAAATTTGATAGGGCCTTTCATGGTGTTTTGGAGGTGATCTCAACGTAATTCCCTTTTCTTTCTTTCTTTTTTCTTTTTTTTTTTGGGTAAAACTTGAGGCTGTAGAGTAACATTATATAAGGAAGTTTGGGGACAATGAACCCATCAATGTGCCCTTAGGAGGTGGATCATTCATTTGTCTAACAATCAAGAAGGCCCAGTGATGAGCAGGTTGGATTGCTTAATAACGAGGGATTGGCAAGATCATTCCGTTGAAATTTACCAATTGTTTCTTTACAAGTCGGTATCCGATCATCTTGTTGCAACCAAGAAGAATGTCCAGAGGTCCCCTGCCCTTTAAATTTGCATCAATTTCTAAAAGTGAAACTCAGAGTGGAACATTAATTTCATTGAGGGTTGGTGGAGGAATTTGAATGGAAGGGTAGCTGGGTCATAGATTTTCAAGAGGCATCGATTTCTAAAAGTGAAACCCAGTGGAACCAATCCACTTTAGAAGAGTATATGTGATGAGGGATGCATTACTCCAAGAAATTAAATGGATGGATGAAATGGAAGAAAGGGCTAATTTATCTAGAGAGAAAGGGGAAGAGGGGTTGTGATGCAGGACATGAAATGTAAAATATGCAAGATTTCAGGCTTAGATCATACCATTCAGAAACAATTACACAAATTCCACATCCCACATGAAAATCCAAACGTTCAATTAAAGGGAAATTTATGCGGGTCCAGGCCTACACATGATAGGGCTGGATCAATAAAAATTATGAAGCAAACGATACTCAAAGATAAGAAATAATCCTTCACACATACATAGTAATCAGTCCCTGAACCAAAAGACGATCCCGCGTATGGATAGCGGGCTTGGGGCGCTCCGTCGAAGTTTCAACTCGCCTACGGGCTGAAATCTGGAAACCTGTCTGTAATGAAGAACTCCGATGCAACAGAAGGACGAATTCGAAGTATGGATGGTGGGGAAAGATAAAAAAAAGATGATGGGGGATGGGGATGAATCGGGGTCGATGTGGCTTCGCACCACGGTAGTTAGCCCTTCGAAAAGGGAGGGCTTCGCACCCACTTTTGAGTTCTTCCACAACTCACGAAGAGAGCAGAAAACTAAAGCAGGAATTTTTATTAAACTTTAATGAATCAAAAGAACTACAAGGGTGCTATTTATAGGGAGAGCCCTATACTCCAAAAACTCGCACCATATGCGACACCTATTACTTGGCGATGAAGTAAACTAAAATAAAAACCAAATACAGAAATCTAAAGCGTTCACAATGTTCTAAATAATAACAATAAGCAAAACCTAAAAAATGAAATCAATCCGATGAGTGGGCCACGATCATGAGATCCCATGATGGGCTTTTCTTGACTATCGGGCCCACTTTTCTGAACCAAAACTTGTCTTCTAGCTACGAGGCCCTCCCCGGACGTCGTCATCGAGCCAGATCGATGATGGGATCCTCCTTCTGCGCATACATACGTGCGTAGGGTGGTGGTGTGCGGCCGTGAGTGTGCACGATGTCCTCATCAACTCTCCTCGGCCGCGAAGATTTCGCCATCGGCGAAATAAAACTCCCGAATCGCTCAGGATGTCAGGATCAAGTCGCTGGAGCTCCGCCTCAGTGAGCCATGTGCTGTTTGAAGCTGGACGTGACTTCCATTTAACAAGGTACTTCTGAAACCTGCCGTCCGACGTTGAAACTATCTGATGGTCCAGGATATTCTCTATTTCCTCTCTAGGTGTGTGAAGGTTAGGTATGGGAGGAAGATGCTGAGAAGAAATGTCAGGAAGAATATGTATAGGAGGTAGAGGCCGGGAAAATGGGTTGGGATAGGTAGGTATTGGAGGTAGAGGCTGGGAAAATGGGTCGGGACGAGTAGGTATGGGACGTAGAGGCTGGGGAAATGGGCCGGGAATGGTAGATATGGGATGTAGAGGCTGGGAAGAAAAGTCAGGAAGAGTGGGTATGGGAGGTAGGGGCTGGGAAAATGGGTCGGGAATGGGCCATGGTTCAAGGGATAGATATGGGGAATCATGATGGGTGAGCGAAGGGCCGGACAAAGTATCAGTGGTCTCCTGAAAAGTAACTAGATCCTCCACATCGAATGTGAAACTAATTCTCATAGAAGGTGGAAGATCTATCTCATACACATTGAGACTGTTTCGTTTTATAATTTTGAAGGGTCCAGCGCTACGCGCGTGTAACTTATGAACGGCTCTCGGAGGGTACCACTCGGAGCTGATGCGGACCATCACGGAGTCCCCAATATTGAATCCTTTGAAACGTTTATGCTGGTCTATAGAAAATGTGTAATGTTCATTACTAGTCATGATCTTCAGCCGGATTTCTTGATGCCATGAATGAATGTGATGCATAAAAGACTCTGCAGACTCTGATAGCCTATGGGACAGTGACGTAGGGACAAGATCAATAGGTTTCCTAGGTTTATAACCAGTAACGACTTCACGAGGACTTAGACCTGTGGACCTATCGACAGAACTATTCAACGTAAACTCGGCTGTAGGTATTACGGTGTCCCATGTTCTGGTTTGCTCTATATCCTTCTTAGGAGGAGACTCATCCGGTAGATCATCAGGAAAGACATCACGAAACACATCTACTACCGGAATGGCCTCAGTGGGTAACTCTATACTAGCCTTTGGGGCACTCTCTCTAGCCACAAGACCGTACGTTTTGTGCCACTCAAAATAGTGGTTTTGATGTCCCTCTTGGGGTGGGTGCACGGGTGCATACCCATGACTGATTCCTTGGCCACCTCCAGTCATTGGTCTATCCTCCTGGCCACTTGCCTGAGATTGGACATTTTCTTTAATGGTGGGGTTTATCCAGAGAGAGGCCTCTACTTGGTCAAGGCGTTGATCTATGCTTTGTTCCATGCGCTTACCCCACAACTCGATCTGCTCGGATAGCTTGTTTAATGACTCTAGTAGTTGTTCCATGTCTAGTGTAGGGTGCTAGCCAAAACTCAGCAATATAGTTGTCAAAATTTAAGATTTTTTTTTTTTTTTTTTTTTTTTTTTTTTTTTTTTTTATTTTTAAAAGAAACAACCTAGTTTCTAAAAACAAAAAAGAAAAGTTTCTGAAAACAAATTAGGAAAGTTTCAAAAAAAAAAAAAAGCAACCTAGTTTCTAAAAACGAAAAAAGAAACTTTCTAAAAAGCAACCTAGTGCCTAAAAAAAGAAAAAGGAAAGTTTCTAAAAATTGAAAGTAAGCTAGTTTCTAAAAAGAAAAAAAAAAAGAACAAAAGAAAGAAAAGGAAAGTGAACTAGTTTCTAAAAAAGAAAAAGGAAAGAAAATTAGTTTCTAAAAACAGATTAAGAAAGTTTATAAAAAATTAGTTTCTAAAAACAGAAAAGGAAAGTTTCTAAACCTAGAAATAGAAAGCTAAGATAATTTCTAAAATAATTTAAATAAGGGGGTAACAGAAAATTTCAGCAACGTATGTCAGGGTTTATGGACTTCTAAACAGCCATATATGATGAGAATTGATGCGTAATGGACATAAACAACCAAACCCTAAAACATGTAATGAATTCCCGTACAAGAACCCTAGGCTCTGATACCAAATTTGATGCAGGACATGAAATGTAAAATATGCAAGATTTCAGGCTTAGATCATACCATTCAGAAACAATTACACAAATTCCACATCCCACATGAAAATCCAAACGTTCAATTAAAGGGGAATTTATGCGGGTCCAGGCCTACACATGATAGGGCTGGATCAATAAAAATTATGAAGCAAACGATACTCAAAGATAAGAAATAATCCTTCACACATACATAGTAATCAGTCCCTGAACCAAAAGACGATCCCGCGTATGGATAGCGGGCTTGGGGCGCTCCGTCGAAGTTTCAACTCGCCTACGGGCTGAAATCTGAAACCTGCTGTAACGAAGAACTCCGATGCAACAGAAGGACGAATTCGAAGTATGGATGGTGGGGAAAGATGAAAAAAGATGATGGGGATGGGGATGAATCGGGGTCGATGTGGCTTTCGCACCACGGTAGTTAGCCCTTCGAAAAGAGAGGGCTTCGCACCCACTTTGAGTTCTTCCACAACTCACGAAGAGAGCGTAAAACTAAAGCAGTGAATTTTTATTAAACTTCAATGAATCAAAAGAACTACTAGGGGTGCCTATTTATAGGAGAGCCCTATACCCAAAAACTTCGCACTATGTGCGACACCTATTACTTCAAATGAAGTAAACTAAAATAAAAACCAAACACAGAAATCTAAAGCGTTCACAATGTTCTAAATAATAACAATAAGCAAAACCTAAAAAATGAAATCAATCCGATGAGTGGGTCACGATCATGAGATCCCATGATGGGCTTTTCTTGACTATCG
The DNA here is from genome assembly GCA_030180095.1 of Magnolia changhungtana. Classification (NCBI taxonomy): domain Eukaryota; kingdom Viridiplantae; phylum Streptophyta; class Magnoliopsida; order Magnoliales; family Magnoliaceae; genus Magnolia; species Magnolia changhungtana. Next base: position 1,348,560 of record JASAUF010000540.1, on the reverse strand, counting down.
GGCCCACTTTTCTGAACCAAAACTTGTCTTCTAGTTAGGAGGCCCTCCCTGGACGTCGTCATCGAGCCAGATCGATGATGGGATCCTCCTTCTACGTACATACGTGCGTAGGGGTGGTGGTGTGCGGCCGTGCGTGTGCACGATGTCCTCATCAACTTATTATTTAATGCAGGACAATTAACCATTTACTCTAAAAGCTCGAACTGTTAGAGTATGGCGAATTAATCCCTTTATCTCATAGCCCAGGCCCCACATCTCATGGGTTTTTTAGGACCTCGGCTGAACTCCTTTCGTGGGCCCCAAATCACATGGGCCGCCCACCCCGAGTGTGTCCCCGCATCCCACAGGCTACCCCACTCGAGCCCGGTGTGAAACGCGCATCAATCGCCCCTGGTAAGGAGTCTCGAACACGAGACCTCCTCCGTGGGCCGCACCCACCTCGAGTGTGCCCTCGCATCCCACAAGCGACCCCACTCGAGTCCAGTGTGAAAATGCCCCTGCATTAATCACCCCCGGTGAGGAGTCTCGAACCCGGGACCTCCCGCTCTGATACCAATTTGATGCAGGACAATTAACCATTTACTCTAAAAGCTCGAACTGTTAGAGTATGGCGAATTAATCCCTTTATCTCATAGCCCAGGCCCCACATCTCATGGGTTTTTTAGGACCTCGGCTGAACTCCCTTCGTGGGCCCCAAATCACATGGGCCGCCCACCCCGAGTGTGTCCCCGCATCCCACAGGCTACCCCACTCGAGCCCGGTGTGAAACGCGCATCAATCGCCCCTGGTAAGGAGTCTCGAACACGAGACCTCCTCCGTGGGCCGCACCCACCCCGAGTGTGCCCTTGCATCCCACAAGCGACCCCACTCGAGCCCAGTGTGAAAATGCCCCTGCATTAGGTTGGTGTTAGGTAATGTTTTAAATATTGTTATCGTGTAATGTATCGCACCCTTGGGATACAGATAAATATCAGTTATTGCATGGGATATATCGGTTGTATCGCGTAATGTATTGCTATTGTTGGGAAACATGGGAATATTGGGAAATTGATCAAATGTTTCAATGAAACTTCAGGGATTGTTGAAAAAGACATCAATACACACTTATAAATCAAAACATTACAAAACAAAGTGCACATAATAAGGGTTTCCTTTGTATGAGGTCCTAATATATGTGCTTTCCAATTAAACTGATGGAAGTGTATTTAAAGTCCATTCATATAATTTATAAACGTAAGAAGACATATATGGAAACACAAGCAATACATTCAAAAACAAAAAAAGAATCATTAAATTAGGTTACATACATGTTTAATTTTATGTTTGGATACAAAGATTGCAATTGATTTGTGACAAATTGAGAAATTTTATTTTTTCTCAATTTTCTGCAACTTGACCCATCTCCTCCAAATCTCGATATCAAAGTTCAAAATTTATATTTTTTCATGAAAAACATGAAGAATCATAGATTTGTAACCATTTGACATTGGTTTAACATGATTTACAACAAAAACATGGATCGAAAATTGAAATGCTCACTAGGTCGAATAAGTGGGATATATCGGCAATACTTGTGTGTTTCATATTGCACAGGTGGGATACAAGATATATCATGGGATATATTGGCTGATATCATCGATATTTAAAATACTGGTGTTGTGTGGGCTGCCTGTGCTCAAACTTTTGCCAAGCAATCATGAGTTCCAATTTCTTTCTTTCTTTCTTTCTTTCTTCTTCTTCTTCTTCTTTTTCTTCTTCTTTTTTAATAATTGGGTCTAAATGTTATCCTTAATAGCTGGCCCTAAATATATGTGACAAGGCTATTTTGATGATGGTGGTGGTGGTGGTGATGGTGATGTAACGCAGGGGCATTTTCATACCGGGCTCGAGTGGAGTGGCTTGTGGGATGTAGGGGCACACTCTAGGTGAGCGGCCCATGTGGGACGGGTGGCTCGTGTGAAGTAGGGCCCATGAGAGGGGGTTCGGCCGAGGTCCTAACCCATGGGATGTGGGGCCTGGGCTATAACATAAAAGGATTGATTTGCTATGCTCTATCAGTTCGAGCTTTTAGAGAAAGTGGTTAATTGTCCTGCATCATGATGGTTATGGTGACTAATGGTGGTGACATTGTTTAGGGTGTGGGTGGTAGTAGCGGTGGCGGCAGTGGTGACTTTGGCGGAATGGTGGCGCCATGGCGGCAGTGGTGGCAATGATGATGATTTCAGCATTAAATGCATTTGGACACATGGAATGAGTGACAAGTCATATTCATTTTCTTAGGATGTGGGGCCTGGGGCTATGAGATAAAAGGATTGATTCGCCATGCTCTATCAGTTCGAGCTTTTAGAGCAAGTGGTTAATTGTCCTGCATCATGATGGTTACGGTGACTGATGGTGGTGATGGTGTTCCGGGTGTGGGTGGTGGAAGTGGTGACTTTGGCGGAATGGTGGCGCTGTGGCAGTAGTGGTGGCAATGATGATGATTTCAGCATTAAATACATTTGAGCACATGGAATGAGTGACAAGTCATATTCCTTTTCTTAGGATGTGGGGCCTGGGGGCTATGAGATAAAGGGATTGATTCGCCATGCTCTATCGGTTCGAGCTTCTAGAGCAAGTGGTTAATTGTCCTGCATCATGATGGTTATGGTGATTGATGGTGGTGACGGTGTTCAGGGTGTGGGTGGTGGAAGTGGTGACTTTGGCGGAATGGTGGCGGCAGTGGTGGCAATGGCGATGATTTCAGCATTAAATGCATTTGGGCATATGGAATGAGTGACAAGTCATATTCCTTTTCTTTTTAATGGTGTGTCGGCAGTGGTGGTAATGATGATGATTTCAGCATTAAACGCATTTGGGCACATGGAATGAGAGACGAGTCATATTTCTTTTCTTCTTAATTGTGCGTCACGCCTCCACTACCCCTATGGTTCTTTATCGCGTCTCCCACATGCATCTGATTGCTTCAAATAGAAAGTGATGTCAACTCAATGTTTTTAGGACTGTAAATGCTGTCTTGGCTACCCATGCCTTTTTCTTTTATTGGATTTGTGAACAATTCAGTCCACTACATTGCTTTCGGATGACCAGGTGTTTTAATAAATATTACGAGGCTTTGGCTTACTGTTAAGAGTTATCTAGTTAAGACTTAAGAGTCCTCTGGACAGTGCATGGTAATCATATTATAATACTGCAATAGTGAACCAGTTTCTGCATAATGGAGTCTGCCAGTTGTTTCATGTGGTCCTATGGCTGTGCTACAAAAAAATGCATTTTGGGAGGACCAGGAATGAGAATTAGTTTGAGTTAAGAAACACTTTGTAAGATGGTTCATCTCGAGTGCAGCCTGTTTTTAGCTGTGTTTGGACTGAGTGTTGAGGCCTGTGCGTTGGAAATGTGCTTGTATTTTAGCCTGATAATTAATCTGGTTGGACTTACTTGCATTTGCCTCAGGCCTGACAAATAGGCTCTGTCCTGCCTGACTTATTTAAAATAAGTGGGCTGAGCATTTGGATGGTGGGTCTGGCCCAGTCTGGGTCCTATTCTAGCGAGGTTGGGCCAAGACCGAAGTGTTTATCTCATGTGCTGGACTCTTACTTGCCTCGGTCTGGCCCATTTGCCACCCTTCATCAACCACAGGCAAGGAAGTATGCAAGTATTTCACTGTGAGTTAGGTCAGCTATGCACAGCCTTCTTTTATGTGAAAGGATCCAGTCCATGTATTGCAATAAATAAGCTTTTGGTGCATGAATAACTGCAAATGGATCAAATCTCTTACTGGTCTTGGTACTTGCCTCGCCTGGATTAAGTGATTGGATGTTGGTGGACACTCATTGTATATTAGAAATTGGATTTGATGGGGGTGTGGTAAGGGACAAGTGACAGTCACCTAGATGACTTTCTCTGGTCCTTCAAGCTGGGGTGACTCCAACAAAACCAGAGGCCAATGCTTTTTGGAGAGGGATTGCGGATTCTTAACAGTATTACGGTACCTTCTCCTGAGCTTTTATTGTGGAACAAAATTTAGAATGCAGCCTCTTGGACAATTCATAGGCGTCCGAGACATGTAGTTGGTTTTTTATTTTTGATTTTTTTATTTTTTTATTTTCTGTGAAAGGCAACAAAATTTATTGAAATTGAAGACCATCAATAGAGATAGAGAGACTGTTAGCGAGTGACTCCCTTGCTACTACCTCTCTAGGGAGCCTATTGATTGCCTCATTGGCTATCCTTGGCACCAAGGAGCACTTGAGGTAGTGCACACCACTTTCCTTTGGTTCGGCTTTTCCCAAGGTTACTGCATTGGTGTGGCCGGTGGGTAGGAATAAGGGTGATCAGAGCTGGACGCCATGTCACAAAACCTTTCTCTAGCTGACAAATCCAATTATTGATCGAATCGGAGCGGATCAAATTCATTGGCAAATGAAAAATCTACCGTTTTCACACTCATAAAAAAACTAGAAAAGAGGAGGAGTCACTAAGACAAGAGCTAGGTAAGCAAGCAAGAAGGAGAGGTGCAAAAGGTGAGGCAAGGGGTGAACATATCTATCATATAGCACAGGGCCAGCAGCCCTGATAAGGGGGCTAGGCGAGTTGCTTTCGTCTAGCAAGGCAAGCCTATCTATTATCAAAATAGAACGGGGCTTCAATGACTGCTCTTGGTGATTGGGGAGCCTACTGGTTGCCTCATTGGCTATCCTTGACACCAAGGAGCACTTGAAATAGTGCACAGCTCTTTCCTTTGGTTCTACAAGGCTTCTCCCAAGGTTACTGCGTTGGTGTGGCCGGTGGCTAGGAATAAGTTGCTTACAATCGATAATCTTCAAAAGAGGAAGATGATGATTGCCAATGTTTGCCTGCTTTGTTTGCGAAATGAGGAATTGGTCTTCCATCTCTTCATTCACTGTCCTTTTGCTGAGTAGCTGTGGGGGTGATTCTTGGGTATCTTTGGTGTCGCTAGGGTGATGCAGAAGTCAATCAAGGGATTCCTTCTGTCCTGGCATGGGGTGGCATTGGGATGAAAAGACGAAGGTTATAGAGGTTCGCTTTATTGACCGGTCTTTGGGCCTTATGGGGAGAAAGCACAATCGTTGTTTCCACAATCTCATGGGGGAATGTCACATGTTTTTAGGCGGGCTAAATTGATTGTAGTGGAGTGGGCCTCGAACTCAATTGCTTTTACCGATTGTGGTCTCTCTTCTTAATCTTGGGTTGTTCCTTTGTAATTCATTTGGCCTTTCGGCCTTTTTGATCCATAAATTCATTACCTTTTGAAGAAGAAGAAGAAGCAACATGAGATTTAAAGACCAAACACACAATGGTTAAACCTCCTAGGTCCCGAATAATGGCCCAAGACCTACTGATGCGGCTGGTAGTGTAGCACTCTCCTGCTGCAGCGTAGCCTGTGATTGATCTTACCACAGGCGTTCAATGAATGTCCTATGAAAAAAAAATGGACTACTCCAAAAAATGGCCCAAAACCTACTGATAGTCTCCTTTGATAATTAATTTTTCATCGAGCGATGAGGTGAAAATGCGTAACCCTTCTCTAAGGGCAGAAGGCAAAGCATCGCACCTGCCCACAATAGCTTGAGTTAGTAAACATCAACTCCCCTCTATCATTCCTCAGAATACCTGCAATTCCAAAAAGAACCATATTACCTCATTGAAGTTAAGCACTGAGGTTCTTGGGAGGAAGAATTTCATCGACGTGGTAACTGAAGCAAAGGCATGAACCCATTGGAGTGAGAGCCTTCCAAAGTTTGGATCACATCAACCCAACCCCATCACAAGAACAGAATCTGGAAAAGGGATTTTGAGGTGAACCTACCATCCGTCGTCCATTCCAGAATTTTTTATCCTCGGATCTTAGATCAATGAAAACCTCGTCAAATTAAGACAATCTACTTCGTCCATTCCAGTTTGGATCACATCAACCCAACCCCAAGGCCAATTACGCATATTCAATATGCAGACGACTCCCTCATATTTTCCAAAGTCTCGTCCGAGATGGTTCTCAATTTGAGAACTACTATTCTTTGCTTCCAAGCGGTTCTCGGTCTGAAGGTGAATCTGGTAAAATCCAAAATCTTTGGGATCAATATGGATAGAGCAGAGGTAGATTGTCTTGCTCAACATTTTGGCTGCAAGTCGGAATTCCTGCCATCTTCTTTCGTGGGCTTGCTGTTATGTGTTGGTAAACCTTCCAAAACTCTATGGGATAAAGTCATAGCCAGATTTCAGTCGTATCTTTCGAGATGGAAGAGTAGATACCTCTCGTTAGGAGGTCGCCTTACGCTAATCAAAGCCGCTCTCTCTAACCTCCCGATTTACTTCATGTCTCTTCTCAATTGCCCGGCTTCGGTAAGGGAATCTATCGAAAAAGTGAGGCGGGACTTTCTATGGCAAGGTAAGGAAGTTAGGAAGAAATTTCATCTCCTAAAGTGGTTAGAGGTCTGCCTCCACTTGGCGGATGGGGGAGCTGGGGTCAGAGATCTTAAAGTGATGAATAAAGCTCTTTTAGGAAAGTGGATTTGGAGGCTTGGGACTGAAGAAAGAAGCCTTTGGAGCTCCATTATCAAAGGAAAATATGATACATCCCTTGGTGGATGGTGGGCTAAAGATTTACCGTCTCATAAAGTCTCACATATTTGGAATGGAATTATGAAAATGAAGCAGGTCGTTCTTCCGAGCATTGGTTTTGTCCTTGGCAATGGAACTAAAATTCGGTTTTGGGATGACATCTGGATTGGAGAACAAAAGCTCAGAAGCAGATTTCCTCTCTCCTACCGTATTGCGGCGTCCAAGAAGTTGTTTGTTGCCGATTATTTCACCGAAGTGGATGGGAAAATCATCTGGAACGTGAAGTGCAGAAGAAATCTGCAAGATTGGGAAATTCCGGATTTTATGGGTCTCCTAGAATGTCTCTATTCTGCAGCCCCCTCTCTCTTGTCCCAAGATTCAATTAACTGGAAACTGGAGAAATCGTCTTCATTCACCGTTCAGTCTCTCTATAACTAGATGCACAGACTGAAGCACGAGCCCAAGAAAAATCTCTCCTTTCTATGGAAGTACGATGCCCCCCTGAAAATCATAGTGTTTGGATGGCTGGAAGGAAAAAAGAAAATCCTTACGGTGGATAATCTGAGAAAAAAGGGGATGATTCTCCGCAACATATGCTTATGCTGCATGCGGGCTGAAGAGACAGTGGACCACCTGTTGTTACATTGTCTGTTCGTTCGATCCATTTGGGCTGAGATAATGAATGAGTTCAATTTACATTGGTGCTTTCCGGGGGAGGTTCATCAATTCCTTCAAGCGTGGCACGGGGTGCATATTGGCAGGGTGAAGACAATCATCTGGAGAATGTCGATTCTTGCGGTTTGGTGGTCGGTTTGGGTGGAGAGAAACAGTAGATGTTTCAGGAATATTTCTAATATGTCCAGCTTAGTGGTTTCCGAGGCCAAGCGTCTGATGATTGAGTGGGCCTCCAATGTTAAAGACCTTTACGGTCAAGACTTTTACTTCTTATGCCTGTAACTGTGGGCTGCTCTCTCTGCAGCCTTTCGTTTTTTGCCTTTTCTTAATGAAATCCTTCATCTTTCAAAAAAAAAAAAAAAACCTCGTCAAACTACCCATAAGACATACAAAATCAAGTCCTCATCCTTGAGATTTCTCTGAGAATGTTCCAGACAACGAAACTCAAAATTTACATAGCAATCCTTCACTTTTGCTTCTTTGCAGGCGGACAGGATATATAATGATAGAAAGGAGAGGGCCAAAGGGGCATTGTGGGTGATGGAGTATTAGAATGGAAAGATTAACTATTGATTCTAAGCCATCTCTGGTGATGAATCAACAATTCTTGATATTGAGCAAAGATCAATCAACATCTCTATGAATTCTCTTAATTTTAATGCATGCTATACTACACAACAATGTCATATATACGGAAACGCTCACCTGCGAACCGGTTCGTACGTACTACGTACGAACTTTTTTGAGAACCCATCATACGTGATGTGGATCCAAAATCTGAACCGTTCATGTGAAGCAGCACCTCGTGAAACCTGCTAGGCCCAAGTTTTACTTTGATCTAAAACTTTAATGGGCCATAAAAATGAAAACAGTTTCCTCCCTTGATTTGCATTTCTCTTTGCTATGGCCCACCAGAGTTTTAGATTGGGGTGAAAATTTGTCACATGAGGTTTTACGGGATTCCGCATCACATGGACCGTCCAGATTAGACACCCATGGCACGTGTGCAAAGGTGCGCACGTGCGTAGGTGTGCAGGGGAGCATGACTCGTCATATATATATATATATATATATATATATATATATATATATATATATATATATATATATATATATATATATATATATATATATAAAATTTATTACTATCGCCTTTTTGGATTATTTTTTGTTTGTTATTGTTTTCTTTATTACCATGTCGACCAATATCAGCATCAATAGATATCTATCTTTATTGATAGATCCATTGGAACAATTGTGAATGATGTGAGTTAAAAAAAAAAAAAAAAGATGGCAGGATTCATGTATTAACAAATTTTTTTCTTCATATTTTCCATGTCATAATGGAATGGGTTGCTTGGTCATTTGGCTTATGTTCTTCTTGTAGTGTTCAGACTGAAGGACTCTACAAAATTACGTCGATACTTGCACATATTATAGGTAACATAGGAGACATCTCTATTTTTCCCTGGGGGTGGTGTGTGCGCGCGTGCGCACGTGTTCCCTAACACCTTGTCAGCCTTACCAACAAGAAATTGAACTTATTTGTCAAAAATGACCTATACCTACAAAAGAGGTCTCTACTTGCACCATCATGCACCTTGTCAGCCTTACCAACAAGGAACTGAACTTATTTGTCAAAAAAGACCTGTACCTTACAAAAGAGATCTCTACTTGCACCACCAGAACCATTTTCAACCATGTTAATCCCTCTCCAAACATCGCTATCCCACCCTTGCAGAGGGAAAGCCTGGAAACCAACCCCCGTTGGACTCGCTGCACTTCCTCAAATTACCTTTTTTACACAAAGTCTTTGAGTCTTCACCATACTTCCACCACCATTTACCAGAAAGAGCCCAATTCTTTGATGAAATCTGTGATACCACCTCTAGGGCCTACGCTAAACATTTTGTTTCCCAATATGGACACAGAAGCCAATGACTTGGCCTATATTTTAGCGAAGAACGTGATAGTCAGCCAAAGCTTTGTGATTCATTTCCTCTTCTTTGATTTTATTTTATTATTATTTTTTTCATTTTTTTTTTAATCAATTAATCAATACAATCATCATCTTTCAAAAATATATTTTGGAGTAGCAGCCATCACAAATTTTCTTGAGAGTTCTTTCAAGAGCAAAGGTGATATAACTTGCTCTTATGGGACCTTAACTTGATCACGAATTAGTTCATTTATCCATCCTTCATGAACCAACTCTTCCATTTGTTAATTCCTCCTTGGAACCATACTAATTGTTGAACCAATACCATACAGGGTCTTCATTCCTAGAGAGAACTGAATTGACAGGCCGATTTTGATTCTAAACTTACCATCCGCTGTATGTCACATCCTATTCAAAGCATTTCATGCTCTCTACTTCTCTGTGGTTTAGCATGATGTTCTGTCTCTTAGTGTTAGTCACCTCGATACTATAGGTCTCTGTCTTATAGGAGAGTTGCAAATTGAGAAAGATTAATGCTTGTAATGATCACTTTATGTAAGTTCAACCTTTACTGCATTAAGAAAGGAGGTTAGCAATGGATAATCAATTTCTCCATTTGGATAAACAAGTATATCTTCAATAGGCCTGATCAAATCATAGATAATCCAAGTTACATGAGTTATTGAAACACCCAACGAGGTTTGGGCGAATGGTCTTCACCATAGGTTTGCTCCCTATAGGTGAGGGTTCGATTCCCCTCCTTGGCTTTACCCGATACACGTGGTTGTGGGTGATTGCGTGTATCCGCAGGGATTAGTCTTACTTCAAAAAAGAGGTGGGGACACCCCGTGTCTTCAAAAAAATAAATTGAAACACCCTTGCACATATCTACAATTAAAGGAGAGCTCTGATCAAAAGTAAAGAGACTGCAAAAGGACATGAGTGCATACCCCTCAAAAAAAAAAAAAAAAAAAAAAGGACATGAAATACATTAAAGTACAAAATATGAGCCAGTCTAATATATCATAGCATGTATTATGTTGCTTACAACCTGATCCAACATATCCTTGATGAGAAGAGAAGATAGACTGGAACATTGAAATGCACTCGTCTTCTTGTCCTTAACGCCTGTCTTACATGTAGTGAGATCTTTTTTTTTTTTTTTCATTTCATGCATTCATGCCTTTTTGTTGTCATTGTGTTTGCATCTGCAGCATGCATATTTTTTATATTTTATTATGCCTTGTGTCTTTGTGCTTTTCTGTCTGTGTTGGCCCCAAGGCTTGCACATATCCATTTGGATGAAACAACTACCTACGTGTTTGCATGTGCACAAACATGAGTTCTTTATTTTGATGCATTGTCTCATGTTAAGTGTATAACCTGTGGTGTATGTTTTCAGTATGTCATCGACAACAATGTGCTCCGTTGTCTCTATACACTTCTTACACAGAATCACAAAAAAAGCATAAAGAAAGAAGCGTGTTGGACAATCTCAAATATCACTGCAGGGAATCGAGGTCAGATACAGGTAAACAACCATCACTCCCATGCCTGTTTGGTAACTCACAATTCTGGACCCAAGCATTTCTGTTTTCCTTTCAAAAAAATTGTATTTTCCCATTTGAATAATGCATTTTTTTTGGGTGAAATTTATGGAACTGATATTTACACTCTCTCTTATTGATGCACATACCCTTTATTTATAGAAGCATTATAGAATCCTTGGCCTTAGAATTTATGAAATGCTTGGGTTATTGGCTTGCACAAGTGGGGCCCATGATTTAGCAATCCGAACCATTAATTCAATGGGCCCCCCCCCCCCCCCCCGCCCCAGATTGGATGATCTTATTCACTAAATCTTTGGCCTTTCCTTGGTTGAAGGTGGACTATTGCCATATTTTCTTTCTTAACCATCAATTGCTGGCCACCTATTGAAAAGCTATGGAAGTTAGGAATTTCCATGCGGGGGGGGTTTTTTTGGTGCATGGGGACACCAGAGTGGGGCCTATATATCAAACTGGGAGTATACTGTAGAATCTTCCGAGACTAGCGTTGTGTAATATCTAATTTTCAGCTACAGGTATTAGAGAAGTGCCAGCGTACGATTTTGATACCTTAGTAGAAAAGAAGAGGTATATACATCAAAAGCATAGGGTGCAAATGTGATTTCCCTCATATGTTCATCGTCAATGATCACACCATTGTTTTTGCCTACTCAATGAAAAGAAGCGGACTGCTGCCACTTATCTTTTGTTCATTTCCGGCTGCTTTTGTTGTGCATTTCCTGCTACAGGCTGTTATTGATGCCAACATCATCCTCCCACTTGTACAACTACTCCAACATGCAGAATTCGATATCAAGAAAGAAGCTGCATGGGCTATCTCGAATGCCACCTCTGGGGGTACTAATGAGCAGATCCAGTATGCCCCCCTTCTTGTCCTTCCTGTTTTGTACCATCTCTAAATTCCTTCTTTTTTTTTTCCCGGGTGAAATGACAGTACTGAATATAACATCAGGGTGATAGACTATGCTGTTTCCCACTTTCTTTTGCTTGCTTTTGTACACATGGCAAATGTGTTTCAGATCTGAAGCAATCATCAGGCAGGCCATGCCTTGGATGGTCCACACCTCAAAAATCACACTGGTGTGACAGTGCCAACCATTCCATTGGTTAGGACTGTCAGATCTGACTATCATCAAAACACAAGTGCATGCGGGAAAATGCTGAAGCATGCGTAAAATGGAGACCGAACACCCGGAAAATCAAGCAGTGCTGTCGGTATTTTGCTCGTATGTTGTGCTTTATTCTTTTACAAATGAGCTCCTTCTTTGTGACATTTTTCAACATGTTTGTGAATCTACAAAATGTTTATGGATTTTTAGTTACCATCACATGTAAATTTATGGCATGTTCAATGCAGAAAGAGATCCTAAACCACTCACATGTCTGCTGCTATTCTCCATCTGTCACCAACTGCTAATATATGATCACTGTTCCCGCAGCTATTTGGTGAGACAAGATTGTATCAAGCCACTCTGTGATCTTCTCGCGTGCCCGGACCCGAGAATTGTGACGGTGTGCCTTGAGGGGCTCGAGAACATACTTAAGGTGGGTGAGGCTGAGAAAGAAATGGGGAACAACGGTGGAGTGAACATTTATGCACAGTTGATCGATGAATGCGAGGGTTTGGATAAAATTGAGAATCTGCAGAGCCATGACAACAATGAAATCTATGAGAAGGCCGTGAAGATCTTGGAAAGATACTGGGTCGAGGACGAAGAGGATGAACAGAATATTCAAGCTGGTGGGGAGGGCAATCAGAATTCCTTCGAGTTTGGAGGTAGCCAGCCAAATCTCCCTTCTGGTGGCTTCAAATTTGGTTGAGAGAGGCTACTGGGGTTTTAAGGTTTTATGGGTTTGTTTTTGTTTGAACTCGTTGTTGCGAGCTGGTACTATTCTCCGCGCAAGGGTCGGGGTTTTTGGTTGGATTCAAAAGTAGATCCTGTGGTGCATCTTCTGGATGCCTGCAAAATTGTAAGCTTTTTACTATTCGTGTTTTTCCCTTTCTTCTTACCTTTTCTTTTCAATGGAGAAACCCAAGTTTCTTTGATCAAATGATGGGTCTGCGTCTTGATTACTTCCATGCGGTAGGTCTTACTGGTCATGAGAGTTGTTCATGTTCAAGGACTGTTTGGATGTAATCCAGAGTGAAATTTGAATGGAGTGGGGCTGGGCTGGCATTTTTCAGAGGCAGAGCATTTGATGCGATCCCTGAAATGCAAATGGTGGGATGTGCTAGATACTCCCTCCATGAAATATGTCCAAAATAAGAATGCAGTGATAACAGGTTGGGCCTGTTATGGGCATGTTCTTTGGCAGTGGCCTGCATTTTTCAGACACGCCCAAACTGGCCCTTGTCTTACGATTGTCGGTGGATGTGTTGCACTTGATTTTACACACGGCAAACATGGAAGGTTGGGATATTTTTTATCACATGCTTTTAAGAAAACATTACAGAGGTGTTGTCGTTCAAACCCACAGCAAACGTAGAAGCTTGGGATATTGTTTCTCAAATGCTTTTGGGAAATATTACAGTTTGTGTTGTAATTCATCATCATTGCATTACCTTATGTTGGTTTAAAAGGAAAAGAACTAATCAACTTGGGAGATTCGCGGCAGTTTCACTGGATTTTGTTTCTTTTGAGTGATTTTGGAGCGTATTTGTCTGTAATCTCTGAGGTTGAAATTGCAAAATGAACACCACATTTTCAGGAGAAACCCCAACTATGGGGTCATGTGATATGGAAATGGTCATCATTCCCTTTCAAGAACTGATTTTGTTGTCCATAATTATATTATAGGCAAAAATAAAAAAAAGAACAGACAGGCCAACTTAATTGCAATTGAGAGGGAAGTCATACAATCTGAGAGGAGTCTCTGTGAAAGGAGTCAAACCTTTCCCTCTTTTACAGTAAACAAAACTTAATCATTTGCTGGTCAGTGATCAACCATCCATTGTATGGGTCATGGGTCATCTGGTATTTCAAACGACTATTACCATAAAACTGATTTGGAGTAACCTTTGGCATCTAGTTGTAGCCACGTAGCCAGGCACGACAGGTGGGGGTTGCAGGGTTATCAGTACAGTGCAACTGTTTCATGGTAGGATTTGATTGATGGCTTGGATAAAATGGATCAAGTTCTGTACTCGATTATCAAATAAACATTCTGAACAGAACACACTACCTGTGTGAAGCTTCTGATTCAAAAAATCGGGCTTCCTCATGTTTAGTTTATCCTTCCCTAAACCATATAAAAACTCAGTAGACAGTAGATCACTTCTTTACTGAATCAGCACAGTAATATATGGATCTACTAGAATTTGAGCTAATTTGGATGTACATATGCATAGAGTTGAATGGAGGCTGAATTTCCCTCTCAAATCTTAAGGCTAATCACAGGCATGGCCCCCTTCTTTGGACTTTAGGCAGAAATCAATGCACATCTGCTTATATTCTGGGCCACCCCAAACACATTCACCCTTCCAGAAAGTGGGGGGCACCCAAACTTGCCCTTGAGAGTCATACATCATGGACGTGAATTTCCTGCAACAGTAATTATAGGGAGTCTGTGCAACAAAAAGCTCTGTGGGGCCCACCATGATGTGCGTGATCGCACCAGCTCATGTTAGGACATAAGGCTAAACATCAGACCTGTAAAAAACTCAAGTGGGCCCCACCACATGGAGAAGTGTGGATGGGGACACCTGCCATTGAAACCTTCCGAGATCCCATTGTGAAATTTATATACTACCTAACCCGTTCATAAAGTGAGTCCAACTAGGATGGAGGGGAAAACCAAATATGAACTGGATTGAAAACTCCAGTGGGCCCAAAGAAGTTTCAGTGGTAGGCATTCCCATCCTCGCTTTCCCCTGCTGTGTGGACCACTTGATTTTAGATCAGCTGGATTTTTGGTCTGACATCCTGACATGAACTGGCACAAATGGACAGTGGATGTCAAACACATCACGGTGGAACCAACAGTTGTTTGTTGGGCAGGCTCCCTATAGCTCGTTGTAGGAAATTCATATTCATGCATCACTATGTCATGAACATCCTTGAAGAGAACTTCAGATCATTTTACTTCGTATTGTCCCTCAACTTAATAGCAATTACAAGCATTGAACTCATGAAACTACCTAGCGATTTTCTCAGCCTTCAAAGTTCTTCTCACACCTCTACTGGCACTACCCGATCCATCATGCCTATTATTCTCTACATCATCACCATCCTCATCGATGAAAACAATGCCATCTTCAATGTCATTATCACCATCATTGTCGATCATGTCCAACTCATTTTCATCATCCATATCCTGCCCATCATCATCATACTGATCCATGTCATCCTCCGTGATGTTCACACGGAGGGTGTGGAACTCTGGAGGGGGTGGACAGTCCTCCGTAATTGCTTCATCCCGTTTTATAACCAGATGCCGAATGACTCTCTCGTCCTTGTCTAGCATGCTCTTGAAGTCATTGATCCATTTCGCTTCCAGCTCAAAGTTCATCAATATGTAGTTTGCATTCCTTGCTTTCTGTATTTTGTATGCCAGTCTACGAAGGCCCCAATTGTTCAGCCGCCATATCTTGCCTTTCTTCTCCCTCACGAAGTCTGCAAAAATGAAGTCACAAGCACAATCATCGGCTGTCGTGAAAACACTACTAATGAGTGATGGAAGATCAGAGGCAAAAGTAACAACATGACAACAGGTGCTGCCCCTACAATCTATTGAAAATAACCGCATTAAACCCACCTGCGTTTGGATGCACTACTGAATTGAATCACACAAATTTCTTCAATAACATGGAAATGACAGAATGTAGTTGCTTAGGCTCCAAACTGCGATTATGTTATTCTAGTTGGAATATAAAGGAATTTACTATCAATTTGACACTGGTAACTTGCTGTATGTAGTTGGAAACCTCATTAGAGATTGGTCATTTCCTTTTGTTTGAATTGTAATTCAATTCATTTGTGCATCAAATACAGCCGTAACCATTAAAATATGGGGCTGATTGCAGTAGACCCTACGTACATCAATGCTCTTAATGCGCCTGCTGCTTTTAGATGCATGGATAGTCAAATAATCAATCTGGACCATTGATTAGTTTCACCCCACTTTTCATGGGCCACAATGGAAATTTACACCAAAGGGAAATTTTCCATCTGATCAAAATGCCATACAAAAATGGATGGTTTGGATCGAAGGTGCAACAATCAGTATGAATAATCCACTTGATGAATACCGTTTGTGAACCATATTCATCATAAGACTATCACCATCCCTTTTGTGAATTGGCCAACTGATGGTTTTAAAAAGAGGCAATTTTTGCAAGGCCGGCATAATTTGATTAGTATGTTTTCATGGGTCACCATGAAAAGTAGGCGGGGCCTAATGTGCCATACAGATCAATGATTTGATCATTCAAGTGTCATGTCCACCAAAGGCATACTAAGAGTGTCAATCTACAGTGGCACACATGAGCTTTTTTTTGGCAGTATGATGGTATGAGTATGCCACATGTTATATTGCAATAAGTGAAACTAATGCTACTACTATATCTATTCTCGACATCCCAGTCTCATCATTACGGCCTGTGCTATACACAGCAGGCTTGAAGTTAATCAACTAGGGTGCATCTTAAATTGCAAAAAGATTTAAAAAGAAAAAATTATTTAATTTGGCATGAAATATCGGTAAGATACCTCAGGGTCTCAAGCACATTTTAAATTTATTCCAAAATGGAAGGACATTTATAATATAAAATAGAAAAAATGCCTTTCAAATTGCAATTGTAACTTGTAACAAGACTTTAAAAAAAGGTCATCCAATAAAAAAGAATTAAAAAAACATATAGCACCTCTCTCTCTCAAATCAAATCAAATATGTTGTTCAAATATATTGTGACCTTTTAGTCCTAAGGTTATCAAGCATGGTTGACTGCAACATGGAGAGAAACAATGAGGCGAGTAGACTACCTTGAGCTTTTGAAATTACACTCTCAACCTCATCCACACGATCTTCATGGATTAAATAAACCACTTCATAGTGACGCACTGCAAAAAAGTGGAAAAAACAATGAAATTGCCTGCCGCTGAGTCAAATTAATTAACATGGTCATATAAAGATTAAAAATATATATGAGAATGAGTTTCACACCTCTATGGTTCACGAGTCCAGTTGTTAAAAACCAATAGGAATTGCGACCGTGTTGATACAAGCTTACACATGCATGTTCTCATCAGTTACAGCCAACTTTAGTTGAATGTCTCCGTGAAATTTAAAATCCAAAAATTCATACTTGCGAGTTCAGTGCTCTAAGTAAAACCCAAAAAGTCAATCACATTAAGTTTATGGAATTTCAATAAAAAATGGATCGAATGCCTCCACAACTTCTGCTTCAAACCATTAATTGAGAATGTAGGTTTAATTTGAATAGTTGGTTTATAAAGGCACTTCTGCAAATGACAAACAATAGTATCCAAAAGCTGTAGGATTGAAACCAGACCATGACCTTGCAGCAAACTTCACTGAAGACATCAAACCGAACAATCCAAATGAAACAGTTCTTGTTGGGAACTGTGTATATGTGCACCACTTGAACAAGAACAACAATTCAAGATGTAAAACCTCAAAGTAAATGGATGATAAACCCTGAGGTAGCACACCAAACACAACTTTGGTGAGAGGAGGAAGAGCGGTACAAGCTTGAGGATGGAGAACAAAAAGATAGAAGAGGGGAAAAAACAACTAGGATGCTCAATCAAGTTTCCTCCATCCTCATCTCTACGACAATGTTTGAATACATGTAGTCCAAGGGAAAATAAAGAAAAGTTAATGATTAATTCCATGAGCACTATTAAAACATGGATTCCATTTTTACAGGTCTTCTTTGGATAGCAAATGGAAATCTAATATTTATGAGACAATTGTCAACTAGTTTCTTGAGTTGGAGAATCCAAATAAGTACAATGATTGCCTTGCAGAATCCTCCGGTTTCTTTTCTATCCAAACATCTTAAACCATCACATCAATGGAAAACCTTTTCCATTTCCATTCATTTCCATGAAATTGGTGACATCCAAACATGACCTTGTAATTTGCATTTGTAAGTTATATTCTTCAATATGTCGTCTTGTTAACAAATTACCGTTACATGAAGGCTTGGAACGTTCAAGCGACTACAATTTAAAACAGCCATGTTATGGAGTGGTCAAGAAAGTAGTCAATTCACATCCTCCTACATGTCTACATCGCATCCTATGCATCCAAAGATTACTTATTTCCTCTCGCAAGTTCTAATCATAAGCATGTCCTTTTGAGGCAGAATCCCAGATGGAAAAGGTGGGATTCTGCCCTTTTCTGCTGCTTTATCACTGCAAATGCAATAACCAACAAAATAGGATCGAGCTTGCAATTTTATTGTGATAAATGTATCATCCCGATTAATGTGTCCAGCCAAATAGGTAATAAAATATATGAATATAAATACAACATATGTATTGTTCTAATCCTACTTATAAGAAAGAAATGACAGTGGAATATGCTTACTTCGATCCACATTCAAATCACTCTCCAGCTGAAGGTTCAGGAACTCAAAAAGCTTTTCTGCAAATTGTCAACCAATTCCATCACACATTAAACACCAAATGACAATAAAGTCAAACGATACACACACACACACACACACACACACACACACACACACACACACACAGAGAGGTCGCAAACCTTCTTCAGCATCTGCAAACTCAGGGACAGCTCTACCATCTTCCCTCTGAAAGATAAATAAACAAAATCATCACATATATTCCACACAAAAAAAATCGAAATCCTACTCCAATTACTCAAAAGTATTAGGGGCCGTTTGGATGCCAGTAACTTCTGTAAAATGTAAGAAAGTTATAGGTAACTTTCTTACAATTGGTGTTTGGGGGAGAAATGTTACAGGTAACAAAGTCTCAACTTGTAACTTTATATTAGGTAATATTGCAAGAAATGTAACAGGGGAAGATGGTGTTTTTCAATGTTACAGGCAACGGCTATCTATTTCAAATTTGGGTGAGGGAGGTGGAAACGCAATTGTATCGATGAAGCACCTACTTGCTCTGATGCAACGCCTCTCTCTCTCTCTCTCTCTCTCTCTCTCTCTCGCGCAGAGGTAAGCCCTATAATGCAGGGGCATTTTCACACCGGGCTTGAGTGGGGTTGCTTGTGGGATGTAGGGGCACACTCGGGGTGGGCGACTCGTGTGAGGCGGTACCCGTGTGATTTGGGGCCCACGAGGGGGGGTTCGGTCGAGGTCCTAACCCATGCGATGGGGGGCCTAGGCTATGAGATAAAGGGCTTAATTCGCCATGCTCTAACAGTTTGAGCTTTTGGAGCAAGTGGTTAATTGTCCTCCATCAAATTGGTATCAGAGCGGGAGGTCTCGTGTCCTATACTTTGGTCCACCTGAGATTTGGATCTTCCTCATTTTCTCGATCATGCCCTAAGATGAGCTTTCAATACGGATGGACGACGTGGATGTAAGGAAAATACATCACGGTGGGCCCCACAGTCAAGGATCCCACCCACCTCATGTCATTTGGCTAGTGACACCGGCCAATAGTCAAGTGGATACTAGTTTGTGCTCTGTGGGCCCCACCATGTTGTATGCGTTTTATGCACACCGTCCATTCATTTTTCCAGATCATTTTAGGGCTTAATCCCAAAAATGAGGCAGAACTTAGTCTTGGGTGGACCACACCATAGGAAAACAATAGTGATGTCCACCATTAAAAACCTCCTAGGGTCCATTGTAATGTTTATTTGACATCAAACCTATTGATTAGGTCCTAAAGACTAACTAAAGGGAAAAAACAAATATCAGTTTGACCTGAAACTTTTATGGCCCCCAATAATTTTTAATGGTGGGAAGTTTTAAATATGGATTGAAACACATTGATTTTGTTCCGGACCATTGAACTGATGGTTCCAGTGTTTGATTCTGATCCGGACCATTGAACTGATGGTTCCAGTGTTGATTGGGGGATGCCCCAAAAATATTCTCAATTGGATGGTCCTAACCCTTTGATCAAGGGTCTAGATCATTAAACTATAGGCCCCACATGCACCAAATCAAAACCATCATCAAATTGTTTGTCTACTTAGGCACCTAGATCCTATAATCTGGTTTAACTCTATACGTTGGGGTGTTTAGGTTTCTTTTGGATTGACCAAATCTTAAACATATGTCCCTAGTACCTTAACCAAAGTCATGCATGGTGGGAGAACATGTTTATGGCTATTTTGTTGATGTAAATTGTTTTTATGTATCTTTCCCTCGCAGCATTATAAACATATCTTTTAAAAAATGAAAATTTTAGTTCCTTTTTGCTTACATTTAGTTTTTTTCCACATTATATGTATTTCAAATATATGGGCTCACTTTTATGCCCCATTTGATGATTAATTTAGCTTAAGAATTAGTCTAACTATTAATATATATTGGCTCAATAAAATGACATACTTTTATCCAAGCTTTCTTATGTGTCAATCTGATTTTTAAACGATTCCGTACAAGTTATGGTTGGTGTGAATATACATCTTCTTATCTGTAACTAACTTAGAGCTTACATCCAAACAAGATTACCTGTAACTTTCCTTCACCTGGAAGTAAGTTAGCTGTAACACGGCCTTAGGGCCTGTTTGGATGCCTGTAAGTTCTTTTAAGTTGTAAGTAAGTGACTTACCTGTAAGTCACTTACAGGTGAAAGTTACTTACAGGTAACCTGTTTGGATGTAAGTTGTAAGTCACTTACAGGTAAGTTAGTTTTTCTGTTTGGATAGCCCGTAAGTTACTTACAGGTAGAAAGCTGTATATTCACATCGAGCAGAGCTTAGATTGGAGAATCATTCTAAAATGTTATAATCGTATAAAAAAAAACATAGGATCAAATATGTTATTTTGTTAAGCCCATCAAGATGAATATTTGAGATAATTATTAAGCTAAACCAATCATCAAGTGGGCTATAAAAGTGGGCCCACGAATTCAAATATCTATAATATGGAGTAATAACTCAATTTAAGCATTGAGAATAAACTTAAAAATATTAATAGAAAATCTAATAATTAAATTACATTACCAATGTCTTCTTTAACTAAAGAAATTACATTTAAAAACAATATGACAAATAAACATCACGGTGGCCCCTGGGAGGTTTCAACGGTGGGGGTTATTGTCACCACCAGTGTTCAAATTGTCGGCGAAATGTCGATAATATCGACGATATTATCGGTGTCGCCAGCCCTGCGACACCGAAAACCCCTTTTTTCGTTTCTCTCCTAGTTGTCGGCGAAATATCGATGATTTTTTGATATGGGCGATATTATCGGGGCTGCGTGAATAAATCGGAAGAAAAATCGGAATATCGGGGCTGAAATTGCGTGAATACGTAAAAATTGGGGAAAAAATTAAGAGTGATTTACGTACCTGGTTAATCGGAAATCGGAACAGGAGGATCTCCTCGAATCTCGATCGACAAAGCTAGTAGGGATTTGAAATCGCAAAACCCTTCGCATCTCACTGTCTTCCCGCAAAACCCTCTGTAAGGGTTTTTTTTTTTTGGGTTTTTCCCTCAAAAAAACCACATGCATGATAAGGGTTTTTGTATCGTATTGACTAAACTCAGTTGGGCCCACCTTGGATGTATGTGGTCTATCTACGCCGTCCATCTGTTTTTCCATCCACTTTAAGGTGTTGAGCCCAAAATTGAAGCAAATCCAAAGATCAAGTGGATCATACCAAACAAAATGGTGGGCATAATGATTTCAACCGTTGAAACCTTTCTAGGCCCCACCATGATGTATGTATTTTATCCATTCTGTTCTTCCATTTTTAAAGATCATTTTAGGGCTTTAACCCAAAATCGAGAGGGATACGAATCTCAGGTGGACCACACCACAATAAAATAATAGTGATTGGATATCCACCATTTAAATCCTCCTAAGGGCCACTGTACTGTTTATTTGACATCCAATCTGTTAATTAGGCCATACAGACCCAGATGAAGGGAAAAAACAAAGATCAGCTTGATCCAAAACTTTTATGGCCCCAAAAAGTTTTTAATGGTCTAAGTTCATTCAACACTGCTTCCTGTAATGTGGTCCAATTGAGATTAGTATATACCTCATTTTTTTTTACCATACCATAAAATGATCTATAAAAATAGATAGATGGCATGGATGAAACACATAAACCCTGGTGTGGCCTACAGAGCACCGACCACCAACCATCCGCCAGTGGCAGTAGCCAATCTGTTCCAGCGGGATGCGGATTTCCTGCGAAAGCCTTTCGCAAGAAGTTCCTGCGCAACGATTCTGGATGGGGCCCACTGTGATGTTTGTTAAAAATCCAACCCGTTCATCCGATTTTTGAGCTCATTTTAGGACATGAGACAGAAAATTATTAGGATCCAAAACTCAAGTGGGCCATACTAGATGAAACACTAGGGAAAGGAATTCCTACCGTTGAAACCTTTCCAGGATCCACCTTGATGTTTATATTTCATCCAAACCGTTTATAAGGTCATTTTCACTGAGATGAAGTAAAAAATCTAAGAAATTAAACTGATACAAAAGTTTTGTGGCCATATAAATGTTTCAACGCTGGTCACTAAATCTCCACTATTTCCTCTCGTGTGGCCCACTTGAGTTTTTGATCCTCCTCATTTTTGGTGGCATGTCCTAAAATGAACTCTAAAGATGGATGGACGGAGTGACTTTCTCACAAACATCACAAACATGTGGGCCGCATAGAATCTTAGCAGAACTTCTGCGAAAGGCTTTCTTTGTAGAAATCCGCGTCCGTTTCAGCGGATGGGCGAGTGGATCAGTACCACAGTACGTTCGAAGCTTCGATGTGGGGAGGATCCAAGGGCCACTAAGTGACCACCGTAATGTATAAATCTTATCCACACTGTCCATACATTTTTAGAGATCATTTTAGGGGCCGAGGCCAAAATTAAAGTATATCGAAAGCTCAAGTAGATCATGCCACAGGAAACGGTGGAAGTATTGATTTCCACTGTTGAAACCTTTCCAAGGCTCCCAATGATGTTTATTTTTCATCCAAACTGTTAATAACATCAAAAAGATATGGATGAAAGGAAAACACAAATATCATCTTTATGTAAAACTTACGTAGCCACCAAGAACTTTTCAACAGTAGAATTCAATTCACACTGTTTCCGATGGTGTGTTCCATTTGAGATTTGGATATTCTTAATATTTCGTTTAAAGATATAAATTTATATGATAAAACGGATGAACGACATTGATACCGTGCATGAATGACGGTGGGCCCCACAGAGTTTATTCAGTACCCCTTGCGTACTAAGTTACTCGGTACGTAATCCGCTCAAGTGGATTGGCTGGTGTAACACAAACCAGTGTGTTGACGTCACCAAGTTCTATGGGTCCCATCATGAGGTATGAGTTATATCCAAACCGTCCTTCCACTTGGTGAGCTCTTCGTAAGTCTTGATCTTAAAAATAAGACAGATCCAAAAATCAAGTGGACCACACTGTAAAAAGCAGTGGAGGATTGAACATACCGCCATTGATACCTTTTTTGGGTTCACATAAATTTTAATGTGGGAGAGTTTTGGTGCATGAAGCATCGGTCTTGAGGCCCATCATATAAACATTTGGATCACCAGAATCATGAGACACCATAGAATTACAAAATGAAAGAAAAATAAAATAAAATCAAAATTGGTAAAGAGTACAAATTCAATGGGCAAAATCAAACAGTTAAGATCAACTGGATCTATGCACTTCCATCTCGTGATTTGTGTACATTAAGGAGCTCAAATGGCACTATATGTACCAAAGATGGCAAATTGAGATGAGATCCAATCCATCCATCATGTGGTCCACTTGAGCTTTGGACATCCTTTTGCCCCTATTAAATGGAAACTTATCATTTAATGCATTCTTTTTGTAATTTTTTATTCCTCAATATGTAAATATGGGTATTCAGGCATGTCCTGAACATCCTTTTGGCCCCTATTAAATGGAAACTTATCATTTAATGCATTCTTTTGTAATTTTTTTATTCCTCAATATGTAAATATGTGTATTCAGGCATGTCCTGAAGTTTCACTGAAAAATTCCACCATTTTCTCCATGTTTCCACCATTTCCCCTGCATTTCCGGTTATCGGCGATATTATCGGCGATAACGATATTATATCTTTATCTCTGCCTAGCGAAACTTGTAGCGATACCGACAACTCGAACACTGGTCACCACTGCATCCTGTGGTGTGGTCCACTTGAGCCTTCAATATATGTTATTTTAAGGTATGTACCCTAAAAGGATCTATCAAAATGGATGGACGGCTTGGATAAAAGACATATATCACGGTGGGCCCCACAGATCCCATGACACTACTATCCTTCTCTAGCTAGGTCGAGGTGGCCGTAGTACCCAATCCGCGCCCCTCAGGTTCTCTTAACATTTCGGTTATTTCCCCGATGCCACCATCTTCTCCGGCCAAAAGTCGGACGGCACTCGAAATCAGGTCAGCTCTCTCTCTCTCTCTCTCTCTCTCTCTCTCTCTCTCTCTCTCTCTCTCTCTCTCTCTCTCTCGTTCTCTTTGTCTCTCGCTCTCATAGTCACTCATTCTGTATGGCTCTTCCCCTGCAACGGTTGCTGCCTCTCTCTTTCTCACGCTCGCTCGCTCTGTATCTCCCTAACTGCCGCTCCATGGCTATAATGGTGGTTGGTGGGTTGGTGCGTTTCTCCCTCTTCCCCTCTTTTTAAAAATATGACCGTTGAGCCTGTAAGTGACTTACAGGGAAGTGACTTCCCACCCCCCTCGCCCTGCAGTTTTTTAGTAGATTTGCCTGTAAGTGACTTACAGGTTGTAAGTTACTTACAGGCGATTTTTCTCCCCCAAACACCACCTGTAAGTGACTTCCTTGTAAGTGACTTCCCACTTACCCAACTTACAGGCATCCAAACAGGCCCTTAAATTATATTGAATGAAAATTTCACTTAAAAAAAGTAAACCGTTATCCCGAAAAGAATCCAAACAACCATTCTAAATCACCCTATCCTCTATAGGAAGGAAAAAAAAAAAAAAAAAATGAAAAACATAAAACCCAATTCTGAAAAAAAAAAAAAAAAAAAAAAAAAAAAAAAACAAACAAACAAACAAAAGTTCATACCATAAAATAAAAATAAAAAACCAATTTAAATCCTAAAAACCCAACTAATATTTCTCCTTTGTACAACCCAGAAAAAAAAAATCAAAATAAAATCTCCAAAACCCCATTTCAAAATAAAAAAATTTAAAAAAAAAAAAAAGAAAAGAAAAGAAAGGAAAAAAGAGAGGAGAAATGGGTCATTTTCAAAACCACCTTTTTAAGCAGGACAGCTTCAGGGAATGGCCCCGTAGCTTCATCTGGCCTAGCTACAAAGCTATGAGAATCCTCTTTCTTCTTCTTGTTCTTCTTTCCTGCTGCTGATATAACTGATTTTCTCTCCCCAGAGAGCTTCTGCGTGAGAAATGGCCGTGCGGAAGAAAACCCATTTGCAGAAACCACGCAAGAAATCTTCCCTTCGGCGAAAACCCACCCTTTATGAATGGATTTGAAGCAGTTTGGAGAGAGAGAAGAAGAGAAGTTCGAGAGGAGTTCCATAGGAAAATATTTTTACATAAATAACTCAGATGGCAGTAGCTATCTGTAATGTTTTCATTCCCACAACTGAGGCCGTTTCTGCAATTTGGCTAAGAATCTAGGGTGTTTCCGTAATTATACCTCTCTCGCGTGTATTTGTGACTTTAGGATACATGCACCTATACACGCAGCTACACGCGACTTCCTCGCGCGTGTGCAAGACGAACCCCTGGTGGGCCATGCCACGTGATCATCTGGCCCCATTTGGTGGGCCACAGGCAACGGATCCGATGAGGCCAAGAGTCTACTTAAGCTTTTTATCTACTTTATTTTTTTAATGATGCCCTAACATGAGCTGGCAAAATGGATGGGCGGTGTGGATAAAATGCAAATGGTGGGTCCGGCACTAGACACGCTTATTAGTACTACTTGATAGTTAACCACCGTTTTGAAATGGAGGTGACTGACCCATCCTCCTTACATGTGGTAATCATGCATGGTGATCCGTGCCATCAAAACAGTGGGGCACATTGTTGCTGGATGATATCTTTATAATCCTATTGATCAAGCAAATCCTAACCATACAAGCCATCCCAAATGGCTGTATAAGGGCCTTGTTTGGCCGGGCAGATTTGAAGGGATTGGAAGATAGATCCCGAGATTGGCCAGGCGTGCCAAACAGACAGGATCCTAGGATATAGCAATCCCATGGATCTTAAGACAATCCACTGAAATCACCATCATTACTTTTAAATCCCATCCAATCCACCCTAATCCCTTCAAAATTGCCTGGGACATTGTTTCGTT
This sequence comes from Magnolia changhungtana, assembly GCA_030180095.1. Taxonomy (NCBI): domain Eukaryota; kingdom Viridiplantae; phylum Streptophyta; class Magnoliopsida; order Magnoliales; family Magnoliaceae; genus Magnolia; species Magnolia changhungtana. Next base: position 1,322,317 of record JASAUF010000540.1, on the reverse strand, counting down.
GGAGGGATTGAAAGGGATTGGAAGGTTTAATCTCAGGATTAGCCTGGCGTGCCAAATAGACTGGATATAGCAATCCTGGGGTATAGCAATCCCATAGATCTTGCACCAATCCATTGGCGCAACTATCATTACCTTGAAATCCGTGCAATCCACTCTAATACCATCCAATCCCATCCAATCTGCCCAGTTGGCCGCTTGCATTAGGTGGGATTAAGCTCGATGGAATTAAAAAAGTAGCATTAAATGCATGTGTAAGGTATTGTCTCTGAATTAGGTGTATTCCATCTGTATGGATGGCATGTTTGGAAGATACGGGACTAACTTCTATCCAGCGGGATTGGAGCCAAATTCTGTTTGGGAAAGATGAGATTGCAAAAATCAGGCCACAGTACTAGCATGTTGTATCACCCTGTCAACAGCTTTGATTGAAAATTTCCTTACATTTTCTACAGTGGGCCCCACCATGACACCATCCAATGGTTGGTGTTCGGTTCTCTATGGGCTCCACCATGATATATGTGTTTCATCCATGCTATACATCTATTTTTATAAATCATTTTATGGTATTATACAAAAAACGAGGTATATCCCAATCTCAAGTGGACCACATTATAGGAAACAGTGTTGAATGAACGTAGACCATTTGAAACTTTCTGGGGGCCATAAAAGTATTGGATCAAGCTGATCTTTGTTTTTCTAACTTCATCTGGGTCTTTATGATTTAGATAAATTGTACCGTGGGCCTTACGACGATTTAAATGATGGATATCCAATCACTGTTGTTTTCCTGTGGTGTGGTCTACCTAAGATTTATATCCCTCTTATTTTATTTTAAAGCCCTAAAATGATCTTTAAAAATGGATGAACGGAATGGATGAAACACATACATCATGGTGGGGCCCACAGAGCACCGACCACTAGCCACGGGGTTGATGTCAGGGGGAGTAAAATCGCTCTGAAGCTCCTGGATATGGATGCAGATTTCCCGCGAACCACTTTCACAGGAACTTCATGCAATGTGAAGTTCAGTGGAACCCATCGTGATGAATATATGAAATCCACCACTCCCAACAGGTTTACAATATCAATTTAGGTGATGGGCCAAAAAATGATCTAAATCCAAAACTCATGTGCGCCATGTATAAGATAAACGTGTGTAGGTAAATTCCTACCGTTGAAACCTTCCTGGGTCCATCGTGTTTTTTTAATACCATTTATACCATTGACAAAGTAAATTCTATACACATATTGGTGAAAAGTTACGAGTTATCATGTTTCAAATCTTGTGCGGCCCCGTGTATATCTCAATGGTGGACATTCAATCTCAGTCGTGTGGCCCATATGGGAAAAGGATTTTCGTAATTTATGGTTCAATGTCATAACATACCGTGAAAAAACTGATGAACGTGGTGGATTTCCCATAAATATCACTGTGGGCTCCAGCTAGCTATCCTTCGCACGTAGATCATGCGAAACGCGTTAGTCCGTAACCCACGTGAAATCGGATTGCTAGTTGCTACCCACTTTATATCCCACTAACTTACACAGTACCCACCTTTTGTACTGAGTACACTCAGTTGGGCCCACCGTCAGTGTATTGTCTTATCCACTTTGTTCATCCTTTTTTTCAGATCATTTTAATGGTTAAGACAAAAAAAGAGGTATATATAAATCTCAAGTGGACCATATCATAAGGAATAAAGATTTCCACCGTTGAAATCTTTCTATGGCCTACATGTATGTTTTTTTCATCAAACCTGTTGATAATATCACAAATTGATTGGTTAATTGAAAACACAAATATCAGATTGATACAAAACTTATGTGGTTCCCAAGAAATTATCAATGGTAGATGTTCAATTTAGACTGTTTCCGGTGGTGTGGTCGATTTGAGCTATTTTTTTTTTTTTTTTTTTTAATTTTCAGTTTTAGGCTAACGATAAAAACTTATCTTCTAAAATGTATGGACAGAGTAGATGTAATCACAATATCCACAAGGGGCCCAGAGTCAAGCGTCATACCCAAATGACTTCATTCATGTGGACGTCACTCAAACAGACAGTAGTGGAAGCAGTTTATCCGGTGGTGAAGTCCAAGCGGTTACGGCAACCTCATCCTTGGGATTGCCAAATCCTACCTTTTGATAAACGGTATTGGCAGGAGACCCGAAGTTCATTATCCTAGGTTGAAATATCGTCTCCAAACATGACCGGACGATGGATATGGCAGGCCGACGAATGCAAACCCAGATACTCCCACTTAATGCGGGTGGCCAAATGGGCCCTAAGAGTAATAAGGGCGTGTTTGGACAAGCGGATTGAAAGGGATTGGAAAGAGCAATCTCGGGATTGACCGGCCGGGCGTGCCAAAACTTTTGCCTGGATATAACAATCCCATGGGATTGGCAGCAATCCACTGACATCACCATCATTACCTTGAAGTCCACCCAATCCCTCATAATCCCGTCTATTTTGCTTGGGACGTGTTTGCTTGGACGGATTGAAAGGGTAAACATGGCGTAATCCTGGAAATGGCCAAGCGTGCCAAACAGACTCAGTGGTGAAATCCCTGGATATAGCAATTCCATGGGATTGCCAACAATCCACTGACGCAGCCATCATTACTTTGAAATGGTTGCCATCCACCCTAATACAATCCAATCCCATGAAATCGGCATGTCCAAACACACCCTAAGTGGGTCCCATTTCAAGGGCAGAATCAGATGGTTGCTATCATCTTTCTGATGTAAATTTTGGGTTATACTCCCTATTTTCCCACCCGCGTGCCAGTGTGCGGATCTTAAATGATAATTTTTGGGGCTTGTTTGGCTGGACCGATCCCACCGTATTAGGAGGGATGGGATCACGATATCCCAGGATATGCATGACGAGCGGAACAGATCAGGCGAACTTGTCCTAGGATATAAGTAATCCCATGGATCTTAAAATAATCCACTGACATCACCATCGTTACCTTAATATTGATCCCATCCCTTGGTTGGACATATTGGAAGGTAAAATCCGTGCCAAACAGATCCAGTGAACTTGTCCCGGGATATGGCAATCCCATGGATCTTAAACCAATCCACTGACACCACCATCATTACCTTCCAATCCATGAAGGAAAAATCCATCCCATCCCTCCTAATCCCATGGGATTCGCCCGGCCAAACAGGCCCTTTGATTATACAGTTGAAGATTGACTACCAATTTCAAGGCGGTGGTGAACTATCACAGGAATCTGACAATAGGAAGATTATCATCCGTCCGCATTGAAGATGCCCATCTGACCCACCTAGAGAGTGGCGAGACCATTCAACTCACACCCTCCATCCGTTTCCACCGTCTGAAGTGTATGTGGATGCGGATTCCCTACAATAGGTAGCCCGTGCAACAAAAAAGCTCCTATGACATCCAGTCCCTCCATCATTTCATCCCGCTTATATTAGGACGTTACCATAAAATAAGGAAAAATCAAAACCTCTAGTGGGCCATACCACAGGGAAAAATAGAAATGATACGGCTAGAATTGGAATGCGGATTGGCATGAGATACACTCACCAGAGGTAATGTGGGACCCACTAATTTATGTTTTTAATCCACGCCGTTCATCCGTTTTTCCATATCATTTTAGGGTTATGAAGCCAAAAAAGAGACAGATCTAAAGCTCTAAGTGACTACACCACAAGAAAAAGTGGAGACTGAACGCCTACCGTTGAAAATTTCTTGGGGGTACAAAAGTTTTGCATCAAGCTGTTATTTGTGTTTTCCTTCATCAAGGTCTGTGTGACCCAATGAACAAGTTAGATGGGACATAAACATCATGGTGGGCCATAGGATGTTTTCAATGGTAGGCATTACTATCACTGTTTCCTGTGGTGTGATCTACTAGAGGTCTGGATCTGACTCATTTTTAGGCTCATGCCCTAAAATGATCTTAAAAAATGGATGGACGGAGTGGATATAACACATATATCATGGTGGGCCCCACAGAGTAGGACAAAAAGAGATTCCCCGGCGACTGGTTTCCGGGCCCAACTGCTCGTATCTGCATTCTGAACACGTGCGGACAATCCTACTCCCGCGAGTACCTTCTCATTTGGAATCCCTAGGGCTTCTTCTCTGCCATCTCTCTTTCAAGGGGGCACTTCCGTAAATTTAACCATTTTAGGAGCTGGTATTGAAAAAGGACTCTCTCTCTCTCTCTCTGGGAATCCATGGCGACGAGAGAAGAAGAGGAAGGAGTTCTTCTTTACTACAAATACGTTTCGATTCCAGACGTTTCAGAACTCCTTCGCTTCTACAAATCCAACTGCGATTCCCTCCATCTCCTCGGCCGCGTCCGCCTCGCTCCTGACGGAGTCAATGTCACCGTACGTCGCGTCATTTCTCTTACTCTGTCCGTCACTCAAACATGAATCGTCGGATTCCGTAAAACCTTTCCTTTTCATTTTCTTCTCCTGCTTCGGACAGATCAAGGATTGCTTTTCACTGATCCCAACCGTTCATCTTGCGGATATCCTATATCAGACAATCGTAGCCATCCAATCTGTTGATTTTTTGTTGTTGATTGTGAGCCGACTGCTATGCTTTTGTTTTAGCCGTCCATTTACTGGCTAATTATCAGACGGTTAGGATTGTGAACCGGCATTGTCCACCTGTCACTTGGTCCACCAGATGAACGGTCTGGATCAAGAAAGTACGGCCTCTCTGCTGAGAGCTGGCCATTTGGAATGAACTTCAATTTTCACTAGCTAACCATAGATTAATCTAATGGGGTTTAAACTTTGAAGCTGGTGCTATATTTTTTTTAAAACAAGCATGCGTTTGGGCACACTATCGAATTAAATTGCGATTGTTATTCGAATGAGATGGAACTTGCCAAATCATGATTTCTTCTGCATTTATATGGGTCTCGGCTCCAAATTGCAGTTAGGTTACTGAGTCGGGCTTGAAAGAATCATAACCGCAATTTGGGTGCTGCTTCCTCAGTATTGATGTTGGGAAACATTGTTTGCTTTTGTTGCTTGCTTCCTCTCAATTAAACTGAATTATTGCAATTCAATTCACTTGAGCATCCAAACGCAGCTAAACTGATCGGACTGCAAAATACCATTGATTCGCTTCATGGTTCTTTTCTTTGAATTTTGAAGGTTGGTGGAAAGCTATCCGCATTGGAGAAGCATATTTTAACAATTAAATCAAATAGCTTATTCGAAGGCACGGACTTCAAGCTTGCATCTTGCCATTCCCCTTCAAATGACAGGGTTGCTCAAGAATGTGGATTCACTTCTCTTTCCATTCGCGTTGTCAAGGTCCACTCATGTCCTTGTTTGCTTCTTATTGATGATCATATGCTTAAAAGATGGCGGGCCTCGCTATGGTTTGAGGAGAAGGCTACTCTCATCAGAGACGACAAGTTCTCACATCTCTGCGAGTTCTGGGATGTTCGTCAAGTGTGCTGCACCATGCATGTGCTGTGTGGCCTGAAAATCAGGTGAGTCTGGTCATCAGGTCAGCCACACATGTAAAAGAAATGGATGGTTTAAAAAATTGATCAACAGCCCACATTCACTTTACACACATGGCCCACCTGATGACTGGACTGGCATGATTGACTGGCCTCAGCATGCACATGGTGCAGCCCAACTGAAGAACTGCAATCTCACATAGATGTGTGGTGTTGGCAAGTGCTGGAGAGTAGGATTTGACATCGTACTCTTGTTAGTAGCCTTTATTAGGGCTGGTAGTTTGATTTGTTGTAAAGCATCTGACTGTTGACTTGTATGGAGCTTGTGTTGCTCAGACAAACAAAATTATTGTGTAGGTTTCAGGATTGTGTGAACTCAATGGGACCTGTTTGAAACTACAAGTCTATCTCTTTGCTACTTTCTCCCATATTCTAAATTTCTAATCCTGCTTTTAAAATTTTGGGAAGTTGCATTACAATACTAGAGGATATTCATTTTCCAAAGTAGTCACACAGGCAAACTCTGTTGCTGATGTTCTAGCAAAAGGTGTTTGCCTTGAGGTTCTTTGTATTGGGAACTCATTTCACTATGATCTATCTACCAGTATTTTCAGTGTCTCTCTTAAAAAATATTTTAATATATCTAAAAAGTTATTGTGGTTTAAAATCTCAAACAAGATCGACTTTTCAGAAAATTTGGAGCTTATGTGACATGTTGTACATATTGCTGATATGAGACCCAAATTGTTCGTGGATAGCCACATCGGTTCTTCTCAATTATTGGTTTTTGGTGGTGAGTAGTGAAGTGGAATGTCCACCAATAGGGAGCTAGAAGTTGGCATTGGTGATGTTCTAAGAGATGATATAGGTTGTATCCTTGATCGTTTTCATGTCCTTGGGTGGAGGTGAATCATTGTTATTAAAATCTTATGATTTATGGTTTTAATCTTGCTATTCAAAGGAAATCTTATGGGAAACATTTTGAATCTAATGTTTGATGTCGTTCTCCGAATTCCTAATTGAATCTTATGATTCATGATATTTACACCAAAGGTTCTAATTGAATCTTATGATTTAACTAAAATCTAATGATCAGGATTGTAGGTTGACCAATGGCTAAAATGATTATTTGCTTTCCTTGTTTTCTTTCGAAAGTTACTTTTATTTTTTGTGCTTAAGGGTAATCTAGCTTTTCTTAAACAAAAAAGAGCAAAAATAAAGTGCAACAAAAGGCTAGCTCAAGACCAATACAAGATCTAGGCCAGCCAGTCACAACTGGATAACACAAATGCCATATTACAGTGGGCTAAGCAGATCTGTGATCCAAAACACTGAGAATGTCTTTCCCACTCCTTTCTTAGCATGCTTATCCACTATTTCATTGGATCTCTACCTACATGCGAGAGTACTATGTCATTTCCTCTGCATAAATCCCACACTTCTTTAAGCAGGGTAGTGACATTCACGGACATGAATTCAAAGACGCCCATCCTATACCATTTCTTGAGTCACCTCCCCCTATGGCCAATAGGAAGCTGATTCTCATCAGAAGCTTTGCCGCTTGCAAGAGCGCATCGGCCTCTGCATAGTTTGAGTATTGAACACCAACCGGCCTGGAGAAAAACATGATAATGGCACCCGAATGATCCCAAATACATCCGCCTATCCCGGCAAATCCTGGATTTCTGAAGGAACATCCATCAAAGTTTTCTTCACAAATTTCATTGTAACACCTCTTTCCAATTGACAGAAAAGAGGGAGGTGGGGATTTTCCTCAACACAACATTCACCTTACAGTAAAGCAGGATGAGCCAGACAATCTTTTTTTTTGAAAGATGATGATTTATTTGTTAGAATTCGAGTGTAAAAGCTCCATGTACAAGTATTATATCCCTGCTAACAATGATCCATCATTTGGATCAAAATCCTTTGCACATGCACCCTATTACATTTATTTTAGCCATCTTATATACATTTGCCTCCTTGTTTTGGAAGCATCAATCATTTCTCGCCCTCCAAATAACCCAGATTACTGCCATCATAACTAGAAAATCCTTTGAGGACCCATGCTGGAGGAAACCATCCACCGGTTAATGTGGAAACAGACCTTGCCATAACCCAAACCGTGCCAATTATTTTCAGGACCCTAGGCCACGGATGATGCATAAACGGACAATGGATGAAGAAGTGGTCCACTGCTTCCTCATTATTGCAATGCATTATGCACCTGTTAGGCATTACCATTCCTCTCCTTTTGATATTATCAACAGTCAAGACCTTCCTAGAGAAGCCAGCCAAACAAAGGCCGTCACCTTCAATGGAATTGGACCTTTTAAACCCAAGTAACATCTCTCACGGGGTTTTTATAGTGTTATACCTTTCAAAAATACACCATACATGTGAGTTTTTTTTGAAAAGAAAATACACTGTATGTGGATGACTTCAGTAATGATATTTATAGTGGAGATGAAGATGTCTGCTAATGTAGCAGTAGAATTAGAATTAAACTAGAAGTGTATAGATTTGAAAACACACCACCTTTGGCAGTCAGTTCCGCCCCTAGATGTTTCTGTAGATCTTCAATCAATTCAGCAAAAGATGAAGACATAACAAAATGGTAAAGATAACTATGCAGAATTGCTCCACAAAAGGCCATAAACGTGAAGACAACAAAATGCTAAAGATAACTATGCAACGGCCAAGTAACCTTTGGCATGTGCATTTTTGGGTGAAGAGTCTGCTTCAAACTTTCATGAGATCATGAACATTCATGTCCTGAAAGTCCTTCCTAATATAGGCTCACATTGAAAAGTGAAAGATCAGGTTATCATGTTTCAAGAGACTAAATCTCAGGGTTTTGAGAGGAGGTTGCTGGGCTCTTTATGGGACATTTCATCTAAATATTGGATGGCCATTGATGCAGATGGCTTTGCTGGGGTGTTATGGTAGCTTGGGAGACTAGTGTTTATAAGAAAGAGAGTTCGGATTTTCGATGTTGGTTTTGTTGAGGGGTGTTTCTAGAGGTAACCAGTGGTTGTTTACAGTTGTTTATGGGCCAAATGCAGCAACAAAAAGGGGTGAATTTTGGGTAGAATTGAGTGCAAATCGGGCTAGGGTTGACTACCCTTGGTGTGTGGGAGGTGACTTTAATGTTACCAGATTCACTTACAAAAAGTCAACTGGAGGTAGGATTACTGGCAGCATGAAGGGCTTTTCATAATGGATTGAATCGCAAGAATTGACCGACCTCCCTTGGGAGGTGGAAAGTATACATGGTGAAATGGTCAAGAGCGTAGGGTGATAACAAGATTTAACAGATTTCTAGTATCAGCAGATTGGGTGGAATTGTTTCTGCTAGTAGCTCAATGTACTTTACCGAAACCTGTCTCCGATCATTGTCCTATCGTGTTGGAAGTTGAGGAGAATTGGGGCCCGAGACCTTTCAAATTGGAATTGATGTGGCTCGAGGTGGAATGTTTTTCCAAAATGGTGAAGGATTGGTGAGAATCCTTTGATGTGTAAGGTTTTGCTGGTGTCAAATTACACTAGAAGCCGAAAATGTTGGAAGGGAAAATCAATGTATGGAAGAGGGGAAGTTTTGGGGAAGAAGGAAGCATACACTAAAAATATTCTTAGCAACATTCAAGCTCTAGATATGAGCTGGTAGAGACAATGTAGTGTGTGTGAGTGATCCAGGGTTCAATCTCTGGTAGCGTTACACTACCTAAAAAAAAAAACCATTCAAGCTCTAGATATGAAGGTAGAAGAGGAAGAGTTGGCGTGGGAGGAAAAAGCATTATGAATGAAGCTTGTGCAAGACTATTCAAGCTGATTAAAGGAAGAAGAGATTAAGTGGAGGCAACGTTCAGGGGCCACTTGGTTAAAGGAAAGTCTAAAAATACTAGATTTTTTTTTTTTCATAACATTGCAAGTGCATAAGCCAAAGGAAATAAAATAAGCAACAATGTAGTGACAGAAGAGTGGCTAGATGATAAGGAATAAATTTTTGAAGTGGTGGTCCAGTTTTATAACCTAAATTTTAGCTGCTTGTCAAGTGAAGACGCGTTGTAGTAAAATTCTTTGGGAAGAGAGCCCCAGGGTTGAATGGCTTCTCTTTGGCGTACTTCCAAGTATTTTGGGAAGTTGTCAAAGGGGATGTGTTGGAACTTTATCTCGGAGTTTATTTATTTATTTAAATCCCTTTCTAGTGAGCTTGGGGCTTCTTTTACTTCCATTAATCCAAAGGTGTTAAGTGCAGAGAGCTTAATCGATTTTAGACCTATTAGTTTAACAAGTAGGCCGTACAAGATCCCCACCAAAGTTTTGGCCTCGATTTAGGGCAGTGTTGGCTAATGTCATATCTAAACATCAAGGAACTTTTGTGTTGGGTTGTCAGATTTTGGATATCGCCCTCATGGCTCATGAGTGTCTTGACTCGAGATATAAGGGGGGTGTGAATGGTGTTGCATGCAAGTTGGACTTGGAAAAAGGCATATGATCATGTGGATTGAGACTTTTTGGATTACATGTTAGGGTCAATAGGTTGTGGGAGCAAGTGGAGAAGGTGGATCAGATCAGCTAGGTTTTCGGTTTTGATCAATGGTTCTCAAAAGGGTTTCTTCAAAAACTGGAGCGATATAAGGTAAGGCGATATGCTTTCACTCTTCTTTGTGGTGGTAGCCAAAGCTTTGGGCAGGATGCTAGAGCAGGGGCAGGAGGTTAGTTTGTTATGAGGCTTTTGCGTCGATAAAACAAGCCCTCTTGTTTCCCATCTTCAGTTTGCGGACGATGCAATCTTTTTTTGTGAGGCTGATGCTATAATGTTGGACAAGCGGAGGATAATCATAAGATGCTTTGAAGTGGTATCGGGGTTGAGAGTTAATATTGTAAAAAGTGAAATGCTAGGCATTCGTATGACTAGGGAGGAGGTTGAGCGAATGGCAGATTTCTTTGGGTGTGTGGTGGGGTCATTCCCCTCAATGTATCTCGGGTTACCTTTGTGCATTGGGATTTCAACTAAAACATCTTTGGTACAAAGTAGTGAAAATGATTGTAAAAAGTTTGGGACAAAGTAGTGGAATGATTCCATTTTTTTATTTTAAAAAAAAAATTATTTTAAAAAAAAATCTAGATGGAAGAGTCGTTACTAGCAGGTTAATGTAATGGGTCTTAAGGACTATTATCTTATGTTTTTAGGTTTATAGGCTCTCGGTTCTGCTATCTCAGCAGGCCCTTTTTGTAAGCTCTTTTTCTATTTTAAAACATATCCGTTACTTCTATAAAAAAAAAGAAGAAGAGTCGTTACCATTCCCTTGGAGGAAGAATCAGCCTCATCAACGTTGCTCTGTTAAACATGCCATTATACTAAATGTCATTATTTAGATATTTGAAGTTGGTGTTGGCTAGATTGGAAAAACTGCGGCGAGAGTTCTTGTGGTAGGGGTCGGAAGAGAAGAAAAGTTTCCACTTGCTAAGCTCGGGGGAGGTGTGTAAGTCCTATGAATGAGGGGTTGGTATTAGAGATTTAGAGACGATGAATTTTGCTCTTTTGGGGAAGTGGCTTTGGAGCAAGGTATTCTGTATTGGTAACGGTGGCTGTAACGGTCACCACCATTACTGATACGGGTATCGGCCATAATGGCCGATATGGGGGTGTAACGACCGTTACAATCCCTGTAATGGTTGAAAATTTTCTTTTGCCCGAAAAATTTTGGAAAAATATCTAGAAAATCAAGAATTATATAAATATTTCAAATATGTATTCATTTTTTGTTTTGAACATGTTTATGGTAGTGTAACGGTCTACTCTTTGGTGAGAGTGTTGTATTGGGCTGTCTAGTGAATTGTTTAATATGATTATGTCTCTAATGTTTATACATCACAATCAAGCATTAGAACTAAAAATCAGAAAAATGTATAAATACTGCCTTTTCAAGTTTTTGAAAAAAAGGTCCTCAAAGATTCTATTCACTTATATCACTTCAATCCACAATTTTAATCTTAAAAGCTATAGTAAGAGTGGTTGAAATCTGTTGTAAAATAATAAATGAGAGTTTTTGGAATGAGAAAAGTGAAAAAGAGGGAAAAAAATGAATTTAAATAGGAAAAAAAAATGGTGATCGTTTTATGACCATTACGGGAGTAACGGTCGTTATGCACTGTAACAGCCTTTACGGCCACTGTAACAACTGATACGGTCTAAAAAAACTAACTGCCCCTTTTCATCCCCGTATCAGGTAACGGTCATTGCCGTTATCTATACGTATTGGCCTTTACGAGCATATCGTAACGGATATGGAACACCTTGCTTTGGAGGTTTATAATGGAATGTGTTATATGGAGAGAGACGATTGCTAGCAAGTATGGATGCCAGGATGGGGGGCGGTGCACTAGAGATTCTTCCTTGTATAGAGCATCGACTATATGGAAAGGGGCCTCTTGTGGGAAATCTAATTTTTTTGAGGGAGTCGGGTTTGCCCTTGGTAGTGGGGAGATGTTTTTTGGAAGGATATATGGATTGGCAGGATGCCTCTGCAAGTCCAACTCTCAATAATCACCTATCTTTCAACGGAGAGTAATGTTAAGGTCGTGGGGTGCTTCATATATTTTGAGAGGTTTGTTATTTGGGACCCTCTATGTCACGCCCCGAAATTCGGTACCCGAGTTGGCCAGACTTGACTCTGAATTCCAGGTCATGATTTAATATTTAAACATTCACAACCACATTTAATTAAAAATTATTACAATACACAAACATTCATTCAATACAATGTATAACATTATCAGTCTAGACTTACTTCTGAATTTCTGGTATACATTTTTTTTTTTTTTTTTTTTTTTTCCAAATACAAATAGAGATATAACCACAACTAAGTCGATGGTTAAATCTTAAACTCTGAGCCCTGAAACATTGTTATTGTGGGTGTGAGCATAACAGCTCGTGGGATCTTATCCAACAAAATCTGAAATTTCTAGAGTTATATCAAACAAAAAAATAATAAAAGTACTTTCTTGAAATTCAAAACACGAATCAAAATATTGAATATTAAAGATGACATGAATGCAATGCTGAAATTGTAAAGACGTACTGATGCCACACTTTCATGAATTCAATAATAAAATTAAATAAACATCACATCTTACAACATCGTACCCATGTGTATAGCCACATTGCATTAACACCCACACATCGGTACCTTTGGTGAGGGACCCATTTATACGTTAGTTGGTCAAACTACTGCTCTAGTTGTACCTTTGACGAATGTTCGCGTACACAATTGTACTCGTACACCGTACACAAAGCAGACTCCGAAGTTGTACCTCTGACGAATGTCCGCGCACACAATTGTACTCATACGTTGTACACAAAGGAGACTCTAAAGGATCCAACGGGTTCTAAGGTCTTTCATCCAAGGGACACGATTGCCTTACTTGCTAGCTTTATGGTTTCTCACCCAAGGGACACGATTGCTCGACTTACTGGCTTTAGGGTCTTTCACCCAAGGGACACGATTGGCCTACTTGCTGATACCCTTATCATTTTTTTTTTCTTTCACAATTTCATAATCAATATAGATGAATGTATGACATGAATTATTCCAAAATTAGTAGCGAAACAATTTAATTGTTCAAATCTTCATACAACAATGCATGTTCTATACAAAATGTGTAGAAATCCAATGTCGTAAAAATTCAATTTCCTGAAATTTATTGAAACATCAAGCTATTTTCTTTCAGTAAATTTCAGGAAATTGAATTTTTACGGCATCAGATTTCTACACATTGTATAGAACATGCATTGTTGTATGTAGATTTGAACAATTAAATTGTTTCGCTACTAATTTGAAATAATTCATGTGATACATTCATCTCTACTGATTATGGAATTGTGGAAAAGTAAAAAAGAAAAGAAAAGAAACGATAGTGGTATCAGCAAGTAGGGCAATTGTGTTCCTTGGGTGAAAGAGCATAAAGTTAGAAAGTAGGGCAATCGTGTCCCTTGGGTGAGAGACCCTAAAACTAGCAAGTAGGGCAATCGTGTCCCTTGGGCGAAAGACCGTAGAACCTGTTGGATCCTTCGGAGTCTCCTTTGTGTACGGCGTATGAGTACAATTATGTGCAAGGACATTTGTCAAAGGTACAACTTCGTAGTCTCCTTTGTGTACGACGTATGAGTATAGTTGTGTGCACGGACATTCGTCAAAAGTACAATTGGAGCAGTAATTTGACCAGCTAATGTATAAATGGGTCCCTCACCAAAGGTACCGGTGTGTGGGCATTAATGCAACGTGGCCATACACCTAGGTACGATGTTGTAAGATGTGATGTTTATTTAATTTTATTATTGAATTCATGAAAGTGTAGCATTCAGTATGTCTTTACAATTCCAACATTGCATTCATGTCATCTTTAATATTCAATATTTTTATTCATGTTTTGAATTTCAAGAAAGTGCTTTTACTATTTATTTGTTTGATATAACTCTAGAAATTTTAGATTTTGTTGGATAAGATCCCACGAGCTGTTATGCTCACACCCACAATAACAGTGTTTCAGGGCTCAAAGTTTGATTGGGGCTATGCAGAGCGAAGATCTAACCATCGGCTTAGTTGTTGTTATATCTCTATTTGTATTTGGAAAAGAAAAATGTATACCAGAAATTGAGAAGTGAGTCTAGACTGATAGTGTTATACATCGTATTGGATAAATGTTTGTGTATTGTAATGATTTTTAATTAAATGTGGTTGTGAATGTTTAAATATTAAATCATGACCTGGAATTTGGAGTCGAGTCTAGCCAACTCGTGTACCGAATTTCGGGGCGTGACACTTTGTGTTGTAGATACCTTCGGGATGAAGAGGTGGAGGAATTTGTTTTACTTCTAAATTATATCTAGGTGTGTATTCCAGTGGGTGAAGAGCAAGGTAAGACGATTTGGTAGAAGGATAGATCCGGGGGCTTCTTGGTCCAATCTTTCCATTTTGACTTCAAGCCCAAAGGAGGAACATTGATTTTGTGTTCACAAGTCGTGTGTGGTTTTACGAGGCCCCTCCAAAGGTTGTAGTGTTCGGTTGGCTAGTTGGTAGGGAAAAGGTCTGGACAACCTCCAAAAACGATCTATGGTAATCCCTAATGTTTGTCTAATGTGCATGTCCGATGCCTAATCAGTCAATCACGTATTTATCCATTGCTGGTATGCACATAAATTATGGTGTGGTTTCCTTACGAGTTTTAACATCAATCAGGCTGCCAAATTCAGTTGGAGGGATGTTTATGGCTTGGGAGCCTATAGAAGCACATTTGGGCTCCTTGGAGATTATGCTTGTTAGTTGGTGTTTGGGCTTTATGGGGCAAGAGGAATGAGTGTTGTTTTCAAAACAACGGTGATTAGAAGAGCGATGCTTTATGCTGTGGAATGGGCCTTGCGCTTCTTTAATAAAAAAAAAAATTCCATTATCTCTCTAATAAAAAATAAAATATAAGTTCCTGTTTCTATATCAAATTGCAATGTTATTACAATAGTTAACAAGATTGATTTTGATAGTGGAATGGCATAACACAAAATGTGTAGCTGACCCCTATTAGTTGGGATAAGGCTTTGATGATAATGATGTCCAAGACAGATTTCTTAGAGAACACTGAACTTGTCATGCATTCTTAGTTATGTCAAGAAGTTGTGAATTCACGCTCTCTATAATTTTAATGAGGTTATTTTCTTCTACAGGAATTAGTTACTTTTAGTTCTCAGCCTCTCTTGAAGTCTCCTTCTATTTCAAACGCTGGGAGGCATCTCTCAGCAAACGAGTTTCATTCTGTTCTTCAGAATGCTGGTATGTGATATTGTTTGTAAATGACGCATTACTCTCCTTTTGTTGAAATGTCAAATTGCCTATAAGTCGTTCTATGAAGTAGCTTTGAAGCTGTATTTTGTATATTTCTTTTATGGTGGTATATTTTTGTTTAATGACTTTGTAGGAGAATGTTGATATTGACATTGCCACTTTTGGTTCCCAGGAAATGCCTTGGACTCTACTCATGATAAAAGACTTGTCTTATTGGATGCAAGGAATGTTTATGAGACAAGAATTGGGAAGTTTCATACCCCAAATGCAGAGACCTTAGATCCAAAAATCAGGCAATATAGTGATCTACAAGCCTGGATAGATAACCATTCCAAACAATTGCAAGGCAGTTGTGTCCTCATGTAATCACTAATCACTGCTCTCCCAAATCATTACTTCGCATGTACAGTCTCTCTAGTAATTCCAAACTCTCTCTCTCTCTCTCTCTCTCTCTCTCTCTCTCTCTCTCTCTCACACACACACACACACACACACACACACACACACACACAAACACATTCCCCTCTTGTCTCTTTGCTTTCTCATCTCAAACACATCCCCTCATTCCTCTCGTCTGTATCCCCCACTCAAACATGTTTCCTCCATCTCTCTCTCACGCAGTCACTCACATGCATGCGGACATTCATGCACCCAAACACATTTTTTCTCCATCTCTTCCTCTCAGATAATACCATTCTGTAAATTTATATCCTTGCTATCTTGTATCAATCTTTCTTCTTTGAAACATCTTTGCCTGTGATTTAGTATAACGAGAAAGCAAATACCACTATCAACAATTTCCACTTTTTAATAGGAGGAAGTTGCCGTTGTATGGTTTAAACTGTATTTGTGTGTGTGTGTGTGCGTGTGTGTGCTTGTGTGCGTGCGTGCGTGTGTGTGTGTGTGTGTGTGTGTTGATTGATTGATGGTCCTATGTTACAGGTACTGCACTGGAGGAATTAGGTGTGAAATGGCTTCAGCCTATATCAGGTCAAAGGGTGTAGGTTTTGAGAACGTCTTCCAGGTATGTTTCTGTCTAGAAATTGCTACAATGATTTTCTTTGCGTAGAAAATCATATAAACGGTCATGTGATATTTCATATTTATTCAGATATTTCTCTTTATTGCCATGAAAAGAAAACACATTTGGAAACTTCACTGAACTGATATCATTCTTTACATTTTTCGTGATCAAGTAAAATTGTATCTGTTATGATGTTCATGAATGGTTCAGAATATTACAATGATTTATGTCATTGGACGTTGGAGATGGAGTCACTTCAAAATTGTTTTGTACAAGTTTTTTTCTCTCTCACTAATTACTACCATCTATGTCGTGGCACGGGATTATTTGGACTACAAGATCAAACCGGAGCAGTACCTGACAAGTAACATCATAGTTCAGTCATCATCAAATATCAATTTAGCTTGTTAGCCGGTCTGTTTCACTAATTGGCCACTCCACTTGGGGATGTTAAAGGTTCGGTGGGTTGGCTGGTTTGTTTCACACTCTCACATGGGACAAAAGTTAATCCAGGTACTTGTGCACCACATGCACTAGGAGGCCAGGACTTTTGGACAAAAAACAAGTCATCATCACGACTAATTGGGGTTGGCTACATGAATCCTTCTCCATGTTCGGATCCATGATGGAAGTTATGGCACAAGTTTGGCATGTGCTGCCAACCTGACGCAACCATCCTTTATCCAGGATTGGAACCGGTAGTGAGAGCACAAAACTCCTGCAGGCACAATGTAGTAGACTATTACACAAGTTTATTACAATTTGTCTAATAGTCTATTACATAGGCTGATTACAGTCAGCAATTTACATGGGGACAAAAAATGTTTTATTAAAAGAAAAGAGAACTACGAAGCAGTTTCTGGCTTAAAAAGGTTTGCTTTGGAAAAGTAGGATATAAGAGTGGATATTGCTGATGAGAAGATAGAAACATTGGCTATAATTTTGGGATGATAGTGCGAGACCCTCCCTATCTCCTATCTTGGGCTTTCTTTGGGGACCAAGATGTCAACTCAGTAGATGTGGACGTTGTTCATCGATAAATTCAAGAAGTGTTTGGCTTCGTGGAATTGGAGTTACCTATCTTTTGGGGCCAACATTGCTCTGATCAAAGTAACACTGTCTAATCTCCCTGTTTACTATTTATCACTTTTAAAGTCCCTACTGCAGTAACAAAAAGGCTTGAAAAAATCCAACGGGAATTCTTATGGGAGGGAAGGAGAGAGCAGAAATAGTTCCACTTTGTCAAGAGGAAGAAAGTGCAACAATCCAAGTCCAAGGGAGGATTGGGTTTGGGCAGAACCTTAGAATGGAATCTCAGTCTTTTGTCTAAGTGGTGGTAAAAGTTTGAAAATGAGAAGAATGTGCTATGGAGGGTGGTTGAAGATAAGGATGGGTTGGAAAATGGTTGGTGGGACCCCATTGTAACCCCAACAAGGCGAAATCAATGGTTTGGAAAGCCATTTGCAGTGTGGGGTACTGTAGAAAAAACTGGGGAAAAGCTCTCCAGGAAGGCACAAGATTCAAAGTAAATAGAGGCCATAAAGTTGGAATATGGGAAGATGTGTGGATCAGCAACAGTTCACTGGCTTCCAATTTCCCAGTGTTATAAAGAGTAGCCTTTGGTAGAGCTGCTTTGTTGAAGGAGAACGGCGAGTTTATTGGGGCAAAACTTGTGTGGAACATCAGGTGGAGGAGGAATCTTAGGGATGAAAGAAATTACCCAGTTCTCAGATTTGATGAAAGTGTTGGAACTAGTTCAAAGGTGAAAGGCCTCAAGATGTACCTGATTGCAAAATCTGGAAATGAACAGTATTGGGCAGCGAAGTCTTATTTCCTGAAGCTCACAGGTCCAATGGAAGCGATATTTCCTACCTTCTTATGGTCTATGGTTAAACCCCCTTCATGTGGAACACTGCTAAGGAGAAGATCCTTGACGTCACTTGGCTCAACAAAAGGAAGAGGTTTCTCCATGCCCAGCAGGTGCATCATGTGTAGAGGGAAGAGGAGACTGCAAATCATCGTCTGCTCTATTTCCCTCTTGCCCACAAAATCTGGTATGGATTCCTTGATTTGTTTGGGATTGAGTGGCCGATCTGGAAAAAAGGTTGATTAATGTGTTGGAGAGCTGGTGTAGATATTCTAAATTTAGGGCATAATTTTGTGGAAGACTGCCAGTGATTTGGCTCAAAAGAAATAGACACATTTTTTTAAAGGGTGAATAGCTGCCCATCCTGAAGATCATGGAGAGAACAGTAGCTAGCCTGTTTTCTTGGGCCCTGAATCACAAAGATTTTGCAGGAATCTCTGTCGAAGATCTGCATAGGGATTGGAAGAAGTTACTGTGGAGTACGTTGAACTCTTGAATGTCCAAAGTGGGAGGTGCTAAAGCAAGGGGTTGCTCTGGGAAATTTCAGTATGCAGTAGCTGCATAGGTGTGGAGGGGGATTTTATCTGTTGATGGAGGTAAGGTTGCCCTAGCTATTCTGGTTCCTATTTCAGAACAGTCCGATATTCAGGCTGCAGTGCTCGCATTTCAGGAAGTAGGTAGAAGTAGAACAATCCATAATTGCCCAGCAATTGCATCTCACATGGAAGTTTGTCAGCCTGATGTAATCAAATGGGCAAAAGGGGAGACTGGTTCCATGATTTTTTTATTTTTATTTTTATTTTTTTTTCTCTCTCTTTTTCCATGCTATTAGTTCCCAGTCTGTGGGCTAAACATTTCATTTGCCATGGCAGAGCGGAACCTGATCTTTGGTCTTTGATCTTGCTATTGCAGGCACTGCCCAGCATTGTTTTTTTTTTTTTTATTGGGAATGACATTCCTGCTGCTTAATTTTTTACATATCTCATCGTCTTCTAAAAGGAAGTTGGGATAAGGCTTAGATGATGGCGATGATGATTTTCTCAAAAAAGACAAAAAAAAAAAGAAAAAAAAAAAGAACATAAAAGAAAAGGGAAGCAATGTAACACACATGGGAACCATCAGACATGCATATATGTTAGACTGTTAGTACAAGTGGGAACAATCATGCCTTACTTCGAATATAACTCTATATGTAGATTACCTACAGCCTTTCTTGATATTTTGGGATTTATGGCAGTTATTTGGTGGAATACAACGCTATTTAGAGCAATTTCCAGATGGCGGTTTTTTTAAAGGAAAGAATTTTGTTTTTGACCACAGGTATGATTTTCTTAGTATCCTTAACAATCCATGCAATTTGCGTAAACAGTTCGTTTCTTTTGATGTCTAGATACAGTTGAGAATAAGGTGATATGGATGCACAATTGTGTTTTCCAAAAGCTCAGATACAGATGAGTTTTGTGGAATTCTCTTCACCATGTATACATCTAAAAGAAATTATGTAAGATGCTAAAGGAATTCTTTGTTATAGGTGATTAATTTATCAGATTCGCTTAAAGAACAGTTTAGCTGTATTCCTTTTGTTTTGGGGGGAATAACTTGAATAAAACAAAAAAGAAAAGGAACGATGATCCATCAAGCCAATGGCTAACAGTCCATATACGATGATTAGCCCTTTGGACTCCTTTTGCAAGCAAATTGGCTATATAATTGGCTTCTATTGGGACATGATTGAATCTAATTGATGAAGACCGACAGTGCATTCTAATGTTATTTAAGATAAATGGTAGAGTCCATGGAAGTGAGGCCTTCTCAGGAGCAACCATGGAATTGCCGATGAAGAGTTGCCTTCCACAATGAGTGGGCTCTCAAAATGCTCTGAAAATAATTAAATCCCCACTTTGGTCACCAAAAGCTCAGGTCTGTTAGAACTTCCACTTCCCATAGGCCCCAAGGACGGAACAATAGAGCTGTTCTTGTCTCCAACCAGTCCTCTGATGCCACTCCTGGGTTGCCCATTGAACTACTGTTGACAATGGGCAACTCGTAGTTCTTAAAGGTTCCGACTGATGGTCGTCAATAATCCCCTTCTGTTCACAAAAGAGTTTGGTGAAAGGAACTCCACGAAACGCATCTAAGGAGGTACAACGAGAGGCTAAAGATGCCCTGATGTTGGTGACCAAGGAGAGCGAAAATGATTCTCTTTGAAAATTCTTTTATTTATTTATTTCCAAGTTCTCCGAATTATAGGATGGGGTAACATCTTCCATAGAGCTTTGCCTTGTGGCTTGAAGGAGCCCTTGCTCAAGTCTTCCATAGTTCCTGGATAGACCCAATTGGCTCAAAAAAGTGCAAAAAACTGTTCAATTCCAAGCTACTTCACACTTATTGAATAGATAATCCACTGATTCCGCATTCCTTTTTCACATCCCATACATATATTTTGCATACGGCAATTGTGGTTTTGGAGATTGTCTAGGCTCTAGAGTGAGAATTTTTGTTAGCTACCGCTGTCCTCACAAAGGCCTTCACCCTAGCTGTATCCCATATCCATATCCATATCCATAACCATATCATATCTTATGTACATGGATATATCAGTGTTGCAGAATTATTATGATAATGCATTTTGCATGAATGATGTCAGAAGTAATTCCAACTTCTCAATGCATTGCTGTAGGATTGCAGTTGGAAGCTCGAATGCGGATGTTCTTGGATCATGCCTAGTATGTGGTTCTTCCTTCGACGATTATTCATCACGTTGCCGATGCACTTACTGCCGGATGCTGGTTTTGGTGTGTGATGGTTGCCAGGTCTGCTCCATATAGGTCTTCGGTTTATACATCTACGTTGCATGGTTTTCTGTTTACATTGCTCCCTTAAGGCTATCTTTATTTGAGAATCCTTTTTGAAAATGTCTTTAGGTATTGCAACTTTTCTTTCCATTAACAAGATGGATGTTTGCCTACATTGCTATCATTTCTTCAACATTGTCTTTCAGTATGCTGATGCACTATTTCCTTGTTATAAAAGATGTGGAATGACATTTTTCTGAACTACAGAAAGTCCAATACATAATACTCACAAAGCATGCCCAATACACGGTGCAAATCTTCGAACACCTGAGCTAATGAATCAACCACTTTGTTGGCCTCAAAAGAGATGTCAACTCAAATTCACCATCTCAACTAAAACAATGGGAGAAGATTCTTCTATTGATCTGAAATAGAAAGGAAATTCTTAGTATGACTGAGGTGTTATTTTCTTGGGGAACATGCATAAAGGTCCTAATCCTCTTTAACGTTTTATGTTCCTGTTGGCATTGTATTTCATGCGTTGTGTAACCTCTTTCCTAAATAATTTGTTTTGTAGATTTTTGGTGTAGTGCATATGAAAAAAATACACAATTTTCTGTTGTTAACTTTTATGAATTACAATATGGGATTATCATCTTTACCACGTCTGTGAATTTTACATGTTTAGTGTGAATATGTTTGAGGTGTCGCACATTCTATGTGCTAACTGAATTCCAGATTCCCGTCGTTCCAGGCCCCATGTTCTTCTTGGATAGTAATATTATTCATTTTTGTTGTGGTTGAAATCCAACCTTAGTTTTTCCTCAAAAGATGTCAAGGCTATGCATTTGATTCTTGTAAACCTTTATAAAAAGGAGAAAAAGAAAAAGAAATAAGAAGAAGAAGAAGAAGAAGAAGCTGCAGCTTGTAAACCTTAAATTTCTAATGCAGATCTGCAACACTTTTTAGAAGCTCAACCAGCCCCAGAACAAGTGAAGAAATGCTGACAGCAGAATGTTCTGTCACCTTTGTTTTATATTTTGCTGCTACAATGCAGGGAACACCTTCCATATGATAGAAGATAATAAGAAAAATAGGGCATTGCATTGTCTGAAATCTTTGCTTAATTTCCAAGCTGCAGAGTAGTCTCGTTGTTGTCATCCAAACCTTCTCCTGCCAATTTGGGATGGGCTTTAAAAGGTACTGGTCAAAAAATTCTACAATCAGCTGCCTATCAGACACCAACCTTCCTCTTTTACCTGAGCTTTTTGAAATGGGCCCTGGCAGAGGCTTGCATTGTCAACCCTCGCATGCCAAGATGGCCCCGCCCAAAATTAATCCCTAGTCCAACTATTACACAGACGTGCACTCTCCAAAATGCAACCAGGCAAAGTAGGGTCATATACTGGTATGTGGGTGAAGATGAGTCGTATGAACATGGATTTTCGTGATTGGGTACATGTGTGAGTAGTTGGTTTGACAGAATAGCAAGGAGCCCACCACTCCAAGATAGTCATGCCTCATGTTGCATGTTAGCCCAACTATTATGTCCTACCCCAAAAGGGGAATTTGTGAAAAACTAGGGTCTGGAGCATGCAGTGTCAGACAAGCCCGTTGAGCACAATGGAACTGATGTAGTGTACGTGACGTGATGTCCTCATCAGGAACAGACACAAAACCCCACATCTATCGCCATTGGATTAAACAAAAGGACACGCTCGAGTGGTTGGCTGCACAAAATGGGAAGGGGCCTACCAATGCATGTTTACCAGACACCACTCAAATGCCAAGATAGTCAATCCCCACAATGCATGTTACTCCAATTGTTGCGCAGTACCCACAAAGAATTCGCAAACAGTTAAGGTGTAGACCATGCAATGCCAGACAAGCCTGGTTTAAGCACAACTACTGCTTGTTATCCATTTTTTGACCCCTGTTGCTTTGTTCCATCAATCAAAGCCTGTTCGGCACGGGTGCTTCATCTGATTTTGGAAGGGCATTTTGTGCATGGTGGCCATGTCTCATGTACATTGATTTCTGTGTCCAGATCTTAGTTATCTGCTGATAGATATTCTCTGTTATCCTTAGTTATGATAATTAACGAAAAAAAGAAGTTACAATGCCTTGTATCAATGCATATTGAATCATTTTCAGCTGATTGTTATTCTATATATATTATTGTGAGCCAGGGGGAGGGTAGTGCGACATATATTTGTGAGCTGTGCCAGAAGCACGGAAAGGGAGATGGGCCAGTGCTGATGATGGAGAACGAAAATTTCAATTCAAGATCAAAATGTGGTGGATCTAAAGTTCTTGAGCTTGAATCTGCTACCTTGTCTGATCATAGCACATCCTTTCCTGAGCTCCCTCTCAGAGACGGTAAGGTCTGTATCACTTTCAATGAAAATTCTTTATTATTATTATTTTTCATTCTCATCAACATTGATCAAGTAGTTGATCTTAAATATTCTGTAGTATTTTTTCTGTTTCAAAGGGGTTTCCTTATGTTATCCACACCTCTCTACTCAGGCGTGCACATGCATGCAGATGTGCTAATGTATGTTGCATGTCATCATCATCATCATCATCACCGTCATCGTCGTCGTCGTCTTCATTGTCATCTAAGCCTAATCCCAATTAATTGGGGTTGGCTACATGAATCCGGTTCTGCTACTCCGCTGTATCAAGGGTCATACCTTAGACTATAGGTCATCTAGACTTTTCTTACTATCTCCATCCACGTCCTTCTAGGCTCTCTCCTTGCCCTTTAAAGCCTTCAACTTGCACCAACTTACTCCTAACCAGCACAATTCTTGGTCTCCATTGCACATGACCAAACCATCTAATTCCACTTTCCCTCATCTTATTACCTATTGATGTTACTCCTAAGTTCCCTCGAGTCCGTTCATTCCTAATTCTATCCTGGTCTTGCCACTCATTCATCTCAAATGTCAATATCTTCAATTCTGTTGCACTCATCTGGCCCAACAATAACGCTGGTTGACTTGTAAGGTGGGGACACATGTGCGTAGTTGACGGTTAGGCATGTCTCAACTATCCACTCGTTGCACGTGTGTGGCACAACTTGTGTAGCTTGCCTTGATTACTGGGGCACATGCGTGTTGAATGTCACAGGTGGTATTTCATAACCATCTGCTTTTCTGTATGTGGCACAACATGAGTAGCTCAACCCAATAATTGCACCAGGGGCATTTGCACGGTGGGACCCGCCTGCATGAGTTGGCACATGTGCCAGAAATTAGAGAGGTGCAGGCAGGATTAACAAACCTCCTGAAATGAATTGACACTGCATTTCCGTTCTTTTCTCCATTTGTTTGTTTGTTTGTTTTTTTTTTTTTTTTTGTCATGGCCGAATAAAAGGCCAGCTCCTTGCAGTTGTTAACACAATTCCACAGGTGGTATGCCTCCAAGAAAGCTGCGAATCTTGTGCTTGCATGGGTTCCGTCAAAATGCATCTAATTTCAAGGGAAGAACCGCATCGCTAGCTAAGAAGCTGAAAAACATTGCAGAGTTCGTTTATGTTGATGCACCCCACGAACTTCCATTTATTTACCAACCACGTCCAACCAAACCAAATCATGGGTCCGAAGAATCACTGTCACCACGACAGATGAATGACGTCAACAAGGCATCGCAAGATCATCCTCTGTCACTGGAGAATTGCAAGAAAAGGTTTGCATGGCTGGTTGCTCCAAAGTTCGATTGCCCAGGAGAAACGGATTGGAAAGCAGCTGATAAACCATTTGATCCGCTGCAGTATCAGCATCAAACGGATGGATTTGAAGAATCGTATGATTATCTAAAGACCGTTTACTCTCAGATGGGCCCATTTGATGGGGTCTTGGGATTTTCACAAGGCGCTGCAATGGCTGCTTTGCTCTGTGCACAGCGAGGAAGAGATGACAGTGCTCTGTGTTTCAGATTTGTGATTTTATGTTCTGGGTTTCAAATATTTTCAGAGAACGTTGTCTGGGGATCTTCAATAAATTGTCCCTCACTTCATATCTTTGGTGGTGGGGAGCGTAAAGACAGGCAGATAGCACGCTCTGTCAGCATGGAACTCACCCATTTATTTGATGAGGGCAGCTCTGTTGTGATGGAACATGAATCAGGTCATATAATACCTACCCAGTCCCCATATATCGACCGGATAAAAGATTTTCTTCAGCGTTTTTGCTGAATTTATTTGGCATTTGGTTTTGATTCAGTCAAAGCGAATTTTGGCTTTGCACCTGTTGTTAGCTGTTGTATGTGAGATGAAAGTAACTTACAAACTCTCTCTCTCTCTCTCTCTCTCTCTCTCTCTCTCTCTCTGGTATTGGAAAAGGGTTAGGGCTGAGGATTCCAAAAGCCGTCTGTATTTCTTCATCCCTTAAAACTAGCTGATTATTCTACAAGGGCAATTGAGAAGTCGGCTTGTTTAAGAAAAAGAAAGACAAAAGGTGCGAATCTGCGATCACAAAACTGGGATGCCTAATGTACCCCCAAGGCATAACCACACGATCCTGGCTGTTCACCATGCAGACCCTGACATGAATGAGTCCTAGCTGGGAGCCGATTCAGTGTACCCAAGCCCCATCCAAGACGGTGCTGCCCTTACAGTGGGGCCCATCTTGATGTATGTATTCTATTCGCATCTGTTCTTATAGATCATTTTAGGGCATGAGCTGCCCAAAAATGAAGCAGATCCAATTCCCAGGTAGACCATACCATAGGAAATAGTTGTGATTGACCATTAATGGGCCACAAGTTTTGGATCAGGTTTTTGTGACCTTTTCAACAGGTTGGATGGCAAAAAACCATTACCGTGAGCGTGGGAAGTTTTTAATGGTACGGAATTCAATAACCAATCATGGTCCACCCAAGATTTGGATCATCATTTTTGGGTCCATGCCATAAAATGATCTGGAAAAATGGATGGACGGTGGTGGGCCTCACTGTCTTGGGTGAGGCTGGGCCACACCTAATTCGCTCCTGTCCTGGCCTGAAAATCAGGTGGTCTCATCGGTCAGGTCCAAGGTTTAAAGTTAAGATACGCATAGGTGGTAAATGATAAAATACACCATATGCTGATTCGACTCAGATCCTGTTGATTGTGTACTCTCTCTCCACCTGAGGAGATCGACCTGTACCAGAGCAAGCTTATGCCGGGCCCACCCAGTGGGTGGATCCAGCTTTTTTGGCATTGACAGGTTCATACCATGGCCCACATGGTGAACAGCCTGGATCTTGTTATATGCAAGTAGCATTTTCTAGAGAAACATTACCACTCCACTGCCAATGGGCTTCTCTGTGCCATCTGCCTTATAGACCTGTTTGCCACAACCCCAACCATATGCAACGAGAGGCAAGCTTCATTTGAGTTGTGGGGGCCACCCATGCTGTCCTGCGTATGAGAAACACGTGAAATCCAAACCAAGCATCCCACCGGAAATCTCCACTCAGGTGGGACAGCACTAGCAGCAATGTACAATCATGCCTATGTTCAC
Source organism: Magnolia changhungtana (assembly GCA_030180095.1). NCBI lineage: Eukaryota > Viridiplantae > Streptophyta > Magnoliopsida > Magnoliales > Magnoliaceae > Magnolia > Magnolia changhungtana. The sequence goes on along the minus strand of JASAUF010000540.1, from coordinate 1,295,810 downwards.
TTCTGTCCCAAAGTTCAGAACGGCTAAAGAGTTTCAGTGCCTTTATCCCAACGGGGCTCATCTGATGACTGGATTGGATGATATACACAACATTGGAACCCGCATTCCACCTGTTAGCCCGTTAGGCGAGCTGTTCCTCTCCCCCATGTCCCCCATTGTTCCTTTAGGTGTGGCCTACCTGACCAATGGACCAAGCTGGAATTTGGGACCCAGACCTAACTAACATCAGGGTAAACATCTAATGAACAGTTGGATGGCTACTCCCGAATCATGGTAGCCCCACAGCTCAAAAGTATGGTAATTGCCAAATGCCCGAACATATTGTGATCATATTCCCCAACAGATCATGTGTGCAAAAGGCGTAAATATTTCAGATGAGGTGATTGCAACATGCAACATGCAACATGTTGGCACCGTGGAGGGACTTCTGGCAAATGATTCTGGATGGTTACTTTACAGGCCGTCTATGTAAAATCATGCATAGAAATATCACTGGATGCTTTGAGGGGGAAAAAGGAGCCGATCTATACAGAACTTCATATATGGAGATTGACCATAAATGAGTTTTGCAGCCATGGTAGGTAGTGAAAATACATTGCATCAGCTTTCGTACCTGCGGAAAAAAACTCCTTTCCTCTTTTAATAGCTCACAGCTCTCATGCCTGAAAACTGAAACATCCTGAGCTTCCACAAAATGGACGCTCACCATGGCTTCTTTCCCTTCTTCTTTTTCTTGCCGCCACTGCCACTCTTGGAGCTGCTGCCAGCTCTTGCGGATGGGTTCTCTGTTGATGGGCTGCTGGTTTCAAACAAGCCCGACTGCACTGCATTCTGCAACCACTCGAAGAATTCCTCCTCTGTCATGCTCTCATCCATGTTGGTCGTTGGCATCCCTCCACTCCGGTGTGCTGAACCAGTTCCCTTTGTGTTGCTGTGCTTGGAGGTGATGCTGGTGTTAACATGGAAGCTCGGCTTGTGGGTGTTGGCTGGACATCTCATTCCCTGTGATAACCCATGCATATGTCATGTGGGGGGAAAAAAAAAAAACAGAGAACAGAGAATGACTAGAGGCTAAATCCTACTACTATCATGATGCATGTCATGCACTTTTGAGCTGGTTTGGAATGCTTTTCAAACAGCATTTCAAAACATGTATAGGACCAGACAGTTGGACCAGTCTGGATCAGTTGGACTGGTTTGGGTTAGAGGTGTCTAGCAAAGGTTGGGTTCACTAGACTACTAATAAATTAAATGTATGAGTGACCACTATGTTAAGAGAAAATTGCTTGCTAATTCCTTATTATCTTAAAGATTTTATATTAAGCAAATTTTCAGGCGGGATGGGGTCAGCGTGGCCGGTGGACCAGACATCCACAAAAACAGGTTGGGTTCAGCTTTAAAAGCATTTCTGCCAAATGCAGATGGGAGCATCTATTCCATTATCATCACATCCTCATTTCGGGGCAGACTCTGCAGATGGGTGCGTCTAGAACATCCTACCAGGCTGAAAACAGATCGAATTTGAAGGGGATCTGTGCATATCGGAATCTGATGAGATCAAGAATAACTGATATCCAAATTCGATCTGATATTTGACAGATCCTAAAAACACTTCAAATTCATTAAAGATTCGAAAGTTCCAATTCAATCTGGTTAGGACTGTTAATGCAATTTTTTTTCCTTTCTTTTAGGGGGCGTTTGGATCGTAAGTTACTTACGATAAGCTACTTATGCCTCAAGTCCTGGCTTCTACTTATTATGTTGAAGTGATTAAGTACCTTTTAAGTAAAAAAGTTAGTTATAATCGATCTTAAACCAAACATACTTCAAATAAGTTACTTATCTACTGCTGTAAGTAGAAAAAGTAACTTATTTGGTGGTATCCAAATGGGCCCTTAATACAATAATCCATTAAAAGAATAATGGTTTCTCCCCTAAACCTTTAAACCTCCCATCAAAACCTAACTACACTTTTAAAGCATCACCATTATAAACGGATCAAATCAGATCAGATCAGATCTTTATGTGTCAGATCTGATCCTTAACAAATTGAGTCATGGTATATCCAAATCCCATACCATTACAAACGGATCCTGTGTTCAGGATCTGAATTCGATCTGATAGATCCGATTAACGATTCAAATCCGATTTAAAAGGATTGAATTCGGATCGGATCCAGTTCAAGATCCGATCTGTTGACAGCCCTATAACCCACCATCTGCATTTTGTGGGACATACTGAATGGCACCACTTATGCAAAATGCACATGGGCTGGGCAGTATTCCATTCCATTCCTCATTCTGGGGTATGACCAAACAGGTCCTTTTGTTCCTCCAAAATGCATCCAATTTATGCCATGAATTATGGGTTGTATGCACTTAATCACAAAGCACAGGTTAATTATGCATTGGGTGTTATATTTGACTGACCAACAAAAGAATCCCAGTAAAATGAGGATACAATGGTTCTAAAATATAAAACCGGCATACTTTCTTTCTTTTTTTCGTAGGCAACACCATTCAAAAAAAGGAAAAGGAAAAGAAAAAAAGAGAAAAAAGATGGATTTCCTACTTTTGTTGGAAGAAATTGGTGTGTTTTTCCCTTCTATTGGGTACTTTTAGTAACCGAAATTCAAAGGTTGAAACAATAGATTAGTAATTGAAATTCAAAGATTGAATCAATAGATTAGTGATTGAAATTCAAAGGTTGAAGCAATAGATCCGCAAAGGTTAGCACTTTGCACCAGATTCTAATGACAAGTCTGGAAGTTTGAAGGATCCTTTCAAAGTTTCCTTTTTCCTTGTTGTAAAAGGAGAAAGACTGATGTTTCTTGTCTGTTACTGACAATGCTAAACACAGCCTAGAGGTTTGGACTTTAGCCGTGAAGTGATCCAGTTTTGATCTTCTTCTTTTCGGTGTCCAGTTTTGTATGTTCTTGTTTTGTACTTCTAAGCACAGAAGCATGCCCCTCAAAACAGGGTAATGCACACCAAATGGTTTTGGTGATGGTGTGTGACAGGTGTGTATTTTCTAACTGTGAAAGGTCCCAAACACATTCTTGAATGATCTATCGAGGAGTCAACCAAAGTGAAAATCACGGCATGGATCCTTACCTGACAGATAAACCACTCTGTTGCATCATAGATCCTGCTTTCCGCGCAAACATATGCACAAGGTGCATCCACCTGTTCAAAATGGCATCGTATCAATTTGAAAGTCGACTATTTTTTATGTGAGGCCAAAGCCTGAAAGAATACATAGCAAAAACAAAAGAAGGAAAAAAAAAAAAAAGCCTTTAAAAGGCCTGCACCCATTCCTTTACATGCATTTTATCCCACTTGAATACATCCATTGCCTGACTATGATTCCGAAAACATCTATTGTTCCTTTCTTCCCACAGAGATCAAATGCTGGCCATTAAAGCTCTGGCTGCCAAATTGTGTCTTTTTTTTCTTTTTTTTCTCAAGCCTGCCCCCATGCCAAGCCCAAAAAATTAAACAAGGAGCCCGGCATGACCCAATATATTCTGAAATCCTCGAAGAAACTATCCCAAACCTGATTTGCAAACAAAGAATGGATGAACAGATGATCCACTGACTCTTCATTTTGCATACACAGCAAACATATATTTGTCAACACCATCACTCCTCTGAAGATTATCAACTGTTAATTCCTTTATCCTTCCAACTAACCAACCCAAAGCTACTGCCTTGGGGAGAGGCTTATAGCGCCACACAAGCTGTGTGACTGATTTGCCTAGCTGATGAGACCCCAGAACTAAAAGGGAAGAATGATTTAACCAAAAATTTGCCCAACTCTCTCCCACCATTGGAGATGCCTTTTGAAGCATTTCCAACAAGATAAGCATTTCTTCCTCTTCTTCTTCCAACAAGTTTCTTCCACATAGCGGGGTCCAAACTACCCCTCTCCCTTCTTTAGAGTAACAGCCTGCAACCGAGATGTTTGAATCCACCAAAGTACTAACAAGGCGAGGGAAAATTTCTAGTGGTTGATCTCCCAACCAAACATCTTCCCAAAATCGAATACTCTATCCATCTCCCAAAGAAAAGCCTAAACCCTCCTTGAACTTGTCCCTCATTCTTGATATTGCTTTCCAAACCCCCGATGATTTGTATAGGGACGACGCTCTAATCCATCCCCCTCTTCCTCTAGTCCATATTTCTTGACTATGACTTCATACCAAAAATTTTCTCTCCACCTCAAAAGGCCACAGCCATTTCCCCAAAAAGCGCAGAGTTGATTAGGTTTGAGTTCCTTATCCCTGCACCACCCTCTTGTACTGACACACCTCTTCCCATTTTATTAGATGAAATTTGTGCACCTCCTCCACTCCTTGCCAAAGAAAATCCCTTCTGATTTTATCCAGAAGATTCGAAACCAATTTTGGATACCTGAATAATTACATAAAGTAAACCAAAAGATTCAACATAGCCACCTTTATTAATGTCAGCCTACCCCCGAGGGACAAATGTCTTCTTTTCCAACTTGATAATTTCCTTTCAAATCCTCCCACCATCTTCTCCCACAAATGCTTAGCCAGTCTCCCTATACATAATGGGAGGCCTAAATGAGTGGAAGGAAAAGAACCCAACTAGCACCCAAAGATATTTGTAATCTCTGCCACTTCCTCCAACGATAAATGAATCCCTAATACTTCACACTTACTTATATTCACCTTTAGGTTGGAGATTGCTTCAAAACATGCAATAATCTTTCTCAGATTTTCAAAACGAAATCATATCATCAACATATTCAAGAAGAGGCACCTAAAACACTAACCTGTCCACCTTAAATCCTTCTATAAATCTGCTTCGACACTTTGTAGACCAATCTACCTAAGGCCTCCATCACTCCCACAAATAAGTATGGAGATAACAGATCCCTTTGCCTCAACCCCCTCGATGCTAAAGAAGAAACCTTTCAAAGATCCATTCACCAATACTGAAAACCTTGCCGACATTGTCTCATCAATCTAAGGATATAAAAATGCGATCTAATTTTGATTTCACTACATTTTTTTTGCACATTTGTCTATGTGAATTTTACATCTACCATAGGTAGATCAATCGTCTCATTTTTATAGTCCAATTAGAGAATTCTTTCATACTTGATTTTTCAAACAAATCTACCTGTATTGAAATCCCCACCAACACACCACGGGAGTTGCCATTTTTTACGACATTTGGCTAATTCCTTCCAAAACGCCTCTCAAAAAGTCGGATTATTTGGCACATACACAAAATGTAAATATCCAGTGATGACCTGTCACCACCTCCTGAAACAATATCGACAATGAGAAGATTCCTTCCCCACTTTCCTCCATCACCCAAATATTCCCGTTATAGATGATATTAAGAGCCCCCCTATTGAACCAACGGCATCCAGAGCCACCTTTTTTTCTTTTTTGTATTACATCTCCAAAGAGAATCCACTAACCTCTGATCTATTGATTGCATCTTGGTCTCCTGCAATGCCATTATCTCTGCCTTGAACCTTTTACATAAATTTCTCTTTTGGGAACACCCCAATCCTTTGATGTTCCAGCTTATTATCTTCATGAGGATACTCTTCTGCCCCTTCTCACCCTCTCATCACTCTTTGGAGATGATCAGGCCTTGCAATTTATTGCCAGTGATAGCCTCTTGAGTTCCCTATTACTCTTACATGCGTTTTGCACTGAGCTGTTCTGTACCTCTTGCTGTATTTGCCTCCCCTGTTTCTCAATAAATTGAAATGACTCCGTATGGTCCTCTTCCCTGTCCACGAAAGAAACCCCCAGCAGCCGACCCACTCTGCCAGAATATCTTTAACCCATGCCATTCCATGGACCACCGAAACTTTCCCACCCAGATCGGTGGATAATAAAGCAAGGTTATTTTGTACTAACCTTGTACTATTTCCACTTTCAACTGCTGATTCAATACAATCCAGCATGGCTACAACTATTTAGATGGCCTTCTCTTGTAGTCTCAGCTCTTCTGACAGTTTTGCTGGCCCACTGACTTAGCCCCTGTACCTGAAGAGGTTCTGCATTTCCTTGGGGATCAGCTTCCCCCTGATATACTACTACTACCATTCCATCTTCTGAAACCACTTTCGAAGCATTGTTGTCTTCCCCTTGAAGGTGACCCTCTCAAGGATCTGCATAAAGGCATAACTCCGCATAGCTGTGATGTCCCAAAGAACGTTTGCACTCAGCTGTAGCCCAATAATTCGCATCTGATTCAAAAGAGATCGAGAAACTTGATATCAGATGAAATACCTCTTCACACAAGTGGCATTCTTTAATTTCGTTGGCACAAAAGTAAGGAAATAAAGTCTCCACACATGTTGGATCTTCAACATGAGTGGGAGACTCCTTCCTCACTTCAAGGATTGCATCTCCACGTGATACCGTGCTCTCCACATTTAGCCTCTCCCCCTGGCACGTGTCAACCCACACCATATCACAATTTATATTTCCTATGTGACTACGTCATCATCGTCTCGAGCCCACCCCTTTTCTATCGACACGCCATGCATCTCTTGGGTCTGACTGATGTTGACTAGCACAGACCGAGAGAGCTTTTTCTCTCCAAAACTATCCATGCGTAGTGGACGCGGATTAGATACTGAACCCGACAGTAGCGAGTCTCACTACTGAAGTGACGTCACTACGTTCTGTGGGCCCCACCATGATGTATCTGTTGCATCTACACCATCCATCCATTTGCAGAGATCATTTTAGGGCATGAGACAAAGAATGAGGCAGATCCAAAGTTCAAGTGGACCACCCCCCCCCGGGTTGCTATGGGCTTCTTTGTGTTCTCATTGTTCATCTCCTCCGCCCCGCATCTAGCTATATTGGCCTATGACATTCTTCCTCTAGCTCGAACCTCATTAATGGTGTCAATAGCTTCCTCCAGATCTTCCATAGCCTCCATTCAAACAAATGTAAAAACCTCTCTTTCTTTTTTTCCCATAGTCCCCTTCTTTTTTGGTATAATCACCTCTTTATCTTCCAATAATCCCCAAAGATGTCCTTGAAAGTTGTTTAATTCCAATCCTTTGGGAAATTATCTACCTACTCTATCAGAAATTCTTGCAATCTTCTTACCGCATACCCATTCATTTGATTCTCCTTCCGGGATCTCTGCTGAGATACCGTAATCCACTCTCCATCTTACACAACCCCCTTGTTCTTACTGACCCTTGGAAGATACTCCACCTCTGCATAGTTTCACCGATCGGAAACTATCTTCTCCATGCCTTTGGTTTTACCAATATCCTTGTGAACCTACACGGCTACAGCGACTCCTCTTTATCGCAAGCTTCACTTCTTTCCAATGAGTTCCCATTTCGTTGTTGACATCTTCTTCACGATCGCCCCTTGGACTCTGATGAATTTCTCCCCCTGATATTGCATCCTCATAGCCAAGCATTTTTCTAACTCAGACCATGATGAAACCGTATTAATATTATGAACCACATTTGTTTTCCTATTATCTAGCAACTTACAATGCCAGAATCATCAAAGTTTATGACACTACATATATTTTGTACATATGCAAGCAAGTATATATGCATAAATACTGTCTAATCCCATTCTACATGCCAACGGGGGCACATAGGTGCAAGATCCAAGTCGTTCATGAGGCAGGTCCCACTGTGTTGTAGATGCCCCTACCCAAAAATCAGGCTGGTCCACTCACCATTTGGCCAGAACATTTGAAAAAAGGGCGGCTTAGAAGACTAACACAGCTATTTCTTAGCCACCCATTTTCTCCATAAACAGCATGCAACCTGACAGTTAACCAGCCTGACTTTTGGGGAGGGCACTGTACAGCTCCACCAAGGGGATGGCATGGATCCCACACATGTGGCAGAAGTTAATGCATGTGGTGGCATGGATGTAAAAGAGGGCATTACTCCATCCCTGTTGAGAGGATGAAATATGGGAACATCAAAATCCAATTCCAGTTGAATAATTAATCAAGAATATGAGAAAGAGCTGTTCTTTTATACCTCATATCAAAAATCGAGAAACTAATGGATCAAAGCAATAATGTTGTATGGATTAATACCTTCTGCAACAAGCCAAACAAAAACGGCTGAAAAGATTGTTCAACCCAACCATCTCCATCTTTAGCTGGATGAAAATCCTTGCATTCCTACAAAAGAAGAAATCCCATTGGAAAATGTCAATAACGGCCTAAACCAATCTGTTTCTACATAATCATCACATTCAGTCATTATGTAGAAATATGGCGGAATCATGCAGAGATGCAAAACTGAAAAATGGAAAAAGTGAAACCTGGCACCATCTTGCTCGGGATTTGGATCTATCTGTATGAGCCCACACGTGAAAGTTGCCGCACTTTTTGCAGGCTATTCTTCTCGAATCTCCATGAGGATCTTCATCATCAGCTTCAGAACGAGGGAACCCAGAAGCGAAGGGACCATGTCTTCCATTCTAGAGAATTAAGGGTACTTTGAAAGCTCAAGTAATTCATAAACAGATGGAAGATGGCATTTCAAAACTGTAATCCAGAGTTATTAAAAACTGTAAAAATACAGCAACATAAAATAAAGGAAACAAGTTCACAATCTAAATCTAATATGCTGAAAGCAAGCACATCACTGGACTCTGGACTGTACTAAGGGCCTGTTTGGATAGGGAGAAAACAGAAATGGGGAAGCAAAAAACTTCCATGGAAAAAAAAAAAAAAAGAAGAAGAAGAAGAAGAAGAACAAAAGCTGATGTCAACAAAGGTGGAAAGGAATTACCTTCCACTTGCTTAGATTACAACAGAAATTCATGGTGGAAATGGATTTTCAGTTGGATTTCATGTGTTTGGATTGACAAGTAAAATTATGGAAATCCAATTGAAGATGTTCCAGTGCTACACATGAAACCCATACCATGATGCGAGGTAGATATAGAATACTCAGCAGGTGTAGGTGAGTATTAAAAGAGCCATCAACAGTCGGCTCTTTTCTTCACTGAGGAAAACCGAGTTTACTTGCATTTTATTAAGGAAAATAATTTTTGCATTTTTTGAGTAATACCCGGGCAAAAGAAAACGTCTTCCTCTCCCTGGATGGTTTTCCCAGTCACAGGAAAACAATTCCTTTTCCAAGGATTTCCTGGGTTTTCAGTCTAAACAAACAGGCCTCAAACATATAATCTACATCCTATCGTAATTGCAAACTTGGCATCGTCCTTCTAATAGAACAGGCCATCCCAAAACTCTAATCTAATCTGTTTACATTCAAAAACTCTTATCTAATGCAGTTAGGGTACAATTTTGTGCTTTACATGTGCCTCTTGTGGAGAGACACCTGAAATATTTCTTTTATTTTCGTATCTTTTCTGGGTCAGGCTTGAGGAGTTGGTAAAAGAGGCCATGCATCTCGCAGCACATTTGTTGGTCAAGGGCTGGCATGAAAGAAGAGAGAGGCATCCGAGAAAGGGAGCATTCCCACTTAATAACAGAATGTAGAAGTAGAACAAAGTCCACGTGCAAACCATAATGTTTTCCACCAAGCCATGCATTTAGCAGTACATTATTTTTGTTTTAGTGTCATAGAAACCCAAGTGAGAGCTTGGGAAAATGGAAGCTGCCTGATTTCGGATTCTGCTTTCCTTATCACCCTAAAAACCACGCACATTGAGTAACCACCAACCAAGATCGGCATCTCCAAATACACCCTTTGCTCACTTTTCTGAAATTCTTAGGGGGCGTTTGGCGCGGGGTATTAGATGGGATTAGGTGGGATAGAATTGCATTTGGTACTGTGCAATTCCATCCAGCATTTGGAGAGGTTGGGGTTAGGTGGGATGGAATTTCATTTAGTCCCATGGAATTGCATTTGGTCCCATGGAATTGCATTTGGCCCCATGTAGGATTTCCATGGATTTTGAAATCCACTACACGTGGGCCCCACATTGATGCATGCATTTATCCATGTCGTCCATCCACATACACCGTTTACACATGACATTCTAGTTATATATGTGTACAAGTGAACGAAATCCGTTTTGAATTTGGTCTGTTGATTACAATTCCATGGTCCACCAAACATGATTTTGCTTAATCCGGTGTTTTCGGGTAGCAAAATTTTTATCCCAAACATGGGATTAGATGGCTACAATTCCATGGAATTTCCAGACATGCAATCATTGTGCAATAATGATGTTAATCCCATCTAATTCAATTCAATACCATTCAATTCCACGGACCAAACACGCCCTTAGAGGATCTCTTCTAAATCCAATCTAACTTTCAAATCTGAAATTATTAACACCTTACCGAAAACCTTTCTTGCACCAGTTGCAAGATCTCAATAGGTACAAAAGCGCACCAGATCAAGACTTGAATCCATCTTTACACCCAGATGTTTGTGCGTGGAAAAAAGAAGAAGAAGAAGTAAAGGTGACTTCCACAAAGTGGCCTAATTGAGTAACAGTGAGATGACATCCCACACAGAATTTCTGTCTCCTTCAAGACGATCCCAGCTTGGTTGGGAGCATGGGGGATGTTCGCATTTACACCTAAAACAAAGCTAACATCATTGCCGGTATGTTGCTAACTAGGCAGTTGAGCTAACCCTTCATCATAGCAGTTGGCAGTCTTTTAAATCTCTATTTTAGTGACTGAAGATGAGCATTACAGAAAGAAGTTTGTTGGTTTCAGTGCCATGTCCCTAATAACGGTCCTTTGAACCCATGAATTGAACGGCGAGTTCAATCTGAAATGACCAAATGAAGAAGAACCTCCAAAAAGACCAGGAGGTGGGGAATAGAAAGGAAACACATCTTCCAGAAAAAGAAAAAGAACAATACAACAAAAAAGGAAGAAAGAAAGAGAGAAAAGAAAAGAAAAGAAACACACCTTTGAGGAAGCACTTTGAAACTTGCGGAAATAGTTCAGAAGCTCCTCCCTTCTCAATTCATCATCATATGCTTTTCGCTTCAAAGAATCTAGCAGAACCTGGATATGTAGATTACCATTACATGTAAGATATAGTTTTGAAATAAAATAAAAAGGGAGGTTCAGAAAAGGACTGGAAACTAAGCCTTACCTCATAAGCATTTTGAAGTTTCTTGAAGGCTTCTGCAGCTTTTTCATTGCCCATATTTTTATCGGGATGGACCAGCATTGCCTAGACAACCAAATTACAGATATTCAACTACGGGAACCATCAAGAAAACCTAAACGCATGATAATGACAACATATAGCTCAAGCAAGTTTGAGAAAAAAAAGACAAATAATATATCCAGAAAAAAACATGGAGCTCCCCACACATGCCAATTTGGCATGCACATATGTGCGAGATCTGGGAATTTCATCAAGTGGGTGTGGGTCTCACCATATATAGTAAGGTCAAATGAGCCACATGTTTCGGTCAGGCACTGATGAGCACATTGAACTATCTGAGTGGCATAAAGGGCTCAAAGCCCAGGCACAATGATAAAATTACCATGAACGTGCTCTGCCGCTCTCTCATGCAGCCTCCCGAACCACACGTCAGTTTGCACCATAAGTGTAGAAGAGAATGGACAATTGAAAGGAATTTGATCAATATTCCACATTCAATGTGCATGTGTGGCCCAAATAATGACTGGACCAGTCTGTTTTCAGCCCACAGCACATATGTGGTGCAGACCGTGTAGTGCGCCTGATGAACAGTCTGGATCTTGCCCACATGCTCCACATTAGCATGTGTGAGGGTGAGGACTCAAAACACAACTCATGTAGCAGCCATAGCAAGCTCCAATCATATACCTAATGGTTTAAAGATATGCTAGGTACCTTCTTTCTGTACTCCCTCTTGAGTAAAGAAACATCTATGTTCTCATATCGGGACAAACCCAATGCTGAATAGTGATCATTGCAGTTTAAGAGCCGAATAACTTCATCTTCAGACGTTAGTTCTGCCTCGGTCCCACTGGTCGAAGGCACTCCTGGGTTATGATCTGCCGATCTACCAGAAGTAGCCCGAGTGGCATCATCTGATTGCGAAGCATGCATAGGCTCACCATGGAAAAAGCCTGACCGTGTAGATTGCTCCGGGCGACTATTGGACCTATTATGCTCACTAATGTTATTTTTTAGAAAATGTATCAGAACATCACTTGAAATGAATGACAAATTGATTCCCAAAAGCACACCGAGCCATCCGACATAGCATTTCGCACTGTGTAGAGAATAAATGGTTGTGATCAAGAGGGCAAGCCGTTCATGGCTCAAAGCAAATGATATCCCTGCATTTTAAACAACAAAAAATATCATTGAATTTTCACCAAGTTACAAGACAGATAAGAGATGGATGCCGTTCAAGGAAAAGGTTGCATTCAAACCTCCAGCAAAAATGACGAAACCCGTAGTCCAAAAGCTTCCATACAGCCACAAAAATACAGTTGCAAAGACGGCAGCTACCAAAATTGCAATTGTGAAACCAACAAAAAGTGCCAGTAAACCAGCCGTTACCTGGATAGAGAATGTAGCAGCAGTGTGAGAAAACAAAAGATGCAATTGTAAGGTTGAGAAAACCAGCAATAAGGACATTCCAAATAATGCTAGAGCATGTTTAATGAAAATGAAGATATCATTCAGAATAGAATACATATGAGGTTCAAAACAAGCTAATTCCTTCTCCAAATGAATACGTGTCTATTAAGCGCCGGCAACATGTGTATTCTCCAAATGGATAATGTCAAGGCAAGTTATTTGATACTTTGGCAACCTATGACACTTGATATGCAGGGACTCAGAAATTGTCTGTGGCATATATTAAGTCAAATTAAACTGACTAAATTGTGGAACCCACGGTCAATAAGTCAGTCCCAGAATCAGATTGGTTGAACAATCCTGACACTTGATACATGGATAATCGTTCTTAGGAAAAGGACCATTGGATATTTTTCATTTCTAACCTTATGATACATCTGAACTGGGACCCATAATTTGGACAGTTTAATTTGAATTACTTGTATGCCACATATGCAATTTCTAAGTGCCTGCATATCATCCATCACACTCTGCAAGAGTATCAAAGTTTTTCTCTAATGTCAACGTTTCTATTAAGCATGCCAAAAAAAAGATGTGCTTCTCCAACAGATAAAATGGCAAAATTTTCACCAGTAACATGCCTATCTCAAGAATGTCAACACCTTCACCAGCAACATGCATATCTCAACTTGGTTGTTTAATATTGGCATGGATGTGAGAAGGAATAGCCATCCAGGGTTTTTATATATATATATATATATATATATATATATATATATATATATATATATATATATATATATATATATATATATATATATATATATGTTGGGGTCCCATCAGGCTTTCCATCAATCATGAGAATCAAGAACACCATTACACATTCTCTTTCAGAAAGCCAAAAGGTTAGCAACAGACAACATTCACATAAAATTCTTCCCTTCTTTCACATATTACAACATTTAAGTACGTAAAACCAGCCACTGATGTGTCATCGCCATCGGCATCATCATCACAGCCTTGGTCCAGGTACTTAGGGTCGGGTTTTCGTGGTTTGTGGCAAAGTCATGATGGCCCGCTGCCCGCTGACAACCCTCCTTTGCCGGGCTCCAGATCAGCCAGTGCATCGCGACCAAGTGAGCTACTCATGTTTCTTCCATAAACAAGAAGGGCCCATCTTTGGGAAGCAAGGTTCAATGTGGACGGTCAGTCCCCTACTTGAAATCAAGGCTTCATTTCTTGCTGCTAGAACAATTTTCCAGCATTTTTTAAGATCAACTGCAGTCAGCGCAGTGCCTTTTAATAGTTTGGTTCTAGTATTATTTCCATAACAATGAGGTATAAGAAAAAGCAAGTGCTCAAAACCAAAATTGCTTGCCATTTTCAATCGAGAAATTATAGGGTGCTGAGCCTGAGCAAATGTAGTTTGCTCAGCATCTCAATTCCATTACACATGGAGCTAATGGTTTGGTTTTCAAGATCATTGATCTCATGGACCCCACTATGGAGGATGCCCAAAAATATACCTGATTGAAAGATTATAAACCTTCAGCTGGTGGCCTACATAGGAGGTTAAGGAGACTTTTGGGGCATCACCATCCAAGGTGGGGCCTGTCAGATCTACTGTCTGGATCTCCGAACACTGGACCTCACTTGTGGGAACCTCAGTTGAAACTCAGTATCCTATAATTCCTCTTGCTATGCATATACAGGAGTAAAATATCAAAAGAATTAGACAAAAGCAAAAGATAGCTCCATGATTAGAATATCACTCAACCTCAACAGTCAAAAGCTTCAGCTTGCAACCACACATAGCCAGGGATTATTTAATGGAAGCATGAAAAAAAAAATAATAATAATGTGAGACAGACAAGGAATAACTCACCATCATTATAAGAAACTTTGAAGTTCCTACCATTGCAATGACTGAGAGAATGCTGCACCAAATGACTGTGAAGAAGGATGTTGTTCCTAGGCGTAACAAGGAGTCCAGTCCCCTAAGACTACAGTCTAACCACACCATGGATAGAAGTAGCACGAACTTCCCAAAATGTGATAGCCACCTCCAGATAATAGGATATGCATGCTCGGTCTTAAGGCGGACGTAATCACAGGCATTGGACAAAATGGTTGTCAAAGCATCAAAAAGGGGCTTCTGCCTTTCAAGCCATATGCTAGCTGTTTTCAAAATGGATAAGGCTGAAGCTTTTAAATTCATACCAGCTACTGCACCTGAGGAACCTGATCCATCCATAACGTCTTCATCAGCCAAACCATGCTGTGTGTGGCCTGTACTAAAATTAATTGAACTGGGATTGCTATCAAGTGGCACCCCATCATCTCCTCTTGACTCAGTAGCATCGGATGCAGTTTCATTTCCTACAGCATCTCTTGAATTACTTGACATAGACACCAATTTCACGGAACCTGGTATATCATCACCCAACTGATCTTTGGTGGAGGCTTTCGCAGATTTTTGGTTGTTTTTCTTACGATCTCCTGAAAATTTGGCCTTCGCTCTATCTCCCAATGGACTACTTGACCTGCATTGCTGGTTAGCATTTGGAAGCTCCTCTCCATCAACAGTTTTTCCTTCATGTGCTTTTGCCTTATGTTTTTTCTCTGGTAAGGGTCCACCTACCGAATCTGAAACTGTAAATTTGTGGTGTGATGCATTGCGATCTAAGCCATTCTTTTGTTGGTTTCCCTTACGAGCCATGATATAAAACGCTTTGTGAGTGGGAGATGTTCTAATAAATTTATGACACCCTCAAGGAAGCCATCACAACCCAACAGAGAAAGAGTCTACACCTGCTAGTCCAGGCTGATGACAGTTAGATTCTGTGAAGCATATGAACAAGGCTGAAAGAGAAAAAAGTGACTATGGGAGTAAGCAGAATCGACAGCTGTAAGCATTTCTGGATTGATGCTTGCAAAGAGCCGATAAACAGAAAATTAAGGGATTTCCCAGTGTCCACGGACTGTGCTATTTTGAAATGAATGTTGGAACTCCTGCCACCAACCATGGACAGTGGGCAGTTGTATGCTGACTTGTTAGTGGAAACACAAACTTTTCTCAAAAACTGAAAAGTCCAAAGCATATCAAGGAAAGAAGTCAAACAGGTACTACATTTTGCAAATGAAAGACATTTCAGCTGCTGAACTGCTTATCAATTGAAACTCAAAAAGAAGCTGAGGGCCAGTTCAAAGCCTCATCATTGAGACATTTGGAAATTGCAATTCAGAAAATCACAACTAATGAGGTCTAGATAGCCTGCACATCACAAAGTTTCCTGTCCTTTTGGGGAACCAAACTACAGAAGAATGACAAGAAACTTCATGAAGTGGACTGGCGGAGCACATATTATAATGGTTGCCTGAAAATTGCAATTTTCAAACATCATGCCCAAACTAGCCCTAAATCTAAAACTGTGTAATTTTGTATTCTTAGATGGATAACAACTCAAATAGCGGACTGCAACCTCAAATTTGCAAGTTGCAGCACTGAGTCTGCACATACCAGTCAGTACTATAAAGCAGCATAATAAACTAATAGATGAATACCGTCTGTCTTGCAACAATCCATTGTATCCTAGTAACAACTCCAAAACTCAAAACCACAAAATTACAACAAATAGTTGTTAGGATATCTACAGATGAATCCTCAAAGGATGAGTCCAAAGGAAATGTCTCCACTAAGGACTCTTCAATGGTTATGTAAATGTAACTGTAGAGGAAAGATTCTCCAAAACTCTCCTTTGAATTTTGAATCTTTCATGTCTATCCTATCCGTGTATACACCATGCATATTTTTCCATTTCAATGAGATCATATCAGCCTCTTGATGTATGTGGAAAGAGAAGTGAATTCTTTAAATTTACTATGGTATCAAGCAGACAATCTACCATGAGAGGGCAACCTTTCTTCTTCATTTTTCCTCATCTCCACATTACTCATCTCTTGTCCACCCAATCTCTCTTTTCCCACCCAAACCATCATTTACTGTAATAAAGAAAAAAAAAAAAAAACAATCCCAAACTTTTGCTGTGGTTTCTCTCCTCTCCTCTTCTCTCCCAAACCTGTTCTTGCCACAACCCCAACCTGACACAATTGGACTAGCCTGGTTCAATCGAGCTCTCCCGATTTGACCAGACCCACCCCGTCTTCACCAGGCCCTCCTAATTTGACCAGACACACCCCAACTCAATTGGGCCCACTCGATTCAACCTCCGAGCCCACCGCGACTCGATCAGGTCTTCCCAATTCAACCCTGCACTCCGACTTGATTGGCCTCCACACCCTAGCCATGCATCGCCCTCTTCGATTACTCTCCTGAACTAACTGCGCCCACCTCCGTTCGAATCACCACTCCAGGCACACAAGCTGGACCCCATCACAGACCGGCTCAACCACATCCCCATGCTTTCTTCTCTCGAATTGCCATGCCTTCAACTCAATTGACCCAACCTACAGCTACTACATCAGCACCTTTTCCTTACTCGAATCCACAATGTCAACATTTAGTGTCGGTCTCAGCGTTTAGCACCAGCGTTGCCATTAGCTTCGACACTAGCATCCGGCAACAGAGGTACCTGCACCAAAGGCTTGTTGCGGCATCTACGCCGGATTGTTCATTAACATAGTCATCAATTTCATTCTACAATCTACACTAGCAATGGTGACGTCGGCAACCTTCCCAACATCAGCTTTCTTTGTTAGTTGATAAGCACCATGAGCATCTTCTAAAATTGGTCTCTCCCTATCCCTTTAGGCTTCACCTCACTCGCAGTTCCTATCTCTTCTTCCTCCATTATTATTCCCAATATCATTTGGTTTTAATCAAGTTAGGCAACCTTAATTATTTATTTTGGAGGAGCCTATTCATTCCAATTTTATGGACAAACAGTCTTTTAAGATACATTGATGGGACCTTTCCATGTTCTAACCAGTTTCTTTATGACAAAGATAGCAATGTCACCTCCTCACTTAATCCTGCTTATACCAACTAGATGAAGCAGGATTCTCCCATTTTGAGATGGATTTATGCAACACTGACTGAATAGGTTCTCGCTCGCATCTAGAATGACTACACATCTAGAGAGATCTGAATACGTCTAGAACAACTACATGCTATTAAATCCTATTCCCAGATTATGCAACTCAAACACAAACTCCAAACTCACAAAAAGGGCAACCTCGCTATTGCGGAATATTTGGACAAAACGAAAGCAATTGCTAATTGGAAGCAGTTGCTCAACCCATTTCTAAATATGATATTTGTTTACAGATACTTAATGGCTTGGGATAGAAATATGATCCAGTTATTACTTCAATTAATAACTGCATTCTTCCCATCACATTTGGTGAATTATTTGGTTAATTACTCCCATTTGAGATGCAACTCTGGTCCCATGCTCAGTCTCTGGGATCTAAGCAATCCTCTACAGCATTCTTTACACAACGTGGATCTTCTTCTGGAGGTTGTGGTGGACCTCATGGTCATGGTAATGGCAATCATAGTCATGGATGTGGTAAGGGCAGTCATGATGATTCCTCGACATCATCTCATACTGCCTTGCCTTCCTCCTCAAAAACTGGCAATTTGCCCATTTGCCAAGTCTGCAACCTAGTAAATCATGTTGCCCTAGATTGCTTTCATCAACTTGATATGTCTTATCAGGGTCGATAACCTCCACGGAAACTTCAGCTATGGTGGCATCCATGGAAAGCAATAACACTTGGTATCTAGACAGAGAAGCATTGCACCATGTTACAACAGATTTGAGAAATCTTTCACTACACTTAGATTAACTAGGGAATGAAAATGTGACTATTGGTAATGGTAATGGGTTACCCATATCCCATGTTGCTTGCATGTTCCTGCTATAACCAATCACCTTCTTTCCGTGCATCAATTTACAAAAGACAACAATTGTCACTTCGTATTCATTGACTCACTCTCTCTCTTTTCTTTTTCTTTTTTATGTGAAGGCCAACAAGTTAGGGAAGATCCCCTCCCAAGGATGATGCGGACATCAATGGTGCACCATTTAGAGTGTACCAGAGGAAGAGGCGTCGCCGATAGAGTACCGGAGCGGAAGAGTTGATGTGGATGGACATTGGGTCCATCAGACCCATTTTCTGACGTGCTACGAGTACAGGAGTGGCATGACCACACCCTGACCATAGATCCATAGGTCGGATTTCACACCCTACCACACAAGTGTTTTAGTTTTAGGCGTTTTTGCTCTTTTCCTTATTTCAGGGGCTTTATTGCACTTTCTTTACTTTTCATCTTTTTCGTTATTTTTCTTATTTTCAGACGCTTTAGTACACTTTTACTTTTTTCATAGCTTATATATACATTGTGAGAAACCTTATTTTGATTATTATTGAATGAATAGAAATTCGTTTCTTTTCTTCCTATTTATTCAAGAGATTAGGGTTTCAGGATTGGCTCTTGAGTGTTGAGGATTCCATCCCGATTTCAGGTTTTCTTCTTTCTAGATCTTCAAGGTGCAGGAAAAGGTAAGAATTATCTTCCTTCTTTTCTTTTGACGACAAAATGACCCGTACTTTCTTCATCTCGAACCCTTCGTTCTTCACCCCTTTCGTTCCTCTCTGGATACCCTCTTTCTAGTTTGAACGAAAAAGATGGATGGTTAGTCAGTAGAATCAGATCCAAACTTGACCGTGGACTGACTTATGCTAGATCTAATATATCCTCATATCCCTAGGTCCTCTCTTCTTACTGTTTACGTGATCTTATGCTAAGGGGCATGATCCTGACGGAATAACATCATCTTTGTGTTGAGATTTACCTAATCCCTTTGATTGGAAACGGTTAGTTAATTGGTGTATTTGTTTGAATACTTTTTAACCTGATTATACATGCATCTAGGGTTAAGTCATCACATGTCCCTGCATCAAAGGATGGAACAGTGACAGACTCTACCCTTTTCAGCTCCCTGCATGCCACATAAATAAGTTTGCGTTCTCGCTTTTGCACTGCTTTTAGCTTTCCTCTTGTGACATCTTATATCATCAACTCGGACATCTGGCTCATCAAACTCTTAAGTCGTTTTCCTCTGCCATCTCAATTCTTAGCTTTGTACAACCTTTATTTGTTTGCACTTCTTATCCAATGAGGAAAAGTTTAGGATTATCCTTTATTATTTCCAGTTTTGTTTCTATGCATCCTTTAGAACTTGTTCATTAAGACATTTGGAGACCTACTTCTACTCCTTTAATAAGTGGCTAGAGGTACTATATTATTTTTATTGATGATTATAGTAGGTTGGTTCTTTCCTATTGTGCTTAAATCTCGCGCTTGATATTTTTATATGCTTTAGGCTTGTTTGTTTCGCCAATTACCCTGTTAATGTACAAGAAACATGTCATCATTACAATTTTACCATAGCCAAACCAAACCCCGAATTGTTAGTCAAATGCAAATGTATTTAGGAAACATGTGAAGTAATTTGTAATCATCGCCCATAAAAATCTCCAATCCAAAAGCAACAACAGTTTATTTTGGTGATGATTTGACATTGAAGTAATGTAAAAATGACATCATTACGATTTTACCATGGATAAACCAAACACAAGAATTGGTGGTCAAATGCAGCTGATGTCAAGAGACAGGTAAAGTAACTTGTAATCATTGCGCATTTCTTTTACATTATTGTCGTAAATGGTGAAACAAACATGCTTATAAGTCTCTCATTGAAAATATGTTTGATTGCAAAATTAAGTCATTACAAATTGTTGGAGGTATATAATATACAAGTTCCCAATTCAAGAATTTTCTCTCTCTAGGGTATATCTCACTGTATCTCCTGCCCACACACTTCTAAACAAACTGGGCTTGCAAAACAAAAACATCAACATAGTCAAAACTGGCTTGGGTCTCATGGCTCATTTGCATATGCCTACTTGACATTGAGTCGATGCTTTCACCACTGCCATTTTCTTAATTAATTGGTTGCCCACTCCAATTATTGCCTGGCAATCTCCTTACAAGCGACTGTTTGGTTGACAACTTGATTATAACATTTGAAGGTCTTTTAGGTGCACCTGCCACCTGTCATTCGTTTCTTCGTCCATATCAATCTAGCAAACTGTTGTTTCAGTTATTGGTTGAGTATATTTATCTCAACATGTAGTGTCTAATGAAAGAAGGTGCCTTTTTGTTGAAAAGGGTAATGATCATGTTCTGCACTTTTTAGTAGATGACTTGTCTCAAGTAGTCCTTGGCCAAATCACGGTGCCCATCTTGACCACCACCCCAACATCCAATCAATCTAGCATTAACCAATCAACTACCTCCACCACCTAGCCAACCTTACCCTTGTCCAAGCCTGCCATGTTGATGCACCATCGCCTAGCCCTGTGTTAGAGCCTCAGCAGTCAGCATACACCACCTACTCAATCACCTCCCTTTGAGTCCTCAAACGGTTCTCCTTCACACCAACACGGCTCCTATTACTCACTCCATCCAAACTAAATCCAAATATGGCATTGTTAAAGCATGGGCAACGCACAAAAACCCTCCAACAGTTGCATCCCTTTCTCTAGTTACCCTGGTTGAACGAATATGCTATACCCAGGCTGCAAAAATTCCTTAGTGGAGATAAGTCATGGCATCCGAGTTTAGTGCTTTACAAAGAAATGGGACCTGGTCCCTCATTCTAGCCCAATCGAGTCAAAATATTGTTGGTTGTCAGTGGATTTACAAGATTAAGCAAGGGGCTGATGGCTCCGTTGAACGATATAAGGCCCGCTTCACTACTAAAGGGTATAATCAACAACCAGGTATTGATTTCTCTGACACGTTCAATCTTGTTGTTAAACCAGCCACCATTCAACCGGTTCTCTCGATTGATGTCAATGATGCATGGCCCATTCACCAGATGGACATTCAAAATGCTTTCTTACATGGGATTCTCCCCGAATAGGTTAATATGCAACAACCTCAAGGCTTTGTTAATCCTTTACAACCATCTCCTGCTTGCATATTACATAAAGCAATCTCTAGTCTCAAGCACGCCCCACGTGCTTGGTTTCTTCGCTTCAACAATTATATTCGAGGCTTAGGATTTGTGGGTTCCATAGTTGATAGCTCCCTTTTTATCCATCGTTTGGATGATTGTATTCTTATTCTTCTCATCTATGTGGACAACATAATCATCACAAGTAATCATGCATCAGCCCTCACTCTTCTTATGAGTGATCTCAATCGCCTATTTGCAAAGAAGGATCTTGGCCCAATCCATTATTTTCTGGGACTAAAAGCTCATTGTACATGCTTCAACATTGTATCTTAGTCAGACGATATGCATTATTGAACTTTTGCACAAGGCAAAGATGGACAATGTAAAACTGTTAAGCTTGCTGGTCATCTCTTATTCCAAACTGTTATGTACTGATGGTGATCTTGTGGAAGATCCTACTTGTATAGAAGTCTTGTGGGTGTGCTTCAATATGTAACTTATAAACCCGCCAGATATTGCCTTTACAGTCAACCAAGTTTGTCAGTACACACATGTTCCACACACTACACATTGGATTGCTGTAAATGTATACTGCACTCCCTTAAAGAACCAGTCACTTGTGGCCTACGTTTACGAATGGGCACATTCACACTTTTAGCTTTCTCCAATGCAGATTGGACTGGAGATCCCACCAATCACCGATCAATGAGCATCTATGGGATATTTTTTGGCTCCAGACTCATATCATGGAATGCCAAAAAGCAAGCTATTGTTGCTCATTAAAGCACCAAGTCTTAGTATCGTTCCCCAGCTCATACGACAGTTGAATTGTCCCGGCTCCGAACTCTTTTGAAAGAAACTCGCATTTATCTTCAGTCTCCCCCTCTTTTGTGCTGCGACTATATAAGTGATATATCCTCAACTTTCAACCCTATATTTCACGCTCGAACAAAAACATGTGGAAATGGACTATCACTTTGTACATGAAAAAGTAGTACATAGGAATTTATGTGTACAATATGTCTCAACTGAGGATCAGGTTGCTGATATCTTTACAAAGGGCTTCTTTTGTACCAGGCTTCATCTTCTTAAAAACTTGCTTCATGGCCTAGAAGTGTCGTTTAGCTTGAAGGTGCCTATTAGGATATTTACATATGAATCCTCAAAGGATGACTCCAAAGCGAGAGATATTCTCCAAACTCTCCTTTGAATTTTGAACCACACACACACATGGATACACCGTGTATCTTTTCCTATTTAAATGAGACAATATCAACTTCTCAATGTATGGTGGAAAGAGATGAATTCCTTAAATTTATTAATAGTAACAGGCAAAAGGTACAAACATCAGATGTCTAGTTGTGGATCCTGAAGTTATAGACATGAGAGAAAACAAGCACAAATATGCTGTTTCAGCAGTCTTATCTGAGATCTGGTGTTGGGAGGAGGAAAATTCAGAAATAAAGAACCAAGATTTCAAAAACTATCCATCCAAAAGTTTCAAAAGTCAAAAGGCCAATGAAATGTTTGGATTCACCATTAATCGTTATAGAATCAAGAACATGACCATGTGTTATCACAGTTACCGTTTTGGGATGCATTAGGAGACCCTCAATTTAATAATAAATCAATGTAATTTGACCAGTTTTCGTGGCAGAAATCATTTATGGTCAGCCTAGAAATAATTTCGATCACAATAGAGGCGGGATTTTGGATTACCAATATTCCACTAAATGCACACTCAATTACGAAAATTCACAAGTATGAGAACACCATCGCCACATAAAGGGCTTTATGCCCGCATATGTCCTAAGTTGGTCCATCCGAACTGCATGCAAGAGCACAGGTTTCACCATGATGAAATAGACTTGAACCATCTACAGAGCTGTCAGTCATTGAACCGAACAGCGATTGAGGATTCCCGATACATTGAAATAATCCAGATTAATGTCAGCCCCATATATCGACATTCCCGTATTCAATTTATCTATCTTAAGTCCTTCAAAAGGTTCTCTAATTCGAAAAAGAAACCAACTAATCCAAACGAAAAACAGCCAAGATTTCAACATAAAGCCACAAACTTTCAATTATTTTCCAAAAACCATCCGTTGTATTCAAACAAGTCGACAGACCGGGCCGGCCTAATACGGAATCAAACCCCCAAATTTCAGAAATCCGGCAGAAACCCAATTTACTGAATAGGAAAACAAGAAGACCCAAATGAAGAAATGATGGATTTGCAAAAAAGAAGAAGCATGATCAGAAGCGAAAATGGAGAGAGAGAGAGAGAGAGAGAGAGAGAGAGAGAGAGAGCCATGTGATGAAATCATGCAGAGATGAAGATCAGGAAATGAAGGGCGGAGATGGGGGTTGAGAAATATACCTTTGTTCGACCTGTATGCAGATGGGCAGAGAGAGAGAGAGAGAGAGAGAGAGAGAGCTGTGTATTGGCCCTGTTAGACGGCTGCAGCCAAGCTCCTCCACCTTAGAGGCAGTTTCAGAGAGGATATGAGAGGGATGCTACTTTTACAGGCGCGCGGCTGACAAGCGCCAAAACCAATCGCCTCACACGTGTGCACGTGGCACCTGATGATATCCCGACCGTTCATCATGTCGGACAAAATTGGGCCGGTGCACTGATCACATGTTCCACACGTGTGGGTGGAGTGTGGACCTTCGCCCAACCCTTTCCACCAACCATCATTTTGTACTCATGCAGCCCACCTGAAGAACAGAACGGCCCGTACATCTACGAAATCACGGCCCTGCACGATGAGCGGCTAGGATGTCGCAAATTTAAGCTTATCTGTCACACGTGTGGCGCTTGAGTTTGGTGCCATTCGTGGTCGTTGATGTGCGCTTGCAGTGTGAATACTACCATTTCACCAAGGGGTTGTATTTGTTGAGAACAGATCACTTATGCAAAGGTACCACAACTTGTGGTACTGTCCATTCTTTCCCACCAAGATTCCCATTATGTATAACATCAATACCATAAAAAATGTATGCCCCTGCATGAAGATTTCCATTCCAAAAAATCAGGCTGATCCGATCATTGGGTGGACCACGCCTCCATGTTGAGTCATACCGTTGTTTGTCCATTGATTCTAATCTTGTGGGCCATATGATGTGTGGATAGGATATAATTTTGTAAAAAAATGATCTTCTTGGTGAGGCCTACCGCTCTCATGGTACTGATGTCTTACACGAGTGGCATGTTTGCCGGAAAGATGGTACGGTACTACGAGCTGTAGTACGTTGCCTTTTGTTGGGACAACGTGCACGTGGCATGCATGCATATCATATAACCCTGATTGTGGGGCCCATCGTAATCCGATTCCTGACAGTGGACGGTCCTGTTCCTCACATCGCCATCAAATGGTCGAGTAGAAAGAAAAAATGGTGAGTGATCCAAAATCAATGTGCAATTTCGGTCTGATCGATGTGATTTCCAGGCTAAGAAGGGGCCCACGATTTGGACGGTCTGGATTGATGTGTATATGCTAAGGTGTATTCACGTGAAGGGTGAATGAGTTGGTAATATTTTGAAAATAGCCTGCGGCTAATGCACGCCGTGCTCGAGCCCATGGGGTCTGATGGATTGTATAAAGATCACAGCCATGCAAACATACACGTGGACAAGTGGCAGACATTCAGTTAGTTCAAAACCGTCCAGTTAGTGGGCCTTATTACAACAGACAGGGTTTACAACTAATACCGTGTATTCTGGAACTATTGGACCGTTGAATTTGAACCCTCGAGAATTTTGCCTTTCGACCGTCCATTTGATGGCCCCCCACCGCCGATGAGCGTAGTTTTTGGCATATGCTCCATCAACAGTGAGGCCCACAATTTGGACGGTTTGGATTACACGTATTTCTCATATCTATGTAAGTACACGTGCGTATGATCCACGGAACCTTTTGCATTTAAAAATTTTCTTGTAGAATTCACGTGTGTACATCACACGCTACACGTCGACACTCCATACGGGTTTTGTACAATGCTCGGGCGAGATCTTTGAGAAATTTACAACCGCGGGTGTACACAAGCCGGGCTAGCCCGGTTAGCTCGCTCGGCCCGGCCCGAAAAAGCACGACTCGGCTCAACCGGGAACTGAGTTCGGGTCAGGACGGACGAATTTTCTAGGCTCGAAAGTGAGTTCAAGCCGAGTTCGGATACCTCCCAGTTCGGCCTGAATCGGTCCGAAATCCGACTCGTCCCGGCCCGACCCGACCCTGCCCGGCCCAACCCGTGTATGACTATATTTAATTTGTATAAAATGTTTTATTTTATGCTTTGTCAAATGTATGTAAATGTCCTAACTAGTTAGATTTTTTGTAGAGTTTATATTTCAACTATCTAAACCGTTGATCGAGGGCCTTGTAATGGGATGCGGATTACCTGTCAAAGCTCTTCCCATGAACTTGCTGTAAGGTTCAAAACTGGCTCGAACTCAGGTTCGAATCGCCTTTGAACTCAAGGTTCGAAGCGCGAACTCGGCCTTCGGGGCCGGCAGGTTCGGGCGGAGATGTTGGCCCGGTGACCAGGCCCGGTCGGGTTCGGGCCTTGTGTGGCTATTGAACGGGCCTGGACGGGCTGAGGCCAGTTCGACTCGGCCCGACCTGTGTACACCCCTAACCGTAACCCATTTATGGCCCATTTACAAGACGAAGCCCATCTCATTTTACCTTACAAGAATAAGCCCCAGCTGTACGGACGACTTGCCAAAGGTCGAAAATGCCCCTGCTTTTTCCTTCGAGCAGATCGGTGGTGCTCGAAGACGAGCGCTGACGCTCCTCGAACTCCGAGCTGTACGAACGGTTTAAAAGATATCAAAGTTACATGGGCCCCATAGTTACGTATTTATTACATCCACAACGTTCATCCATATTTCGAGATGATTTCGGAGCATTATCAAAAAAAAAAAATCATATCCAACGATGAATTGGACCACACCACAAAGAGCAGGGGGAAAATTGATTTTCACCGTTAAAAAATTTGTAGGGCCCACCATAACATTTATTTTTCATCCAATCTATTCATAAGGTCACAAAGACCAGGATGAAGAGGAAAAACAAGTTTCATAATGGTCCAAAACTTCCGTGACCCCTAAAAGGGTTTCAATGGTAAACGTTCAATCCTCCACAGCCTTTGACAGTGTGGTCCACTTGGTAGCTAGACCTGTCTTATTTTTCAT
The DNA here is from genome assembly GCA_030180095.1 of Magnolia changhungtana. Lineage (NCBI taxonomy): Eukaryota > Viridiplantae > Streptophyta > Magnoliopsida > Magnoliales > Magnoliaceae > Magnolia > Magnolia changhungtana. The sequence continues at coordinate 1,269,101 of JASAUF010000540.1, read as the reverse complement.
CTCAACCCTTAATACGAGTTCGCCAAAAAGATGGACGGTTCGGATATAACACATACCTCATAATAGGACCCACAAAAAGCGGTAGGGATTACAACAGCAAAAAATAAAAAACCAGAATTTATGGCTACAGGTCCTTCTATAGCTACGGATAATAACCTGTAGACACCCCACCCAGGCTAATATCTTGATTTTGTTAAGACAATTCGAGAACCATGATCATATCCTAAACCAAACTCTAATCCTAACCTGAGTTATCATGAATCATCATTCAATCCAGACCATGTCCGAAATCGACCTATTTCTCGAATCATTTTCGAGTAACCATCGAGCCAACTTCAAGCCATTTAGAGCCAAATATCCAAAAGGAACTTTGTTTCACTCTAAGGACCCAAAAAAGGACTCACTAGATGAATTTCGAGCAGTACGAGTGGTAATCGGATTACCATGGCGCGTAGTCAAATTACCACTTTCTCCCGTAAAATGCGCACGGAGCCAGTCACACGAGTTCGGACTCAACCAGGTCCGGGCGGTAGTCGGACTACCGCCGGCGGTAGTCGGATTACCGCCGGCGGTACTCGGAATTCCACCACGTGCGGTCTGAGCAGGGACAGCTGTCTCAGCGTCCAAAGTCAACTCTTCCTGGAATTTACCTCTCCCATCTCCACTATTTACAGTTTTACCAACCTCCATAGCTAATGAGAGCACGCCACATGGCATCTCTCTCCTCTCCACCAATCACCATATGCCACATCAGCATTTGCCCTCCTTTTATCCCCTATTTACCAAACAACCATTGGAAAGGGCTATAAATAGCCCTCTCCCCTTTCATTTTCAAAGGGGGGAAAAAAAAAGATGGATGAGAGCCACCAAGAGAGGGAGAGAGTGAGAGAGAAAGAGTGAGAGGAAAAGAGAGGAAAAGAGAGAGAGTGAGTGAGGAGGAGAGTGAAGGAAGGGAAGCAGCTCCCAAGCCTTCAAGCTCCCAAATTTTCAGCCACCTCCTAGCCTTCACCTCAACCCTTCCAACCTACAAGCCTAGCCCAAAATGATCATGGTTCAGTTCATGTCTTAGCCTGCTCAAGAATCAAGCCAAAGATCCATCATCCTACAAGCATTCATCATGACATCTACTCCCTTCTCAACCCCCTTGCTTCTCTATATCTTTAGTGGACGTATGCTCCGTGACTTGCCGTACATCGGATCTGTCACATCGAAATTCCTAGTGATCTAGTCCACTTTTCTTATCTCTTTGCATAAGCATCATTACATCCGCCCTCTAGACACATTGTCGGACGTATGCTCTGTAGCCTGCCGAAATACTCGGATCTTGCTACATCAAAAATCCACGTGTGACTAGTCCCATCATGACCGTAGCATCATCATCATCCCTTGAGATTATTTTACCACACTAAGTCGAGACCGTACATTTGTACGAGCGAGAGGGTGCCTAACACCTTCCTCTTTGTAACCGAGGTCCCTTATCCGGAATCTCAAATCGTAGACCAAGAGTCAATCTAAGCTGGGAGAGTCTTCGGATTTCTCCAACCTTATGTATTCCGTGGGTTCTAGCCGACCGCGGGATTCTGAGTAATATTGGCTAGTGGCGACTCCAACAATTAAAATCAGCTTAATCACCCCCACCATCACCACAACCACAACAACACACTTTTTATCAACCAACGTGGATGCTGATTTTTCAGTGTCTACAGAATGGCGACTCCACTGGGGATGTTGCTAGCTCGCACTAGCTGAGACCCGACTCGAAAGAGTGTGGTACTATAATCGCAAGGAACATCATCACTGCATTCACAAAAAAAAAAACATCTTTGGCTTACACTTGTTTAGGCATCAATCCTAGCCACAACCACTCAATCCCATGCAGTTATGGCTACCCATGAAAAAGAGCCGGCAGCTCTGCCAGCTCCTGAAGCACCGGCACCGGTACCGCCACCGTCACCGACACCTCCAGCAGCTCCAAACCCACAGGCCAATACAACCACGCAAGAGTTACTACTTCGAGCAATGCAAAAACTATTGCTTCGCCTAGTGCCAGGCGCCATACCGGACATACAGGCAACACAACATAGTGCTCAAAACAGTTTAACCCACAACCTCCTTTTGCTTCCTCCCTTCCTCCTCCAGCAAATCTCATTCTATCATTCCCTATAGAATCAGCACAAGATCACCAACATCCTCTTCCTAGTAGAAGATCTGGTCAATTTCAAGGGGAAAAACCCCTCTCATATGATCCTTCTAAACTCACAGAACTCCGAGAGCAATTATGCGATATACAGAGAAAATTACAAAGGCAGCAAGGAGTGGATCATCCATCCACCAAATTCAAGGACTTATGTCCCTTTCCCGATGCCAGAGTACCTCAAAACTTTGAGGTTCCAAAATTCAAAAGGTATGATGGTACGGGGTGTCCTATGGACCATTTAAGAGCATTCTGTGGAGAGCTTAATACTCCGGCAGGTAATAATGGAGCATTGATCCGTTTGTTTCAAAAATCCTTAAAAGGCGATGCGTTAGATTGGTACACGTCATTAGACTACCATCGAATTAAGACTTGGGAACAACTTTCCCAAGCTTTCCTTAATCGTTTCGTGTACAATCTTAATGCAGCACCCAAAAGGGCGGATCTTGTTACCTTAAGGCGGAGGGACGATGAGTCATTATCAGCTTACGTTGGACGATGGCGGGCTATGGCTGCCAGAATGAAAACACCCATTGATGACGAGGAGCAAATGTACATGATCATCCACTCGGTAAACCCGAGTATCTCTGGATACCTCGTCTCATATCCATATGCCAACTTTACCCAACTCATCCGCGCTGGGGAACAAGTTGAAGCCGGAATAAGGGCTGGGACAATCTCTCCCTGGTGGCCTCATCAGGCCTCCCCAGTACAACAGAATGTGGAAAGAAGGCCTACTGGATATGAGAATGGTAACAGAAGTGTTCCTGACCTTCATCCAACAGAAGAAGACAATCTTGTCGCCTCCACCCAAGGTGCTCAATTCGCTCCTCAAGAAGGACAATGGCGACAACAACAGCAGAGAGAGATTCCTCAGTACCCCAATCATGGTCAGCAGATGAGGATGACCCGGGAACCTAGGCAGTTTACACCGATAGCCCAAACGTACAGTGAGGTACTAGCCACGCTAGTCCAAAGGCAAATACTTACACCGCTACTGCCTAGGCTCCCACCAAACCCTCTGCCACCAAACTATAATGAGAATGAGTACTGTGCATACCACCAATCCCGAGGCCACACAACGGACCTTTGTTTCGCCTTGAAACATGTAGTCCAAGATTTGATTGACAACCAAACGATTGTGGTTACCTCTCCTGTTGTTGCCACCACCAATTACACCCTCCAGAATCCCCTGCCGCTGTATCAAGCGAGCCCCACCTCATTGGGCACCCCTGCCACTAATATCATTCAGGGAGAATCACCTTGCCATCCAGTCCAATGCATCCATTCAATCACACTGACCCAACAACAATACCCCCAAGTCTACAAGGGGGACACCCTGCCAATCCAATCTCTTCGCTCTCAAATAAGCAAGGGGCATCTCCAGCCGGTCCAGTCTCCATTCCCCCAAATATGCAAGGGGCATGCTCATCCAATCCAATCTTTGCTCCCTTAAATATGCAAGGGGCATCTCCAGCCGGTTCAATCTCCATACCCTCGGAGTCACCCTCAATCAATTCAATCTATACATCCTCCGTCTCGCAAGGGGCACCATCTGCTTATCCGATCCTTGCTCCAACCCTCGTGATCCAAGAAAATGCTCCTTCTTCGATCAACATACCGCATGCCCTAGTAAAATCAGGGCCCAACTTCAATCATGTGGTAACTTTTCAAGAAGGACATTCTGGTACTCAAAGGGATTTGTCTAGCTCTGCTCAGTCTTCAAACCTTCAAGAGAAGAGTCTGGGACAAGTAGTTCCCGCCTCTAGGAGAAAGGTCGAGGAAGAAATTAATGTCGAGATCTTGATTAGCCCCAAAACATCAACCATCACTTTTCGGGTCTTTGACATCACAACTTCATTTCATCTCCTCTCTGATCGGTCTTGGATCCATAGAGTCAAGGCTCTCTCTTCGACTCTTCATCAAAAGGCCAGATACATTTTCGGAGACAAGGCGCTGACCGTTTTGGACGATCCCGAACAAAACTTTCCGATAGAAGCAGTCAACCATCGAGAGCTAGATATTCCGATCATAGACATACAATGCTCCGACAAGGACATACCATGCCATAATCTTGAGTTTAAAACAGCGAATTGCATACCTCTTGCATGTCCCATCGGATCAAACTATGTCTTCCCTTCAGTCGAGCACCAACATTTTTATTATCAGCTCAAATATCAAGAAAATGTAGGCATGATAGGATTGGGAGATCAGCCTCCTAAGGATGAGATAGCAAAGCACAAATGTATCGGAGGAGAACAAACTCAGCAAGAGGAAGTTGATCCCTTCATCCACACATCAATCAGATCCATTAAAGAAGGGATCATTCATCTGACTGGTAGACGGAGATCCATCATGGAGGATCAAATGAGCGAAATGAGTCTAACTGAGCAATTTGAAAATGACTCGGGCAAGGGGCAAGAATTGCCCCTAATTGACTGGACCACAATCTGGGTCCTGCTTGAGCAGGAAGAATGCAAAGGCTCACAATGCATTGGAGATGAACTGAGGAAAGGGACATCCAACACCAAATCGGAGCCCAATCTCAAACTCATCACGACATTTGGGTACAACAATGAGGGCCCACCTGCTGATCTGTTTGGCCCCATACCCGAGGGAGGGAGTGCAGGGCAATAACTGGTTCACAATCCCCAGGACGGCGCAATAAAAGAAAATAATGTTTGACTCCTCGAACAGAATCAGGCAATCCCTGATTCATATCGCCGTCTTTCTAAAAAAAAATAAAAAATCAAAAATCAAAAAATTCTCGAAAAGCCAAAAACATTAGATATTTCCGAAACACCAAAAAAAAATCATATACTTGTCAAAATCCCAAAAAAAAAAAAGTCAGAAAATTTCAAAAGGCCAAAAACATTAGATATTTTCAAAATGCCAAAAAATTCAGATACTTGTCAAAATCCAAAAAAAAAAAGAAGAAAATTCTTAAAACACAAAAACAATATAAAATCTTTCAAAACTCACAAGCAATAATGTGTCAAATGCGTCTGTTACAACACCCGAGTTTAAAGTCGACTCCTATGATTTCGATCTGGAGTTAGACTTCAAACTCATGGGTTTGAACGAAGCCCAGGATGTGGGAAAATGATGATTCGACTCTCGAGCTTGAGGATTCCCTCAGAAAGCTCGAAACAAAGGTCAATGTCGTGACATGCGATTTTGAAATTGTAAGCTTGGGATCTCCTGACTCCCTAGAAAAGTACGCATTAAGAGATCCTCGCTTCGTGAATACAAGTAAAGGATCACAGAATTCTTAAGGCCAGGGCTATCCAACCTTGCGTTCTCTTATGAAGCCTTACCCAAATCAAATGAAGAACCAATCATACATCATCTGTTGTGAAGCCTGAAGTCAAGCCCATCAAGCAAAGCTGTCAAGATCATGTCTGAAGTCCACGATGGAGTCCTACTGATGAACGATGGAGATAAGCTATTGCAGCATGTCAGGAAGTGCTTCAAGTATCAAAGCTTGCATAACGGATCCATGTGCATGCTTCGAGTCTTTATAACCTGTCAACACTCTAGCCCTTCTTCATTATGGGGTGTGGACATCATCGAAAGAATGAACCCAAAGGCATCCAATGGTCATGAGTATATTCTCGTATCAGGCAAAAGCGGGCGGTGACAACATCCTACATCATCGATTTAATGAAAAAGAAGTCAATGTTTGGTGGTAAGCTCGATGCAACCAACTACATCTCGCAAACATAACGATCGCCATGACCGACGACAAATAAGTCTGAAAGAAAGGTTAGCAACATGGTAACAGATACATCTTATCATTGCGCCTACTAGATCCAGGGGGCAACTCCAGGCCATCTTGAGACGATCCGCTGATCATCAGCGAAGTTCTTCCGAGAGGTTCCCTTCATCTCAACATCATTAGGGGTAAAAATCTTCCAGAGCCCATCAACTCCGACAACGTGAATATCTATCATGGGTAATCCTACCTAACTATGTCAACAACCACAATCGTAAAGCTAAAGTTAAAAGGTTAGCATCCTGAGGTACATTCCATCATCATTCCTTCCCTCCAATAAGCGTTCCAAAAAAAAAAAAAAGGTTCAAAAAAAAAAAGGAGAAGGACAAAAAAAAAGAGAGATAAAGAAATGGACGAATAAAGCGCACAGTCCAAAAAAAAAAAGAAAAAAAAAAAAGAAAAAAAAAGGAAAAGAAAGAGTCGAACCCAATGAGTGAGAACACAATTCACCAACCCATTTTCCCTCAAGATAGTTTAACCCAATGTCAACAGCTTCATGATCGTGATTGAAAACAAAGTCAGGCAGCTCACTAGTCAGCCGGTAATGAATGGAGTCTAGCCTCCTGCCTCTGTACAAGAAAAGAGAAATCAAAAGAAAAGTAACATGCTTAAGCAAAACGGGCGAGGCGAAAATCCGAAAGGGCGCCTCGAGTAAAAACAGCGGGCATGTAGCGGACTTGGTGAAAACCTGAAAAGGCACCAAGGGTAAAAGTAATACTGCTAAGGCGGTGCAAGAGCAAAACTCGGGACATGGTGAAAATCAAAGGACGCCATGGGCAAAAATGACGAGAAAGTCGGTCGTGGTGAAAACCTGAAAAGGTGCTACGGGCAAAAATAGCTAGAAAAGAAAAGAAAAAATAAAAATAAAAGTGCAGGTACAGGAGAAGCCAAGGCAACAAGCAAAGTAAGGAAGCACAAGGGAAAGATAGGTCCCGGATCAGAATTCTGTTGGACTCTACCCAAATCCAAGGGACATGATCCTAGTATGTGCTACTCTCAGGGAATTGGGATCCCTTGTAAATGACTCAGAATACGGGATTCGACGTGGGCTAATAAGTTCAAGATTCTAATCCCAATCATTCAAAGCATAAATCCAAAAGCAAACACTGGTCAATTTGGCACAAACAAAATTTTATTTTCTGTGAAAATCTTTTTACAAGTACTTTGTTTTCTTTCTTCATAAAAACAAAAATAAAATAAAATTTTCTCATGCATACGGGACAAGCAGATGATCAACATCGGGAACTATAGGTAAGCCCCAACCTCTCATGTAGCGATAATCTCTGCCTGAGCCCCCTCTACCTTCATGCGCAGGTAGAAGATCCCATCCTTCTCCAAACGGTGTGCCGCGAACATGCTATCATCATACCGCCGTCCCATTACTAGGCGACGAGCCATATCCTCACAAGTATGGCAAAGGACAGTGATCTTGGAGATCAGGTGACCATGTGTGGTCAGCAAGAAGGATGGATCGACGAAAGGGCGCTCCCAAAGGCCTCAAAAGAATCGATAACACAAGAGGAAGACGAAGCAGTGCCACCCACCCAAATTTGATCCATAGTCATCCCACCATCCATAGCCATCCTCTCATCCATCAAGCCATCCACACCATCCATAGCCATCCTCCCATCCATCAAGCCATCCACGCCATCCATAGCCATCCTCCCATCCATCAAGCCATCCACGCCATCCATAGCCATCCTCCCATCCATCAAGGCATCCACACCGCCCATAGTCATCCTCCCATCCATCAAGCCATCCACACCATCCATAGCCATCCTCTCATCCATCAAAGCATCCCACCATCCATAGCCATCCTCTCATCCATCAAGCCATCCACACCATCCATAGCCATCTCTCCATCAATCAAACCATCCAATCCCATCAGCCCATTAGTAAGAAAATGATCCAAGCTATAAATGGTGTTCATTCCTTCAAGAGGGCCCATCACTTCTTCATCTACCCCCATCAATCCACCCATAAATCCCTCATCATTTATGGAGCTACCCACCTTTTCACTATCAATAGACCCACCTAACCCATCATCATGATTGACCATGATGAATCAGAAAAGGAGAAAAGAACAAGGAATGGATGAGACAAAGAAGAAAGGACAAAATAGAGACAAAAGGGACGATCAGAGAGCGGACGGACGAGAATATCGGAGGAAGGGACAAAGGGAATGAACAGAGAAGAACAGGGCTTGTTGGAAGAAAAGATAGACGGGGGCGGTAATCCGATTACCGCTAGCGGTACTCGGAGTACCGTTTCAGAACAGAGGTGTCATCACTAAATCACTGCGGCACCTGACAGAAGGAGCAGAATGGGCAAATGTCAACGGGCGGTAGTCCGATTATCGCCGGCGGTAGTCCGACTACCGCCCGGGCCCACTTTCAGGCAAAATTCGAACAGGACCCACTTCAGAAGGCTGGGACTACAGAACGTACCTCCATATACCAGAATGAGATCGCATAGATGATCAAAAGATGGTCCAAGAAGGCAACGGCCCGGGCCCATCTTCCAAGGCCCATTTCCAAAAAAAACATTTCCTAGGCCCACTTCAAAAAACCCATATCAAGGCCCAAGCCCATTCTGAGGCCTAGGCCCATCTTCCAAGGCCCATTTCCAAAAGACTCATTTCCAAGGTTCACTTCAAAGAGCCCATCTCAAAGCCCAAGCCCATTCTGAGGCCCAGGCTCATTTCCAAGCCCATGTCATAAAGCCTATCTCAAGGCTCAAATCCATCCTAAGCCCATTTCAAAAGTCCAGGCCCATCTTCCAAGGCCCATTCCAAAAAATTCTCAAAAATTCCAAAAAAAAATCCCAAAAATCTCAAAAATTCCAAAAAATCTCCAAAATCCCAAAAAATTCCAAAAGTTTTCAAAAAAAAAAAAATCCACAAAACATCTGAATTTTCCAAAAATCTCAAAATCTTCAAAAAAATATAAAAAATACCAAGTAACTCTAAAATAAATCCCCAGTAAGTATAGGCCAAAAGGTTTGCTTCTTCTAAAAAACGTTAGCCCCATTGATTTATTAGTGGAGGTCATCTGACTTTTTTTTTACAAATAAAAATCATTAGCCCCATTGATTTATTAGTGGAGGCCATTTGACTTTTTTTCAAATAAAAACTGTTAGCCCCGCCAACTCATTAGTGGAGGCAACGTGTCTGTTTACTTAACTTGCAAAAATAAAAACCGAATGACGACGCCCACCCGCGAGATCGAACGGATATTTTCCAAAAAAAAAAGAGAGTTCAGATAAAATTCTCAAGGAGCCTATCTCCAAAGAGGATAGTTTAAAGAACGCGCGCGTCACGCAGTACACTGAGGAATCTTCCATATTCTCCAGTTGCGGATAGTGCAAACAGTTAAATAAGACCCGATCTCTTCCGGTTTCCCCGAAGGACGATCGAGTCCGTACATGATATATGTACGATTGGCCAGATCTCTATAACTGGGTAGTCGTACAAATGCTAGTAAGATGAGTGGATCTATCTCTGGAAAGAATAATCAAACTCGAAGTGAAGACAATCCATTGTAACCAAAGTATCAGACTCAGCAGATTGCATGGCAAACAGATTACCTGCACATACCTAGCCCGGAATGTTCACAAAATTTGATCGAGTCCAAGTCGACGTAGTGAGTTCCCCGTAAGGCCGCACCAACGCGCAGGGCAGCTAACCACTTTGACGATCAAATGGAACGAACACTCTTAGGGTGATTACATAGCAAAGGAACGACAGACCTAACAGTACGGGAATCCTCGTAAAGCCGCGACGAATGCGCAGAGGCCCTTACTTTTCAGACTTACCCTCCAATGCTGTAAACAATCCGATGTGAAGAGGTTGTGATTGGTGATCCGTAAAGCCGCGACGAATGCGCAGGAGACAATCACAACGTTTTCCTCAACCCTCGTGATATGTGCAAGTCCTCTTTTTCCAAACAGTCGACTGATGATGATACAATGGTAAGCAATATATTTGAATCGCTACCCTTCATTCTGACCAGAAGGGTGGGGTGTCCACTTGCTTTGACCTTTGGTTGCTCGCAACCTCGGTCAAAGAGGGGCATCTGTAGACACCCCACCCAGGCTAATATCTTGATTTTGTTAAGACAATCCGAGAACCATGATTATATCCTAAACCAAACCCTAATCCTAACCTGAGCTATCATGAATCATCATTCAATCCAGACCATGTCCGAAATCGACCTATTTCTCGAATCATTTTCGGGTAACCATCGAGCCAACTTCAAGCCATTTAGAGCCAAATATCCAAAAGGAACTTTGTTTCATTCTAAGGACCCAAAAAAGGACTCACTAGATGAATTTCGAGGAAAACCGTACCGATGTGGTAATCGGATTACCGCCGGTGGTAGTCAAATTACCACTTTCTCCCAGAAAATGCGCACGGAGCCAGTCACACGAGTTCCGGACTCAACCAGGTCCGGGCGGTAGTCGGACTACCGCCGGCGGTAGTCGGATTACACCGGCGGTACTCACCCGCCACGTGCGGTCCGAGCGTGGAGGACACTGTCTCGGCGTCCAAAGTCAACTCTTCCTGAAATTTACCCCTCCCATCTCCACTATTTACAGTTTTACCAACCTCCATAGCTAATGAGAGCACGCCACGTGGCATCTCTCTCCTCTCCACCAATCACCATATGCCACATCAGCATTTGCCCTCCTTTTATCCCCTATTTACCAAACAACCGTTGGAAAGGGCTATAAATAGCCCTCTCCCCTTTCATTTTCAAAGGGGGGAAAAAAAAAGATGGATGAGAGCCACCAAGAGAGGGAGAGAGTGAGAGAGAAAGAGTGAGAGGAAAAGAGAGGAAAAGAGAGAGAGAGAGAGAGAGAGAGAGAGAGAGAGTGAGGAGGAGAGTGAAGGAAGGGAAGGAGCTCCCAAGCCTTCAAGCTCCCAAATTTTCAGCCACCTCCTAGCCTTCACCTCAACCCTTCCAACCTACAAGCCTAGCCCAAAATGATCATGGTTCAGTTCATGTCTTAGCCTGCTCAAGAATCAAGCCAAAGATCCATCATCCTACAAGCATTCATCATGACATCTACTCCCTTCTCAACCCCCTTGCTTCTCTATATCTCTAGTGGACGTATGCTCTGTGACTTGCCGTACATCGGATCCTGTCACATCAGAAATTCCTAGTGATCTAGTCCACTTTTCTTATCTCTTTGCATAAGCATCATCACATCCGCCCTCTAGACACATTGTCGGACGTATGCTCTGTAGCCTGCCGAAATACTCGGATCTTGCTACATCAGAAATTCACGTATGACTAGTCCCATCATGACCGTAGCATCATCATCATCCCTTGAGATTATTTTACCACACTAAGTCGAGACCGTACATTTGTACGGCAGAGAGAGGGTGCCTAACACCTTCCCTCTTTATGTAACCGAGGTCCCTTATCCCGAATCTCAAATCGTAGACCAGGAGTCAATCTAAGGTAGGAGAGTCTTCGGATTTCTCCAACCTTATGTATTCCGTGGGTTCTAGCTGACCGCGGGATTCTGAGTAATATTGGCTAGTGGCGACTTCAACAATTAAAATCAGCTTAATCACCCCCACCATCACCACAACCACAACAACACACTTTTTATCAACCAACGTGGACGCCGATTTTTCAGTGTCTACATAACCGTAGCCATACGTCCTTTTATTTCAAAGGTCTTTCGATTAATCGAAAAAGGTCCAGAACTGTCCAGCAAGTTTGCCCCAAAAATCCTGCAATTTTCGATACGAAGGTATTTAGCTACGGTTTATAACCGTAGCCATAACTATAGTCTGTGCCAATATTCTCGAATACATATTTATATAAATATGTATATGTAAGCATATAAAAAAAATTTCTCTTTTTTTTCCCATTTCTTTCTTTATTCATTTAACAAGAATATCTTCTAAACCAAAATTAGTTACTTGACGTACCCTATATGATTTTGGGGTAGGAGAAGCTACTTTAGCCAACTAACCCGGTTATTTTTCAAGATTCCATTAGGTCGATGGTCGAAAATCCATTTCATTCACTTCACTGTCAATTTCAATCAATTCGCGGTCAATTTCGCTCATTTCATTTACTTCGCGATCAATTTCATGCATTTCACGGTCAATCCCGGCGATTCTGTTTTGATTCACGGTCATTTCCATGCATTTCACGGTCAATTCGCTTCACTTCACGGTCATTTCCATGCATTTCACGATCAATCCCAGCGATCCCGTTTTGATTCACGGTCATTTCCATGCATTTCATGATCAATTCCCTTCACTTCACGATCATTTCCATGCATTTCACGGTCAATTCGCTTCACTTCACGATCATTTCCATACATTTCACGGTCATTCTCGCCTATTTCATGTTGATTCAAGGTCATTTTGACACATTTCACAATAAAGTGTAGAGATTGGACCCTGAAATGTGCGGAAATGACCGTGCAGTGAAGGGGCATGACCGTGAAATGCGCCAAAATGACTGTGAATTAACACGGAATAGGCGGGAATGACCATGATATGCATGGAAATGACCGTGAAGTGAGGCGATTGGACCGTGAAATGCGCGGAAATGACCGTGAAGTGAAGGGGCATGACCGTGAATCAACATGGAATAGGCGAGAATGACCGTGATTTCCATGCATATCACTGTCACTCTCGCCTATTCTGTGTTGATTCACGATCACTTCGACACATTTCACGGTCATGCCCCTTCACTTCACGGTCATTTCCGCGCATTTTATGGTTAATTTGCTTCACTCACGGTCATTTCCATGCATTTCACGATCATTCCTGCCTATTCCGTGTTGATTCATAGTCATTTCGACGCATTTCACGGTGAAGTGTAGCGATTGGATCGTGAAATGCAGGGAAATGACCGTGAAGTGCAGGGGCATGACCGTGAAATGCGCCAAAATGACCGTGAATCAGCACGGAATAGGCAAGAATGACCTTGATATGCATAGAAATGACCGTGAAGTGAGGCGATTGGACCGTGCAAGGCGCGGAAATGACCGTGAAGTGAAGGGGCGTGAACATGAAATGCGCCGAAATGACCGTGAATCAACATGGAATAGGCGGGAATGACCGTGATTTCCATGCATATCACGGTCATTCCCGCCTATTCCGTGTTGATTCACGGTCATTTCGACGCATTTCACGGTCATGCCCCTCCACTTCACGGTCATTTCTGTGCATTTCACAGTCAATTCGCTTCACTTCACGGTCATTTCCATTCATTTCACGGTCATTCGTGCCTATTCCGTATTGATTTATGGTCATTTTGACGCATTTCACGGTGAAGTGTAGTGATTGGACCGTGAAATGCGTGGAAATAATTGTGAAGTGAAGGGGTATGACCATGAAATGCACCGAAATGACCGTGAATCAACATGGAATAGGCGGGAATGACCATGATATGCATGAAAATGACCGTGAAGTGTAGCGATTGGGCCGTGAAATGCGCGGAAATGACCGTGAAGTGATGGGGCATGACCATGACCATGAAATGCGTCGAAATGACCGTGAATCAACACGGAATAGGCGGGAATGACTGTGATATGCATGGATATCACTGTCATTCCCGCCTATTTCGTGTTGATTCATGGTCATTTCGACGCATTTAACGATTATGCCCCTTCACGATCATTTCCATGCATTTTACGGTCCAATCGCCTCACTTCATAGTCATTTCCATGCATATCACGGCCATTCCCGCCTATTCCGTGTTGATTCATGGTCATTTTAGCGCATTTTACGGTCATGCCCCTTCACTTCACAATTATTTCCGCGCATTTCACGGTCCAATCACTACACTTCACCATGAAATGCGTCGAAATGACCGTGAACCAACACGGAATAGGCGGGAATGACCGTGAAATGCATGAAAATGACCGTGAAGTGAAGCGAATTGACCGTGAAATTCGCAGAAATGACCGCGAAGTGAAGGGGCATGACCGTGAAATGCGTTGAAATGACCGTTAAATCAACACAAAATAGGCGGGAATGACCGTGATATGCATGGAAATCACGGTCATTCCTGCATATTCTGTGTTGATTCAAGGTCATTTTGGTGCATTTCATAGTCACGCCCCTTCACTTCACGGTCATTTTTGCGCATTTCACGGTCCAATCGCCTCACTTCACAGTCATTTCCATGCATATCACAGTCATTCCCGCCTATTCTGTGTTGATTCACAGTCATTTCGGCGCATTTTCACGGTCATGCCCCTTCACTTCACGGTCATTTCCGCGCATTTCATGGTCTAATCGCTACACTTCACCGTGAAATGCGTCGAAATGACCGTGAATCAACACGGAATAGGCGGGAATGACCGTGATATGCATGGAAATGACCGTGAAGTGTAGCAATTGGACCGTGAAATGCGTAGAAATGACCATGAAATGAAGGAGCATGACCGTGAAATGAGTCGAAATGACCGTGAATCAACATGGAATAGGTGAGAATAACTGTGATATGCATGGAAATGACCGTGAAGTGAAGCGAATTGACCATGAAATGTATGGAAATGACCGTGAAGTGAAGGGAATTGACCGTGAAATGCATGGAATGACCGTGAATCAAAACGGAATCGTCGGGATTGACTGTGAAATGCATGGAAATGACCATGAAATGCATGGAAATGACTGTGAAGTAAAGGAAATTGACAGTGAAATGCATGGAAATGACCGCGAATCAAAACGGAATCGTTGGGATTGACCGTGAAATACATGAAAATGACCGTGAAGTAAATGAAATGAATGAAATTAACCGCGAACTGATTGAAAATGACCGCAAAGTGAATGAAATGGATTTTCGACCATCGACCTAATGGAATCTTGGAAAATAACTAAGTTAGTTGGCTAAAGTAGCTTCTCCTACCCCAAAATCATATAGGGTACATCAAGTAACTAATTTTGATTTAGAAGATGTTCTTGTTAAATGAATAAAGAAAGAAATGAAAAAAGGGAGAAAACAATTTATATGCTTATATATACATATTTATATAAATATGCATTAGAGAAAATTGTAGGTAAAATAAAGTTCTCCATGTAAAAATTAAAAATTAATTTTTTTATAAAAAAAATTGCATAGACTTTTACGGATTGCAGTTATGGCTACGGCTATAATCCGTAGCTATATCTTCGATAATATCGAATACGTACACTTTGATATGTATTGAAAATTGTAGGATTTTTTATGCAATGTCGCTGGACAGTTCTGGACCTTTTTTGATTAATCGAAAGACCTTCGATCTATTGAAGTACATATCGAAAGACCTTCCATGCATAGCGAAGGACATATCGAAAAAGCATGGGCTACGGTTATGGCTATAACCGTAGTTATAGATTCCAGTTTTTTTTTTTTTTTTTTTATTTTTTATTTTTTTATTTTTCCTGTTGTAATCCCCACTACCTTTGTGGGTCCTTTTATGAGGTATGTGTTATATCCAAACCGTCCATCTATTTTGCGAACTCGTATTAAGTCTTGAGAAAAAAATAAGACAGATTTAGCTATCAATTGGACCATACTGTAAAAGGCAGCGGAGGATTGATCGTCTACCATTGAAACCTTATAGGGTCGCAGAAGTTTTGGATCATTACGAAATTTGTTTTTCCTCTTCATCCGGGTCTTTCTGACATGATGGATAGATTGGATGTAAAATAAATGGTATGGTAGGCCCTGCAAAAGTTTCAACGGTGAAAATCAATTTTTTGCCGCTCTTTGTGGTGTGGTCCAGTTGATCTTTGGATATGATTTTTTTTTTTTTTGGATAATGCTCTGAAATGATCTCGAAATATGGATGAACGTTGTGGATATAATAAATACGTAACTGTGGGCCCATGTAACTTTGATATCTTTTGAACCGTTCGTACAACTCGGAGTTCGAGGACCGTCAGCGCTCGTCTTCAGCACCACCGATCCGCTTGAAGGAAATAGCAGGGGCATTTTCGACCTTTGGCAAGTCGTCCGTACAGATGGGGCTTATTCTTGTAAGGGAAAATGAGGTGGGCGTCGTCTCGTAAATGGGTCGTACAGTTATAAATTTCTCGAGATTTTTTATAGTATTTATGGTATTTCACTTGTATAAGCGCGGCCTCTCCATGGCACAGTGATCCAAGCCGTTGATATGGTGGGCCTTACCATGGATGGACCCTTGCTTCAAAAATCCCCTGGATTAGAAGATCCTGGATATGGAAATTTGGCAACGGTTGATATAAGCCATTCCCGTACTTTCTTTATTAACTGTCTATTTGTTGGGCCACCCAGTGAATGAATGGCTGGGATTTTCTCCACAATTATACTTTTGGCCATGCCATCAACCGTACCGTACATCCTATCAATGGCTTGGATCATTGAACCATGGCCCTCACTGGTATTCCTAAACTCACTCACGCCTGTACCAGTTTTGGGGACATCCATGCCGTGCATTAGGTGGGCCACAGTTCGTAGATATTCTGGCCCAAAAAAGGTGGGCCACACGTTTATGTTGAAGGTGGATCATTCGCATTTTTGGCCCAAATCACCGATTTTTTCATGCGTATGCAACGCACCTGATCTTGAACGGCTCACGTGTTTGGATCGAAGCATCAATAACTGGGGCCCACTTGATGTGCGGCTGAGATGTTCACCCGGATAGCGGGGGTCCAGACAGCTCCCTGGTAATAATAACCAATGACAATTACATGGGTCTTGAGCTCTCAATCTCAACCGTTCATTCATTGGGGACACCCATGAATGCATCATAGACTGAAATTACACCGGTCGGACAATCCCAGCCGTTTGAACAAATGTCATATGGTCATGAGACTCGTGGAAACCTTCGATAAATGATCTGGATTATTGCAAATATACTACGTGTTTGGTGTACAGAAGCTGAGAGAGTAGATTAAATATCATCTCTCGGCTAGAAGAGAAATGGTGTTCCTACTTGCATTGCTTCCCTCGGACAGTTCCATCGATTAATCTGAACCGTCCATTAACTCCAGAACATATTTCATAGGCTACCACACAAAGATTGCACTGATTGGATAATTCAATCTATCTTTGACTTGGTTTATTTTCTACAGCTATCCGTTCTCAAAGGCATGGAAGGGATAGTTACAATTGCCAAACAGAAGTGATTCTTCGCAATCATAAGCAATCCATGATGGGCCCTGACAAACGGATGGACAAAATTAGTGATTGGAGCTATTTAGTGTAAGCAATCTTAACCGTCGATATAAAATACCATTGATCAATATTTCACAATTGTCGGATTGGTGAAATGTTTGCATGGTAGCCGATGAATTGTGCACAGAACCTAATGAACGGTCTAGATCAATAGAATGGACTGTCTAAGTGTACCAATGCAACTAGGAGCACTATAACTTAAGAGTGCTTTGAGAGCACTGGAGTATCTCTTCCTATGAAGTATACCAAAATGGATTAGCCATGATACATGCTGAAAGAATTTAGAGACCAGTCATCAGTGGTTGATCCAAGCCACTGAACTGATGGGCCCCCCCTAAAACCTCCCACATTCGAAGATACTCCAACGATTGGCTCCCTGCCCAGTGAATGTGGACCATCTGAACTGTATATACTGGAAGCAATTTAAACTCTCTATTCATTTGGATTACACATACAAAAGTGAAGAAATTCAATGAGAATGAGCAAAATATCTCAAACCATTCACACACACAAATTTCTAATTACAATCAAAATCAATCAAAATGTAGTGTTTTAGTGGGCAGTCTACACTGAATTTAGGATCCGATTTGAGTTGAGAGATACAGGACATGTTTGGATGCACAAGTGAATTGAATTGTAATCACTATTCAATGAACTGGAAATGACCCAAGTTCAGTTACCTTCTTAGCAATCATGCTGAGGGATTGGGCTCCAATGTGTGATTGCATTGCTTTCAAGCTACAGTTGAAAGGAATCTAACTGTAATTTGAGGGCGACTTTCTTGTTGCGATCCTAGGAATTGTCAGTACAAGTTGGTCTATTCCTCTTGACTGAGCTGAGCATCACAATCCAAATCAGTTGTGCATCCAAACACAGACATAACATGTAATCTGGCAAGGATATTAAGAACAACATCACCCATGAAAAACCCATGTCTTGTCTTGTCTCATTTTAATAGTAAAAAAGTCTTCTGGTGATTTGAACTGAAAATGTCGTCACTGTTATTCGGCTTTGTCCTTGATGACGGCCGTGTTCGATCTCAGCCAACGCGATAAGCTGATTAAAAACGGTGTGTAAACGAAATAGCAAGTGCTCGTCCAACTGATTAATCCCTGCAATGTACAGGGAAGTAGTGATTTATTCCATTAAAGAACTGTAACAGATGAGGCTATAAGTATTTGCTTTTGATAAAGTAAAAAATAAATTAAAAAATGAGAGGTGTGAAGAATACTCACAACTCTCCCTAAAGCACCAATGTGGTACTTTGTAGGAGATCCGGGCCATCCATCACATGGGCACATGTCATATGTGCCACGGCGTAATAATAGGCCAATTCTCATGTAGGACACATGAAATTTTTGGATGGTCACAAAAGATTACCATCAATCCACATTCAAAATATACAAATCCACCCCCCTGATTATTGGAGCATGACAATTACATGGTATGTCCCACCTGACAAATGGGGTGGATGTGTTGAGAAGTGGGGAAAGTAGTATACTCTTACATATAAGCTCTTGATCCGATTCTTACCTCGCCGAAAATGTTGATATCTGCTCGGGGATAGTACCACAAGTGAAACAGCCTGAAGATGACAAAGGTCTTGCAAGATTAATCCAAACAGAGGATTTTACCATCTTCAACTTCATGATTACTCGATAATCGTCAACAGAGAAGAAGAATAGAGGAAGACGGCCTTACTTGATTATTGGTATTTCAGCCAACGGGCAGCCAAAACCAACCAAGCAAGCAATGGTGAACCCCAACCATGTCCCATCCAGGAACAACCATACAAACTCCGCCACTGCAAATAAAACGTAGGTTTCGATGTTGGACGGCACTCCAGCTTTGTACGTCTCAGCACTCAGCTCAATGAATAGCACCAATGTTCTGATTATACAAGAACACTCAGTTCATGTGTATCTAGTTAACACTCATGCATGCATGCATAGTTTCACACACACACGCTCGCATGCATGCACACTCACACACATGCATATATATATTATATATTAAATGAAATTATGATGAGATACTTCATTTTCTTTATATATCAGGGTAAAAGTCTAATATGGTAGAGAGACATTTCCGTCATTCCACTTTATCAAGGGCCATAACTTTAGTTAGACTGTTAGGGAAATGGGTCTGGAGGTTTGGGGTGGAGGAGAGCCTTTTGAAGTCTAAAGTTATGGGTTGGTGAAGGACTCATCCATGTACTGTGCTTCCCACGTTAGGAAGGCAGTTGCTAGGTTGCTCCGAAAGTCTTTGTTGGTTTTGCTATTGGGGAAGGGTCTCGGGTCAGGTTTTGGGATGATATTTGGTGTGGGGAATCCTATCTTAGAATGGATTTTGTGAGGTTCACTAAGCTTTCTTCAGTCCCTAATGTTTTTGTTAATGGTTGCTTTTCGTCATTAGGGGATAGGGTAGTGTAGCTCCCCCCTCGTCGGCGTAATTTGACTGATGCAGAGTTCAAGGATCTGGTCTGCCTTATAGCGTATCTTCAGGGGCTTCAGTCTTCCCCTGGTGTTTCAGATTCGCTTGTCTAGAGATTTGCCAGGTCTAGGGTTTTCTCTCTGCGATCCTTCTACTTTCTAATCTCCAGTTCTGCTCTCCCGATGTAGGATAGTCGTACTGAACCTGTTTGGTCGTGTGGAGCTCCCCTAATAGGAGCTTTCGCATGGCTCACTGGCAGAAACAAGATTCTGACTATTGACAACCTTTAAAAAAGAGCTCTAGTGCTTCCAAACATTTGCCTCCTCTGCCTCAATGATATGGAATCAATAGCTCATTTATTCATCCAATGCAATTTTGCTAGAGAAGTTTGGAGCAGTGTTCTGTCTTTGTTTAAGGCGTGTTTGATTTTTCAGTGGCTGTGTAAATACCCTTGAAATGGGTAATTATTACCATTTCACCCGTTTGAAAATAGTTTGAAAATCAACTGTACTTTTTACCTCAGAAACCGGTTTAAAAGAGTTATTTTAAATTTATGGACCCCAAGGTGATGTATATGATAAATCTATTCCGTCCAGCCATTTTAACCCAATATTTTAAGGCATGAGCCGAAAAATTAGGCAGATTGAACACTCAAATGGCCCACACAAAAAGAAACAGTGCGCCTGAGAGGTTTTTAATGGTAAGTGTTCGATTCCCTTTTTCTAGTGGTGTGGTCCACTTGAGCTTTTGACATGCCTCATTTTTTGGTTCATGCCACAAATTCATCAGGTATAATAGATGAACGGTGTGGATAAGCGACCCACAAATATGTTGTGGCGTTCTCGATTTTTGTGTCATAAATGCATATGGTGAAATCAAACATAGGAAAAAGTGAGGTAAATACATGGGAAATAATTATTATATATTTACACGGTATTTACCAGTGAATTGGAAAATCAAACAAGCACTTAAAGTCCCTTGGGTGATGCCTAAATCCACTAAAGGGCTTTTTCTTTCCTGGCACATGGGAGGTCAGAGGAGTAAAAAGAGGTCAAGATCGATAATCGCTCTTCTTTCTGTTTTTGGTCTATTTGGCCTAAGAGGAACGATCAATGCTTTCGGAGTAGAAGTTCTTCGTTTGGGGTTGCATCCAAGGTTAAGCTTTGTATTATGAATTGGTTGGTCATAACTGTATGTTTGTTTTTTAGTCTTGGAGTTTGGGTTTCCCCCTTGTTTTGGGGTCAGGTTTGTTTCTTTTTCTTCTATGTGTAGTTTTTCTTTCTTCTTCTTCTTTTTTTTTTTTTCACTTTTGGCCTCAATAAAATTACATTATCTTTATATATATATATATATATATATATATATATATATAGAGAGAGAGAGAGAGAGAGAGAGAGAGAGAGAGAGAGAGAGAGAGAGAGAGAGAGAGAGAGAGTAGTGAGAGGCTGAAAGCTACATGTGCTACTTGCAGTAAAAGTTTATTTCCTAACTAGCCTAGATGGGCTACAACCTTTTGTTCTCTCATCATGTTATTCAACCTGCTATCAAAGCTCAAGG
Source organism: Magnolia changhungtana (assembly GCA_030180095.1). Lineage (NCBI taxonomy): Eukaryota > Viridiplantae > Streptophyta > Magnoliopsida > Magnoliales > Magnoliaceae > Magnolia > Magnolia changhungtana. The sequence continues at coordinate 1,247,965 of JASAUF010000540.1, read as the reverse complement.
TTAGAAAATCATAATACTCTTTCTTTCTTTCTTTCTTTCTTTCTTTTTCCTCACTACTATACAAGATTATGTTTGCCAATATGGCAGTACTCAGTATTCACAGCTACATAACACTGCTTTGCAATTCATACAATATTCAATACCTTCATGTTTGTGCTTTTTATTCTATTATCATTAAATTTAAAAATTCTAAAACATAATGTTCTTTAAAAAAAAAATTTTAATGGAACGATTAAAACCTAACTTAACACGTGCATAGAGAACAGTTTCTAGATGACTAGAGTAAATGACATGTTTTAAAGTAGTCATAAAATGACCTTAAGAATAATAAATAAAGGAAATATTAATGTGTGTGTAGATAGAGTGTTTTACTAACTTCCTCACCTTCATGAGGACGTTAGCAATGCTCCCAAAGCTTTTAATTTACATGTTGGATGCCCAATCATCAATCGGGACCATTCATTCAATAGTACCATGGGGAGAAAGCCATGATGCAAGAATCACACCAATCAGATGATAGTATCCCTATGAATAAGGCCAATTTATTCTAACTGTCAGTTTATTTATTTATTTTTTTTTACGAGCCATAGATCGCATGATTAGAATCATCAAATGAAAGTGCCGCTTTGGAATCATATGCAATACAAAGTGGAATCTATCAAATAGATGGTTCAGGATGATGATTGGACCTATTTAGCTTCTCTGCTCAATATTGACTATCTATTTTCCATGCTATTGATTGGATGCTTATATCATCCAATTGGCATAATTTTTGCACCATGCCTTGTCCCTAATTGTATGAAAGAATGGACAGTTCGAATTGATGATTAGGCATCCCATGTGCCACTTAAAAGCATTGGGGTGAAGGTGGGGGCATTAGCCAAACCCGTGTGTGTGTGTGTGTGTGTCAAAGTTCCGAATGTAGCAACAATATTGTGTTTCTACTAGAAAGTATCAATGGTACATACCCATGGCACTTTTTGATACTATATGTCTATATCCATATTTCAATAGGTGTTAACGAAAAACACCCACACAAGATCGATGCAAGCAACACCAAAACACAAAAGAAAAGAGCTAAACCAAAATCCAAAAGGCAAAGAGAAAGACAAGAGACGAGGCACAAAGATTTACGTGGTTTGGCAATATACCTACGTCCACGGAACAACAACACAAATCTTTCTTCTTCACTAAAACAAGAGAAATCAGAAATACAAGGCTTTCATCTCTCTCCTACTATTCCACTACACAAGAAATCTCTAAGAATAACCGAAAAGATGTTACTCTTTCTACATGTGTACCCCTTGTATAGATAACACCACGAGAGGGCACTGCCAAAGGCCTAGGGAAACTAGGCTTCGCAGTACATGCATAGAGGGGGGAGGGGAGCTGTTTCCAAGTTGGAAACACTATACACGTTTCAGTAGCGTATATGCTACTGCCTTAGTGCAGTAGCAGAGTCACCGCCTTATCATGCCACTCAACGAATTCATCATGATGAATTCCTAGTGAAATACGAAATGTTCTGATACTTTGGACACTAGGTGAAAGTAGTGGCTCCCTTTATTTACTCTAGTTCTCTTAATCTGCATGTTACAAATCAAAATAAACAATGGTAGCAACTTCTTTTTTTTTTTTTTTTCCTGAAAGGCAGAATGGTAGCAACTTACATCAATGAAATTGTTGTTTTCTCTAAGCTCCCCTTTGGGACTTCTGATTTGGAAGATACCCTTTCATCCAGAACGAGTTGCAGCATCCCAACAATGCAGTAAAATGCTCCAAGTAATAAAGGAACCTAACAAAAACAAGAACTGTGAATTAGCAAGGCACGTTTGGATGCTCCATTGCATCAAATTAAGATAGTTCAGTCTATCACAACGAAATGACCAGATTGTGATTACCTTTCTCAGTATTAGTAGTGGCAATAGGTAGGGTTCAGGTCATGTCGGGTTCAGCCTGAGATCAACATGTATACCAAACAGGCCAAGAATTGCAGCCCAAACCCGACCCTCGACCCATTATCCTATAAGCCCCAACCCAACCTCTTAAAATTCATCAATCCCAAGCCGACACAACCAGACCCATTTAATTGTAATCAAGTTGGGCTCGATTGACCCAGCCCAGCACTTACCACGTTTAGATTTTAAGAATGGAATATGGGCTAAATGTACACCATCCCTGTGCAACTAGTGGACACATAAACATGCACACATCATGTGTGTGTATCTATACTTGTCATCTGTTAATCTGTTTTGGGTTTTGGGCTGCACTGGGCTGAGTAAGTAATCTGTCCCAGCTCATTTGATAAGCTATATGGGCGGGTCGGGTTCAAATAGTTACTGACCATTTACTTAAACGAGCCACATTTGCTAACCAAGCCCGACCGACTACACGTTTTTAGCTTGGGTGAACCGATCGTTGTCGAACTGCTTCTCATTGTCCGAGACGATCGTGTGCGGGATTCCATACCAACATATAATGCTTTTCCAGACAAAGTGGATAATTTTCTGCTCGGTGATCTTGGCCAAAGGTTTTGCCTCAGCCCACTTGGTTAAGTAGTCGACCCGACAACTGCGAACTTGGTCTGTCCTTTGCCAGTTGGCAGAGGGCCGATGATGTCCATCCCCCATGCAAACCCACCTCGGAAGCGGGTCAGTCCATTGACACGCAGGTTGCCCGACCCAACCCATCACCGCCCCTACTTAGTAGTCACATACTGAGGAAGTAGTCCTCAAGTTGGATTTACATTAACCAAATTGCAATATGGAACCTAGTCCCTACATGAATGGTAAGGATGGTAATTGCAATTTTGGGAGATAATTCCTTGCAATTCGATTCGATTGAGCATCCAAACGCAGGCAAGAGTAGCAATGTGTGTAGAGAAGTTCTAAGGTGAAAATGTACACAAATAGAACAGTAGTAGACATTGATGAAAATGGTGAAAAATTCAGTACCCATATGTTTGTATGAAGTGGGCCAATGTCAATTGACCCATTTTGGTATGTTTGAAGATCCACCCTTGAATGAATTCCATCAATAAGAGGACCCAAGAAGAAACCTGCACCAAAGAGAGAGAGAGAGATGGAAGGCCAGTTTTCTTTGAGGCTTGTTCTGTTCTCCTTCCTCAAACTGCAAGAAGGTCTTAGGAGGCAGTGGTGGGATGATCTTGTATGGTGGAGATTAATGAGAGAGGAGGATGAAGGAGACGCCAGAGAAATGAGTGTTTGCATTTTACTTTTTCTATGTTTGGATGCTCAAACTAGAAGTGATATTATCATTAGAGGAGCTATTTGATACTCTGGCAGAGTATGATGGATGATACTCAGGTACCTGAAGAACAGGCCAAACGAGATGAGTCTTTGCTTTTCTAGCATTTCATTTCCTTTACATGGGTGTTCAAACTAGAGGCTGTAATAGAGATATTTGATAATCTAGCTGGGTATGATGATTGATACTCAGGCACTTGGATTTCTACATGTGCCATGTAAGTAACTCAAATCAAACCGTCCAAATCATGGAAAACGTAGTACTGTTTACTATTCTTCACATTGACCGTCCATTAGATGTCAACTAATCGAACGGTTGAGGAATCATTTCAATTTATTCTTTCTTTTATAAACCATCTAAAGAGTGGCCCACCATCTGGACGGTTAGTTTGAGCTGTGCATATTCCATGTTTGCAAGTCTTGAGTGCCTGCGTTATCAACTTATCTTCCATCACACTCTGACAATATATGGAAGTTTTTCTTTATTTATTAATTTATTGTCAGAAACGGTGCCCCTCTACGTGAGTTTGCTGCGATTTATGAAGAGGAAGGTTTGATACTCTGGCAGTGTGATGGATGATACGCAGGCACTTAAAAATTGCATACGCGGAATATACTTAATTTAAAATTAAACTGTCCAATTCATGTGTACAAGTATGTATTTATCATATAATAAAACCTATGCTTATTCGATTATTTTACTATCAGATTTTTCAACTTTATTGGACGGTTAAAATGAGAAAACTCAATGGTCCTATTTTAACAAACAAGTGTCCACGAATCAGAGGTTGGAATTGTGAAACCAAATAATTTTTGGAACGTAACTTACTAACACTGATTTAAACAATTTGGTCCGTTTAATATTATTTAATGCATGCCACGTGTACCATTTTGAAGTGCCTGCATATCAAGCCTCATACGATGGCCGGAGTAGTAAATAACTAGCCATTTATGAAATGGTCGGCAATGCATGCATGTCACGCCCGTGGATGGATGTCGGGTTCTATGAAACCCGTTTAAAGGCCCGCTGGGTAAGATCAGATGGTATTAAGATGGAACTTTAAATGCCTTGGTTTGAAAAATCATTCCAGTTTGGTTTATTATAAATTTTTAACATTGGATCCCGTGCATAGAGCGAGGGAAGGCCAGAGAGGGCTTTCCCCAACTCCACTATGATTTGCAAAATGTAGGCGATTTCACCGTAAAAGCACGAACCGGGAAGTTCTTACGTTGGTAATTGGTAAGGATGGTAAGTAAGGTGGGGCCCACCTTGATATTTGTGAGAAATCCATTCCATCCATCTGTTTTATAAGATCATTTTAGGATAAGTGACCAAAAATGAGGTAGATTTAAAACTCAAGTGGCCCACACAAGAAAAAACAATGGAGATTGAGCGACCACCATTGAAATATTCATGTGGCCGCAAAGGTTTTGTATCACGATAAAATTTTCTATGTCGTCAATTCATCCCGGTAGGAATGAACTTATAAATGGTTAGGATGACATATAAATATCAAGGTGGAGCTTGAGAAGGTTTCAACGGTAGGAAATTCTTTTCCCACACTTTCCTCTCGTCTAATCCACTTCAGTTTTGGATCTACTTGTCTTTTGGTAGCATGCCCTAAAATGATCTCACAGAACGGATGGATGAGGTGGATTACTCACAAACGCAAGGTGGTCCGACTTTACTTCTCTCTATAGTTTTCAAACAAGATTTTCGAGGTTAGCAGTTGTTTTCCCTGTACACCCAAACACTACCACCAAATACCATCTAATTCCATGTGCCAAACACCCGCAATTGGACCGTGGGTTTGGGATAGAATTCTTGGCCCATTTAGTGATACCAGAAAGATGTGGGGCCCATATAATGCATGCATAAAATCTATCCCACCTAAAATCGCTATGAATTAGGTGGGCCACATGACAGGGAACAATTGGGAAGGAACATCCACCTTTAATTAGGTTGGAGGGCCCACAATGATGTATATATGAAATCCAGGCCATTCAGACACTTCATCTGCTCTGGATGAAGGGTCAGGCTGATAATCATGCTGTTTCCTACTTCGGTTGGGCCCCCTGCGTAAATCAACGGTGGGTGTCCACCAGATTGTTCCCTGCGTTGTGGCCCACTTAAAGAGTGTTAGATCTGGCTGAACTTTGGCATTCAGGGGCTATTTGAGGTGACACATCTGATGGAAGGGTTGGATAGCATTTATACATGACGTTGGGCCCACAGGCCACATCTGCCCGGTTGTGGTGGAACCAGTGCAACTCGAGTGGCCCTTTTAGCAAGAGCCTGACCCAGCCCAAACTGGCTCATTACCACCCCAGAAGTGCGTGCGTATGTAATCCTGGCAGTCCCTCACAATATCATAAAGAGTAACAAGACAAGACGGCCACGCACCAACGGCAGTGGATTAGGTGCCGTGGGGCCCACTTTGATGATTTGTCTGTCCATCCGTTTTTCCATCCCATTTTAGGACGTGATCCCAAATATTAAAAAAATTCAAGTCTCTGATGGACCACACCACAGGAAACAGTGGTGATTGAATGTACACCATTAAAAACTTCCTAGGGCCAACCATAATGTTTATTTTCCATCCAAACCGTTGATAAGGTCAACCAGACCTGTACGGAGGGAAAATACAATGATCGCTTGATCCAAAACTTTTGTGACCACGAGTTTTTAATGGTCATTCACCATTTCTTCCAGTGGTGTGGTCCACCTGAGATTTAGATCTGCTTAAGTTTTGGGATCACGTCCTAGAATGGGATGGAAAAACGGATGGACAGCGTGGATATACAACACATTCATTAAGGTGGGCCCCACACGGTAAGTATAACACCCACTGAGGTAACACCTAATCCGCTCCGCGCATGGACCCTGATATAATATGTTTCATCTCCCACGCGGATTGTGCAGCGAGAAACTCACCACGTGCATGGTGAGTAAACTGTGGAGCCCACAGTGATGTATGTGTCAGTATCCACACCGTCCATCCATTTTTTCAGCTCATTTAGGGCATGAACCTAAAATTGAACACATCCAAAACTCATATGGATCACACCACAGAAAGCAGTGGGGATAATAACATCCACCGTTGAAACCTTCTCAGGGCCCACAGTGATGTTTGTTTGTCATCCAACCTGTTCATAAGATCACACATATACGGATGAAAGGAAAACACAAATATCAGCTTGATCCAAAACTTCTCTGGCCTGAAGAAATTTTCAACGGTAGGCATTCAATTCCCATTGCTTCCTGTAATGTGGTCCACTTGAGCTTTGGATATACTTCAATTTTGGGCTCATGCCCTAAAATGAGCTGGAAAAACAGATCGACAGCATGGATAAGACACATACATAACGGTTAGGCCCACAGAGACCTCTAACACTTCTGTAACATCAGGCCGCCAAATCTAACAATGTTACATTATCTGGGATATCCACTTACTACATTGCACCCAAGTCCATCGATATCTAGTGAAAAAAAGCATTCAAAGCTAGAGGAAAAAAAAAAGAAAAGAAAGATAGGAGGGCGTAATTTCAACTACATGGAACATTAATACAACATTTTTCAACTGCAAAGTGATTTGATACTATGTATACAGATGTTTTTACCAGTGACAAACTGATAATAGGTTCTGCGGCTGCGGCGTTTCACTTGAATTCACAAGTTTTAAGTTACAAGCAAGTGCCATCCTGCCTCAGATGGAGGCTCTGGTCTACTTAATCTTCTTCATATACACTTCCCACATGCATCGTGGTCTGCAGCAACAAAAAAGGCAGTTGCATTGTTGTATAGTTCATAGCTAAATATTCACCAGGCTCTTAAAGAAGGCAGAATTAAGAACTCACCGATAACATAGAAAAGCAAAGTGTCAATGTCATTTGGGCTTTGATACCCCCAACTTGGGAATGCAGTGGTATATTACAAATGAAATATGCGAAGACATGCTCCAACCATCTTATATTTAGAAATGGAAGCATATACGGAATAACCATTGATAGACAGGCAGTTGAGCTTTCTGGTTGACAGTGTAGGCTGCATGGGTGCTAGAGGCTTAATTCAAGAGGCTGAAGAACCAAGTCATCAGTGTCTAATTCGGCATTACTCTTCTTTTTCTTTTTCCGGAGGAAAGGTGCAAGGATGAATCTTGATAAACGGCTTAACGGGTCCTGCAAACCTTCTATTTCATAATGTCCGAACCGCCAGTCTCTTTCTATGAAGGGCCTCCAATTAGGTTCATCGAGCCCTCCTATTAAAAGATGTGAATAGGAGTTCATAAAACATGCAGAATCAGAGAAAATGCACTTCGAGATAAGCTAGGCAAGTCGAAATGAGTAAACCAGATTGGTCAAAATTGACATCATACGACATGTCACATGTTAAGGCCAAGTTCCAAGATTGCAAATATAAGCATATCACCAAGATGCACGCACATCCATGTACATTGGATTTTACCTCTACATTACAACCAGGACAGGAGCAGATTGGCTGTGGAAACGCTAAAAATATGTGCTGATGTTAAAATTTCCAATAATGAAATTACCTCAAATACATAACCACGATCATCTTCTTCGTTGCACGGAAACGTGCAATGAGACGAAGGAAGACCCACCAGAGATGTAGATTCTAACCTCAAGGGAAAAGAACACTATACATGCTATGAGATCTCTAGATTTAATGCATTAGGGTTTCTAGGAGGGAACGAATTTCTCTAGGGCTAGGGCTGGAGTGGAAAGAGATGAGTATCTAAAACCTAAGCCTTGCACTTATTATATTTATAAACCTCCTTCCTACCGAAATCCCAATTAGATACTAACTCCAACATCTCATAAGTTATAGTGGTAATGACGTGTACCAACCATGCCCACTCACAATAACAATAACAATAACAATTATAATAATAATAATCAGAACAGCAACAACAACAACAACAACAATAATATAGTAATAGTAATAGTAATAATAACAAAACCAAATATACACCTCCAATCAGGTAGATCCAGTTTGAGACCTTTGAGACTATAATCCTTGCTAGGGAAACTACATCCCACCACACCCATAAGTGGACTAAAAACGATTCTTTTCAATCTCAAACCACCATTCCTAGACCATTGATTTGATCACACTCAATTGAGCATGTTCTATCACATCTATTGATGCGCATAAATGCCAATGCTCCAATTGTGGCACACACTTCTCCACTTCTGAGATCGAGCAGAGTTTATCTTTGCAAAATTGATCAATCAAAGCCCATTGAAAATATTAATATAAATATTTTTCCAGAACAATTCACAATAAAATCTGACTATCCATTTCATTCAGTGCCTTAGATAAGTTTCCCGCGCACCGGCACCACCAAGTGATCATCTACAATCTTCCTCTTGCCCATCTTTGTGACCCAATCTTGATTCGGTTGCTTTCCTAACGTACTTCTAACCCAAGTCGAATCTGTGTAGTGTAATAAGGACATAAGAGTCACCTACGGAACTAGCACACTCAAACAACGAATGGATTGAAATCTATCCGTCACTTGTAGGTAATTGATCTCGAAGCACATGTGACTCAAATCACACATTATAATTGATCAAGCATTTGTCATATATGTGATCATCAAATGAGATCCACCTGATTAACCAATGATCCATCCTTGCTACAATACGTAAGCTTATACAATCTAACTGGGTACAGAACCTGATCATGTCAATCTTTGTTTGATCTCTTCCTGATCATTTTATAAATCGAGACACAGGTACATCTCATATGCACATGCATCTCAATATGCGTCATTCCCGTGTGCATACTTGCACAACGGTGTAAGCCACGCGAGAAAAGCAAACCAAGCCTTTAATCGACAAATGTTGGCCACACCTCATTGTGAGGCCAATCTAAATATTTGCGTATACATCATCATGAAACGATCACATACATATATTTAAATTCAAACATTGGAAATTTTCAATATAATTCAATGAATGAACATGTACACGAGTTAATAACGGTCTGATGGGATACAAAAAGTCTAGCACGGCCTCCAGATTGTGTACCAGACGTGGCACAATTGTGGTATGATCTGAACCAGAAATCCTGAGGGAACTTCTGTCAATTGACTCTTGATCAAATATTTCTTTGATTGGACTATCTTAACCATCCAATAAATAGGCCTTTACTCACTTAGTCGGAGCTATTGCTTCTTCCTTCTTTTCTTTTCTTTTTTTGTCTTTTAGTGCCCCATTTACATGCCAACAACGGTAAGGCTAGAAATCTATAAACATTGGGATTTTTTCGACCATGGCCCTTGATCAGGGTCAAATATTACATATTAGACCCCGAACATTGCCTAATTTTACGTACATGATAAGGTTTAATGGAGTGTCTTAATTATATTTTTGTTATAGGACGAAATCAAGAGCGTTAATTGAAAATTGATGTTAAAAGCGTGGATTTGACGTTCCGAAGTCACCAGAGCTCGGGATGGACTCCAGAAAACAAATAATGAAGATTTTACACATCTGGGATCTGAGGAAAGCACGCCAAAGGGACCCGAAAAGGGTCCAGAATGCGCGATCACGTATTTTCCGCCATCCGATCAACTCGAAACTTCATACATGTGATGAAGGCTATAAATTAACCGTACATATTAAATTTCATCTACTGAAGATCTCAGGAAGTGGTCCAACGGACAGATCAGCCCATTAATCTCCAATTTGGGGCCCACCTGATATTTGAAACTGCTTCAAACTTGGTGTTGACGGTTGAAATTATATAGAAAAAAGGATGGACGGTGCAGATTTCTGAAGAACATCACAACGGGCCTTGTATGTGCGGCGTGTGCGTGGAGTGCATGTGTAGCCGCGCCACACCGAACCTAGCCGACGGTCAGCGCGGGCGCTGACCCGCGCCCATCTTCAACGTCCAGAGAACAGCGTTCCAGCGGCTGCGGAACCGTCCGCCGGTCGGCGGTTGTGGGTCCCACCTAGTGTCCAATTGGACAATCCAAACCGTCCATCAGCTTCCTGGGGTGACTATTGACATCGCCTAGGTGGCGAAATTGCGAAAGGAAGCGATCATTCAGTCCCCACCATTCAAACATGTAATGGACGGTGAGACGAGATCTTTCGTGACCCATATCAAAATGGAGAAAAACAGTGTGTTTCTAACCGAATTTCGATAGAAATCCAATGGACGAGTGGATTTCCCAAGATAACATCACAGTGGACCCCACCATTTCCGCAGCCGAATCCGCGTATCTGTTTCTGCGTCAGCGAAGGAACGGAAGCTGTCCGTTTTTGCGAACGGCTGTGGGCCCCACCCATGGCCTGTACAACCGATCCAATCCGTCCATCGCGTAGAGGGCCACGAGAACTACAAAACTATGCTGAGATTCCACTCCCATGTGTACACACGTGTGCGGTACAGAGGTCAAAAGTGGACTGCCCCGGGACGTTCAAAACTGATCTTTTTGAGATTTCTTCTGTGGGTTGCGCCAATGGACCTTCAAAACTACCCATTCTTGACTGAAATTTCATCCTGAATCCAATGGACGGGGTGGATTTTCCAGAAAATACCTCTGTGGGGCCCACCGATCACGGTTGCGAAAATCTGCACTTCGAGTCCGTCTACGACTCTGCCACCGATTCCAGCCATCCAGCAGCTATAAAAGGGAAGTTTTGGACGTGGGGAAGTCATTCAGATCCAGGGAATTTGAGATCCAGAGCCAGGGAGAGGAGAAAGAGAAGAAAGAGAAGGAAGAAGAGAGAGAGATTGTTCGGTTTGGTGTTTTAGTTTATGAATTTTATTTAATATTTTTTATGGATTTTATGGGTAACTAATCTCTCAGCTAGGGCTGAGATGAAGCCCCTAATTCGATTAGCTCTTGTATTGGTTGATTTACTTTGAATTTTAATTAATTTATTTTTTTTTCTCTAAGTGGGCTTTATGGGTTTAAATTCCATACTTCTCCATCTATGAACTTGATCAAAGTATATAGATGGATGTTGTTTGGATGCTTATTACAGTGCTTGGTCTGATCAAGAACGTGTTTCTATAGAGGAAGAAACAGGGTGCTTTAATGAATGTACATTCCATGTGCCCGACCAAGGACATGGGATCTGTTATTCATGGCATTGCTCAAAGGAATTAGACAGTCTGTATGCCCGATTTAGGACACAGATTGTGCTTTCTCTATTTAAGTGGTATCAATCTAGATCAAGGTGAATCAACAGACAAAACAAGGGTTAGGATAATTAGGGGTGGATTCGAAAGTCCTAATGCTCTGTCTCTCTGATTGAATTTTCTTCCCTGTTCTTAATTGTTTTTCCTAAAATTGTGCTTAGTCATTATTCATTGGATTAGTTAAGAAGAATCATAGATTTGAATTGTGACAACCAGTCCTCGTGGGATTCGACCTCGATCTTACCGAGTTTATTACTACATCACAACCCTATACTTGGGGAGTGAACAAGTTTTTAAGCGCTTCTTGCTCGTGATGCTTTCGCTTCCAAATTGAATTTAGGATTCTCTCTTATCATAATTCATAGTCTTTGATTTTACTAACTTAGGTTAAAGTTTTAATTTTAATTTTATTTTTATTTTTAGAAATTAACCGTTGCTTAGGATTTTTCTATCATTATTTTAGGAAACCTAAATTTGTTTTTTTTTTTTTTGTTTACAGGAATTGAGGAAGAAAGCTACTAAGTGAGGAGAAGCTTCTTAACACCAATCATCTCCTTTTTCTCGTTCTTTCTTCCCATTCCCACTTACATAGTTTTAACTTGTTTTTTTTTAATAGCATAATTTCTAGTTCTAGTTTTCTTTCTCTTAGGTTGTTACTTAGTTTATGCTAGGACGTAGATCTCTAGATAAAGAACTAGCACCGTTTGATCCTGAAATAGAAAGAACACTGCGTAAAAGATTGAGAAATAATTCTATTGAAATGGCGAGGCGAGACCGAAGTTAAGGCTCTCAAAGATTATTCACCTCTGTCCAATTTAATGCGCCTTCATGCATAGTGTTGCCAACCACTACTGCAAAGACACTTTGAACTTAAACTGCGCAGTATACAATTCTTCGCCATCCTTTTATGGATTGGACAAGGAGGACCCATATCATCATGTGAAAGAATTCTTAGACATTTGCTCCACTTTTAAGTTCCAAAACTTCTCGACGATTCAATCCGCCTCTTACGTCTGTTTCCTTTTCTTTGAAGGATAAGGCGAAAGCATGGTTGAATTCTCTAGAAGTTGGAACTATCACTACATGGGACCAACTGCCTAAGAAGTTCTTAAATAAGTTCTTCCCCGTTCACAAAACCAATGCCCTCCGTAGAGAAATTACTAACTTCACACAAAAAGAGGGCGAGCACTTTCATGAATGTTGGGAAAGATGGAAGGACTTGCTTCTTAAATGTCCTCACCATGGTTTTGAGAAGTGGCAACAAGTGCAATACTTTTATGACGGTCCGACACCCTGCAACCGTCGCATGGTTGATGCCACCAAAGGAGGGTCCTTCATGACCAAAAGCGATACCGAAGCATGGAAATTTTTTGAAACCTTGTGTGAAAACTCTCAAGAATGGGACTATTCAGATAGAGGTGAAAGAAGTTCCCAACCACAAAAGAGAGGTGGTATATATGAGATAGAGTCGTGCCGAGTTGTGCGCCAAACTTGATAACCCGACAAAGAAAGTTGATGCTCTGGTATTAAATAATGGACCTCCACAAATGTCAAGTGGAGGCATGTGCCACATGTTCTAGTCCCGCCTTGCCTTGTCCATCCGGGGCAAGATCCCCAGAACTTCTCTCTCAACAAGTTCATGCTATGAACACTTTTCAAAACCTGGGAATGATCCTTACTCGAACACATACAACCCAGGTGGGCTAGGCATCCAAATTTTTCTTGGGCAAAGGGACCACATCAAGGAGGACCATCCGGAAATCCTCCCATGCAACCGCACCTCCAAGTTGGCACAACAAATTCCACAATATCAACAATCGCCACGCAATCAAGGAACCCATCTCTTGAGGATACACTCCATCTTTTTTATGCGAGTTCTCTCCAATTCCAAAAAGATACCCAACACACCTTACATCAAGCAACCAAAGAAAGCTTACATGCAAATGCACAATCCATTGCTAAGTCTGAAATTCAAATGGGTCAACTAGTCGCCACATTGAGTGAGAGAGAGAAGGGCAAGTTCCCTAGCCAACTCGAGGCTAACCCAAAGGGACAAGATGAGATTAGCTCTAATTCTAACCAAGGGCAATATCATGAACAGTGCCAAATCGATTACATTACCCTTAGGTCGTGCAAGCAGATTGATAATAGAATAGAGATGCCTGGGATGAATCAAATTCTAAAACAAAAGATCAAGATGAAGCAGAGTCATACCAATGCATCCAAAGTTCAAAAACTCTCTCGACTCTCCAGGAGCCACTAATATGCCACCTTACGTGCCCAAAGCACCCTTTCCTCAACGTTTGGCACCAATGAAGAAAAGAAATAACTTTGATGAGATCTTGATGTGTTCAAAAAGTGCAAGTCAACATCCCGTTGCTTGACGCTATTAAACAAGTCCTCGCTACGCTAAGTTTCTTCGAAAGATTTATGCACTCAAAAGCGTAAGCAGAATGTTCATAAGAAGGTCTTCATTGCAGTAATGTACCGGCTCCATGATTCAACATAACACTCCTCCTAAATTTAGGGATCCAGGAGCTCCCACCATTTTCTTGCGGCATAGAGATCATAAGATCGGGAAGGCATTACTTGATTTGGGGCGAAGCGTTAATTTGTTACCTTATTCGGTTTATGAGCGACAGACTTGGCGAGTTGAAACCGACTAAGGTAACATTACAACCGGCCGATAGATCTGTCAAGGTACCCCTGGGTGTTATTGAAGATGTGTTAATTCAGTTGATAAATTTTATTTTCCAAAGGATTTCATAATCATTGATACTCACTGCTTCGTAATCTTCATAGTCGATCCCAAATTTTGGGTCGTCCATTTTTTGCCACATCTAATGCTATTATAAATTGCTAATGGAGTTATGAAATTGTCCTTTGGTAACATGAATATTAAACTCAATGTTTAATGCAGGACAACAATCCACAGATTTGGATGACATATTTGAAGTGGACATGATCGAGAGCCTTGTGCAGGACTCCTTCCGTACATCTTTTGAAGATCCACTCGAGACACCGCTAGCACAAGTCGGCATGGACTTTGACATCGATAGTCCCATCCATGAAGTCAATGCACTTTCGACTCTACTCCTATCTTGAGACCGAAAAATGGAGAGCGAAAGTGGAACCTCTTCATCCCTCCGAGACGCCTCCGACAATGACAACTTTGAGAAGACAAGATGAGCAGTGTCGCTGAATTTTCTTAGAACATATAAGGCAGCAATTGAAAGGAAGATAGTGGAAATACAGGGAGTATGCCCCACGATATGCATGGATCATGTTGTGGAAATGTCGTGTGAACTGCAAGGGAAGCGTGATCCTCACATGGAAGAAGTCGTGCGAGCAGAAGTTCTTAAATTATTTGACGACAGTGTCAGCTACCTCCTTGCAGATAGCACAGCTCATGGGAACTCACATCACTTGTCCGGGATCGGTTAATCAAGGTATTGAGGTAATTTCTTTGGCGGACCACAGGTTATAAAGATTATTTCATTCATGGTCCGTTTTGTCTGGTAAGACGTTAAACTTAGCGCTCCGGGAGGCAACCCACCTTTTATTTTATTTCATTTCTTTACATTTTTCTAGTTAGTTAGTTCAATGTTTGTGGGTAACATTACTGCAAACCCTCACGAGACTACAACTTGTCCACTAGGGGTAACCTAGGGGTTTAAAGGCTTGTTGCATGCGCTAAATGCAATCGAGAGCACCTGCGAAAGTGGTATAGGTAGGATTTTCTTTGATTTTTCTTTTTGTTATTTTTACTTCTGTTGATCTCTCTCCTGTGCTAACTCGCTTTTATGATGAAATTTTTTGAGAAAGCTTCTTGATTCTCCATCCAGGTACTATCTTTCCATTATTCCTCTTTTATTATTCATTGTCCCATGTGCATTGCTTGCTTATTTCTTTTACATTGAGGACAATGTAGATTTTAGGTTGGGGGTGGGAGATTAGGTTACCTAATCAGCCCTTTCACCACTTGAAGCACAAAATAGATGGACTCCCATCTCATCCATGCATGCCATGTATCCAAAATGATAGGAAGGCACAGAAAATGCCACACGGCCCATTCATTATTGGAAGCATGAAATGGACAGATTCTATCTCATCCATGTGTACCACATGTTCAGAATGACATGGAGGCATGGAAAATGCCATGCCCACGGAAGCCATCACGGAATCTGTTCCCTGAGAAAGGACTAGCAATGCTATAAATATTTTTTAGATTTTGTGACAATTACTTAAATGTCAAACATAACTCTCTCAGTATGTAGTAAATTCAACCTTAAAATAGCTCAGACAGGTGATGACTAACATCCCAATAATACAAGGGGATAGAAAGTAGAAACAATGTCGGCATGCAATACTAGATGCAGATTGTTAATGACTGGGAACATATATTAGATGATAACACATTAACATGCCATAACATCACTCCTCTCTTTCTTCTTCTTTTTGACAGGAAGCCGGTATTAAACCTCTGACTTCAATGTTACACACTCAGGAGCATCATAACTAAAATAAAGGCCAATTCCCACTTGGAGGTCATTTGTGACTTGGGGGTGGGAAACGTTAGAAAAGAGAAAAACAGAGATCCCATGCATTAAATGGTGGTTCTGTGAGGGACTCATGCAGAAGGGCACCTTCAAGAATCACTTGCAAACATGGATTTAAGTAGCAATTTAGAAGTGTGACTCACATGGGGACTGAAACTGGTCCAATTCGCCCCGACTCAGTTCATACCGGTCCCATTTGGTCCCCATTTTGTTGCAGTGACCCTTTTCATTTCTATTGGAACTGATATGAGTCAGACAATATCAAGTCACATCCAATGATTTTTCAAACCATGTTTATGAACACGCTATTGGCAACAACGTAGTCTCCCAACCCACTAGGGAAAGCCAAAAAGCATGCAACTATGCATTAGGAAAGGAGAAGATCGGCAGCCCATGTTTTAATGTCTAGATCATCTTGTGCTTAGAATCTAGATTGAGATGGTAAATCTCACTTTTCAAGCAAAAGCACTTTGAGGTCTGCATACATTACCTGCATACATAAGTTTATGTTTGTTGATGGCTCGGTAAAATGGTCGGGTTTTTTTTTCTTTAGCAGCCATCTGGAGTTCATACCATGCACGAGCTCTCTCTTGTCTTGTAACTTTACCTGTTGTTACCACCTGAATTAAGATGCTAAGTAATTACTTATCGTGGTAAGAATGCAAGACAAGAAACTAATACATGTACACCCATAGAGAATATTTTACAGGCATCATTTGGGATGCGACTTGCCTGTATCCAGGGGTTACATGAATCCCCTTTGACCCTAGGCTCTGTGGGGCCCATCATAATGTTTGTGTTATATCCACTGTGCCAATCTGTTTTACCAACTCATTTTAGGACGTGAGCTCAAGCATGATGGAGATCCAAACCTCACTTGGACCATACCACACGAAACAATGGAGATTGAACACCCACCATTGAAACTTTCTTGGTGGACAAAGAAGTTCTGGATAAGGCTGATATTGGTTTTTTACCTTCGTCCAGGTGGGAATAACCTTATGAAAGGGTTGGATAGAATATAAACATCATGGTGAGCTCACTTGAGTTTTGGATCTCCCTTATGTTTGGGCTCGTGTCCTTAAATGATCAGGAGAAACTGATGACGGCATGGATATAACACAAACGTCACTGTGGAGCCCACAAAGCTTGGGGTTCCAGGGATCCCTATAACCCCGGGTTACAAGCAAGACGTGCCCTGTCATTTGCACCATACATAATAATAGGTACCGTGCGACTAGGTAATGCGCTAGTCTTGGTACCAGGACACCACACCATCCCTGATACATCATAACAGTAAAAGAAGTGTTTTGTGAATAGCTTTGAAGGTATACTTGTAGTAGTATCCATAACTACGGAAATAAATAAATAAATAATGCAAATATAATGAAATTATGACAAGCAGCTATTTTCTTTCTCATCGAGCCAAAGGCAACAGCCTGACATGGCAATTTTACCAGAAATAATGTATCTATGCTGGACACCATGAATGAGAGCAAGAAGACAAAATCCATCATAGATGTACCAGTTACTCGGTCTTCAAGCGCTTTTTCTGGAAAGAAGACAAAAATCTTGGAAAAAAATGGTAGGAGATGCTTAATATGTTTCTCTCAGATATTGCTACCTTGGAAAACAAAAGGTATGAAGGGCGGGGAATACGTGCAAGACGATTTGCACGATCAACTGCTACAAGTCCAAATTTGGGACCATACCCGTCAGCCCACTCCCAATTGTCTGATGTTGTCCAGAACAAGTAACCAAGCACAGGAACACCCTACAAAATGTAAGCATTTATATTAATGTCTATTTGTAGGACACATGAGTATTTTGGTTTAAAGTAGAAACCTGTATCATGGCTGCATAAATAGCCAACAAATGCTCCAATATGTATGGCCGTCGTATAATGTCTGTCCCATCAGAAACTCCATTTTCAGTTACAATGTAAGGAACTTTCAGGTGTTTGTATCTTTCATGGAACTGCAATAGCATGCGGTACAAGCCATCAGGGTAAATGCCACGTCCAGATTCACTGTATTCATCGTTATCCACGAGCTTCAAGCCAGCACCTGAGATCACTTCCTGGCCAATAAAAATAATGTAAAAAAGAGTCTTCTTTCTTTAACGAGGACTTTGCTTTTCAGGGATATGAATGTTGCGTAAGTAATTTGAAAAAAGAAGAAGAAAAAGAAAGAAAGAAAGAAAGAACAGAACAGAACAGAAACCTGGCCATAATAGTTTATCCCTATAAAATCCAGCTTGTCATTGACACTGTCAATGTAGGGGAAAAGAGTCATTGAATTGGCCAGGGTCACAGAGGCAGCGTCGAAAAGACCATATGGCCGGAAAAATGAGACATGATGTGCTACTCCAACGATTGCTTTTGACGCAGTGCTGCTACCAATCAAACAAAGACTTCTATAAGTATCAAGGATATCCTGCAACAGGAAGCTACAAATGCAAGGAGCTCCACTCTGCCAACGTAAATGCCAATATCAGTTGTTAGGGTGCAGCTAGAAGTACACTCAGACCACGGTTAGGATTCGGGGGAGGCCACCCTAATGAACTCGGGTGTTTGGGAAGGCATGGAAAGTAGAAACTGAATCATGCGGCAAACAGTTCTCCACCTTTTCCACCCAAAATCAGTACTATGCTCACTTCAGATTTACCTGAAATGAGTGGGCAGAAATCACTTCCCATGAGAAATCAAGGTGTCCCTTAATTCTCAAACTCCACATCCACTGAGTGAGTTAATAGGTCACATCTTATCCAAGTATTCCTACAAAACTAAAAAGAGATACCTTTTTTGATGGATGTAGTCATAGGCCTTTGAATGAGCAACGGCCATCCAGTGCATGGCTTGGTTGAAAACACCCATTGGGAGAGCAGAGGTTGCAACCTCAAGCAGATCAGGATTCCCTCCAGGCCAAGAGCCAGCGCAATAAGTTAGCAAGCAGAAGATATGAGGCTCATTAAATGTTACCCAGTAGTCTACCAAGTCCAATACACTGTCGACAACCAGCCTGCACAAACAATAGCGATAAAAATCATTCACAGATTTCATAAAGGGGAGTTATTATTACTCTGATAGAGCATGATGCTTGAAACGCAGACACTCAGAAATAAAAATCATTCACAGATTTCATAAAGGGGAGTTATTATTACTCTGATAGAGCATGATGCTTGAAACGCAGACACTCAGAAATTGTACACATGGAATAAGTGACACAAATTAAACTGACCAAAGCGTGGAACGCATTGTCGCTAAGAAACAGTCCCAAAATCGGATTGGTTGAACAATTCCAACCTATGATTTGTAGACACTTGCTGGTCAAAATAGGACCATTTGATACTTCACTATCCTTCCAACAAATGTCCACCTATCCGATGGTCCAATAATCAAATAAGAGTAATTTTTTTTATCATAACACATCTAATCTGGGATCCATTTGAACAATCATAATTTGGGTCACTTCCATGCCACATATCCAATGCCTATGTGCCTGTGTATCATCCATCACACTTTGCCAGAGGATCAAGTTTTCCTCTTTCAGAAAACTGACAATAAATTGACTCACAGGTTACATTATATGGCAGAAATGAGTTCATTATGTAACACATGAGATGTTAATTGCATAGAAAATTAAGGACATGAAGATGTAAGAAGATTTCAAGCCCGTGCCTTAATGTAGACTGAGTGCATTTCAACATTGAGTTCTTGGGTTGAATCTCATACTTACCTATCCCAAAAAAAAAAAAAGGATATAGGAAGATGCAAGTCTTCCCAATAAAGTAATGCATAAAGAATCAAATGGCAGGCACTTCAGACATTCTATAAATTTATCTACAATTATCTTTCTGATGGTTTATATGTACATATTTTTTCAAATTTTTTAATTTCATGGACTTCTCTCCTTATTCATGTTTTTTGTGTGCATGTATAAATCCACCTCTTTTTTTCTTTTCTTTTTTTGACAGAGGTAACATACCTTGTAAAATCCATGAAATAGTCCACGGTTTTCTCCAGCTTCCACCCTCCATATTCTCCAGCCCAAGGTGGCAGCGAGTGATGGAATAAAGTCAGCATTACCTTCATTCCATATGAATGAACCTTTTGTAGGATCCACTTATACCGCTCCAATGCTGCATAATTAACCTGTATCAAAATATCCGTGAACTTAGTTTTAGTTCAGCATCAATCAATGTTGTTAAATGCGACCGCATATTCGCATATACGAATTCCCATATGCATATCGCATATGCCATTGCAGTGCATAGGCTATCGCACATGCCAAATGTGAGAGGATATGCGATCGCATATGCGATGTATGCGATCGCATATCTGCCTACTGTTGGCACATTATTTTGTTTGTTTATTTTTTATTTTTGCAAAAAATCAAACTTTCCTAAGTAGTGTAACTTTGTAACTATAAGTTGTGTAAGTATATTGTTGAATGTAACTTAGTGTTAGTGTAACTAAGTTGTAACTTATTGTAACTAAGTTGTAAATTGTAACTTGTAAGTAGTGTTAGTGTTATAATGTATAAATAATAAACATTAAGATGTAACTTCAAAATTGTATTTGTACAATAAATAGCTTATTGATTGTTTTGTTACTTAACTATATTGTTGAATGTTGAATTTGATGTACTTCGTTCATTTTTCTAACAAGTCACAAACTAACTTTATATATGTAAAATAAAATTACTATATTAGTTATCTATTGACTTAGTGAAGCTTCTCCTAAGTTCTTATATTTTTCTACATTTTTTTCAATTTTTCTCCTTATTTATTATTATTTTTTCAAAAAATAAAATAAAAAATTATGCGACCGCATATGCGATTGTGGGATCGCAAATGCGCACAAACATATCCGATCGCACAGAACTGCATATGCAGTTTGGCAACATTGGCATCAATAAACAAAATAAAATGAGAACAGGTTAGTTCGGCGAGCAGCCCAACAAAAAGCTGATATTCTATAGGAAAATAATTCAGTGTGAAACATCCATAATGAATGCTGGCTATGTATGGACATTACCACCATCTACTTGTGAACAGACAGTGATAAGAAACGGCATCCACTTGCTTTGACTTTTTAGGAGGTGATGAAATCAAGTGGTAACCATACTTCTGTCACCATCTAATCTTGATCTGAGCAAGGTAAAAACTTCAACATCGAACTCCTATTCCTTTATTATTATTATTTTTTTAATTATTTTGCTTTGGTGCGGGAATTCTAACTTTCATTGAAGGGCTAGAAGAATATAATCCCATCATTAAATTGCACAATGGCATAATACGAGTAAATGAAGAAAAGAAAAAAGATCATAATAAATCTTACTGTTTCTCTAAGGCCATTCACTGGTTCCTCGGGCATGATCCTTGTCCAATCTATACCCATCCGAAAAACAGTTGCACCAGTATCTTTCACCAACTTCAATTCAGTATCTGGATCAGACCAAAATCTCAATCTCTCCTCCCTGAAAAACCATTTCAAAATCCAAACTATAGTCCAATTCAAATCCAGTCACAACCTACATTAAAAACACCATCCTGTACTGATAATATATTGAAGCCATAAATTGCAAGGGGGAAAAAATAATGATAATCAAGCATTACTCAAGAAGGGGGCAGGTCTATATAAGTGAAGGTTCATATCCCCACCATAAAACAGCAGCATCCAACTAGTCTTAACTTTGTGACCACTATAAGAACCCTCATACTTACGGGTGTGGCACGTTATGCCAAGCAGCAATGTTGTGAGTATGTTCAGCACTTGTTGTTGGTTCTTCTTCCTCATCCAAGTACTTTTCAAACCCTCTAATCATCGCTTCCATGGCTATCTTAAGAGATTTCTTCTTCTTAAGCTTTCTAGGCTCCTTCAGCTGCAAGTGAGCCTGATGAGAGCCACCATCGCCAGTAGCGGAAGCCATTAATGCATCTGGTGGTTGTGGGTTTTGTATCGGTTCTGAGTCATCACTGTGACACTCCTCTGCAAACTGAAGCCAAGCGTCATCGAGTCTGTCTTCAACATGAGCTGGTGCTGTTGCCAACCCAAAGAAGAACCCTTCTTCCTCTGAACAAATTTCATAGAATTAATAAGCACCGTTGAACAATTAGAGTTGCAGAAGACACTGCAAACTTCATCAGATTCAGAGCAGATAGAAAAATTCCCCAAGAGTCATAAAGATTCCTTCTAGGACTTCTTATGGGGTTTAGTTTTTTCATGAATGTACAAAACTTTCTTAGACATTGGTGATTATGGTTCCTAGCATTTGGTTTTAGGTTTTGAACATGGGCATAGGGATATTTCGAATGCTAAATGCACTCAAGCATGTGCACTTTCTGAGGACTCGCCTCTAACCCAAGGAAATGAGGCACCCATCTACAAGATCCAAGCTGCTCGTCAAGCAGGTCCCACCATGTAGTGAAGAAGACGATCATGGTTACACATTCAAGGCAATTTCATTCCTGGAAATTTTAAATTGGCATATCTTCAGCATTTCCGCTTATGTTAAGAACCTAACCAATACACCAAAAGCCCAAGGATTGATGGAACACGTCAAGCTAGGCTCTTTAAACCATTGGGATCATAACATTCCACCACGCTCCACAGCCGACGTCCACAGCAGCCCACTCTGTGGCAGCATTCACTCTAGCCTCTTTTCCAGGCAGCCCTTTCCAAGGGCCTGGCGGCTGCACTCTGGTTATCCAGGTAGCCCTTTCCACTTGGCAGCTGCACTCTGATTGCTCGGGTAGCCCTTTCCATGTCGTGCCGATTTTCACTCTGGTCCAGGTTGCCCTTTCCACGGCTCGCCCCTTCCATGACTCGATCCCCACTGATGGAATGCATCAAGCTAGGCTCTCTAAACCATTGGGATCGTAAGAGCTTACGTGTGTTTGGTTTCAACAAATTTTATGAATTTCGCGCCAAATTAGACTGATTAATCATGTCATTTCATGATATTTGCTGCAACCAAACGCACCCTACGCCTCTGACACCGCAGAAATAACAGAAAACACGATTTTTTCAGTTTTCTGTTTTCCCAACTTCATCTGATGTTTCGTTGCTCTGTTAAATGCACTCGAATTTCATGTATATGAAATGAAGCTAGCGGTTCAAGGGTTTCTCACCATCGGTGGGGTTGATGTTGAAGACGGCAAGTGTGTCAGACGATTCGTCGATGGGGGACTCGAACGGCCGGAGATTCTTCTTCCGATAGCGAGAGAAGGAGAAAGCATTGGCCGCGACGGTGACTGTGACTAAGACTCCGGCGAGCTTCGTCGCGGTGACGAAGAAAGCGATAAACGCCATTTCTTTTCGCAGGCAAGAGCGAGCATGAGATACAGAAGGCGAGGAGTGTTGCCGAGGGAAGCGGATTGGCTGGTGTTCCACACAGCAGCTATATAGCTGCTGTAGATACGTCTCGTGCGAAGACGAGCACCCTCGAGCTCCGAGTTGTACGAACGGTTCAAAGAGATCAAAGTTACATGGCCCCACGGTGAGGTATTTATTATATCTACACCGTTCATCTATTTTTAGAGATCATTTTAGAAAATTACCCAAAACATGAATCATATCCAAAGATCATATACACCACCCCACAAATAGCAGCGTAGATAATGATTTTCACCGTTGAACAATTCGTAGGGCCCACCGTAACGATTATTTTCCATCCAATATGTTCATAAGGTTACAAAGACTGGAATGAAAAGGAAAAACAAATTTCATATTGATCTAAAACTTCTGTGACCCCAAAAAAGTTTCAATGGTAGAAGTTCAATCTCCCACTGCTTTTTACAGTGTGGTCCACTTGATAGTTAGATCTGTATTATTTTTTGTCTCAAGCCTTAATATGATCTCGCCAAATGGATAGACGGTTTGGATATAACACATACCTCGTGATAAGAGGTACTGAACTTGCTGAAGTCAATACAGCAGCTATATAGCCGGTGTGAGGAACACCAGCCAATCTGCTTCCGTTGCCCAGACGTGACGTGGACATCCGTGATGACCCGTGGATGGAATTAGACTGGAGCGATGATTGAATGCTCTTGGTTGAAACTATGGTGGGACTATGGAACTTTTAGATAAGATTATTTTTATGGTTTCCCTTCATCCGTTGCAGGGGTGTACACGGTTTAGTTTGGTCCGATCAGGAGGTCTAACCGAATCGTTCTTAGGGTTCTATGATTTCCAGGAGTAGAATAAGACCATTAGCATCTTAGAACCGAGCCTGAATCTTACCGGACTGTGAGAACCGGTTTAGTTCCGGATTAGTTTCACGGTTATGGACTTTTTATAATTCAGCCCAATTCCATGTTCTATTTTATGATTTAGCCTATGTCCTTTTATGTTGTGATCCATTTGATGAATGATTTATATATTATATATGATATGAAAAAATATATTAATGAAAATAAATAAAATGTGCATTGTAAACCATAAATCATGAGTTAAATATATAACTAAAATATATTGTAAACTCACGATTCTAGGTTTGGATCCACAGTTTGGATTCACGATTCACATCACAGTTCAATTTAGTTCTACATACCCCCAAACTGGAAATGAACCGAACTAAAAGGTTATTTAAATTTTGGAATTAGAATTGGAACCATTACACTCTAGAATCGAACTAAACCGGACCGTTTGGTCGGTTTCGATCCGATTCCACGGTTCTACCAGTTCGATGTGCACTCCTATCATCCACTAGGGAATCACCTTATGAACGAATTATATGGTATCTAAAGATCACGATGGGCCCTTATAAAGTTTCATCTGTGGGAGTGGATAAGGTGAGACTTCAATCTCACCCAAGATTGTGCGGCCCTTACCGTGGGCCCACTTCGATGTATGCATTCTTTATTTATGTCACCCATTCATTTTTTCAGATATTTGAAGCCATTTTTTTCAAAAATGAAGCACATCCGATTATCAAGTGGGCCATACCATAGCAAATAGTGGTGATTGAATGTCCTACCATTAAAAACTTCTTAGGGTAGACTTTAATGTTTCTGCCATGTTTATTTGTCATCCAATCTATTGATAAGGTCACATAAGCCTTGATGAAGGGATAAAATATGTATAATCTTCATCTAACACTTCGGTGGCCCATTAATAATCAATCATCACTGTTTCTATGGTATGGTATACTTGATAATTGGATATGTTTCATATTTAGGATAATACCCTCAAATGATATGTAAAAATAGATAGATGGTGTGGATATAGAATACATACATCAAGGTGGCCCCCATGGTAAGGGGCATCCGTGGCTTTCGGAAGTGAATTGCGGGGTGACCTTACCACCATGGATATCTCTGCCCACAAAACTCATGGGGCATATCAGAATGCATGTTTTTCATCCACGTCATCCAATCATCTTGCTGGCTCATCTCAAGGCATGAGTCAAAAAACTAAGCACATCTAAAACTCAAAGTAGCCCACACCACAAAAACAACAAATAGATAAGAATGCCTACAGTTGAAACCTTCCTGGCCCCATGTTGATGTTTATCTGCCATCATACTTTTATAATGTGAAATATATATAAATTTAACAATTTTATAATGTGGAAATGTGATGATTATAATTTATTTTACTTAATTCCTTTATGAATATATTTAACTCTAATTTAAACAAATAAACGAAAATGATTATGATGACAAATGAATGAATTGACAATGAAGATCTGCTCATGAATTTAGAGCATTCCAAAATAAATTTTCAATAGCTGACATTCAATTGGCCGAAATAATGATTGCAATAATTGCTCCAGCATGACTTAAGGTAATAACTTATTTAAAGTAGTCAAAAGAATGTGGATGGTTTTAATTATTGGACTATTTTAGTGTTTGGGCCTAACAGGTAGTATATGCTGCTACATTAGTTGGGAAGGAGGAGAAAAGAATTAAAATATACATCCATACATAAGTCAAATGGTAGATTGAGTGAAGATAACTTTGTTTGAACAATTAAATCTTAATATCCATTCTTAAGTGGGGTGTATGTACTTGAAGGTTTTACGCTGGCAAAAACGAGTCTCATTTAAATATTAGACAGGCAACACCATGTAAATTTTGAGGTTTTAGGCAAAGTTTTACATTGTTCCCATTCGTGTGTCCATCCGAGTTCTTTTATCATGATAACATTTTGTAAAAACGGTTTAAATATTAGTTACCATCTGATGGACAGAGTCGATTTATATATAAAAGATGGAGGGCCCCACGGAGCTTGGTGTTTTAAGTAGCTGTGCTGTATACCATCAACGGGGTACCACTCCGATGTACCATGACCAACCATCAGTCCGTCACACGGAAATGATGATCCTGAATATCCGAAGGCCACACGTGTGTATATTTGATATCATATACATAAGATCAGAGCCGTCCAACACGTGGGCTCAACCGTACAGATGCTCTGGCTAAAAAATCAGGCTGATCTAGTCTTTACGTGGGTCACAATGTTAGAAACAGTAGAAAAGGTTCGAAACTTAGCCAACATTTTTCAGCCATATATTTTCTTGGTAGATTGTGCGCCATAGACTAGTGGACGAACCTGATTCTTGGACCTGTTCATCTATATGTGGTGGGCCATCTTGTTGTGGCGTGTACAGCTGCCATTGACTAGTGGTTCATCCAAACAGAAGCGGATTAGCTACTGGGTACTGTCAGCTTCAGTAGATATCTCACTACTGAAGTTACGTCTCCGATTTTTGTGGGCCCACCATGATGTATGTGTTTTATCCACACCGTGGATCCATTTGGAGAGAGAGTTTTAGGGCATGATTCAAAGAATGAGTTAGATCCAAAGCTCATCAAGTGGACAACACCACATAAAACAATGGGAATTGAACTCTAAAGGTTTCAACGGTGGGCATCATCACTTCCCCACTTTTTTCCGTAATGGGATCCACCTGAGATTTGGATTTGTTTCCTTTTGGATTCATACACTAAAATGATCTCTCCAATTGGATGAACGGTGTGGATAAAACAAATTACATCATGGTGGGACCCACAGAACTTAGTGATGTCAAGATAGCTACTGAAGCCAGTTGCTAATCCGCGTCCTATCCAAACGGAATTCAAGCAGCGTCTAGAAAGGCCGGCGGCGCGGAGGTACTGGTGGGAGATAATACAGTGGAGCGGGAGAACCGGAGTACAGTAAATCCATCTCTTTGTAGGACACGTGGCATCGTTACGTCAAAATCTAGTCGGTCCATATGCAGGGACCTATCATGGATGGATGAATTATATATGAAATATAATCCTATCCATCTGATATACTTCCATTAAAGTGACGGTGTAAAAAAAAAAGTTAACGGTTAAATTAACCGTAGGATACACTGTGGAAAAATTCAATGGGCAAGATCTTATCTTGGTTTTTATTTTGAAATATAAACCATCCATCCTGGATCCTGTATACGGATGGACCAGATCAATACATCACCCTGTCACGAACCCTGTGGAGAGATGGCTCTACCATATATTACCCGTCCTGCACATAGCATTTTCAACAGCTACGTCTGCAATTTCGGATTTTGTTTTATTACTGTTTTGATATCTAGCGTACGGCCGCCAGGCCAGAGCATCCAGGTTCAGAAGATAGGATTTGGGATTTTTTTTTTTTTTTTTTTTAATTTATTTTTTATTTTGACAACTTGGCTGGGGCTGCTGGGCTTGGGCCTTCAAACAGCCTTGAATTAAGCCTGTTGGCTAGGTCCATACTTAAAGTCCAAGCTTTATTTCGTGAAATGCCAGGCCCAGGCCAATGATAAAAGCCCAGCCCATTTCAACTGTCAAACAAGCCACTGTTGTTAGAAAGAATTGATGGTTGAAATGTAAGAGTTTTATTAGTGGGCCTAATTGATTGATGGTTTGGATCTTCTTAAAGTTGGATATTGTGATTTGGTACATCAGTGAGGCCCACTTGAGTTGTGATCAATATCAAATTCATGGAAAGAGTGGTGCACTTAGTTCATAATATACATACGGCCATGTACTCAATTGTTAGATCTCCATATTTGATGCTTAATTCAATCCTTTTAATTCTACAATTTCTTAGCCTGTAAAAAGATACTTTCAAGAAATTTTCATTTATCTATTGTTTAGAGATTAGTTCAATAGATGTTTTAAATATGTATATTTCCTAGTATGTAGATGATAGGTTCAATACCATCAAGCAGGCTTCCATTCTATCGAAGTCAACTCAATGTCATCGTGTCTTTCCAGTTTTTTTTTTTTTTTTTCAGTTGCTGGCTGGATTAACTAGGTGATGTTTTCAATGCCATTGAATAATATTCGATGATATTGAATGACATATTGGATGCCACCGAAGAAAATTTAATTTTTATGTTTTGTCTATGAACTATTCTAGTATTAGTTTGATGTCATTGAAGTGGCTTAGATGTCATCGAAAGTTAAATTTCGATCACATTGAAACGTGTTCGATGTTATTGAACTGTTTCACACAAATTTTCACAGAGTTATGAATTTATGGAATTTGTTTCATATTTCGATTGTGATTATTCCAAAAGCTATATATTGGGGTGTAATCGGAATTAGAAGGTATTCTAGGCCATTGAATAATATTCGATGTTATTGAATGACATATTGGATACCACCGAAGAAAATTCAATTTTTATGTTTTGTCTATGAACTATTCTAGTATTAGTTCGATGTCATTGAAGTGGCTTAGATGTCATCGAAAGTTAAATTTCGATGACATTGAAACGTGTTCGATGTTATTGAACTGCTTCACACAAATTTTCACGGAGTTATGAATTTATGGAATTTGTTTCATATTTCGATTGTGATTATTCCAAAAGCTATATATTGGGGTGTAATCGGAATTAGAAGGTATTCTAGGCTTTCTAATTCGTTATAGAGTTTCAAGGGTGTAACTTGGGTTAATTCAAGGTTATTCGGATTAGGTAATTTCTCTATTCTTCGTAATTTTTTACTTCTATAGTGATATCTATCACTTTGTGCTATGGTTTTTTTTTTTCGTAAGTATTTTTTCACATTAAATAAAATGTGTCTACGTCATGCTTGTTTGTGAATTACTCCACTTAATTCATCTTTGTGTCAATATCATTTTAAAAAGAGATTCTCATTTAACATATGTATTTTAAGAGTTGTCTAGATCTCCTCCCTTGAGATAAGGAGAATTGTAGTAACTTTGGATTTAAATGCCCATTAGTCATTGCAATATCCTCCTTAGGTGTTGTTTGGATTGTGGGTATTTGAATTCATGAAAACTAACATAGGTGATGTCTTAATTTCTTTATTCGAAGATGTGGGGGAATTGAAATGACCGGATATTCGATGGCTTCATTGGTGGTTGTATGGATTATGGGTATTTGGATGTCAGAATCTTACTAATCTCTTCATCCCCGGACAAGGGAATTGAAATAACCGAGTATTTAAATGTATGTTACTCATTGCAATATCATTTGTAGGAGTTATTTGTTGGGGGCCTTGCACAAAACCTTAGGATCTAGCCCTCCAGAACAAACCAGAATTATGGATAAAGCAATGAAATAAATCAAAGCATCAATCACACACCACACAAGAGATTTTTACGTGGAAAACCCTCAAAGAGGTAAAAACCACGGGACCTCGTCCATATCAACAATCCACTATGAAGTAGAACGTTACAATCTTCTTCACTCACGCAGGAGTGGATAAACAATAAGAGAAATAGAGAAAACGGAGAGATCTAACCGATTACGAGGACATAGAAGCGCTGAGATGTAGATTGCAAAGTAGAGAACCTCCACGAGCAGAACCTCCCTTCTATAAGCTTCCTCTCTCTCTTTCTCCCTCTCTCTCACCTTTGAAAGCCCTAAACCCTTTAGCAAATTCCTTGCAAAGCTTTAGGAAACCCTCTTGCTTTTTTGTGATGCCTAGAAAAAACCCTAGGCAACCCCTTTTATAGTTTTGGGAAACTCCTTTCCGCATCCCGGTTGCGAAAGGACTCAAATCCGCGCCACGCAAAATCGCGGAACAATCACGTAACCTACGACTAGTCTCGGCTCTCCTACGACCGGGTCGTAGACCACCTACGACCGGTCGTAGCTCTCCACGACCAGTCCTCAGCTACAGTAAAAAACAGCACGAACTCGCTGGACTTCGAGTCGTGCCAGGGCTCGAACCTACGACCGGTCGAGCACCTCCCACGACCGGTCGAGCACCTCCCACGACCGGTCGAAGACGGGGAAAAAACCCCATCAAATCTCCCTTTTTGACCCGGAGGGATCCACCTTCTTCAAGCCAGCCAGGTTTCTACAAACCTCAAACTTGCCCTTGAGCAAAGCCTTGGTCATCATGTCTGACCCATTATCGTCCGTGTGGACCTTCTCAAGCTGTAACACCTTTTGTTCCAAAGTATCCCTGATCCAGTGATACCGAATCTCTATGTGCTTCGACTTGGAATGCTGACTTGGATTCTTGCTCAAGTGTATAGCACTCTGACTATCGCAATAGACCACGTGCTCCTCCTGCTTGTGCTAAGTTCTGTAGGAACCTCTTCATCCAAAGCATCTCTTTACATGCTTCGTGGCGCAATGTATTCGGCCTCTGTCGTCGACAATGCTACGACCTTCCGTAGCTTGCTCGCCAAGAAACCGCTCCCCACGCAAACGTGAACATGAACCCCGATGTAGACTTCACGGAATCTATGTCACCCGCCATATCTGCATCTGTGTAGCCCTCAACACAGTTTACCGTCACCATAGCATAGGCTCAACCTGGATGAGCCTCTTAGATACCGTAGTATCCATTTCACCGCCGCTTGAATGTTCTTTGCCGGGATTGGCAAGGTGCCGTACGACAACACCAACCGTATATGCTATGTGTCGGGCGTGTACACACCATAGCATACATCAAACTTCCTACGGTGACGCGTAGGGTATCTTCTCGCATCTCTTCCACCTCTCGCCTTCGTCTTGGGACACCGCCTGTCCGCTCAATCTGAAGTGACCATCTAGTGGAGTCTTGACCGGCCACAGCATTCATATTGAACCGCTCTAGGACTTTCTCAATATACCGCTCTTGTGACACAAAGCTTCCTGCTTTTCATCACGGGTTATCTCCATTCCTAGGATCTGTCTAGCCCAGGGCCCCGGGTCTTTCATTGCAAAAGACTTGCCCAACTCTGTTTCACCACAATCTTCTTGATGTCTTTTCCCATGATGAGCATGTCATCAACATATAACATGCACAGAACTATGAAATCACCATCCGAGAACTTACGCGTGAACACACGGTGGTCCGACTCCGTTCTGTCATACCCATGTTTGTAACATGAACGAATCGAACTTCTTGTACCATTGCCGTGGAGCTTGTTTCGGCCCCATACAAGCTCTTCCTCACCTACACACCATATGCTCCTTGCCCTTGACTTCGAACCCCTCTGGTTGGTGCATGTAGATCTCTTCTTCCAGTCACCATGGAGAAAGGCGGTTTAACATCTAACCGCTCTATCTCCAGGATCCATGCTAGCCGCCAACCCAAGCAACACCCGTATGGATATCATCTTCACCACTTGGTGAGAATATCTCCTCGAAGTCTATACCTTTCCTCCGACCAAACCCTTTAACCACAAGTCCGGCCTTGAACCTCATCTCGTGAATTCTTCGCTCAATCTTCTTTCAACACCCACTTGTTGCTCGAGCTTTCTTGCCCTTAGGCGGTTCACCATATCATAGGTGTGGTTCTTATGCAAGGATTCCATCTCCTCTTGCATAGCTTTCAACCACTCCTCCTTATGCTCGTCGGCTAGGGCCTCGAGAATAATCTTCGGCTCTCCCCATCGGTTAGCATAATGTACTCGTGCGGTGAGTACCTCTTGGGCCGGCCGTCATGTCCCTAGATGACCTCCTCACCCGTGGCTCAACAGTGGATCAAGTGGGGGCCGCTCCCCTGGTCCATCTTCCGAAGGAACTCCCTCGTCCTCTGCACCTTCTTTGTACTCCCCGTCATCGGGCACCACGGAGGAGTAATCGGATCCATGTCCTCTAGCTCACCCGAACTAGGCCGGTTCTTCTCTCGGCTTACCAATGTCTTCGATACACCGATCTTCAAAGAAAACCACATCTCTCGCTCTGACGAGCTTCTTCTCGGTCGGATCCCATAATCTGTGAACCGAATTTTTCATCACCGTACCATAAGAACACACACTTTGCCGATCTTCATATCGAGCTTGGACCTCTCGTCCTTTGGTACGTGAACGGATGTCCCGCATCCAAACACCCCGAGATGACCGTGCGATGGATCTGTCCCAGTCCACACCTTCTCGTACTTCTCCATTCAACGGGGCGATGGAGACTGTTTATCAAATACACCGCCGTGCGCATTGCTTCTCCCAGAACGTCTTAGGCAACTTCGCATGGGATAACATGCATCCGATTCTCTCAACAATGGTGCGATTCATTCGCTCGGCCACACCATTATCTTTGAGGGGTCTTGGGAACGATCTGTTCATGCCGTATACCCCAGGACTTGCGGTACTCGTGAAAGTCGCCAATGTATTCACCACCATTGTCGGACGGATGCACTTCAATGATCTACTGTCTCTCTCGACCATAGCATGAAACAACTTAAACACACCAAAGACCTCGTCCTTGGATTTCAAAGCATAAACCCAAACCCTCCTAGATGCATCATCTATAAAAGTGACAAAATACAATGCCCCACCCAAGGTTTTTGTCCTCATAGGACCACAAACATCGAATAAACCAAATCTAATGCATGCACTTTATTAACATGAGAAGCGCTTTAATGAATGAAACTCTATCTTTGTTTCCCGATAAACAATCAAGACAGGTTTTGAGAGGCATACTTGTCACGTCTCGGAAGGAGCTTTCCTCGCTAGTAAGCCCTTTTTTTCACTCATGTGGCCTGACGCCCGTGTGCACATGTCAATAGCCGAATCTTCTGCTGCGTTCAATCCACCCTTGCACATACGACGACACTTGCCTTGTATGCAGGGTGCAACACTTCTTTCCTCTAGCCACGATCAACGAACCCTTGATGAGCTTCCATCGCCCACCAAAGAAACCGGCTTTCATAGCCATCATCATCCAACCTTCCCGTCGACATCAAGTTGAGGCGAAGGTCCGGGATATGCCTCACATCCACGAGAACCAATGTGCGACCCACATCGGTCTTCACACAAATATCACCGACTCCCATGATCTTTGATACGCCGAGAATTTCCCATCTTCACGCTCCATAGTCACCGACTTGTAGCTTGTGAAGGAGTCCCAATGTGGAGTCGCATGAAAAGAAGCTCCCGAGTCTATCACCCGGTCGGTGCCCGACTCGTGGCCGTGAGACATACATCGTGATCTGTAGAAAAGAATAACTACCATGTCGCCATCCGAAGCGACCGCATGGGAATCGATTCTTCTTCCTTCCCTTTTCCTTTCTTGTCGTTTTCTTACCACGACATTCATGCTTGTAGTGGCCCTTCTTGCCACAATTCCAAAGATTCAACCTCTTTTCTCGTTACTCGACTTGCCTCTTGATTTATCTCGGGCCTTCCCGCCCTTCCCGTTCTTTCCTCTCCCCGTTCTGCGTCCACAAGAGCCTCTTCTTGAGTAGACCCACTGAGACTTCCTCCTTGTCTCCTCATTGAAGAGACAACTAGTTACTGTTCCATGGATATCTTTCCGTCTGCGCGGAGTTACTTAGAGACACCACCAATGTCTCCCAACTGTCGAGCAATGAACTAAGCAATAGTAAAGCCTGCAATTCATCATCCAGGACCATCTTCATAGAGGTGAGTTGGTTCACTATATTGCTGACCTCATTCATATGCTCGGCCACAGAACCACCATCCTTGAACTTGAGATTTACAAGTCGCCTTATCAGAAATATCTTATTACCTTTGTCTTCCTCTCATACACCCTTGTAATTTCACCATGGAGCTTGCGGTGAGGTTTCTGTAGACACATGGTGAAACACGGAATCATCCAACCATTGTCTGATAAACCCCACCGCCTTTCGGTCCATCTTCTTCCAATCATCATCAGTCATATCCTTGGATTTTGCTGATATGCCTGAGATTGGAGAATATAGGTCCTTGCAATAAAGCAAGTCCTCCATCTTAGCCTTCCATATGGTCCAGTTAGAACCATTGAGGCTGATAATCCTTGAGCCACCTTCCATAATTCAAACCGATCCTACCCGTTCAATGAACATAGCTCTGATACCACTTTGTTGGGGGCCTTGCACAAAACCTTAGGATCTAGCCCTCCAGAACAAACCAGAATGATGGATAAAGCAATGAAATAAATCAAAGCATCAATCACACACCACACAAGAGATTTTTACGTGGAAAACCCTCAAAGAGGTAAAAACCACGGGACCTCGTCCATATCAACAATCCACTATGAAGTAGAACGTTACAATCTTCTTCACTCACGCAGGAGTGGATAAACAATAAGAGAAATAGAGAAAACGGAGAGATCTAACCGATTACGAGGACATAGAAGCGCTGAGATGTAGATTGCAAAGTAGAGAACCTCCACGAGCAGAACCTCCCTTCTATAAGCTTCCTCTCTCTCTTTCTCCCTCTCTCTCACCTTTGAAAGCCCTAAACCCTTTAGCAAATTCCTTGCAAAGCTTTAGGAAACCCTCTTGCTTTTTTGTGATGCCTAGAAAAAACCCTAGGCAACCCCTTTTATAGTTTTGGGAAACTCCTTTCCGCATCCCAGTTGCGAAAGGACTCAAATCCGCAGTTTCGCGCAAAATCGCGGAACAATCTGCGTAACCTACGACTAGTCCTGGCTCTCCTACGACCGGTCGTGAGACCACCTACGACCGGTCGTAGCTCTCCACGACCGACCTGCCCAGCTACAAGAAAAACAAAGACGAACTCGCTGGACTTCGAGTCGTGCCAGGGCTCGAACCTACGACCGGTCGAGCACCTCCCACGACCGGTCGAGCACCTCCCACGACCGGTCGAAGACGGGGAAAAAACCCCATCATTATTGATTGTGGGCATTCAAATGCCCCGAATCATTTGTCCTTCCCTACTTAATAAACGGTGCCGATCTTGTCCACATGTACCGCATCAATGACATGAAGATCCGGTACCTGCCATACACCGTCCGGGTATACTGGATGGAAACGGTCAAACGGATTGGCTACGGCCCCTGCCACCAGCCAATGGCTGATGGTCGGTGCTCTGTGGGCCCCACCATGATGTATGTGTTTCATCCATGCCGTTCATATATTTTTTTAGATCATTTTATGGTATGAGACCAAAATTTAGATATATCCAAATCTCAAGTTGACCACATTACAGGAAACCGATTGAATGAACGTAGACCATTAAAAACTTTTTTGGAGGCCATAAAAGTTTTGGATCAATATGATATCTTTTTTTCCCTTCAACTAAGGTATGTATGACATAATCAACAGATTGGATGTCAAATAAACAGTATAGTGAGCCTTAGGAGGATTTTAATGGTGGATATCCAATCACTATTGTTTCTTGTGTTGCGGTTCACCTGAGATTTATATCCCTCTAATTTTTGTGATCAAGTCCCGAAATGATCTATAAAAATTAGAGCTATACATGAGCAGACTAATGCTCGAGTACTCGCTTGACTCGACTCGAAATACTCGACTCGTGTGATTTTGAGTCGAGTATGAGCGAGTTTATAAGGCTCGTTTAAAAAACGAGTAGAGTACGAGTTGAGAAGTACTCGATTAGGTACTCGACTCGTACTCGACTCGTGTACCCGGTATATATACCTTGCTTTAAAAAAAAAAAAACAACTGTCTGGGTCGTTTTCAAACAGCGTCTGTTCAAAAATGAAAACCCCTTTCCCTCTCTCTCTCTCCCAGCGACCGGCCGGCCGTCCCTCTTCTTTCCTCTCTTTCTCTCTCTCACTCCTCCCCTGTCCCCTGTCCGGCCGTCCCTCTTCTTCCCTCTCTCTCTCTCTCGTCCCTGTGGCCTGTCCGGTGCCCTGTACTGCTGCACGCAAAGGGTGGAGATACTCGTCCGTTGTCTATGCCCTGCACGCTCATCCCTGCCCTGCACGCTCGTCTTAAACGCTACTCGTCCGTCGTCCCTGCCCTGCACGCTCGTCCCTGCCCTACTTGTCCGCAAAAAGTATGAGTCCCTAATCCCCATCCATACTTTCTTTTTCTTTTTATTATTGTATGCCTAATATGATTCAAATCTGCCCAATTTTTTGCCATGAGAAGGGCTCACATTCTGTCCATTTTGAACAACAAGGATGGCCTTAAATCTGTCCAATTTTTGGACTGTTAAACTCGTTTACTACTCGTACTCGGCTCGTAATCGGGCGAGTAGAGTACGAGTAGGGAGTCCATGCTCATTGGCCGAGTAGAGCCGAGTACGAGCAGTATTCGGGCGTTAAAAGCTGAGTACGAGTAGGGCGATACTCGACTCGACTCGACTCATGTACATTCTACTAAAAATGGATGAAACACATACATCATTGTGGGCCCCGGTAGAGCATCGACCATCAGCCACCGGGCTGGTGGCACGGGGAGTAGCCAATCCGTTTCCATACTGGATGAGCTTCCACTAAACTAACGACGTGGATCCGGGCCGCTTGCTGTAGGAAAGCCCGATGAACAAAAAGCTCTGCGGCGCCCACCGTCATGCCGGTATAACATCCACTCCGTCCATCAGTTGCGCCAGATCATGTTCGTACATTAGCCCACGAATCAAGCAGATCCAGAACTCAAGTGGGCCATGCGTCCTCATCTCTGCTCTTTCATGTGGCATGGCCCACTAGAGTTCTGGATCTGCTTGATTCGTGGGCTAATGTATTTACATGATCTGTCGCAACTAATGGACGGAGTGGATCTTACACAAACATCATCATGGCCCCGCACACCTTTTCCTTTCACGGCCTCCCACCACAGGAACTGCAGGAAATTCGCCATCGTATGCTGCTTGGCTGCTTGCTTACTCTCATACGGAAACGGATTGGCTACTCCCCCTGACACCAGCCAATGGCTGGTGGTCGGTGCTCCGTGGGCCCTACCATGATGTATGTGTTTGATCATTTTACAATATGAGAACAAAAACGAGTTATATCCCAATCTTAAGTGGACCACATTACAGGAAACAGTGTTGAATAAGCGTCGATCATTAAAAAATATTTTGAGGCCATAAAAGTTTTGGATCAAGCTGATTTTGTTTTTTTCCCTTCATCTAGGGCTGTATGATCTAATCAACCTATTGGATATCAAATAAACAGTACAATGGGCCTTAGGAGGATTTTAATGATGGATGTCCAATCACTATTGTTTTCATGTGGTGTGGTCCTCCTGAGATTTATATACCTCTAATTTTTGGGATCAGGCCATAAAATGATCTTTAAAAATGGATGAACAGAAAGGATGAAACACATACATCATGGTGGGGCCCACAGATCACCGACCACCAGCCACGGGGCTGGTGTCAGGGGGAGTGGCCAATCCGTTCCCCTCTCATATAAGCGCTTACAGAGTTACAGTTACAGCACAGATCCTATTCCTTCATCAAATACCAATATCTATGATCAAGTGGGCCATTCTACCTCAATATCCCCATCCATGTCCCACGTACACATCAAGACTCAAAACCCTTTTCAAATCTCAACCCAACCCCAGTAATTCCCTCCCAAAGCCCAACCCCAAACCCCACAACCAAGCTCCACTAAATCTCTACCATCCACTCCTTTCCAAACTAGAGAAATGCTCCCACATGGCCCACTTCAACCAGATTCATGCCCAGATCATCACCACCGGCATTCATCACGACGTCTTCGCAGCCAGCCGTCTACTAAAATTCAGTTCTTCCACTCTAAACCCCCCAAACATCTCTTTAACTCACCTCATTTTCTCTAACATCCAAAGCCCAGATGTGTTCTCCTGCAACCTCATGATCAAAGCCTACTCCCAAACAGCCTTTCCACTCACATCCATCTCTTTGTACCGTACAATGCTCTATCAAGGCCTACACCCCAATGAGTACACCTTATGCTTTCTACTCACTTCATGTGCCAGAGGTCAGGGTCTCAATGAAGGGAAACAGGCTCATGGACACCTGATCAAACATGGACTGGGGCCCGCAGTCTTCGCGGCCACCTCTCTCATCCACATGTATGGCGAATGCTGCGCGGTCTATGATGCTTGTCGAGTGTTTGATGAAATGCCCCAAAGAAGCGATGCATCATGGGGTGCGATAATTGATGCATATGTTAGTTGTGGACACTTGATTGAAGGGCTGCGGTTGTTTGGGAAGATGAAAAGTTTGGGAATTGGGGCCAGTAATGCAACCTTGGTTAGTACCTTGTATGCTTGTGCTAAGCTGGGGGGCTTGGTTTTGGGTAGGATGATCCATTCCCATGTTGCGATTAACGGCATTGAGCTCAATGCCACCCTTGGGACGGGCCTCCTCGACATGTATGGAAAATGTGGGGCCGTAGACATGGCCATGGACGTCTTCCATGCAATGCCAGCCAAGAGCGTGGCCACATGGAATTCCATGATCCATGGGCTAGCGATGAACGGCCGTGGGCGCGCGGCCGTTGGCTTGTTTAAAGAGATGCAAGCAACAAACGTGCAGCCCAATGGGGTCACATTCATTGGAGTCTTGCATGCTTGTAGCCATGCAGGATTAGTCGATGTTGGGGCGATATATTTCTCATCTATGCTTAAAGAATATGGCGTTGTACCGAATGTCAAGCACTACGGATGCATGGTGGATCTTTTCGGCCGCGCGGGCTACCTTAGGGAGGCCTTAGATGTCATCAGGGCAATGCCCATGGAGGCTGATGTTGTGATATGGGGAGCTTTGTTTGGTGCATGCAGGATTTATGGCCACACAAGGCTAGGAGAGCTGGTTGCGGTGCAGATCATGAAATTGCAATCGCAACGTACGTGTGGATACGTGCTTCTCTCCGATATGTACGCGATGGCAGACCGCTGGGATGATGTGGTAGGGGTGAGGAAGATGATGATGGAGATGGACACCAGAAAGATGCCTGGATGTAGCTTTGGTATGTGATTGAATGCAATATAAGAGTTCCAAAGAGGCAATCCATGGGAGTATGTTACTACTACTTTGTGTATGAGAAATGTGAAGGTCACTCAATAGAGCATTTGGCACATGGCCCAGATTTAGGGTGGGCCATACATGGAAAATAAATGGACAGTTTAAATAAATTGACTAACCATTTACATTGGACCTCTATACCCTGAACAGCTTATATGGACGGTTTAAATAGATTGACCAACCATTCGCATTCGACGTGGGCTGGTGATGAGATCTGCCTATTTTTGGTCCATGGCCATGCACTATGGGCCCAGCTGATGAATTTCCTGATTAGAGCTGGGCACGTGATGACTCGACTCGGCAAACTCGACTCATCTGACTTGTTTAGACCCAACTTGACCTGAACCGAGTGAATCGATCCGAACTGAGTAGACTTCGTCTAATCCAAACTCAAAGCCAGTCGAG
Organism: Magnolia changhungtana; assembly: GCA_030180095.1. Taxonomy (NCBI): domain Eukaryota; kingdom Viridiplantae; phylum Streptophyta; class Magnoliopsida; order Magnoliales; family Magnoliaceae; genus Magnolia; species Magnolia changhungtana. Next base: position 1,208,459 of record JASAUF010000540.1, on the reverse strand, counting down.
TTCAGGTCACCCAGTAACTCGACTCGACTCAAACCAAAATCCGACTCAATACTGACTCGACTCAATCTGAAACCCGACTAGTACATTTGATGTTTCAGATATGAGATGCCTTGTAGCTGATACAGAGACTGTAATTCTGACGGGTGCATCTAGGTTATGAGCTATGATTTTAGGCCACGGATTGGGTCAGGCATGCTGGACTTGGTACCGAGTCGAGTCAAGTTTGGGTCAGGTCTATTTCAAAATCGGGTTGAGTTGAGTTTGGGTCAGGTCTATTTCAAAATCGGGTTGAGTTGAGTTTGGGTCAGGTCTATTTCAAAACTAGGTGGAGTTAGGTTAGCCCTAACTCGATCCGACTTGACTGGATGCCCAACTCTAAATTCCTGGTTCTCAAACACACCGGTGGTGTGATTTGAGATGCCTCTCTTGGGCTAGTACGGTGGGTGTAAATTGCTAACAAGTGTCTTTGAACCGTTCATTCTTTTTTACGATGGTGGACCTCTTGTTGATTGGACCGGGCCATTTATCATTAACCCGACCTGGCCCAGCTGGCCAGTAGGGGTGCACATGGAACTGGTAGAACTAGTAAACTGGACTGGAACCGACCAAACCGCAGTATTTGGTCCAGTTCTAAAAATCAAAGAGCCGATTAGTTCAGTTCGGTTCTCAGTTTGGGGTTATGTAGAACCGAACTTGGAACCGGAGCATCCCAAGCAATAAATATTTAAAAAATTAAAAAAACCCTAATATCTTAATTGGACTTGTCTTAAAACTATTTTATTAGTTTACAATATATTTTAGTTGTCTATTTGTCTCATGGTTTATGTTTTACGATGAGTTCTTTGATTGTTTCCATAAATGTATTTTTGCATACCTTACACAATATCTAGACCATTCATCAAATGATCACAACACGAATGGACATAGGCTGGATTTAAAAAAAAAGTGCAATTAGGCTGGATTATAAAAAGCCCAAAACTGTAGAACCAATCCGGAACTGAACCGGTTTTTATGGTCCAGTTCCAGTTCGGTTCTAGGGTGCAAACGGTTTGGTTTCGGTTCCATTAGGGACAGTTCAGTTCTAGTTTCACCCAACCGACCCATGTGCACCCCTGCTGGCCAGTGGTCCTAGATTTCAAGCTGGAGGTTTTAGGGGCGCAAGGCTCAAACCCTACAAGTTCCGGGCCAGCTTCTCTCTCACTTCTTACGAACCACCTCATCTCTCCCCTGCATTGGACGGGTCATATGTACTAGTTTTTCATAATATATATCAATTAAATGACACAATAGAGGCACGTGCACAATTTGGTCACTGAGCATCACACGTGTAGGAATAAAAAGGGACAACTCACATGTGCTTAACAAGCCAGAAATACTAAAACCGTGCATACATTGGTTGTCATGGGCTCGATTTTGTGGGCCATGATCCTAGAATTCACATGGTAGACATGGTGAGCCGTCTGATTATTTTAACCTTCTACGACGAGACAGCCCAACGACTAAGGGTTTCAATGTGTCAGGTGACCCCACCAGCATAACGAACCCGGCCTAGCTTTGGACTGGGATTGGGCCATTGTAGATGGCCCATAAGTGTTTTGGCCAGCCTTGAATATAGAGTATTGATTTCATTCCCTTTAAAGTGTCCATTTTTTTGTTGGGAATTACCTCATGAACCGTTTGGATGGAATATGAACAAGAAGGTGGCCTTAGGAAGGTTTAAATGGTGGGTGTCCCAACCCCATCTACACCGCATCTGTAGTGTGGTCCACTTAAGTCTTGGATCCATTTGGCAGTTGGACTCGTGTCCTAACATGAGCTAGTGCAATTGATGAATGGAGTGGATAACACACAGCCCTTAAAATGGGCCCCACATATTTTATTTTTTGGGCTCCCCACATACATTGTAGGAAATTAGTGTCCCAGAAGGGATGGAACTAGTATCATCAGCTTCTTTGACAGATACCGATTGCATGAGCTGATGAGTCTTTGAGTCTTAGATTCCTAACATGAGCTGATGCAACTGATGAATGAAGTGAATACCACCAAACCTTCAAGATGGGATTGGCATATTTTTGTTTTGTAGGCTCCACATAGGCATTATAGGAAGCTAGCATCTGAACAAAAACAGCAATACCATCATCAAATTCTTGTGAGGATGTGAATTGCCGACAGGGAATTCCTGCTATGCTAAGCTCTATTGAGCCCGTTGAAATGAATGGACACCATGCATTAAATAAATATATATTGGTGGGCCCCACAGAGTTTAGTGGTAAAGCCAGCGGTTGTAGGCAATCAACATCCTTCATGAAGATGATAGCGAGGTTGATCAAATCACTCAGGAGGCGTTTGGCCCATGGTATTAGATGGAATTAGGTGGGATTGAATTGCAAAATCACTTTTTCAAACCCACACCTTGTTTGGTAGCATTCTTTGTTGATGTCGGTTAAAAGCTTAGAAAACTACGCCGGATAAAAATTTGAATGGAGGGGATTCTCTCAATCCCACATAATTTATGACTGTGGGATGGAATTCCTCCCTTGATTTGAGCCTGATAAAATATCGGGAGGGGATTGTGTGTGGTGTATTGGTGTCACCAAGTTCTGTTCAGGGGTGGCTCAAAGGGGTAGGCAGGTGAGGCAATTGCCTAAGGCCCTATATTATAGCAAAATTAAAATTTCTTAATTATGAAAGTCCTATATTATAGCAAAATTAAAATTAAGAAGAAGAAAAAAAGCCTAATTTTTTTTGAAATAAAACTTATTAAAAGGCCTACAAAATAGGAACATCTAAAAATTAGTTTACAAATTTGAAATTGAAAATAAAAAACAAATTCTAGAAACTAGCACTATCAATAATAATAGTCTAACTCTGTCTCTTTTCAAAATAATAGCATCACTCCTAATAAATTCTTCTCCTAAAACCTAGGACCACAACTACCTACTTTATTGCTAATTAAGTTCTCAAAAAATTAAATTCTAATATCATTTTTCTAAATTAAATTCTAACTTCATTTTTCTAACTTCATTTTGCATCTAAAAAGGCAAGAAACAAATTTATGGTCTAATTTTGAATTTATTAATTTTTTTTAAAAAAATTAAACTAAAAAACCTCATTTTTATGACTTGGCTAAGGCCCCCAATAATGTTGAGTCGCCCCTGTTGACAGGTCATAAATGGGCCTGGCCATGCCTCAATCTGGGCCTCAATAATTTCATAAAATCTGGGTTTGGATCAACCCATTTGTTGATTGGGCCTAAAAAACTCAGAAGCAGAAGGCCCTTAAGTCAGGCCCTTACTTGGACCGACTGTGATGAGTTTTCTCCAGTAGCTTTTTCAGCCCATACCATCTGAGGCAAGAGATGTAATGCTTCAAATGCCCTCTGCTCTTGGAAAAAAAAACTGAACACTCATGTGTATTGTGTATTATAATTTATAAAGGTTCTCGAAAATAATAGCATCATTCCCAATAAATTCTTCTCCTAAAACCTAGGACCACAACTACCTACTTTATTGCTAATTAAGTTCTCAAAAAATTTAAATTCTAATATCATTTTTCTAAATTAAATTCTAACTTCATTTTGCATCTAAAAAGGCAAGAAGCAAATTTATGGTTTAATTTTGAATTTATTATTATTTTTTTAATTTTTAAAACTAAAAAGCCTCATTTTTATGACTTGCCTAAGGCCCCCAAAAATGTTGAGCCGCCCCTGGTTCTGTTGGCCCTATCATGATATATGTATTGTATTCACACCGTCCATCCATTTTTTTTAGATTACATTAGGCCATGAGCCAAAAATGGAGACAGATCCAGATCTCAAGTGGCCCACACCATAGAAATCAGTGGGGACCATGATTCCCACCGTTGAAACCTTCCTAAGGCCCGTCATGATGTTTATTTGTCATCCCAGCTATATGATCACACATGTTGGGATGCCTTGCACAAACCTTAGGATCTAGCCTCCCAAAACAAACCAGAATTATGGATAAAGCAATGAAATAAATCAAAGCATCAATCACACACCACATAAGAGATTTTTACGTGGAAAACCCTCAAAGAGGTAAAAACCACGGGACCTCGTCCAGATCAACAATCCACTATGAAGTAGAACGTTACAATCTTCTTCACTCACGCAGGAGTGGTAAAAAAAAAGAGGAAATAGGAAAACGGAGAGATCTAACCGATTACGAGGACATAGAAGCGGCCGAGATGTAGATTGCAAAGTAGAGAACCTCCACGACGAGAACCTCCCTTCTATAAGCTTCTCTCTCTCTTTCTCCCTCTCTCTCACCTTTGATAGCCCTAAACCCTTTAGCAAATTCCTTGCAAAGCTTTAGGAAACCCTCTTGCTATTTTGTGATACCTAGAAAAAACCCTAGGCAACCCCTTTTATAGTTTTAGGAAACTCCTTTCCGCATCCCAGTTGCGAAAGGACTCAAATCCGCAGTTTCGCGCAAAATCGCGGAACAAACTGCGTAACCTTCGACTAGTCCTAGAAATTTCAGGACTGGTCTTAGCCTCCTACGACTGGTCGTAGCTCACCTACGACCGGTCGTGGGTCACCTACGACCGGTCGAGAACCCCGGAGAAAAATAGTCCGAACTCGCTGGACTTTGAGTCGAGCTACGACTCGACTCCCACGACTGGTCGTACCAGCCCTCGATCGGTCGAGCAAGGCTCACGACAAGTCGAGCACGGGGCAAAAAACCCCATCAAATCTTCCCCTTTTTGACCCGGGAGGGATCCACCTTCTTCAAGCCAGCCAGGTTTCTACAAACCTCGAACTTGCCTTTGAGCAAAGCCTTGGTCATCATGTCTGACCCATTATCGTCCGTGTAGACCTTCTCAAGCTGTAACACCTTTTGTTCCAAAGTATCCCTGATCCAGTGATACCGAATCTCTATGTGCTTCGACTTGGAATGCTGACTTGGATTCTTGCTCAAGTGTATAAAGCACTCGACTATCGCAATAGACCACGTGCTCCTCCTGCTTTAGGCTAAGTTCTGTAGGGAACCTCTTCATCCAAAGCATCTCTTTACATGCTTCGTGACCGCAATGTATTCGGCCTCCGTCGTCTACAATGCTACGACCTTCGTAGCTTGCTCGCCAAGAAACCGCTCCCCCCGCAAACGTGAACATGAACCCCGATGTAGACTTCCCGAGTCTATGTCACCTGCCATATGTGCATCTGTGTAGCCCTCTAACACAGGTTTACCGTCATCATAGCATAGGTTCAACCTTGATGAGCCTCTTAGATACCGTAGTATCCATTTCACTGTTGCCCAATGTTCTTTGCCAGGATTGGCAAGATACCGGCTGACTACACCAACCGCATATGCTATGTGCGGCGTGTACACACCATAGCATACATCAAACTTCCTACGGTGACGCGTAGGGTATTTTCTCGCATCTCTTCCACCTCTCGCCTTCGTCTTGGGACACCGTCTCGTCGCTCAATCTGAAGTGACCATCTAGTGGAGTCTTGACCAAACGCCATGCCGCATTCATATTGAACCGCTCTAGGACTTTCTCAATATACCGCTCTTGTGACAGCCAAAGTTTCCTGCTGCTTCTGTCACGGGTTATCTCCATTCCTAGGATCTGTCTAGCCGGGCCCAAGTCTTTCATCGCAAAAGACTTGCCCAACTCCTGTTTCAGCCTGTCAATCTTCTTGATGTCTTTTCCCATGATGAGCATGTCATCAACGTATAATAGCAGAACTAAGAAATCACCATATGAGAACTTGCGCGTGAACACACAGTGGTCCGACTCCGTTCTGTCATACCCATGTTTCAACATAAACGAGTCGAACTTCTTGTACCATTGCCGTGGAGCTTGTTTCAGCCCATACAAGCTCTTCCTCAGCCTACACACCATATGTTCCTTGCCCTTGACTTCGAACCCCTCTGGTTGGTGCATGTAGATCTCTTCTTCCAGGTCACCATGGAGAAAGGCAGTTTTAACATCTAACTGCTCTATCTCCAGATCCATGCTAGCCGCCAACCCAAGCAACACCCGTATGGATGTCATCTTCACCACTGGTGAGAATATCTCCTCGAAGTCTATGCCTTTTCTCTGACCAAACCCTTTTACCACAAGTCTGGCCTTAAACCTCGTCTGTGAATTCTTCTGCTCAACCTTCTTTCTGAACACCCACTTGTTGCTCAAAGCTTTCTTGCCCTTAGGCAATTTCACCATGTCATAGGTGTGGTTCTTATGCAAGGATTCCATCTCCTCTTGCATAGCTTTCAACCACTCCTCCTTATGCTCGTCGGCTAGGGCCTCAGAATAATCTTCTGGCTCTCCCCCATCGGTTAGCATAATGTACTCATGCGGCGAGTACCTCTTGGACGGCTGTCTGTCCCTAGATGACCTCCTCACCTGTGGCTCAACAGGTGGATCAAGTGGGGGTTGCTCCCCTGGTCCATCTTCTGAAGGAACTCCCTCGTCCTCTGCACCTTGCTGTACTCCCCGTCATCAGGCACCATGGGAGGAGTAATCGGATCCATGTCCTCTAGCTCACCTGAACTAGGCTGGTTCTTCTCTGGCTTACCAATGTCTTCGATACACTGATCTTCAAAGAAAACCACATCTCTGCTCCTGACGAGCTTCTTCTCGGTCGGATCCCATAACCAGTAACCGAATTTTTCATCACCGTACCCTAAGAACACACACTGCCTGATCTTCATATCGAGCTTGGACCTCTCGTCCTTTGGTACGTGAACGGATGTCCTGCATCCAAACACCCTGAGATGACTGTACGATGGATCCTGTCCAGTCCACACCTTCTCAGGTACTTCTCCATTCAACAGGGCTGATGGAGACCTGTTTATTAAATACACCGCCGTGCGCATTGCTTCTCCCCAGAACGTCTTGGGCAACTTCGCATGGGATAACATGCATCTGATTCTCTCAACAATGGTGCGATTCATTCGCTCAGCTACACCATTATGCTGGGGGGTCTTGGGAACAGTCTGTTCATGCCGTATACCCTGGGACTTGCAGTACTCATGAAAGTCGCCAATGTATTCACCACTATTATCAGTGCGGATGCACTTCAATGGTCTACCTGTCTCTCTCTCGACCATAACATGAAACAATTTAAACACACCAAAGACCTCGTCCTTGGATTTCAAAGCATAAACCCAAACCCTCCTAGATGCATCATCTATAAAAGTAACAAAATAAAATGCCCCACCCAAGGTTTTTGTCCTCATAGGACCACAAACATCAGAATAAACCAAATCTAATGCATGCACTTTATTAACATGAGAAACAGTTTTAATGAATGAAATTCTATGCTGTTTCCCTGATAAACAATTAAGACAGGTTTTGAGAGGCATACCTGTCACGTCTGGAAGGAGCTGCTTCCTTGCTAGTAGCTGAAGCCCTTTTTCACTCATGTGGCCTAGACGCCTGTGCCACATGTCAATAGCTGAATCTTCTGCTGCGTTCAATCCACCCTTGCACATACTGACACTTGCCTTGTACAGGGTGTAACACTTCTTTCCTCTAGCCACGATCAATGAACCCTTGATGAGCTTTCATCGCCCACCAGCAAACCGGCTTTCATAGCCATCATCATCCAGCATTCCCGTCGACATCAAGTTGAGGTGAAGGTCTGGGATATGCCTCACATCCCTGAGAACCAATGTGCAGCCCACATCGGTCTTCACACAAATATCACCGACTCCCACGATCTTTGATACGCCAGAATTTCCCATCTTCACAGTCCCATAGTCACCTGACTTGTAGCTTGTGAAGGAGTCCCTGTGTGGAGTCGCATGAAAAGAAGCTCCCGAGTCTATCACCCAGTCGGTGCCCTGACTCGTAGCCGTGAGACATACATCGTGATCTGTAGAAAGAATAACTACCATGTCGCCATCTGAAGCGACTGCAGTGGAATCAGATTCATCTTCCTTCCCTTTTCCTTTCTTGTCGTTCTTCTTACCACGACATTCATGCTTGTAGTGGCCCTTCTTGCCACAATTCCAGCATTCAACCTCTTTTCTGTTACTCGACTTACCTCTTGATTTATCTCGGGCCTTCCCTCCCTTTCTGTTCTTTCCTCGCCCCCGTTCCTGTGTCACAAGAGCCTCTTGCTGTGTAGACCCCTGAGACTTTCTCCTTGTCTCCTCATTGAAGAGACAACTGGTTACCTGTTCCATGGATATCTTTCCGTCTGGCGCGGAGTTACTTAGAGACACCACCAATGTCTCCCAACTGTCAGGCAATGAACTAAGCAATAGTAAAGCCTGCAATTCATCATCCAGGACCATCTTCATAGAGGTGAGTTGGTTCACTATATTGCTGACCTCATTCATATGCTCGGCCATAGAACCACCATCCTTGAACTTGAGATTCACAAGTCGCCTTATCAGAAATATCTTATTACCGGCTGTCTTCCTCTCATACAGCCCTTGTAATTTTAGCCATAGGCTTTCGGCTGAGGTTTCTGTAGACACATGGTGGAACACAGAATCATCCAACCATTGTCTAATAAACCCCACCGCCTTTCGGTCCATCTTCTTCCAATCATCATCAGTCATATCCTTGGATTTTGCTGATATGCCTGAGATTGGAGAATATAGGTCCTTGCAATAAAGCAAGTCCTCCATCTTAGCCTTCCATATGGTCCAGTTAGAACCATTGAGGCTGATCATCCTTGAGCCACCTTCCATAATTCAAACCGATCCTACCCGTTCAATGAACTTAGCTCTGATACCACTTTGTTGAGATGCCTTGCACAAACCTTAGGATCTAGCCTCCCGAAACAAACCAGAATTATGGATAAAGCAATGAAATAAATCAAAGCATCAATCACACACCACACAAGAGATTTTTACGTGGAAAACCCTCAAAGAGGTAAAAACCACGGACCTCGTCCGATCAACAATCCACTATGAAGTAGAACGTTACAATCTTCTTCACTCATGCGAGTGGATAAACAATAAGAGAAATAGAGAAAACGGAGAGATCTAACCGATTACGAGGACATAGAAGCGCTGAGATGTAGATTGCAAAGTAGAGAACCTCCACGAGCAGAACCTCCCTTCTATAAGCTTCCTCTCTCTCTTTCTACCTCTCTCTCACCTTTGATAGCCCTAAACCCTTTAGCAAATCCCTTGCAAAGCTTTAGGAAACCCTCTTGCTATTTTGTGATACCTAGAAAAACCCTAGGCAACCCCTTTTATAGTTTTGGGAAACTCCTTTCCGCATCCCGATTGCGAAAGGACTCAACCGTCAGCCACGCAAAATCGCGAACAAACTGCGTAACCTTCGACTAGTCCTGGAAATTCCGGGACTGGTCGTAGCTCACCTACGACTGGTCGTAGACCACCTACGACCGGTCGTGGGTCACCTACGACCGGTCGAGAACCCCGGAGAAAAATAGTCCGAACTCGCCGGACTTTGAGTCGAGCTATAACTCGACTCCCACGACTGGTCGTACCAGCCCTCGACCGGTCGAGCAGGGCTCACGACAGGTCGAGCACGGGACAAAAAACCCCATCAACACAAACCTGGATGAATAGAGAAAACAAATATCATGTTGATCCAAAACTTCTGTGGCCATACAAATCTTCCAACAGTGGTCACTGAATCCCCACTCTTCCCTTTCGTGTGGCCTACTTGAATTTTTTATCTGATTAATTTTTGGTCTCTTATCCTAAAATGAGCTCTCAAAATAAATGAAACTCATGCAGGATTTGGTTAGGGCCCGAAGGGGCCTTTGGTAAGAAGCTCATGGCTTGGGAATCTAGGTGAGGCTCACAATGATGTTTATGAGAAATCCATCACGTCCATATGTTTTACAAACTCATTTTAAGACATGTGATGTAAACTGACCTGCATCAAAAATTCAAGTGGGCCACACAGGAAGAGAAAACTGAGGAAAGAAATGTCCACCATCGAAACCTTCTTAGGCTCCACCTTGATGTTTATATGTCATCCAAACCGTTTATGAAGTCACTACCATTGGGATGAACCGAAAACATAAAAACCTAGTCTAATACAAAACTTTTGTAGTCCTAATAAATGTTTCAATGATGGACGTTCAATCCCCACGGATTCCTCTTGTGTGGCCCACTTGAGTCTTGGATATGGTCTCACGTCTTAAAATAAGCTAATAAAATTTATATAGAGAATGGATTTATCAAAAAACATCAATGTCGGGCCCACTTACCATCCCAGTCCGGAAAGCCGTTAGACATGGAGCAGATTAGCTGTTTTTTAGGTACACCGAACTCAATGTTAACTCAATGTTACAGCTATCAGAGAAAGAGCCCACCAACTTTCAAAAGATTTTCAGTTCTAAGTACATATTCAACTGTTCTCTTACATGCGTCTGCACTCGAATAATATGGCGCCAGGTTCACAGTAACACGGAGAGTTCTGTGTTACTCACTCAAGGCGCGGATTAGGTAGGCCTCCGTGATGTATGGTTTTCATCCACACCGTCCATTTATTTTTCCATATCATTTTAGGATATGAAACTTAAAAATAAGAAATATCCAATCCTCAGGTGGACCACACAGTGAAGATTAAAATTCCTACCGTTGAAAAATTCTTGGGGACAGCAGAAGTTTTGGATCAAGATGATATTTGGTTTTTTCACTTCATCCTATTGTATATGACAATATCAACATGTTGGATGGAAAATAAACAATACAGTCGACCGTAGGAAGGTTTCAAAGGTGTACATCTTTAGAAACTCTGCTTCTTGTGGTGTGGTCCACTTAAGCCTTAGAACAGCGATGTTTTTAGCTTAATGATATAAAATGATATGGAAAAAATGAACGGACGGTGTGGATGGAATCCATACATAAGGGTGGCCCCTCAGTGGCCCCACAGAGCCTCGGCATGCCCCACAGGCGGGGGTAGTACCTAATCCGCGCCAAATCAGGAAAACACTATATCATCATTAGCTATACATGTGTCCCAATCAAACCCTGCCACGTGGGTAACTATGGATATCTTGGTGATTTGGTCGGAAACGGATTGGCTACTCCCCTGACACCAGCCCCGGAGCTGATGGTCGGTGCTCTGTGGGCCCCATCATGATGTATGTGTTTCATCCATTCCGTCCATCTATTTTTCTAGATCAATTTATGGTAATGATAAAACAATGAGGTATATCCCAGTCTCAAGTGGACCACATTACAGGAAACAGTGTTGAATAAACTTCGACCATTAAAAAATTTTTGGGGGCATAAAAGTATTGGATCAAGTTGATATTTGTTTTTTCCCTTCATCTGGGTCTTTATGACCTAATCAACGGATTGGATTTCATGTAAACAGTACAGTGGTCCTTAGGAGGATTTAAATGATGGATATCCAATCACTATTGTTTTTCTTTAGTGTGGTCCCCCTGAGATTTATATCCCTCTCATTTTTGGAATAAAAACCTAAAATGATATTTAAAAATGGATGAACGGAATGGATGAAACAAGTACATCATGGTGGGGCCCACAGAGCACCGACCACCGGCTCCGGGGCTGGTGTCAGGGGGAGTAGCCAATCCGTTTCCGATTTGGCCCCTCCCTCCTTCCAGCAGTAACGTCAAACGTTGACACGTGGATGGTGGATCGAGAGAGGCCAATCACATCCTACGGCCAGTGAGAAATAAAAGGGTAGTGGAGACTGAAAAGGAAAGCGGAAGGAAAGGAGAAGGAGAGAAGGAGACGACCCCTTTGTTTCATCTCCTGACCGTTATTCGCCTGACCGTTGCTGACAGTAAGCGGGCCCCGGGCAGGACGGTCAGTCCGGCGGAGAAGCCGGCTGACCGCTCGCGCTTACGTCACGGCCCCGTTTATATTCCTTCCTCGCTACGACTCGTCGCTGTCGGGTCCACCTGGGCAGCCACCGCCTGCCCGAACTCTCTCCCCTTCATAAGCCCCCACAAGCCGCTCAACGCACCACAAGATTCTCTCTCTCTCTCTCTCTCTCTCTCTCTCTCTCTCTCTCAGGTAGAACCAGGTAAGAACCTTACCTTTCATGTGGGTTTTCTGTATTGGAAATGAATTGGCATTTACACCCACTATTTTGAAAGAAAACACCTTTTTTTAATTTTTTCTATTTTTAGCAATACAATATACCACTTTGCACTATTCTATTACCCAAAGTAGAAAAAATTGTGTGAAATAGCTATATACACTGCCCCTTGGTTCATGTACACCTATATATACATATGTATTTTATGTATGGGAAGTTCTAAATCAAAGCGGCTTGAAGCAAGTTTACCATCCGCCTAGTAAATAACTTCCAACCTATCATGTTTTTACAAAATCCAACCCTTCCAATAGTTTGGTCCCACTATGAGGATCAATATTTACAAAAATCAGCCCTATCCACATATCAGGTGGGCCACATCATAGAAACAATGTATAGCCATTGATAAATGACAAAATACAGGTGTGGTCCACTCCATGAGTGGATGTGGCTGATTTTATTTATAGGTGATTTTGATAGTGTGGACAATTTATTGGACTGCTTGGATTTTACACGCACATAAAAGTTTGGAAATTACCTGCCGGATGTACTGTAACTTATGGTCCATCTGGTTGTATTGAGACTTTGTACGTATATACGTTCAAGATGGCTAATGAAATTCGTTTTTTCCGTTTTATGTACTGTTGTTTGGTCAGATTTAATTTGGAGGATGAGAAGTATGAGATCAAAAGAAGAGCTGTCTCATTTCCAATTCCAACTGGTAAAAAGAGAAATGAATCTTTTTTCTCCATGAAATCATCATACATACAAACACTGTATGTTAATTCAACATACAAAGTTTTATTTATTTATTTATTTTATTGTATTTTCAGCCTTGTGTGGCTTGTGTAAGCCATCCAAGCTGTGCAGAAGTTGCACCCCATCATAAAGATTACCCAAGACAAAAAACACAATGGTCCCTTCATCAGGCAATCTAAACCGTTCGATAGTCTGACACAACGTATGTGCGTGTGGCCCACCTGATCAAAAGTTGGTTGTTCCAGTTTTTGATACATGTAATCTTAGTGGTATGGTCTACCCTTTTCATGGTTTGGATGTTACAATAAAGTGAAACATAAGCAGAAAAAAATGTCATATATTAAGTGAACCCTACTTATATATTAATTGTATTTTATTTCAGAAATCTTTTATTTTATTAACACATATTTCATTTTTTTTCTTCTCTTAGATTACCAAGAAGTGGGTCATGCCCATCTCCATGAATGCAAGAACTGGAATCTTTGGTGTCGACAGAATCTTCATCAATGGAATTAAGAAAGATTTCTCATTAATACACTTTCGCGCCTAAGTTAGGCGCTATCCTACCTGAGCTTTATATCCCTCCACCGTCTATCCTTTTTCTTTTAATACTTCTTCCTTCTCTACATCACTTTCATCTTCTTCTTTCTTATCATCTTCTTTCATGACCTCATAGTATTAGTTTTCTTGACCTTGTAAGACCTTTTCTTGACCTTGTAAGACCTCATAATACACTTGCTATCTTTATATTCATATGAGGTATCGACGTTCCATTAAAAGGCATCGACTGCAAGAACGACTTTCACTTTCCTCCAATCTTATCTTATCCATCTTCTTCCCCTCCGGCTATCCCTCCAGAGCTACTGTATGTCATGTTTGGATGTACAAATGAATTGAATTGAAAATTCTTAGTTACAATTTTTTTCAAGCATAACACAATTGTAATTTATAGAAATAATTTAAAGATTTATGCATCCGACACAATGAGTTTGGATAAGGCTTAGATTATGATGATGACTGAGATGATCTAGTGGCTAAGTATACGGAAACCATCCATGCACTTAGTTGCATTTGGACTTGTAGGAATCAACATCACCTATCTAGACCCTTCATTTGCTCCAGGCCACTCTCCTTCTACTACCTTGGAAAGATTGTAATGATCGGATGATCCAAACCATCATTTAGTGGCATGGAGAAATTGGTGGCAAAGATCATTCATAGAAGATAGGTACAGTCATGAATGTTTACAACCATCAGTTTCTGTGAATTTTACAAAGTAGAGGAAGAAAAAGTGGGCTGGGCCTCATGGACGGTACAGATCGATGATGTGTGGATTCAAACAAGTCCAACTGCAAATGGGTGCATGGACAGTTACATACACTTCATCTCTTTGTAATTTACAATGCTAGAGAAGTGGACGCCACTTTCCAGCAACGTGGGCCCACCGTGATGTTTTTTTTATATATCTATTCCGTAGCCCATAGGTCCAAAAATCAAGTGGACACAACACAGGAAACTGTGTCGATGGAAATACTTATGGTCAAAAATGTCTGGTGGGCCACCATGATGTTTATAAGCCGTCCAATCTGTTCATAATATGATTCCCACGTGGATGAAGTGAAAACACAAATATCAGCTTATCCAAAACTTATGTGGCATCTACGAATATTGCAATGGTGGACGTTCAATCTCTACTTTTCTTGTGGTGTGGCGCACTTGTATTTTGGATCTCAATCTTGTTTGGGGTATTATGCTAAATTGAGCTTGAAAAAAGGATGGACGGAGTGGATGTAACACAAACATCTTGGTGGGCTCCACAGATCTTGGGCCGTATTATATGCAAGTTGCCTCCTAGGCAAGTTGATGATTGACCATTTCCAATAATTTCCATTCAGACCGATAGCGTACCCAAACGCACATCTGATGAGTAGTCGTACCGAAGACGTGCCTACAACAAACCGCGCACAACGTGGAGGAAATTTGCATCAGATCCACCCCGTCCATCAGGTGAACCACCACATTTTCACCGTGGATCCTAAATTTCAGTCCAATCCAGGACTTAGGTGGGTCACACCATAGGAAAAAAATTAGAATCATGCCTAAAACTCTAAATTCATTAGGTGTGGCCCACATGAGTCCTTCGTGTGGAGCATCAGTTGAGTGGATTGGATGGAATATACACACCACCATAAACCCCACACACAATTTCAACTATTTTAAGGTTCAACTTCCCATCTCAACCGTTCCCCATGGTGTACCCCACCTGAGATTTGGGTCCCCACGGTTTTTATACCTCAGCACAAATCCAGTCCATCACACCCGATCAACGGTGCAGATCTCATCCACGTGAACCCCTCCATCCCCCACGTGACTACGAGTGTTTTTAGCATTTTTTCCCGGAGTTGAAGTGCGCGTTTCCGAAGGATGCTACTATCCGGAGATGATTTTCTTGTCTTGCTTATAGTATTTTGTGCGTATTTTGTAGTATGCGCACAGGAATATGCCTGTCCATGCACCAGTTTCGTTGTTTTATATGTTGTTGTGGTGATAGATGACAATTCAGTAAATATTCTCTCATCACTCTCTTGTATACACTCCCCTCGTGAATGTTGTAGTCCACATACTACCCGGAATCCTATGTTATTTCTGCTCCCTTTGAAAAAATGATGTTGACTCCCCAACCACACACATGGCCTAGTTGTACTTTAATCTCCACCGTCTAAATTGCCAGCCCAACTGTGGATGGAGCATAAGCGAAAGAGATGATAACGTTAATGGTTTGATTTTTCTTTTGAATTTTGGACCACTCGATGTTTTACTTCTAACAATCACTTCGATGGTTGTTAATTGGATGAATTTTATGTTAGTTTTGCATGGTTTGGAAATAATGATTCTGATTATTCAACTACATACATGGTGTGGTTGTATTTTAATCTCGACCGTCTAAATTGCGGCACCCAAATGTGGATGGAGCATAATCAAAATATTGCGTGGAAGAGATGATAATGATCATACTCTTGACTTCTCTTTTGAATTTTGGACCACTCACTATTTTTGTTCTAATAATCTCTTTGATGGTTGTAATTAATTGGATGAATCTTGTGTTAGTTTTGCATTGTTTGAAAACAATGATGCTTACTCTTTGACCACATACATGGTGTGGTTATACTTTAATCTCGACCGTCCAAATTGCCGACCCAATTGTGAATGGAGAATAAGCAAAATACTGCGTCGAAGAGATGATATCGATCATAGTCTTATTCTTTTGAATTTTGGACCACTCGTTGTTTTAGTTCTGGCCATTTCTTTGATGGGTTGTTAATTGGATGAATCTTATGTTAGTTTTGCATGGTTTGAAAATAATGACGTTGACTCTTCGACCACATACATGGTGTGGTTGAACTTTAATCTCGACCGTCCAAATTACTGACCTAACTGTCTATAAAGCAAAATATTGCGTCAAAGAGAAGATAACGTTAATATTCTAACTTCTCTTTTAAATTTGGACCACTCATTATTTTAGTTCTAACAATATTTTTGATGGTTGTTAATTGGATGAATCTTCCGTTAGTCTTGCATGGTTTGAAAACAATGATGCTGACTTTTTAACCACATACACGGTGTAGTTGTACTTTATAAATCTCAACCGTCCAAATTGCCATCCCCAACTGTGCATAGACCATAAATGAAAAATTGTACTTAAGAGATGATAATGTTATTTGTCTGATTTCTCCTTTGAATTTTGGACCACTCATTGTTTTAATTCTAACTCTCTCTTTGATGGTTGTTAATTGGATGAATCTTATGTTAGTCTTGCATGGTTTGAAAACACTCATGCTGATTCTTCAACTGCATACATGACGTAGTTGTACTTTAATCTGGACAGTCCGAATTCTCAACCCAACTATATATGAATGGAGGATAAGTAAAAAATTGCATTGAAGAGATGATAACATAAACAATCTGATTTCATGAATTATATACTCCTATTAATCTCTTTAATATCCATTAATTGGATGGTTTTTTTGTCTTAGTTATGCATGTTTAAAGAGAATGATGCTGACTCTTCAACCACTCACATGGTATATCAGTACTTTTATCCAAATGTCCAACAGTCTGATTTTTCTTTTGAATTTTGCACCACTTGCTAATTTACTTCTAACAATCTCTTTGATAGCCGTTAATTGGATGAATATTCTGTTAGTTTTGCACAGTTTAAAAAAGGTGATCCTGACTCTTCAACCACACACATGGCATAGCATATACTTTTATATAGACAACCAAATTGTTGTGGCAAAAATAGAAATAGAGCATAAGCAAAAGATTGCTTTGAGATAACGTTAGTGATTTCATTTCTCTTCTGAATTTTGGACCACTGGCTATTTTAGTTTTAATAATCTCTTTAATTAATGTTAATCGGATGAATGTTATATTAGTTTTGCACAGTTTAAAAAATGATGTTGACTCTTCAACAACACACATGGCATGGTTGTACTTTCATATAGACATCCAAATTTATGAATGGAACATAACTGAAAGATTGCATTGAGGAGATAATTAACAGTTTGATTTCTCTTTTGAATTTTGGACCACTCGCTATTTTACTTCTAATAATCTCTTTAATAGTAATTAATTGGATGAATCTTATGTTAGTTTTGCACCATTTAAACATATGGTGTCGAGTACTCATGAACCACACTCATGGCATAGTAACTTTAATCTGAACCATCCAAATTGTCGACCCAACTATGGATGAAGCATAAGTAAAAGATTGGATTGTAGAGATATTAATGACTTAACAATCTGATTTCTCATTTGAGTTTCAGACCACTAAAACTATCTTATTTCTAATGATATGTTTGATAGCCATTAATCAGATGAATCACTATTTTAGTTATGCATATGGTTTAAAAACATGGTTGACTCTTTAACCACACACGTGGCATAGTTGTACTTTCATCTAGACCGTCCAAATAGCTGACTGAGCATAAACAAAACTTGAGGAGAAAACACTCAGTCGGATTTCTTTTTTGAATTTTGGACCAATCACAACTTCTAATAACATGTCTGATAGCCATTAATTGGATGAATCCTATATTAGTTTTGCACCTTTAAAAACATGGTGTTAACTCTTCAACCACACATGGCATAACTGTGCTTTAATTAGGACCGTCCAAATTGCTAACCCAACTATGGATGGAGCACAAGCAAAAGATTGCATTGAGGAGATGGTGTTCATCATTTGATTTCTCTTTCGAATTTTGGACCACTTGCTATTTTACTTCTTTAATAATTAGATGATAGTTTCGTATGATTTTGGACCACTGGTTATTTTATTTCTTTTATTTGATGGCGCACACGCGAAAGATTGCATTGAGGAGATGACATTAATCATTTGATTCCTCTTTTGAATTTTGGACCACTCGCAATTTTACCTCTTTCATTTGATGATACTTCCTTACAACTTTGGACGACTGGATATTTTACTTCTTTTATTGGACAGAGCACAAGCAAAGGATTGCATTTAAGACAACATTAATAATTTGATTTCTCTTTTAAAATTTGGACCACTCCCTATTTTACTTGGCTATTCAACCGCACACATGACATACCTATACTTTAATTCAGACCGTCCAAATCGTTCACCCAACTGTAGATGGAGCACAAGCGAAAGATTGCATTGAGGAGATAACATTAATCATTTGATTTCTTTTTTGAATTTTGGACCACTGACAATTTTACTTCTTTAATTATATGATACTTCTGCATGAATTTGGACCACCAGCCATTTTACTTCTTTTATTAGATGAGCACAAGCAAAATATCTTATTGAGGAGATAATGTTAATCACTTGATTCCTTTTTTGAATTTTGGACCACTGACTATTTTATTTATTTATTTCCGTACAATTTTGGACCACGGGTCATTTTACTTATTTTATTGGATGGAGCACGAGTTAAATATTGCATCGGGGAGATGAGGTTAATCATTTGATTTCTCTTTTGAATTTTGGAGCCGTACAATTTTGGACCACTGGTCATTTTACTTCTTTGATTGGAAGATAGCTCGGCACAATCTAAAAAAATGGTGTTGGCTATTCAACCACGCACATGGCATAATTGGACTTTAATCTGGATCGTCCAAATTGTTGATCTAAACGATGGATGGAGCATAAGCAAAAGCTTGCATTGAGGAGATAATATTAATTATTTGATTTCTCTTTTGAATCTTGGACCACTCGCTAATTTACTTCTTTAATTGGATGAATCCTATGTTAGTTTTGTATGGTTTAGAAAAATGATATTGGCTCTTAAACCACACATGGCATATATAGTTGTACTTTAATCTAGATCATCTAAATTATTAACCCAATTATGGATTGAAGATAAGTAAAAGATTGAATTGAATTGAGAAGATAATGTTAATGGTCTGATTTTTCTTTTGAATTTGAGCCTTGAAAACAATTAATTGGACGCTTAGGATTGTTTGATTAGTGTGATTTTAGAGATCTGATTTAATCCACAATGGGATCCTCAATTTGGATGGTCTTTATCGTTGTATGTCTACGCCAAGTGAGGAGGATGAGTCACCACCATTTTCTTAAACTAACATAAACAATCTTTCCTTTTATTATATTGTTAGTGTTATTTTTAATTGGAGTAAGTTGAATATGACCTGGATTCCAAGATTCAGGTTCCATCGCCCCCTGCGAGGACATGATGTATGTGTTTAATCCATGATCTCCATGCATTTTGCAATATTATTTTAGAGTAGTAGCCCAAAAATAAGGCCTAAGTGAACTAAATGTGGGGATTGAACTGCAGCTATTAAAAACTTCTCAGGAGCTGAAAATGCGTTGGATAAAGCTGATATTTGTGTTTAATTTCTTTGTTTATGTTCATATAACCTTATGAATAAATTGGATGGAAAATAAAATATTACAATAGACTCTGCAAAAGGTTTCAATGGTGGGCATCTTATTACCACCTCCTTCCTATGATCTGGTCTGCATGTGCTTTGGATCTATCTTATTTTTGGGCTTATATCTTAAGATGAGGTGGTAAAAATGGATGGAGGCAGCTATAAAACACATATATCATGGTGGCCACACAAAGCCCCTAATAGAAAGGAGTATGTCATTTTAGGAGCAGGTTGCAATCCGTATCCGTGAACAGAAAATGTGGGGCCATGGTTGGTATATCCAAGTCACTGATCTCATGACCCATCATGGATGGATCATTTTCACCGTGTCTTCTAAATTGGAAGATCCTAACCATCAAACCTTTAGGGGTCGTTTGGCACCATGGATTTAGGGGGATTTCAAATCCACAATTGTTTCGCACCCTAAATTAACTGGGGTTTTCAAATCCCTCAAAGAGGGAGTTTGAAATCCAAGGTGAGAGCATGGATTACATCTAAATCCTTCTAAGAATTGCATGTGTAACATGTATGTCACCTTATTATTATTCTATTGGGCACATGGCCCACTAATGATGTCCCAAAATAATTAGATTATCAATTGCATCACATTGCTATAATTACTTTAATATAATGATTAACACCGTCCAAATATTGTCCATGTAAATCAAAGGTTAAAAATTATTGGTTAGTTGCTCATATATGATTTTGTGCTTGTGGCCCATCCAAGCCTTGAATTTCATCATTTTAGGGCAAAACATATATTTCAACGGACCTATTTCAGCCACTGTGTTGAACATTACATATGTTCACTAGTTAGAGATATTAAAGTTAATTTAATAATTAAATTCAAACTGCTGTAAATATATCATGCATGCGTATCCCCCC
The DNA here is from genome assembly GCA_030180095.1 of Magnolia changhungtana. Lineage (NCBI taxonomy): Eukaryota > Viridiplantae > Streptophyta > Magnoliopsida > Magnoliales > Magnoliaceae > Magnolia > Magnolia changhungtana. The sequence goes on along the minus strand of JASAUF010000540.1, from coordinate 1,187,909 downwards.
CCCCCCCCCCACCCCACCCCCCTCTGCATATCTTTTTAGCCTAGTATTTGCCTGACAACATGAAGCTGGAGCGGGTCCTTACTCTTGCTTGGGTGGTAGACTCTCAGGAGTTTCAACTCCCGGTCAAGGGTTCAAGTACCCATAGGTGTTGAAATTCCACCAGCGTGAGTGTGTGGGGGTGTGCGTGCTAAAAAAAAACTTGAAGATGGAGTGGATCAATTAAGAAGATACGCTGACAATGGTCCTATGTGGTGGCCATCAAATCAATAGGTTGGATGGACGAATCATGGCCCCACAACTACAAACTAAGTTTTCAATAGTTATGTGACTTATGTCCACTCAAGTGCATGAGAACCATCCCATGCACATTGTTGCATTTAAACCTGTCCATATGCACATTACTTAGTCTACCATCGTTTAATAAATGACATCACCTCATCTACCTTACATGTGGCACATGCATATGTAAACGCAAATCATCAAAATCATGGGTCCCACCTGTTGAGCACAGGAAACAGTCAAAAGCTAGATGGGCCCATCTTAATGTTTGTGAGAAATTCACCCATCCATCCAATCTTCAAGCTCATATTACGATATAATATCAAAACTGATGCTGATCCAAAATTCAAGTGAACCACACCACAAGAAAAAGTGAGGATTGAACATCCACAGTTGAAACATTCACAGGGCTCCCAAGCTTTGTATAATACTCATGTTTTTTGGTGAGGTACGTAACCTTGTACCATATCCCCCATTTCCATTCTCAACGTTATAGACTGGCTGAGATTTAAGATGAACAATTTAGATCTATATGACCTCAGGAAGATTTCAAAACTAGGCATTTCCCTTCCCATTTTTTCCTGACGTGTGGCCCACTTAGAGTTTTAGATCAGCCTAATTTCGGTCTCATGTCCTAATTTGAGCTGGCAAAACGGATGAACCAGGTATATTTCTAGCAAAGTGGGTCCCACTTAGCTTCCCACCTCAGCTCGGCCATTGCAGGCAATCCACGCCCGAACGTAGCCCAAAAATCAGACCCTGACCATCCAATCAAAAGAAAAGCAAAATCATCACCTTTCTGAATTCGATGAGCAAACTCAAACGGTCAAGATTCTTCAATCATTGTGCCTGGAACTCTATACACCGGTCACCTCAATGTCTTCTTTATTATTATTTTATTATTATTATTTTATTATTTTTATTTTTATTATTTTTAATCTCTTCGGGTTTTACAACCGTACGAATTTCATCACCTAAAACCACATGTATGCTAAATTATCATGCAGCCCCATAGTTACTTCCTATTTAGCACTTGCACAGAAAATCCGATCCATTCAAATGGTGGGCCATGTCATGAAGATCATCTAGCAGAAAAAATAAAGCATTATACTCATCAGGAAGGCCACACTATTGGAATCAATGGAAAAACGATGGTCGGACTCAATGGACATGTCTGGCTAAACTAATGAGCGGAACGATAGGCCGGACATGGTGGGTCCCGGATTTTCCATGGACTGGATGGCTGGGAAAAGGTGATTATTTTCATTTTCCCCGTAAAGCATTGGCTGAGTTTGGTTTGGGAAAAGGTTTGTGTGCACAGTGCATACCGAGATCGGTGCGCACAAATCTACCACCGTAAAAAAACCGGTAGCCGATTAGGTGCGGCCCCGGCCTTACCCAACACAGTGCGGCCCTGACCTTGGGGCCCACTCTGATGTATTTATTGTATATCCACGCCGTCCATACTTTTTTTCAGATTATTATAGATAATTAAGACAAAAATTAAATAGATGGATGTCTAATGTGGACCACGTCACAGTAAACAACTAGTGATTTACCATTAAAAACTTCTTGTGGTCCACAAATTTTTTGAATAAAGTGGATATTTTAATTTTTTCGCTTCATCCTGGTATATGTGACCTTATTAACAGTTTGGATGTTAAATAAAAATTACAGTGGGCATTATGTGGGCCCTAGAATTTTATTTTTTTTAAAAAATTATTATTTTATGGCAGCCATTCAATCACTATCGTTATCTACAGAGATTTGGATTTGATTCTTTTTTGGGCTTATAACGTAAACTAAGTTGAAACAACGTAGATGTACAGTGCATACATCAAGGTGGGCCCATGATCAGGGATGTAGCGTGTTAGCTAAGGTAAGGGCCGCACCTATTCCGCTCCCAGAAAACCGGGGAGCGGGTTGCCTGTGACTGTGACCCAGGCACAGAGATATGCCCTGGGCTGTGTGGGCTCATAGATATGTCAGTGAGAAATCCACTCCGTTCATATGTTTAGAAAGACCATAATAGAGCAGGATTTTAAAAATCAAGTAGACCCAAAACTCATGTGGGCCATACCACTCGAAATAGTGGGGATTGAAAGATTAGCTATGAAAATAGTTTTGTTTCAGGATGATATTTGTTCTTACAGTTTATCTGATTGGTAATAATTCTATGAACGGTTCGGATGGAATATAAACCTTATGGTCAACTTCAAGAAGGTTTCAATTGTGGACGTTGTTGATCCCACTGTTTTATTAGTGTGGCCCATTTGAGTTTTGGATATGCCTGAATTTTAGAATCGTGTTCTATTATAGTCTTCTAAAACAGATGGACGGAGTAGATTTGTCACTGACATCTATATGGACCCCACACATACCAGGCACAGAGATCTCTGTGCCCGGGGTAACAGGCAATCCGCTCGTGAAAAACCGTGGGCGGAGAATCCAACACATGGTCAAAATGAAATTTCGCAATATCTCCTTTTAAATGTATGTCGGGATCTGCCACTGTGCATCCAATGATATTCACCGCACGCTAATGTTGACTGGACGCGGATTTCTTGCGGAAGCCTTTCGCAGAAGGTTCCTGCGCAAGGATGCTGGGTGGGGCCCACCTAGATGTTTGTGAGAAATCCACCCCGTCCATCCGTTTTGAGAGCTCATTTTAGAACGTGCGACTAAAAATGAGATGTATCCAACATTAAAGTAGGCCACACAAGGTGGAAATAGTGGGAATTCAGTGAGCACCGTTAAAGCATTCTTATGGCCTAAAAGGCTATCCTTTTTGTATTTTCACTTCATCCGATTGGGAATGATCTTGTAAACGGTTTGGATAGCAAATAAACATCAAGGCAGAGCCTAGAAAGGTTTCAAAGGTGGGAATTTTTTTCTCTAATTTTCCTCTCGTGTGACCCAGTTGAGTTTTGCATACAATTCAATTTTTTCACGAACGTCCTAAAATGAGCTCACAAAACTGATGGACGGAATGGATTTCTCACGTACATTGCAGTGGGCCCCACCAAGTATCCTTGTGTAGGAACTTCCTGCCAAAGGCTTTAGCAGGAAATCCGCATCCACGTGGACTGAGGTGGGCCCAATGTTAAAACATTTTGGGTTGTTAAGATATGGTTAGGTATAATAAAACCTAGATGCTCCAGATACATGTGGCTCAGATTTTTCATGATGCTAGGTGGGGTCCAGCTGGGTTGACTTTGGGAGTTATGGGGCCATGAGATCGGATTTGGTGAGACCCTGACTTCACCTAACATGTGCGGCCCTTACAGTGGGTTTACTGTGGGGCCTACCTTTATGTATGTATTACTTATCCATACCGTTTATCAGGTTTTTTTTTTTTTTTTTTCAAGATTAATTTAGTGCATTATTGCGAAAATGAAGTAGATTTAATTATCAGTTGGATCATACCATAAGAAACTGTGGTGATTGATCATCGTATCATTAAAAACTTCCTAAGGTGCAACTTGATATTTCGATGGTGTTTATTTACCATCCAATCTGTTGATAAGGTCACATAAGTTTGGATGAAGGTAAAAAAACAAATATCAGCTTGATCCAAAACTTTTGTGGCCCATTACTGAAGGTACAAAAAAAAAAAAAAAAACCCATACCATAAGTTTCCTATGGTATGGTCCACCTAATAATTAGATTTGTTTCATTTTTTGGATAATGTAATAAAATGATCTATAAAATTAGATAGACAGCGCGAATACAGAATACATACATCAAAGTGGGCCCCACATAATCCCAAGGGTGAGGCCAAGGTCTCACCTCTCTTATGCCATGGTTTTAACGAGAGGTGTACATGAGTCAAACCGAGTCGACCTTGGCACAACTTGAACTTGGCTCGGCCACTAGTTGACCTCAACTTGAACTCGGATCGGCTCGGTCCTCGAGCTTGACCGACTAGGTCGACTCGGTTCGGTCAGCAGCTCAGACCAGTTCAAGCCAAGATTGAGCCTGTGCAACATTTTCACAAACACATGCAGTGCACTTTCAATTTCTTATTGTATGTAAAAACAATTGCAGCTATTTACAGGTATTTCATCAAATACTTTGGAGGAAACATCAAACATCAAAATCAAGAAAAAAAAAAAAAAATATTTGTTTCATATACATACCTTCCTTGCCATCAGCCAACACTTCGTTGAGTCATTTAATCAAACACTTGGTGAGCAACATCAATATCAAAGCAACCGAGTCACCGAACTGGTTTGATTCGAGTTGGGTTTCGATCCAAGTCGAGTTGAGCTCATGCAAGCTCGAACTTGATTCGAATTTTTTTCAAGCAAAAAAAATCAGCTCGACTTGGCTTGAACTCAGTTTCGAACTGAGTCGAACCAAGCCTTTTTGAGTTGAGTCAAGCAAGCTAACCAAGTTAACTTGGTTCGTGTATAGCCCTATTTTTAACTTTAAGACTTGGACAAGTCCGTTGGACTCATCCGAGTCAACTTAGTGGGACCCAATCCAATTCTCCAACACGGGTTAACCAGATCAGTCACCCTTGACTAGTAGGTGTGCAACTTGGGCCGAGTTGGGTCAAGTTGCACGTGCTGAGCGGACCTAGATTATTTTTGGGAAAACATGTAGAAGGTCGGCCCAAACAGATGAATGGATTTGATCTCACATGTATGTGCCCTGTTGGCACATGTGTGCCATGTACATGAACTTTATCGAACACACGTGTGAGCTTAGCAAAGCTCCAGGTTCACCATGCAGTGATGCACCAGCTGGCCCCTGCAAGGGTGAAGCAGGGTCGATGGCAGGTAGGCAGCCTGGGGTCAAAAATTTTCTGAAAAGAATTTTTTTTAAAAAATAATAAAAATAGAATTACTGTTTTGGGTCTTGAATCCTGATGATCAGACCTAAAGCTGACACCAAATAGATAAGGTTATGACAAAGATTATGATTGATGACGGAGAACTGAGAAGAAAATCCAAGAACCACTCTCATCTATTGTATGATCCTAATTTTTAGGAGTAGAACAATCTGCATTATGATTATCCTAATTTCTGGATGGATGTCGACAAATTCAACCCGCAATGTGGATGAAGATATGCTTTGACTCTTGGGATTTGTTAACGAACCACAAATGCAGATAAGAATTTCCCTTCCATGTCTTGGACCAGTCATGGTCCTTAGACCAAATCACCAAAATCATCCTACGTGCTACCTGTTGGGGGCCTTGCACAAAACCTTAGGATCTAGCCCTCCAGAATAAACCAGAATTATGGATAATAAAGCAATGAAAGTAATCAATGCATCAATCACACACCACACAAGAGAATTTTACGTGGAAAACCCTCAAAGAGGTAAAAACCACGGGACCTCGTCCAGATCAACAATCCACTATAAAGTAGAACGTTTACAACCTTCTTCACTCACGCAGGAGTGGATGAATAATGAAAGAATAAAGAAAACTAGAGAGATCTCACCGATTACGAGGACGTAGGAGCGCTGAGATATAGACTGCACCATAGATCACCTCCACGAGCATAACCTCCCTTCTACAAGCTTCTTCTCTCTCTTTCTCCCTCTCTCTCTCACCTTTGATAGCCCTCTTGTGTTTTTCTCATCAACACAACATACGTAGAAAAATCCTAGGAACCCTTTTTTATAGTTTTAGGAAACTTCTTTCTACATCCTAGTTGCGAAAGGACTTGCGCATCCCAGTTGCGAAAGGACTTGCACATCCTAGTCACGAAAGGACTTTCGCATCCTAGTTGCGAAAGGACTTTGCGCATCCCAGTTGCGAAAGGACAACGGGTCAAAAAAATCCATCAAATCTCCCCCTTTTTGACCCAGGAGGGATTCACCTTCTTTAAGCCAGCCAGGTTTCTACAAACCTCAAACTTGCCCTTAAGCAAGGCCTTGGTCATCATATCTGACCCATTATCATCCGTGTGGACTTTCTTAAGCTGTAACACATTCTGTTCCAAAGTATCCATGATCCAGTGATACCGAATCTCTATGTGCTTTGACTTGGAATGCTGACTTGGATTCTTGCTCAAGTGTATAGCACTCTGACTATCGCAATAGACCATGTGCTCCTCCTGCTTCAGGCTAAGTTCCTGTAGGAACCTCTTCATCCAAAGCATCTCTTTACATGCCTCTGTGACTGCAATGTACTCGGCTTCTGTAGTTGACAATGCTATGACCTTCTGTAGCTTGCTCTGCCAAGAAACCGCTCCTCCTGCAAACGTGAACATGAACCCCGATGTAGACTTCCTGGAGTCTATGTCACCTGCCATATCTGCATCTGTGTAGCCCTCTAACACAGGTTTACCGTCACCATAGCATAGGCTCAACCTGGATGAGCCTCTTAGATACCGCAGTATCCATTTCACCGCTGCCTAATGCTCTTTGCCAGGATTGACAAGGTACCGACTGACAACACCAACCGCATATGCTATGTCTGGGTGTGTACACACCATAGCATACATCAAACTTCTTACAGCTAACGCGTAGGGTATTTTCTGCATCTTTTCCACCTTTGCCTTCGTCTTGGGACACTGCCTGTCACTCAATCTGAAGTGACCATTCAGTGGAGTACTGACCGGCTTCGCTGCATTCATATTGAACCGCTCTAGGACTTTCTCAATATACCGCTCTTGTGACAGCCAAAGCTTCCTGCTGCTTCTGTCACGGGTTATCTCCATTCCTAGGATCTGTCTAGCCGGGCCTAAGTCTTTCATCGCAAAAGACTTGCCTAACTCCTGTTTCAACCTGTCAATCTTCTTCATGTCTTTTCCCATGATGAGCATGTCATCAACATATAACAGCAGAACTAAGAAATCACCATCTGAGAACTTGCGCGTGAACACACAGTGGTCCGACTTCATTGTCATACCCATGTTTCAACATAAATGAGTCGAACTTGTACCATTGCCGTGGAGCTTGTTTCAGCCCATTCAAGCTCTTCCTCAGCCTACACACCATATGCTCCTTGTCCTTGACTTCGAACCCCTCTGGTTGGTGCATGTAGATCTCTTCTTCCAGGTCACCATGGAGAAAGGCAGTTTTAACATCTATCTGCTCTATCTCCAGATCCATGCTAGCCGTCAACCCAAGCAACACCCGTATGGATGTCATCTTCATCACTGGTGAGAATATCTCTTCGAAGTCTCTACCTTTCCTCTGACCAAACCCTTTTACCACAAGTCTGGCCTTGAACCTCGTCTGTGAATTCTTCTGCTCAATCTTCTTTCTGAACACCCACTTGTTGCTCAAAACTTTCTTGCCCTTAGGCAGTTTCACTATATCATAGGTGTGGTTCTTATGCAAGGATTCCATCTCCTCTTACATAGCTTTCAACCACTCCCCCTTATGCTCGTCGGCTAGGGCCTCAGAATAATCTTCTAGCTCTCCCCCATCGATTAGCATAATGTACTCGTGCGGCGAGTACCTCTTGGACGGCTGTCTGTCCCTAGATGACCTCCTCACCTGTGGCTCAACAGGTGGATCAAGTGGGGGCTGCTCCCCTGATCCATCTTCTGAAGGAACTCCCTCGTCGTCTGCACCTTGCTGTACTCCCCCGTCATCGGGCACCACGGGAGGAGTAATCGGATCCATTTCCTCTAGCTCACCTGAACTAGGCTGGTTCTTCTCTAGCTTACCAATGTCTTCTATACACTGATCTTCAAAGAAAACCACATCTTTGCTCCTGACGAGCTTCTTCTCGGTCGGATCCCATAACCTGTAACCGAATTTTTCATCATCGTACCCCAAGAACACACACTGCCTGATCTTCATATCGAGCTTGGACCTCTCGTCCTTTGGTACGTGAACGGATGCCCTGCATCCAAACACCCTAAGATGACTGTACGATGGATCATGTCTAGTCCACACCTTCTCAGGTACTTCTCCATTCAACGGGGCTGATGGAGACCTGTTTATCAAATATACCGCCGTGCGCATTGCTTCTCCCCAGAACGTCTTGGGCAACTTCGCATGGGATAACATGCATCTGATTCTCTCAACAATGGTGCGATTCATTCGCTCAGCTACACCATTATGCTGGGGGGTCTTGGGAACTGTCTGTTCATGCCGTATACCCAGGGACTTGCAGTACTCATGAAATTCGCCAATGTATTCACCACCATTGTCAGTGCGGATGCACTTCAATGATCTACCTGTCTCTCTCTCGACCATAGCATGAAACAATTTAAACACACCAAAGACCTCGTCCTTAGATTTCAAAGCATAAACCCAAACCCTCCTAGATGTATCATCTATAAAAGTAACAAAATACAATGCCCCACCCAAGGTTTTTGTCCTCATAGGACCACAAACATCAGAATAAACTAAATCTAATGCATGCACTTTATTAACATGAGAAGTAGTTTTAACAAATGAAACTCTATGCTGTTTCCCTGATAAACAATCAAGACAGGTTTTGAAAGGTATACATGTCACGTCTGGGAGCTGCTTCCTCGCTAATAGCTAAAGCCCTTTTTCACTCATGTGGCCTAGACGCCTGTGCCACATGTCAATAGCTGAATCTTCCGCTGCGTTCAACTCACCCTTGCACATACTGACACTTGCCTTGTAAAGGGTGCAACACTTCTTTCCTCTGCCCACGATCAACGAACCCTTAATGAGCTTTCATCGCCCACCAGCAAACCGGCTTTCATAGCCATCATCATCCAGCCTTCCCATCGACATCAAGTTGAGGTGAAGGTCTAGGATATGCCTCACATCCCTGAGAACCAATGTGCAGCCCACATCGGTCTTCACACAAATATCACTGACTCCCACGATCTTTGATACGCCAGAATTTCCCATCTTCACAGTCCCATAGTCACCTGACTTGTAGCTTGTGAAGAAGTCCCTGCGTGGAGTCGCATAAAAAGAAGCTTCCGAGTCAACCACCCAGTCGGTGTCTTGACTCATAGCCGTGAGACATGCATCATGATCTGCTGAAAGAATAACTACCATGTCGCCATCTGAAGCGACCGCAGTGGAATCTGATTCATCTTCCTTCCCTTTTCCTTTCTTGTCGTTCTTTTTACCACGACATTCATGTTTATAGTGGCCCTTCTTGCCACAATTCCAACAATCAACATCTTTTCTGTTACTCGACTTGCCTCTTGATTTATCTCGGGCCTTCCCGCCCTTCCTGTTCTTTCCTCTCCCCCGTTCCTGCATCACAAGAGCCTCTTGCTGAGTAGACTCCTGAGACTTCCTCCTTGTCTCCTCATTGAAGAGACAACTGGTTACCTGTTCCATGGATATCTTTCCGTCTGGTACGGAATTACTTAGAGACACCACCAATGTCTCCCAACTGTCAGGCAATGAACTAAGCAATAGTAAAGCCTGCAATTCATCATCCAGGACCATCTTCATAGAGGTGAGTTGGTTCACTATATTGCTGACCTCATTCATGTGCTCGGCCACAGAACCACCATCCTTGAACTTGAGATTCACAAGTCGCCTTATCAGAAAATTTTTATTACCGGATGTCTTCCTCTCATACAGCCCTTGTAATTTTAGCCATAGGTTTGCGGCTGAGGTTTCCGTAGACACATGGTGGAACACAAAATCATCCAACCATTGTCTAATAAACCCCACCGCCTTTCGGTCCGTCTTCTTCCAATCATCATCAGTCATATCCTTGAATTTTGCTGATATTCCTAAGATTGGAGAATATAGGTCCTTGCAATAAAGCAAGTCCTCCATCTTAGCCTTCCATATGGTCCAGTTAGAACCATTGAGGCTGATCATCCTTGAGCCACCTTCCATAATTCAAAACCGATCCTACCCGTTCAATGAACTTAGCTCTAATACCACTTTGTTGGGGGCCTTGCACAAAACCTTAGGATCTAGCCCTCCAGAACAAACCAGAATTATGGATAATAAGGCAATGAAAATAATCAATGCATCAATCACACACCACACAAGAGAATTTTACGTGGAAAACCCTCAAAGAGGTAAAAACCACGGGACCTCATCCAAATCAACAATCCACTATGAAGTAGAACGTTTACAACCTTCTTTACTCACGCAGGAGTGGATGAATAATGAAAGAATAAAGAAAATCAGAGAGATCTCATCGATTACGAGGACGTAGGAGTGCTGAAATATAGACTGCACCATAAATCACCTCCACGAGCATAACCTCCCTTCTACAAGCTTCCTCTCTCTCTTTCTCCCTCTCTCTCTCTCTCACCTTTGATAGCCCTTTTGTGTTTTTCTCATCAACACAATATACGTAGAAAAATCCTAGGGACCCTTTTTTATAGTTTTAGGAAACTCCTTTCCGCATCCTAGTTGCGAAAGGACTTGCGCATCCTAGTTGCGAAAGGACTTTGCGCAGCCCAGTTGCGAAAGGACAACGGGTCAAAAAAACCCATCACTACCATGCATTTTTACCCATGGAGAGAATCAGGTAAAGAGAGGGCCAACCCTCTGAAACTCACACCTAAACTCAGTTCAATTCTCTCAATTCAATCCTCATCTCGCAAATTCATCCATTTGAAGGAAATGGAAATCACAGAATAGAGGACAAGACAGAGCAAAGGTCATGAGCACCAAGAGAACGAGAGGAAGAACAATGAAGGTACTTTACATCACCCATTCAATGTCGATCCTTTGCACTAGTAATAATGACTACGTCTATAACTTTGAGGACAGGAGCTCAATCTCCATGTTTGCCCAACCAAGGGAAACAGGGACGAAAAACTATCATATTTTGCTAGATCTAAAACAATATTGATCCATGAGTTAGGTTCTAGAGCAAACACACGGAGAGGAAAAGGTGAGCATAATTTACATGTAAATGTAATTTACTTGAACCCAACCTGACATCATGAGGACCCAACCCATACCCAACTTGATCTAACCTAACCCAGATATATATAATTATTTCTTACTTGACGTGAATTCGATCAACCTAAACTCAATCTAATTTTAAATTAGGTTGACATTTCTAAGTGAACCCAACCTAAGGACCTTGACAACATGACTCGAACTTTGGTTGAGTCAAGTGGTTCGGATTGACCTGCACCCAAGTTGTGGCTCGAGACAAGATGAGTTAGCCCATGTTATCGAGTCCTTTAATCATGTATCGGCTTCAACCTATTAGTAATTCGGTAACTTTTGGACCTAGACCTCTTCTGTGGCTTCAAAATTTGAACTTGGCTCATTTAATTTCTAGTCGGTCCATGACTCATTTGTACTCCTGATCATGCTTGTAAGACCCATATCCTATTCCGTATCGTTTCGTAGGCTTCCGCGATCCTACCGGTCGAATTCCGGCAATCCTCAACCCATTTCCATCGTTGCGTGCGATCCTAAGCCGAGTCCTGCATACCAAAGTCGGCTCGAACCGAAACTTGTATCCTAGCGATCGCGCCGTCGCCGCGGTTCCAACGCCGTGACTCGCGCACCGAACCGATACCTAAGTGGGAAGATGTCAGTCAGTGTTCAGTTCGAAGAAACGCCTCTCGTTGCGAATCTCGAGGGAATCTCTACGAGATGTCCCATCAATCAAGTCAAGTACACCACCTTACCTCCATGCCACCTCACCCAACAACAAGTACAAGTGGCCTCTCTCCCTTTTCCCACAAGTCAAACTCTCCCTCCCCTCACCATTCCTCCTTTTTCACATTTTCAAACCTAAGCATACATCATTAATTACAACACCACTCCACCCATCCCTTCCATCCATATCTCCCATTACTTGTCTCTCTCTCCCTCATTTTTTTTCTCAAATCCCTCTAAGCAACAAAGCTCCATACGTCCCAAGCTTTCCCAAGCATTCCAAGAGCAACTAGTGTGGCCCACTTTCCCCACCCCTCTCATTTCTCATCCTCACCATCAAGATCTCATCATCCACCGTTAAACCCGAAGGCGAGGAGCTAAGGAAGCTAGGGGAGCAAGAAGAAGGAAGAAAGGTGGGTGATCCACCGTTGGTTTCTATTAAAGGGCCCCACAAATAATGGGGTCCACCTTGATGTATGTATTTGTGATTAGAGAGGAGCCCATAGTGGCGGGGTCTACTCCATCGGTCTCTCTCTATTTCTCTCTCTTTCCCTCTCTCTCTCTTCCTTAGAATGAAGTGGCCCCCACCAATATGTTAAATCTACTCCATCCATCAAATAGGGTGGCCCACCTCATTTTAGGAGAGATCCACCCCCTATTTAGATTAAATGATATATTATAATATTTTATTAATATTTATATATATGGTGGGCCATGATCATGTGGGACCTACCTTGATGAACGTGGGCCACTTACGTGTGGGACCCACCATGATGCAGTGTTTATCCAAACCGTCCAACGTCCAGAGACGCTGGACGTAGGCGTACTGCATGGCTAACAAAAAAAAAAAAAGAAAAGGTTACTTTTTTTGAAGTGGGCTGCTCATGCAGGCCCCACCTTGATGTATGTACGTGATCCACGCCGTCCAATCTATTCTCCAGTCTACTTTAGGCGTTGAGCCAAAATTTTAAGGCGATCTGATCATCAGGTGGGCCATACCATCTAAAACCATGTGAAAACATGCCAAAACATATAAAAGTGCTTGGTGGGACCCATCTGGAGTTTAGATGCAGCTGAAATTCGGTCTGGACGGTCAAACAAGTGGGACACACATAATGGGTGGGCTGGATTGTGAATCACATCTCGGTGGGCCCAAAAAAAAAATAATTTAAAAGCAGCAGCGCTGCTGCTGCAGCAGACGCAGGCAGTGCCTGCCTGCATGGGAGGCGGGCGGACGACCGGGCCCTCATGACCCAGCTGTGGGCCCCATCATGGTGCATTTCGACCATCAGCACCGTGCATTTGATGGTCCCCCTTTAAATTATGGGGTATCCCAAAAATCAGCCGTATACGGAACTCAGGTGGGCCATACCATCAAAAATCATGTGAAAACATGCCTAACACAAAATATTATGGTGGGGCCTACCTGAAATTTGTATGCTGCTGAAAATTGGTCTGAACCCTCAGCCAAGTGGGACACACATATTGGGTGGGCTGGATTTGTGAACCACATCACGGTGACCCCCCCTTGACGGTGAGCATATGAACAGGTTGGATGAAATAAACATTACCGTGGGCCCCCTGGCCCACGTGCCCTTATGAACAGGTTGCATGGCAAATAAACATTCCAATGGTCCGAGAGACCTCGTGAATAGGTTGGGTGGCAAGTAAACATTACTGTGGGCCCCCTCCCCTGACCGTGGGCCCCTGTACAGATTAGATGTTAAATAAACATTGTAGTGGGCCCTTGGCCCACTTGATCTCCTAACCGGGATGGGTGCCAAATAAACATTCTAGTGGGCCCCTGGTCCCGTAACCGTATGAATAGGATGGATTTCAAGTAAATATTTTGGTGGGCCCCTTGCCACAAGGCCTTATCAACAGGTGGAAGGAAAATAAATATTATGGTGGGCCCCCTACTCATGTGACCTTATCAACGGATTGGATAGGAAAATAAACATTATGGCAGGCCTCGCATGAGGCTCACCTTGGCAAATATGGGCCCATGTGTTTAGACCCATCTTGACGTATTTTTAGGCCCAATACTGAAGCCCACTTAGATGTGTTAAGGCCCATATAACTAGGCTCACCTTGTTATATTTGAGACCTATGTGACTAATGTGATATATGCAAGCCCATGGGTGATGACCCATTACAATGTACCTAAGGCCCATTGGTGAGGTTCATTGAGGTGGCCCACTTGATGAATATAAGGCCTATGAGATACGGTCCATTTGATGTATTTAGGGCCCCATGGAATGTACCTAAGGTACATTGCAATGTGTAATTCCACCAGGGTTTATTTAATGGTATTTAAGGCGAGCCGAGCCTTGGGGACAATGTTGGTTTGACGTCCACATTGTACGAGTAATGTTGGTTAGATGTCCACATTATAACTCTCTCTAAGGCCACTGATAGGCCCGTATCTGTTTCATGTAGGTCATCTAGGCCCATCTTCATTGAGAGGATAGTTTATTACTTTATAACATGTTTAGCACAGCCCCATGATTCATGATCATACGCATCATATGTATGCTTTAGATGAGGAGTGTCTGATCATAGCATATGCCTTCGGGCAGACTGTTTACGGGCTCCCTGATAGGCGGAGTTGCCCTACATGAGCGCGTGCTTCACGCAGGATGGTTGCATGATTGGTAGTGTGGTTCATGCATTTGCATCTGTGTGATTGTGATATGCCTTAGCGACATCAGGGTCATAGCCTCCACAGATATATCATGGGTGGCTGGTTAGATACCGAAAAAATCTTGTTCTAAGCAATTGGGGCGCCATAGATGTCCCTGAGTGAGAGTCCCTGAACCCGATGGTACCAGAGGATGACTCCAACGTCAAGACCGAGTGGATATATGAGCGCACGAGGGCCGAATACCATGAGGCCGCGTCTCCCACTGTGTCATGGTTGGTTGGAAAGGAGTGGCGGCCTTACTCGCCCGAGAGCAGGGGGCATTACTAGGCTGAGTTTGACCAGCTCGGAAATGGATTCGCTATTGACGTGCCGGATAGGTATTGGCTGACTATTGGCTAGGCGGATAGTGAGGTTTCTTATGCTCGCTTGAACAGTGCTGCTTGGAGTGTACTGAACCCCGACGATTATCCAGACTGAGAACCGTACTGATTTGATGCTCTAGTGAGGAGTTGCATTGGTATGAGGGTTGGCATGCTTGACCTACATGTTGCTTCGCATGGCCTTGTTATGGCCGATAGCATTCATATCTTGTACTGCATAGCCTTGGTACGGCTGGTTGCATTTACGTACTCATCAGCATGATTCCGCATCACTCTGACATTGCATTCTGAGCACGTTCGTACACACTTCACCACCCTCTAAGCTTTGTATAAGCTTATGCACGATTGATGCTTGCAGGTGACGCCAGGACGTAGCTGTAGTCTCGCTGCAGTTGGAGCGTGCCGCCGAGCTTTTGGAGTTTTGATATTACCACTATCTTGTATTTCCCTTTATACGCACTGTACTCAAAGTTTTTGATCATAGTGGATTTTGTGATGGTGTTTTTGTGGTTATTGTTTGTGGGTTATGCTTGGTTATGCTCATTATGAATCAAATTGATATAAGAAATTCTCCTTGTAGCATCCCAGGATCGGAACCTGGTATATGGGTGCCGGGAGCCGAGAATGGGGTACTACGGAGGCTGTCGGCGCTGGATTCGGCAATCGAAAATTTTGTGAGCCCGGTCTCCGAGTTCGGGGCGTGACAATGCTTACATATCATATACAACACTCGATCAGATCAAATATGTATTGCACAGTTTTCTCACGTTTCATTTTTGTACGGGCCTATGGTACATTGATCCAAACCCTTGGTTTGATGGGCCCACTGTTACTAATTAATCCATGTACTGAAAATCTCATAACATGGGAATCCCAATCCTTCAGTCGATTTCTGGCAAAAAGATTAATAAGAAAAGTAAAGCAACCGTCCATTCTCAAGTAACTAAAATTTAATGGCTACGATCTTCCAATCTTGAAGAATTTTAAGCACATGGGTCTCAAAGGTGAGGCCCATCATCCCAATGTTTTGGATCAATGCGGAGGCTGCTGAAAGGGTATGCAAATCACCACACCATTCTACGTGGGTGAGTATTTCTATTTATAATATTGTTCAATTGTACAATCTCATTACACAGCTATGGTATCTACAATAAAAGGAAATAATCAAAACAGATTTATGTGACATCTCCTACAATTAAGGAGGATCCCGTGGGTCAATGGAGGAGGATTTACAGGGATTCTCAATACCCCCGCAAGCTGAGCGCGGGATTGCAGCCGACGCGAAGCCTGGATCGGAAAAAGATAAATAGCGGCCGTGAAACACTTTTGGTGAATATATTAGCGACCTGCAAATTTTACGAAATATATTGAGTGCAAAGGGTGCTAGTAACAACAAGTTCTCCTAAGAAATGGTAGTCAAGGTCGATGTGTTTGGCACGTTTGTGAGAAATAGGATTCGAGCTTAATAAATTCGCGTTCTTGTTGTCGCAGAGTAACAAAGGCCAATGTGTGGGGGTGACCTTGAGATCACGTAGGAGATGAGTAAGCCATAGAACCTCAGCAGCGAGAAAAGCGAGAGCACAGTACTCGAATTCGCAACTAGAATGGGAAACTGTAGGCTGCTTTTTGGCACTCTAGGAGACAAGATTGTCCCCAAGATAAATAGAATAACCAGAGGTGGAATGTTGAGTATCAGGACACCTTGCCCAGTCAGTGTCAGAATAGGCCAAGAGACCAGTATATGGTGATGCAGAAAAGGTTAAGCCAAAGTGAAGAGTGCCCTTGACATAGCACAGGATACGCTTGACGCCCTGGAAATACTCTTTAGTTGGAGCATGAAGAAATTGACTGATGGAGTTGACAGACTGAGCAAGATCAGGGCGTGTGATGGTCAAATACTGCAAGGCGCCAACTAAAGAGAGATAAAGAGTAGGATCCGAGAAGGGTGCACCGTCAGAGAAGAGGCGCTGAGACACAACCATTAGTGTAGCAACGGACTTACTGTCAAGTAATTGAGCGCAAGCAAGAATGTCATGAGCATACTTGGTTTGACTGAAAGAGTTCATCCGGAAGAGAGGAAACCTCGAGGCTAAGAAAATAGCTCAAGGAGCCTAAGTTCGTGAGAGCAAATTTCACGTGCAGCTGCTGAATGAATCGGTTGAGAAGTGCTGAATGATTCCCTGTAACAATGATGTCATCAACATAAAGCAACAAGTAGATGAGATCAGCATTCGTATTGAAGACAGAGGGACGTATTAGCACGGCTATAAGAGAAACCAAGTTGGGAGAGAAATGTACTGAAACGGTGAAACCAGGCCCGCGGAGCTTGTTTCAAACCATAGAGAGCCTTTTTAAATTTGCACACATGAAGAGGATGCCGAGGATCAACATAGCCGGAAGGTTGTTCCATATAAACATATTCACAAAGAACACCATTAAGAAAGGCATTATTGTCATCAAGTTGATGTAAGGGCCAGCGATTAAACACAGCTAGAGAGAGAACAACCCTGATTGTGGAAGCTTTGACCACGGGACTAAAGGTGTTGGTGTAGTCAAGTCCGGGAAGCTGTGTGTAACCCTTGGCAACTAGGCAAGCCTTGAAGCGATCAATGGAGCCATCCGAATGATATTTGGTCCTGAAAACTCATTTGGAGCCCACAATATTTGTATTGTGCGGCTGAGGAACAAGAACCCAAGTATCATTTTTTAGCAGCGTTGTAACACCCTGAAAATTGGGGGTCGTACATACACTCGACTCCCAAATTCCCAGGTATCACTTAAAACCGATTTTTACGGTTTTGCGTTTAATCCGGTTCATTGAGCAGCATGGAATTACTGGATACATGAATCACAATTCACGACTAGCCTACTAGAAGGGAAATGGCTAAGTATATACAATGTCTAAAAATATTGATGGGATGCACAAGGCGTCGCCCAACAAAAATACAAAGGAACAATACATCTAAAAGAATAGTGTGCTAAGTCCACTACTCAGCGACTCAAGTCCGCCTGCGAAATCTACGACGTACCGTCCATCAATTGGAAATAGGACAGCTCGTCCTCCTCATCTAGGCTCGCGCCGAAAGGCTCCTCGTACTTAACGTCACCTGTAACTACTGAAGAGTCTGGTTGGTGTTTTAAAACACCGTCCCAGAGTGGGAGTGAGTGATCAACTCAGTGGGTGCTATTAATCCTAAGTTACATCAGGCAGCAATTACATTATGAACTTAATGAAAGACAAACGTTCATAAATCCTTAGCTAATCTTGTTAATACATATGCATGATAAGTGATATGATGCATAACCTCGTCACAACACTCCCTTGAGTGACTCCGTTTAACGATCGCACATGACCAGCACTCTCTCATTGCGACCTCAACTGTCGAGTTGCCAAAACCTAGCTAATACAATGCATGAATAATGTTAACCGAGTATTTAGTTAATTCCGTTCATCCAGTAGATTTGGAAAACTGGTACAGCCCACAATATCAATGTCCTTAACTAGTTGCAAGGCCAAGACCCCTCAATGCTTGAGGCTAAGACCTAGCGATCCTTGATCTCATCGGGTTCTCCATCCGTGATTTCAAGCACATGAGGAGTGCTGGGAAAGGGATTGCTCGCGGTCACTACAGGGAGGCTCGTCACCCCAGCGTAGGCCGACAGCTCAGACACAGCATCCCATTCCACTATGCCTGGCTCTCGAGACAGTGGATCAGTTTCCAACGGTTATCAATGGGCTTCAGTGGGCGAAGAGTGTCTCATGTTCCATTCAGGTGTGAGCAGACATTGTTAACAAACATGATTAGTCAGTAAGTAGACTAGACCGTGCAAGTTCAGGCGAGTATGTGACAGACGACATCAGGTACAAGCGACCTATATAGTCTTAACTACTTTTGCCCATACGCACCCTCCTAAATTCACGGGTTTAGCCTCAGGGTAGTCCTACCAACGGGA
The DNA here is from genome assembly GCA_030180095.1 of Magnolia changhungtana. Lineage (NCBI taxonomy): Eukaryota > Viridiplantae > Streptophyta > Magnoliopsida > Magnoliales > Magnoliaceae > Magnolia > Magnolia changhungtana. The sequence continues at coordinate 1,169,153 of JASAUF010000540.1, read as the reverse complement.
CCACCGTCTCTCTCCTTAAATTCCTGACCAACCCAAGGGTTTTGATGGTAATCCATAACACTTCAACCATCAGGGTTATCAACTAACATAAGCAATATCGTGCATTCATATTTCCCAACATAAAATTCAAATTTTTCTACAATGCAAATGCTAACATTTTTGTGAAATAAAGGTGCATATGTGATGTGTGGGTTAGTGAGGAAACCAAACATTTCATATATTTCCTAATACCAAAAATATACACAAGGGTTAGTACATCAAACATGTTATGGGGAATCATCATATAAGAATTGAGCAAGGATTATACAAGCAATCATAAATTTCATACCCAATCATGTTGAGAAACATCAAGCATTCCATCATTATTCCAAATTGATTTGGGGGAGGATCTAAAGTGTAATGGCTTGTCTAGGTTTTTCAAATACATCACCCAAAAAGCAAAATCATTAGATTCATATTAAAATTGATGCTAAGCCACCTAAGAATAATAGTCCGCACCTATGAGTCATTGAGAGCTCTAGGAAACGATCTAGGGTTGCCAAGCTCACGGGTGGATTCGTAGAGATCTTGAGTCAAATGAACTTTGCATGTTAGGGTTACATGCAAATCGTAGCTCAACACAAAAGATTTCAAAAAGATGGGTGCTTACCTCACTAATTGGTTGAAAATGGAGCTTGGAGTTGTGGATGTGGGAGAAAGGAAGGAGGTTTGCTAAGGTTCCAAGTTTCCTTGGCTCCTCCACCAATAACACCTCCCTTCACTCTCTTCTTCCTCTCTTCCTTCTGCTTTTTCTCTCCTCTCTCCCTTTGTTCCACTTAGGACAAATTCGTATGGGGAGAGAGGGTGCCCAAATAGGGCCTTTATATAGTGCCAGGTTTGGTGTAAATGACCCTAAGAGATGAATTTTTACTATACTAGCTCTAGGGGAGTGTTTTTCTACCATTTGGGGGCCATTACGGGGCGTAGGAGTCGACACCCACTGTTGGATAGTTGGCCCTAATGATGATCTACGTATGGATATAATTGGCCCGTCGTTTGGATGCGTCGATCAACAGATATGATTAGAAGTTTGTTCAACGGTCACCGATGATTGATCGGGGCCGCGGCTATACGGATATGAGCAGGGAAATATCTTTACTCTACGTGTGAAGTTTGGTCATAAACCGACAATCCAAAATCCTCAACTTTGCATAAGAGTGGACGACCTAATTCACTTAAGTTTCAACTTCTTCCCTTAGGGTATTTGCACTTCTCATGCACTCATCCTTTAGCTCAAGTTGAGCGATTCTGGACAGTATTCAGGTCCGACTCCCGCGATGGACGTCAAGCCCAGTAAGACAGACATTATTCTATAGTTTTGGAATTAGTGGCCCACTAACGAGCGGTCTAGAGCTTGTTTGGAAAATTAGGGCATTTCTGGAATGAATTTGATAGTGAGATTTCTCGTAGGCAATGATTAGGGCTTTGATTAACTATGTTCATAGTGTCGCCTATTTATAACTAGTGAAAGTGAAAATTTGGTCATGATTACTCTAAACCGTCAGTTTTAGGCTAAAAAAGTAATGAGGTTGATTTAGTCTATTATTCGAGATCCGGGTCTTATCTGACTCGGCCTCAGTTAGATATTTAATTTAGTCATGATTGTCTTGATTAGTTAGCAATGGGTCGGTTAAATCTGGGTCCTATGTGAGTAAATCATGGGGCTACACCTGATGTTCAAGTGATCGAGCGGATTCGTTGGTTTCCTACGGTTGATTAATCAGACTTGTGCGGTTATTTACCGGTACCACTCTTGTATAGACTAACATTAGGTGCTAACGGTCATTAAGTGATATCATAAGTTAATTAATAAAAAAAATTTTAAGGGATTTTGGAAATCCAAAACAGTGAAAATCTAGGATGTTACAAGCGCTGTAATTTCTTCATCCATAGCGTCAAGCCATGCAGGATTCTTAGCAGCAGAGAGAAATCCTTTGGGCTCGTAAGTACTGAGCAAGGCATGTAGAAGGGCTGGAGGTTGCACGGTGCTAAAAAAATCCGAATGCTTGGGCTTGAAGATCATAACTCGAGCTCGAGTGACCATAGAGTGACGAGCAGGTGGAGCTGGATTAGACACTGAGGAGGATGGACCAAATCCACTGGAGAGAATTCCAGAGCCTGAGGAATCACGAGGCTCATGTGCGGTAAGATCTAAAGCAGAGGTGGATGGGCTAGAAACCTACATGGACTCAGAAACAAGAAATTCATCATAGATGGTATAAGGGTCAGCAAGGGGCCGTGTAATAGCGGGCAGGAATGGAAGTGCATGGTTCTAAAAAATTAGAGATGATCAACTTCGAAGGGGGATGTGCACGGGAAGAGTCTAAAAATGAAAAGAAAGACTCATCAAATTGAGCATGCCAAGTAATGTAAATACGAGAGGTAGCAGTGTCCAAGCAACGGAAGCCCTTATGAGATGGACCGTAACCTATAAAGATGCAGGGCAAACTACGCGGAACAAATTTATTAGAAATATAATCACGTAAACAAGTATATACCTGATGGCCGAAGGATGAAAATACTCATAATTAGGAGACTTACCATACAGAACCTCAAAAGGTGAAGTACCGCCAAGGATCGGCATAGACAACCGGTTGATAAGGTAAATGGCAGTGCTGAAAGCATTAACCCAAACATGAGGGGAAACATGGGAATGAAAGAGAAGAGCAAGATTGGTTTCAGTCACATGACGGTGTTTGCGTTTTCACGTCCATTCTGGGAAGGAGTGTAAGGACGTGAGATTTGATGATGAATGCAATTGTCCTAAAGATGAGATTGAAATCGAATACTAGTGAATTTGGCTCCTCCATCACTTTAAAAAATTTTATTTGATTGAAATCGAATACTGGTGAATTCAGCTCCTCCATCAATTTGAAATTTTTTTATTTTTGTCGAGAGTTGATTTTCCACAAATTGTTGGAAGCGGAGGAAAATATCAAAGAAATCAGACTTAAGCTTCATGGGGTAAAGCCATGTGAAACGTAAGTGGTCATCCATAAATAACACATAATAAATAAAACCCGCATTTGATTTAACAGGGGATAGACCCCAAATATCACAATGAATTAGGCCAAGCATAGAATTAGATTTACTATCGTTAGAAGAAAAATGTAAGCGATGACTTTTTGCTAACTGACATGTAGAGCACATATGCAAAGTGGGAAGCAAAAAGGTAAGAGATAAATAACCTTTTTTATTCAATAAAGATATAACAGAATAATTGACATGTCCAAGTCTAGCATGCCATAAATCAAATGAGGCACGTAGAGATTTTTTAGCAAGAACAAAAATAAAATCTTGATTTTCGCGTTCCAGCACATAAAGACCACCTTCTCGTTTACCGGTTGCCACCGCCTTTCCTGTTATTTGGTTCTGTACAATAAACTAATCATTAGTAAATATAACAGTGAATGAAAAATCAGTAATTAATTTACTAATGGATAAAAGATTTTTAGTAAGGCGAGGGACAACAAGCACATCTAACAGTTAAATATTTTGAGAGGGGTAGACATTACCAGTGTGGGTAATTGGAAGAGAGGCTCCATTGCCTACTAGTACACGATCCTGACCAGAATATGGTTCTGATATGTCCAATTTACCCAAATGAGGGGTCATATGTGCTGAGGCGCCTGTATCCATGTACCAATCAGACCCGACTTCAGTGGAAAGAGAGCAAGCAGTAGTGAATGCTTCAGCAAGCTGAGCATCAGCCCGATCATATCGATTTCGACAACGATCAGCAGTATGGCCCTCAGTTTTGCAGATCTGGCAATGGGGAATGTAAGGACGACGACCACGACTAGGTCCACTGTTTCGCTGGTTCCTCCACGGCCACGAAACTGTTTAAAATGACCACCACCGCGAGAGTTAGAAGAGGAACCATGGGTGGCGATGAACATAGCAGGGGCAGCAGGAGATTGCTTAAGAGATTTCTGGGAAATGGCAAAGCTTTCAGCCTTAGAAACCAGATCGGTGAAGGGGGGAAGGGGTGTAAGCGACATCTGGGTAGTAGAAAAGGTGGAGAAATAAACACCTAACCCTCGAAGAAACCAATGAGATTTATCTGTATCATCAATCGGACAACACATCACCGAGAGTTGATCACATAACACCTTGAATGAACGAGAGTATTCAAAGACACGACAGTTTCCTCGTTTGATCAGTTGTAACTCATCTTTGAGATGGAGTTCACGCGTTTTGGAACGATGACTGAAAGAGTTTTCCAAGGCAAGCCAGTCGTCTTTGGCATTGGTGAGACCGAGCACTTCTGCCATAGCTTCTTCGGTGAGGGAGGAGAGAAGCAAGCTGAGGATGCACTGATCTTGAAGTTTCCAATCCGTGTATTTCTGGGTTCATGTAGAAGACTCGGTAGCAGAGGTGGAGTTTGTGGGTGGAGCAACGATGGACCCATCAACATAGTTGAGAAGTCCCTAGCAGTCACAAAGCGGAATAAGCTGATTGCGCCAGAGAAGATAGTTTGAAGAAGAGAGTTTAATGGTCACCATATAAATCATGAAGTTGAAGGAAAGAAAAGAGTTGGAGGAATCAGTAGCCATGGGGATTGGTGGGAGTTTGAACTCGTGAGGGTTTTGATACCATGAAAGGGTTTGCAAATCACCACACCATTGATGGGTTTTTTTGACCGTTGTCTTTTCGCAACTGGGATGCGCAAAGTCCTTTCACAACTGGGATGCTCAAGGCCTTTCGCAACTAGGATGCGCAAGTCCTTTCACAACTGGGATGCGCAAGTCCTTTCGCAACTAGGATGCGGAAAGGAGTTTCCTAAAACTATAAAAAAGGGTCCCTAGGATTTTTCTACGTATGTTGTGTTGATGAGAAAAATACAAGAGGGCTATCAAAGGTGAGAGAGGGAGAAAGAGAGAGAGGAAGCTTATAGAAGGGAGGTTCTGCTCGTGGAGGTTTTTCTACTTTGCAATTTATATCTCAGCGCTTCTATGTCCTCATAATCGGTTAGATCTCTTCGTTTTCTCTATTTCTCTTATTGTTTATCCACTCCTGCGTGAGTGAAGAAGATTGTAACGTTCTACTTCATAGTGGATTGTTGATCTGGACGAGGTCCCGTGGTTTTTACCTCTTTGAGGGTTTTCCACGTAAAAATCTCTTGTGTGTTGTGTGATTGATGCTTTGATTTATTTCATTGCTTTATTATCCATAATTCTGGTTTGTTTCGGAGGCTAGATCCAAAGGTTTGTGCAAGGCATCCCAACAAAGTGGTATCAGAGCTAAGTTCATTGAACGGGTAGGATCGGTTTTTGAATTATGGAAGGTGGCTCAAGGATGATCAGCCTCAATGGTTCTAACTAGACCATATGGAAGGCTAAGATGGAGGACTTGCTTTATTGCAAGGACCTATATTCTCCAATCTTAGGCATATCAGTAAAATCCAAGGATATGACTGATGATGATTGGAAGAAGACGGACTGAAAGGCGGTGGGGTTTATTAGACAATGGTTGGATGATTCGTGTTCCACCATGTGTCTCTTTAAAACCTCACCAAGCAAGCCTATGGCTAAAATTACAAGGGTTTGTATGAGAGGAAGACAGATCGGTAATAAAATTTTTCTGATAAGGCGACTTGTGAATCTCAAGTTCAAGGATGGTGGTTCTGTGGCCGAGCACATGAATGAGGTCAGCAATATAGTGAACCAACTCACCTCTATGAAGATGGTCTTGGATGATGAATTGCAGGCTTTACTATTGCTTAGTTCATTGCCTGACAGTTGGGAGACATTGGTGGTGTCTCTAAGTAACTCCGCGTCAGACGGAAAGATATCCATGGAACAGGTAACCAGTTGTCTCTGCAATGAGAAGACAAGAAGGAAGTCTCAGGGGTCTACTTAGCAAGAGGCTCTTGTGACGCAGGAACGGGGGAGAGGAAAGAACAGGAAAGGTGGAAAGGCCCTAGATAAATTAAGAGGCAAGTCGAGTAACAGAAAAGATGTTGAATGCTGAAATTGTGGCAAGAAGGGCCACTACAAGCATGAATGTCGTGGTAAGAAAAACGACAAGAAAGGAAAAGGAAAGGAAGATGAATCTGATTCCACTGCGGTCGCTTCAGATGGCGACATGGTAGTTATTCTTTCTACAGATCATGACGTATGTCTCACAGCTACGAGTCAGAACACCGATTGGGTGATAGACTCAGGAGCTTCTTTTCATGCGACTCCACACAGGGACTCCTTCACAAGCCACAAGTCAGGTGACTATGAGACTGTGAAGATGGGAAATTCTGGCATATCAAAGATCGTGGGAGTCGGTGATATTTGTGTGAAAACTGATGTGGGCTGCACATTGGTTCTCAGGGATGTGAGGTATATCCCAGATCTTCACCTCAACTTGATGTCGACAGGAAGGCTGGATGATGATGGCTATGAAAGCTGGTTTGCTGATGGGCGATGGAAGCTCATCAAGGGTTCGTTGATCATGGCTAGAGGAAAAAAGTGTTGCACCCTTTATAAGGCAAGTGTCAGTATGTGCAAGGGTGGATTGAACACAGCGGAAGATTCAGCTATTGACATGTGGCACAGGTGTCTAAGCCACATAAGTGGAAAAGGGCTTCAGCTACTAGCGAGGAAGCAGCTCCTTCCAGACGTGACAGGTACACCTCTCAAAACCTGTCTTGATTGTTTATTAGGAAAACAACATAGAGTTTCATTTGTTAAAACTGTTTCTCATGTTAATAAAGTGCATGCATTAGATTTAGTTTATTCTGATGTTTGTGGTCCTATGAGGACAAAAAACCTTGGGTGGGGCATTGTATTTTGTTACTTTTATAGATAATGCATCTAGGAGGGTTTGGGTTTATGCTTTGAAATCCAAGGACGAGGTCTTTGGTGTGTTTAAATTGTTTCATGCTATGGTTGAGAGAGAGACAGGTAAATCATTGAAGTGCATTCGCACTGACAATGGTGGTGAATACATTGGCGACTTTCACGAGTACTGCAAGTCCCTGGGTATACGGCATGAACAGACGGTTCCCAAGACCCCCCAGCATAATGGTGTAGCTGAGCGAATGAATCACACCATTGTTGAGAGAATCAGATGCATGTTATCCCATACGAAGTTGCCCAAGACGTTCTGGGGAGAAGCAATGCGCACGGCGGTGTATTTGATAAACAGGTCTCCATCAGCCCCGTTGAATGGAGAAGTACCTGAGAAGGTGTGGACTGGACAGGATCCATCGTACAGTCATCTCAGGGTGTTTAGATGCAAGGCATCCGTTCACGTACCAAAGGACGAGAGGTCCAAGCTCGATATGAAGATCAGGCAGTGTGTGTTCTTAGGGTACGGTGATGAAAAATTCGGTTACAGGTTATGGGATCCGACCGAGAAGAAGCTCGTCAGGAGCAGAGATGTGGTTTTCTTTGAAGATCAGTGTATAGAAGACATTGGTAAGCCAGAGAAGAACCAGCCTAGTTCATGTGAGCTAGAGGACATGGATCCGGTTACTCCTCCCGTGGTGCCTGATGACGGGGGAGTACAGCAAGGTGCAGAGGACGAGAGAGTTCCTTCAGAAGATGGACCAGGGGAGCAGCCCCCACTTGATCCACCTGTTGAGCCACAGGTAAAGAGGTCATCTAGGGACAGACGACCATCCAAGAGGTACTCGCCACATGAGTAATTATGCTGACTGATGGGGGAGAGGCAGAAGATTATTCTACGGCCCTAGCCGACGAGCATAAGTGGGAGTGGTTGAAAGCTATGCAAGAGGAGATGGAATCCTTACATAAGAACCACACCTATGATAAAGTGAAATTGCCTAAGGGCAAGAAAGCTTTGAGCAACAAGTGGGTGTACAGAAAGAAGATTGAGCAGAAGAATTCACAAATGAGGTTCAAGGCCAGACTTGTAGTGAAAGGGTTTGATCAGAGGAAATGTATAGACTTCGAAGAGATATTCTCACCAGTGGTGAAGATGACATCCATACGGGTGTTGCTTGGGTTGGCGGCTAGCATGGATCTGAAGATAGAGCAGTTAGATGTTAAAACTGCCTTTCTCCATGGTGACCTGGAAGAAGAGATCTACATGCACCAACCAGAGGGGTTTGAAGTCAAAGGCAAGGAGCATATGGTGTGTAGGCCGAGGAAGAGCTTGTATGGGCTGAAACAAGTTCCACGGCAATGGTACAAGAAGTTTGACTCATTTATGTTGAAACATAGGTATGACAGAACGAAGTCGGACTACTGTGTGTTCACGTGCAAGTTCTCATATGATGATTTCTTAGTTCTGCTATTATATGTTGATGACATGCTCATCATGGAAAAAAACATCAAGAAGATTGATAGGCTGAAACAGGAGTTGGGCAAGTCTTTTGCGATGAAAGACTTGGGCCCGGCTAGACAGATCTTAGGAATGGAGATAACCCGTGACAGAAGCAGCAGGAAGCTTTGGCTGTCACAAGAGTGGTATATTGAGAAAGTCCTAGAGCGGTTCAATATGAATGCACCGAAGCCGGTCGATCTACCACTAGATGGTCACTTCAGATTGAGCGACAGGCAGTGTCACAAGACGAAGGCAGAGGTGGATGAGATGCAGAAGATACCCTACGCGTCAGCTATAGGAAGTTTGATATATGCTATGGTGTGTACACGCCCAGACATAGCATATGTGATTGGTGTTGTTAGACGGTATCTTGCCAATCCTAGTAAAGATCATTGGGCAGCGGTGAAATGGATACTGCAGTATCTAATAGGCTCATCTAGGTTGAGCCTATGCTATGGTGACGGTAAACCTGTGTTAGAGGGCTACACAGATGCAAATATAGCAGGTGACATAGACTTTAGGAAGTCTACATCGGGGTTCATGTTCACGTTTGCACGGGGAGCGGTTTCTTGGCAGAACAAGCTACAGAAGGTCATAGCATTGTCAACTACAAAAGCTGAGTACATTGCAGTCACAGAGGCATGTAAAGAGATGCTTTGGATGAAGAGGTTCCTACGGAAACTTAGCCTGAAGCAGGAGGAGCACGTGGTCTATTGCGATAGTCAGAGTGCTATACACTTGAGCAAGAATCTAAGTCAGCATTCCAAGTCAAAGCACATAGAGATTCGGTATCACTGGATCAGGGATACTTTGGAACAGAAGGTGTTACAGCTTGAGAAGGTCCACATGAACGATAATGGGTCAGATATGATGACCAAGGCCTTGCTTAAGGGCAAGTTTGAGGTTTGTAAAAACCTGGCTAGCTTAAAGAAGGTGAATCGCTCCTGGGTCAAAAAGGGGGAGATTTGATGAGTTTTTTTTTTTACCGTTGTCCTTTCGCAACTGGGATGCGCAAAGTCCTTTCGCAACTGGGATGCGCAAGGCCTTTCGCAACTAGGATGCGCAAGTCCTTTCGCAACTGGGATGTGCAAGTCCTTTCGCAACTAGGATGCGGAAAGGAGTTTCCTAAAACTATAAAAAAGGATCCCTAGGGTTTTTCTACGTATGTTGAGTTGATGAGAAAAATACAAGAGGGCTATCAAAGGTGAGAGAGAGGGAGAAAGAGAGAGAGAGGAAGCTTATAGAAGGGAGGTTATGCTCGTAGAGGTTTTTCTACTTTGCAATTTATATCTCAGCGCTTCTATGTCCTCATAATCGGTTAGATCTCTTCGTTTTCTTTATTTCTCTTATTGTTTATCCACTCCTGCGTGAGTGAAGAAGATTGTAACGTTCTACTTCATAGTGGATTGTTGATCTGGACGAGGTCCCATGGTTTTTACCTCTTTGAGGGTTTTCCACATAAAAATCTCTTGTGTGTTGTGTGATTGATGCTTTGATTTATTTCATTGCTTTATTATCCATAATTCTGGTTTGTTTCGGGAGGCTAGATCCAAAGGTTTGTGCAAGGCATCCCAACAACCATTTTACGTGGGTGAGTATTTCTGTTATAATATTGTTCACTTGTACAATCTGATTACACAACTATAGTATCTACAATAAAAGGAAATAATCAAAACAGATTTGTATGACATCTCCTACAATTAACGAGGATCTCGGGTCAATGGAGGAGGATTTATAGGGATTCTCAATAGCAGCCTTGGTACAACATACTTATGTGAAACTCTCTAGTGCTCTCAGTGCACTAAAAGTATTTGATTATATCCAAGTAAGAGATATGCTCCAGAGCACCGTAAGTTATGGTGCTCCAAGTTGCATTAGAACACCCAGACAATTCATTCAATTAATTTAGACTGTCTATTAGGTCTAACTTGTCTATTAAGTCTAACATAGATTTCATAGGCTACCATGTAAATATTAACTATCTAATAATTAGCCTTTAATATGGACGGTCTAGATCATCTATACAAAAATAGCTTATGATTCAAAAGACTCACTTTTGTTGGACAATCCTAACCATCCATCCATGGTTTGGAAAAAGAAGGGCTAGAAAAACAAGGACAAATCAAGGTTAGATTTGATCCTAATTGGTGTGATTTTTGCACAGTGCTATACAAGAATGCACAGCCACACACTCACACCATAGTAGGATTACACCACAATGGGTACTCGAACCCATGTCCTCATGTTGAACTCTTGTGAGTCTACCACTAAGGCACGAGTAAAGACCTCTAATATGATAAGCCTAATAGACAATATATTTATTGGACTATCCAAGTGAAATATGCAACTTCAACTTACAGAGCACTAAAGTATATCTCTAACTAAAAGAGAGATGCTCCATTGCTCTAAAGAGCACTAGAAGTTATGGTGCTCCTATTTACAAAGTGACAAATGAAATTATGAGTGTTATAACTTATAGAGCATTGGAGCATATCTCTAACTAAAAGAGAGATGCTCCTTTGCTCTCATAGAGCTAGAAGTTATAGTGCTCCTATTGAATTAAAGACACTAGACAAACCAATTGATTGATTTAAAATGCTTTCCAGTAGCACTTTTATAAACTTAATAGTATTCATGTGTTAGAATACATAGATGTGCATGCATGAAAGCTATCAAGCATGGCAAGCGTAGTATGTGCAACACATATGGAAGGAGGAAGGGAGTGAGATATGGGAGAGAATTTGATAAGAAAAAGTTGAGGGCGATGTTATGGGGAAAATCGGATTGACATGACATATGAGACACATGACAAGGAACCATCAGAGCATATTTCCTGAACTACTGAATTGCTTACTAGTAGGAAGTTGAGCTAAGAAAGGAAACTCAACGACCAAACTGAATTGGTAAACTAAGCTCGGTGATGCCGACCTTGACCACAACTACCATCTCGACCATAGACACAGATCTCGACATCGAATACTGACATTGAGCTTGGGATGGAAATATCCGTAGAGAATCTCGCGTCATATACGTGCAGGATTACCCAGCGAAATTCCAACTGAAGATTTCGCCACTCGAGGCATAATCAGAGATATACTTAAGAGTATATTCCAACTCTAATATGGGCCCCTCTAGTGTATCCCACAGATCTACTCAGATACGCAAGTTGTTTAGCAAACCTATAAATACATCACCCCTATAAGGGGAAAGGTACGTACAAAGATCCTAACTCTAACCCCACTTACTTTTGATTCATCTACCTAACTTAGGCATCCGAAGGTCCTTGGCTAAAACTAACACCCCCAGTGTAATTTTTTTCCATTAAAGTGCAGGTACCTATCAGGTTACAGGAGATGTTAAGGGATTGACCAGATTTAGGCGATAATAGGTGATATCGACACATAGATTCAAAGAGAAATTTCAGGCTACTTAAAAGGCAAAAAAGGTGGGCTACTCGGTAGAAAAAGAAAGGTACATACTACATATAAAGAAAAAAAGATTACCTATTGTCGATGCAGTTTTCTGGTTAACCTTCTCTAGACCTTCGTGTACTTACACAAAGAACGAACAAAAGAGACCCTGACTAGTACAGGGGACCCTCCGATGCCTAAGTCAGGTAGGAAATTTGCGTCTAGTCATAAATAAGGTTTTAGGCTGGAGATTGTGCGCACCTTTCACCATTGGATGTGCTCTTATTTATAGGTGAGGAGATGTGGTGGCATAGGAAAGATCTTCCTATTTAGTTGGGATGTATTATAGTAGGGATTCGGATCCTATACAAGTCGTAAGGATCTTCCTAGATTGTCGGCTAGGATCTCGGGCAGATCCATATTGTGATCGACTTCCTAGATATTCAATTGGGATCTTGGATAAGTGCAGTTGGGATCAGGTTGGAACTAACAGAATGTGGGTTGTGCCGACCTAGGATGATGCCGGCTCAGGGCTATGGCAATCTGACTCATTCGGCGAGTAGTTAAGCTTCTTTCAGTGTCGGACATATTAGTGGATCTTCCGACCCGCTGATGAGAGACCAAGTCCGACCTCATTTCTTGCTCGGTCTAGGGACAGAGGTTGGATTTCTAGTCGTATCTGTTATCGTTCAACCTGGCGAAATACACAGAGTCCTGACTTGGGCTTCTATTATTGGTTGGTCCATTTTTCCCATAACACCTACTACCTTCATATTCATATAGAGAGCAAAATTAAGCGGGTGAAATCTATGTCATTCAAAAGTTTTGTATGGATACAATTTCAACCAACCACATAGCAATAATAACATAACGAAAATAATTCATAAATCCCTTCTCATGTCTTCTTAATATCCAAACTTCATTACTATCTGGAGGTTAATTCTATGGTTGAAATTATCCATGGTTACTCATACTAAGATTTTACAAATCAAATTTTGAACTAGAAAAATCTCAACAGAATCATCATGAAATGGAAAACTGCAAATCCTAGTGTTTAGTTTTGGAGGCCAATTTTCCATAAAAATGTTAAAAAGTCAACAACCAAACAACGAGAGATATGTCTCGTCTCTTTAGAATTATATATTTCAAAGGCTTTTCAAAAGAAATTAATATCCATGTCGCTGAGTAAAACCTTAGAAAAAAAAAAAAAAATCAATTTGCATGCTTATATTTTTTCCTCAAATAAGGACGTGTGTGCGTAGAGATTGAATTCGTTTCCGAAGTTTCTATTGTTAGAGGGGATTCCCAATGCCCCCAAAAGCCAGAGCCCATTGTAGACCAGTCATATCCTTGAAGTCAGATTGAATAGATAATCCAGACCTATTATTAATGGAGATTCGTTCATTGGCTTTGGACAGTTTACTACTTTTCATCTTAGCCATCCATTAAATATCCACACATCATATGATTATGCCATACTTCCAGTGTAATGCTTGAGTTAGAATCCATCTATCATGGGGCCATGTTTCAGGCTGTAGTGAAACCCTATAATAAGTTGCAGTTAGATTTTTTAGGCCATGCATTTGAATGCTAGCTACTCATTTTTTAGTTTTGCCAAAGGTAACTTTGATGACTGTTGTGACCATCCTAGCCATCAAATCGGCTAAACGAGATTAAAGGCCTGGAAAAAATAATGAACTTTTCATTTAATCAGTCATAAAAATCACACTCCCATGGTGAGTTAATAACTTATGCATAGGTAACACTATGGAATTATAATGACAAATCTACAATTTCTTGGAATGGTAATATGTTGGTAGATTTTTAGTTTTTGGATGTTTTCCTTAGGTAATTATTAGAAAAATCTCACTGAAAATAAAATATTTTAAAATATTTACTTTAAATTAATAAATAATTTAAAATTTCTTAATTTTTTTAAATATAAACTAAACACGAAGAAGTGCGAGAAAATGATAATCTAACAGGATTATGAAATTTTCATGATAATATTGTTCATACACACAAATGCTCTCATGGAACCAGGTCTTACGGTAATTATGTGAGAACTTTTGACAGGCGATGTGGACATAAAATCCAAATGGTTTACTAGATAGGTCACCTAATGAAACCCCGAGGTTAATTTTTTGGCGTAATTAAAAAAATCTGGTGAGCCATATCAAAGTGAAAACCTTTAGGCCCTTAATTTGCCTTTCACTTTGTTATGCCCACAAAATTTTGGATCATGTTAAAAAATTAGCCTTAGAAATTTCATGATGTAACTCATCTAGATTTTGTGCTCATATCATTTGTAAAAAGTTCTCATGAGGTTTCTACTAGAACCACTAGAATATATATATATATATATATATATATATATATATATATATATATATATATATATATATATATATATATATATATATATATATATCCCGGAATGTTACCAGTTTGTTGCAGGGAACTATTGTGAACTTTTTTGAGAATTCAACATATGTGATGTGACTCCAAAATCTGAACGATCCATATGAAGCAGCACCTTATGAAAACCCTCGGGCCCAATTTTTACATTGGTGGGCCATGAAAAATGAAAACAGTTTCCTCCCTTGATTTGTATTTCTCTTTGCAATGGCCCACTAAAATTTTAGATCAGGATGAGAATTTGTCCCTTAAGGCTTCATGGGATTCCACATCAAATGGCCCTTTCTGATTAGACACCCACCACACGTGTGCAAAGGTGCGCACATGTGTAGGTGCACATGCCTCTCTGTTTATATATATATATATATATATATATATAGAGAGAGAGAGAGAGAGAGAGAGAGAGAGAGAGAGAGAGAGAGAGAGAGAGAGAGAGAGAGAGAGAGAGAGATCCGTGGCAATGGTTGTAGTTGTCGATGGATGTGTATTTTTGTACTTTCCATGATACTGATTGTCAACTAATAATCATGGAGTCAATGACTTGGTTACTCTTGCTCTAATAATATCAGCCTTTAGAGCCATGGGAACCATTATAAAAATTCGGTGGGCTGTGGGCCCCACTCGGGTTTCTCATACCTTGAAAAATGAGATTATGATGATAATAAGAAGGTTGAAAAAAACAGGCACTTTTCACCATCAATTTGCATGATATATTCTGGTTTCTGACAAGTGGGGCCCATGGTTCAACGATCCTGACCATTCATCTGTTTCCCCCCAACTTAGATCGACCCTGCCCGAAAAATCTTCTCATCAGGACACTGCTAACCTTTTCCTGCAAACAGATGGTTAAGACGAGAAATACAGCAATGGTCCACATTCGACGGAGAGATTTTTGAGGCATGATACATCAGTTGTAGGAAATAACAGATCAATGGTCTGGATTACCAAACCATGGGCCCCACTTGTCAGAGAAGGAAACCAAGTAGAGTATACAAAGCCTGGGCCGAGGATCGTATTACTCCAATATCTATGCAGACCTGAATGGTGTCCACTCAGGTCGTTGCGAGTCTGAAAGCTCAACCTATGGCTACTGACATTCATGTAGTCCACACAAATCATTACATATCTAAAAGCTTTGGATAAACTATTGATATTCATGTCCAATGATGTCCAAAGATACCACCCAAATCCTTCTGGTACACAGTCGGGTGGTCCCATCATCTGTTTTTTCATGTATTAACTATTTTTATTAAAATAATATATATTTATTAGCAATAAAAGTTTAGTCCTAAATAGTACGTGTATATGTTAGGCTGACCTGACTTTCATCGACGTCTAGCTTATTTTGAGAGAAAAAATCCCTTCCCAACCACACACCCAATAATATCAATCAATTAAGAGAGAGAGAATTAGGGGTGCTCACAGTTCAGTTCCGGTTTCGAAATTGGAACCGAATAGTTAAGGAGATAGATGATTTGGTTACGATTTAAGCGGTCCAGCTGTTGATATGGACCATTCATGTGAAGAGGGCCACCTTTAGTTCTCATCCCTTTGGAAACCGGAACCGAACCGTGTGCACCCCTAGAGAGAATGCAAACTACAACACAGATATTTATGTGGTTACTTTTCAGTATGTCTACAGATTCACACCAATTCACTAGTACTCAGAATGTAAAAAATTAAGAAACAGCTTTTGATATAATAATTTCTTTATCTTTCTCACGATAGAATATGTATTATCCTAATGAGTCGGGATTTACATATTTAAATAAAACACACCATGTGAAATTACAAAACTACCCTCCAAAAGTGCTAGCGGGATGGGTAGCACATCTCCGGTGATCAAGGTTAACAACTTAATTATGTTGTGTAACTTATTCTGGATTATAGTTATTATCGTATTGTTTGTTAAGCACTTAAAACAAATAAGAATTACTTGTAGTGCGTGTACACAATGAAAACTTAACACATGTTGTGCACATGGGGGTACTTAAAAATGTATAACAACATGTGTGCATGTGGAGTATTTTAAGATGTAAAGGGATACATAGAGGATTAGGTGATACCCCAGTCTCATCCAAGGCAGTGCGGCCCTTGCCATAGGGTTACCATGGAGCCCACCTTGATGTATTTATTATATATCCACATTGTCCATCCATTAGATTGTTTTACAATGCTATCCCAAAATGAAGTAGATCTAATTATCGGGTAGAGCATATCATAAGAAATAGTGGTGATTGACTGCCCTACCATTAAAAGTTTCTTAGGGCGCACCTTAATGTTTATGTAGTGTTTATTTACCATACAATCTGTTGATAAGGTCACATAAGCCTAGTTGAAGGGAAAAAAAACAAATATCAGTTTGATGATCAAACTTTTGTGGCCCATTAAACCTCGATCAACATTGTTTCCTATGGTATGGTCCACCTAATAATTAGACCTGTTTCATTTTTTGGATAATGTCATAGAATGATTTCCAAGAACAGATGGACGGAGTGGATACATAATACATACATCAATGTGAGCCCCATGGGCATCCTAAGACATGATAGTACAGCATGTCAGGACACGCACTTTATGTTAGCCACCCCCACAAGGGATCAATACCAAGACCTCAAGTGTTGAAATGAGATATCTCCACTTAGTCTGCCAATTGAGTTATGGATCTTGGTGTAAGGAGAAGCTAGTTTCTTAGGTTATATATATATATATATATATATATATATATATATATATATATATATATATATATATATATATATATATATATATATATATATATGGAAAAGGTTTTATGTGGTCGAGCTGTGTGGGCCACACTGCATACAAAAGTTGAGAGGGGCTACCTTCTATTAAAACATTCATAATCATTTGTTGGGCACACCGAGATGTGGTTCACAAATCCAG
Source organism: Magnolia changhungtana (assembly GCA_030180095.1). Taxonomy (NCBI): domain Eukaryota; kingdom Viridiplantae; phylum Streptophyta; class Magnoliopsida; order Magnoliales; family Magnoliaceae; genus Magnolia; species Magnolia changhungtana. Next base: position 1,152,096 of record JASAUF010000540.1, on the reverse strand, counting down.
TCCATCCATTATGTGTGTCCCACTTGGATGAGGGGTCAAATCAAGTTTTAAACGCATACAAATTTCAGGTAGGCCCCACCAAGTGCTTTTCGATGTTTTAGGTATGTCTTCACATGATTTTAGATGGTACGGCCCACCCGAGTTCCGTATATAGCTGATTTTTGGGATATCCTATAATTTAAAGGAGACCCATCAAATGCACAGTATTAATGTTAGACACACATCACGGTGGGGCCCACACAGCTCGACCTCATGGGAAGTTCTCGTGAGCTCGACCTCGTAGAACCTTTTCCATATATATATAAAGAAGTACAGGAAAAAAAGAAAAGAAAAGGAAGAAGATAATATTTTGTCCTGATTTATTTTAATGTGCAGACAAGAACAATGGACAAATTACCGATAAGAAGCTTGGACCTTACTAATTAGAGAGGAACTGAACTTTTGTTAAAATCACGTATTAAATAATTGTGCAAAGACCCACCAAATGAATGTGCTGTAAAGATCATTATTTGATTAGCTATATGGAGATAAGTACTACCGAATAAATAATTGACAAATAACTTATACGTAACTAGTTAGTGAGGAACTGAACTTTTGTTATCATCTCATGATAAATAATTATACATAAACCTATCAGATGAACCTGCAATATATATTTAAATTTAGTTAGTTATACTTGCATGTAGCAACCGCATTTCTCGGGATGACCACATGGGTCATTGAGAATCTGATAACTTAGGTTGTGATTGACATAATGCCTCCTCTTTAGCCTCCTTTGTCATGGAAGCCACTAGGTCTTGTCTTTCAAGTGTTGGGTTGAAAAGAATGCAGTGGATGCATTGGAATTTTGCTACCCTTTCATCATTTCATCCCATTACACAAAATGAGGTTTGATAGATTACAACCCCAAGTATTGGGGTAGCATAGTTGGGATCTCTAGCCTTTAATTGTGTGGTTATATTTGAATGATCCTAACCGTTCATATAAAGGGTCTTATCTTGGACGGTGGACATCCATAAAAAATAAAAGCTATAGGGTAGGAATATTCTAACTTTTTGATGATTTGACTCTTTTCCTTTGGACATAAATAGTCTCCTTAATTTTTGAACGATCCAAGGATTGAGATTCTCGCTGTATCATATTGCTGTCGGCTAGAAATCATCCTGATGCATTGTATTTTAACCGTTGGATCTGGGTCATTTTTTTTAATGGCCCAAAACGCTTGCATCATAGGCCTCACCCTGAATTGGGGATCCTTGAAAAAAACTCTCAGATTGAAATGTTCTCAACCTTTGATTTTTAAAAGGTTAAGAGACCATTCATATTCAAAGTTAAAGAGTACTCAACGATCTTAGGCTAAAATATTCTAATCTAGGGCTTGTAGTTTTTTGCTACCCCCATCCAAGGTAAGTCCCATCCTATAAACGGTTCGGATCATTGGTAGATAACCCCACATACAAAGGGTAAAGGCCCCTATCCCCGGTGGCGTATTCTTGCAAACCTCCTCATGTAGCCCTCCTTGGCTATTGTGATGGGAGCGGATTAGGTGGGGCCATACGGTGGGGCCCACCTAATGTATGTATTCTATATCCACACCATCCATCTGTTTTGCCATATCATTTTCGGGCCTGAAACAGATCCAATTCTCAGGTGGACATACCATAGGAAACCGTGGTAGTAGGATGTGGAATGCAATTCTCCCTACAAGTGAAATACAACACATGACTGTATGACATCCAGGCCGTTCATCAGGTGGGCCTTTCCACCTACATGCCATGGTCAAAAGATCAGGCCTAATCTTCTGGTCAGCACGTCCAACGTCGGCCTTTAGTAATTAAGTTATTTCTAACCGTCCATCTTTAGTACACCTATGGATGACAGCACATTTCAGTTGGAGCCACCTGATGAATGGCTAGGATCTCGTATGCATGGGACACAAAAGCAAGGATGGGGAGAGTAGGGGAGTAGCCATGACATCCTTCTGCCTTCATGTGAGGTGTCCTGCACATCGCATTGTCGTTTCAAGTCCCATCTTGTTTGCATGCTTGATAGGAGGTGTTTTTAGTAACATTTCCATTTTATTTTTTTCACTTCCAGTTGCATTTTGTTTTACTCCTTTTACTCCTACTACTTTACTACATTTTCTGAATATCAAGATCTGAAATTAATTTTACTTTTATACGGAGAGAGAGAGTTTGATTTGACAGGTCGTTCAGGTCAACTTGAACTCAACTTACTGGAGTTGGGCTGAGTTGGGTCAGGTTGTTAGGGTCCTTTATTTATATATATATATATATATATATATATATATATATATATATATATATATATATATATATATATATATACACACACACACACTCACACCATAGTAGGATTTCACCTCCTCTATATATTTTACACACGCACACACCCACACACTCACACGATAGTGGGATTCACACCTACACACTCACGGGGTAGTGGGATTTCACCTCCTATGGATATTCAAACCCTTGACTAGGTGTTGAAACTCCTGAGAGTCTACCACTGGAGCAAGAGTAAGGATCCAAGTTAGGGTCCTTATATTGATTTAGGGTTGGAAAACTTCAACTTGATTCAAATTGGGGTTGGTTTGGGTTGAGAAAATTTGAGTGTAGTTGCGTCGGGCTGGTAATAATTAATCACATGTATTTAGGTCGGATTGGGTTGGGTTAAGGTTCGAGTATAAAAGGAATTTGGTTTGGATTTTAGCTGGGCATATGCATTTAGATTGGATTGGTTTAAGGTTTGTGTATAAAGGAATTTGGTTTGGGTTTTAAATGAGCACCTAAGGCTGAAATCTAGGATGGGTTGGGTTGCAGGTAGGGTTGGTTGGGTAGACCCTTAACCTAATCCAACACACCTAAGTTCACTATTAGAAGTGTTTGGACCGTCAAGGTTTCAGCATTTGGATATAAAGATTTAGAAAATAATAATAATAATAATAATAATTAAACATTCATTCTTTTTTTAGATAGATAAAAACAATATACTTTGGAAAGTAATTATTAGTCTTATTTATTGTTAAAATTTTCTAACACAAAATACAAACAATAACCGTCTAATAAATATGAGATTTTTACTTATTATTTAAAAATATATTTTTTTGTTCACCAAATGCTGAAAATATAATTACATTATAATTATCCATATTCATAATATGAAGTGATCTTTCATTTTTAAATAATAGTGTATCATTCGGATGAATAAACAACTCAAGGTTTTCATCATCCAAAGTGGCCGAATAGTCTTTGGATGAAGCATCCACTTAAGATAAGGCTATACAAAAGACTATATATTATATTGTTGAAGGTGAAAGATGGAATATAAATAATATTTAATAATATTTATTATTATTATAAATAATAATAATAATAATAATTTACAATGCTAATTGCAACTATATTCCACCAGAACACAACACCACATAAATCAGATTACAAGGAAAACAATCTTGGCAATATAGAATCGGTTATTATCACCAAGGGTCTTGCTCAAACATTCCATAGCTCACCTCTTCAGTACATGCTTTTGCGATGCTTACAAAGAAAAGTCCATCAAGAGGTGCAACCCAAATGCAAAACAACAATATCCATGGATAATCTGGCCCATGTTTCAAAATTAATAAATGAATATAAAGAATTCATAAAAATAAAAATAAAATTATAAATAGTTAAATAGTCATTATTTTTTAAATAGATAAAAACAATATACTCCATAAAGTAATTATTAGTTTTATTCATAGTTAAAATTATCTAACACAAAATACAAACCATTATCATCTAATAAACATGAGATTTTTACTTGTTAATCAAAAAACATTTTTTTTCACCAAATGCTGAAAATATAATTGCATTATAATATTCCGTATTCATATACTACGAAGTGATCTTTCATTTTTAAATAATAGTGTATCATTCGGATGAATAAACAACTCAAGGTCTATCATCATCCAAAGTGGGCGAATAGTCTTTGGGTGAAGCATCCACTTGAGATAAGGCTATAAAATTTTTTATATATTATATAGTTGAAGGTGAAAGATGGAAAATAAATAATAATTAAGAACATTTATTATTATAAATAATAATAATTTACAATGCTAATTGCAACTATATTCCACTATATGGTACACAACACTACATAGATCAGATTTCAAGTAAAAGCATCTTGGCAATATAGAATCTGGTTATTATCATCAACGCTCGCACAATCCATAGCTCACCTCTTCAGTATATGCTTTTGTGGTACTTAGGAAGAAAAATCAATTAAAAGGTGCCACCCAAATGCAAAACAACAACATCCATGGATAATCTAGCCCACGTTTCCAAAATTAATAAATGAAAAATCTAGGATTTGAATCTTAGACATGGATATTCTTAGATATTAAGCTATCCACATATCATAATAACCCTTTAAAGAGGGATATGTTTTTTTTTTTTTTTCCATGGAGAAAGATTACTAGAGAAATAGCACTCTACTACACATACCCACTGCAACCTTATTCCATCAAATGCTGCCTCATGGTTTACATGGTACTGATTTCGATGGAGAGTCTGTTCATGTTTCAGGATCAACATAGATGGCTAGGATCTTGCACACGTGTTTCATGGTCGCACGTACCACAGCTCATTTTTTCAATCCATGAACATGAGCTTCCCTTGCAAACTTCCATCAAATGACCCTGCTTTGAGAACACTGGGAGTTATAGTGCTCCTAGTTGCATTGAGATAGTTGGACAATCTATCAATCTGGACCGTCCATTAGGTCTAGAACACATTTTGATGGAATTTCATATGAAAATCACACCAATCAATGGTAAGTTGTCCTTCTTCTTTTATAAGATGATGGGATTGCTTACTCTTTAGAGTGATAAGTAATCCATTTTTGGAGATATACTTCCTGTAAATAATCTTGGCCATCTGTTTTTTAGGCTTTATATCAGATGGTTAAGAGCCGTCCAGGATTTTTGGACCGTCGCCCATAAACTGTCCAAGTCAATACATCTACATGTGACCCACTAGATGAATGGTCTAGACCTGCTGTCTGAGGCAGCCATGCCCCCTTTTTAGTAGTAAATGGAACTTAGCCACGAAGAACTCTCTCTCTCTCTCCCCCTCTGCATACGTGGCACAATTGCAAGATCCAGACCGTTTACCAATTGACACCTGCCATAGATGGGTTACAACACAAAGTTCTTAGCATACTAGCCGTAGGATTTTAAGAGGTGCGTGTGGTCATGGAAGAACAGTTAGGACCAGCCCTGTGATGAGGCCCACCACGTGAATGGTTTCAATAGCTAAAAGGAGGAAGCCCAGCTCCAGCTCGTACATGTACATTTTTGTTGACAAAAAATCGCATGTTTCAAGGCTTTTCAGGTCACTCAAAGACCCCATTTCTTTCCTTTAGTCAAAATAGAGAATGATTAAACCTAATAATATGATCCTCGACCCAAGGACACACACATACTCTATACTCTGGCTTTCCTTTTTCGGAAGCGGGGCTCACACGATTCAATGGTCCAGGTCAGGCCTTGAATTAATATATATATATATATATATATATATATATATATATATATATATATATATATATATAAACCGCTAGGAAAGGTCTGGAATTGGTCCAGCCTCTTTATAAGTCAGGCCTTCACAAATTAGACCGAGGCCCGTCAGCCTCTTTATAAGTCATTCCTCATTAACGATGCTCCAGCCTGGCCCGAACAGCAGGCCTAGATTTACCCTAGTTCAGTCCTCGGGGGCACTGGCCCTTTAGGGGCAGGTCGCAGCTTGGCCAATTGCCACCCCTTAGTTCAATGTACATCCAATGGTCTGAGTCAACGGATGTGCATGGCCCACCTGATGAGTGGACTTATTTTCCCTTTCGCCGCTGGAATGCTCCATCCAAGTTGATCAATTGTCCCATGGTTTTATGGCATTGACAGGTCTTATACGATTGGTCTGCCCATCCATTTCAATACCATGAATCACCTCCCGAGCCAGCCTGACTAGGCCAAGTTGGGCCAATGCAATGACTGAATGAGTTGATGCAAGCCGCCAGGTCCAGAAACCATGATCCCCCAGTGGTAGAGCTGGACATCGAGTCAAAACAGACCAAGTTAGAGCTGACCTGACTCAAACTCGACCCCACTCGGTACCAAGTCCAGCATGCTTGACCCAATCCTAGTCCAGGTCTAGCCTCGACTAACCAGGACAGAGTCTGGTGATGGTGGATGGCTGTTGGGCTCCAGAGAGAGGTCAGGTCGGGTGCGAATGGTCTCTCTCTTTCTCCCCAAACCCAAGTCAAGTCGAGTCAGTACTGAGTCAGATTTCAGGTCGAGTCAAGTTACTGGGTGACCCCGACTCGACTTGGTTTGAGTTCGGATTGGGCAAAGTCTACTCGGTTCAGATCGACTCACCCACTCAGTTCAGGTCTGAACGAGTCAAGTCTGCCGAGTCAACTTGTCCTGTGCCAAGCCCTACCCAGTGGGCCACAATGTATAAAACCAACAGACGGCTAAAGCAAAAAAGTAACATTTGTTTTCTACATTGGCCCACCTGAGGAGAGAAACAGCCTGATTTTGAGGCCAGAAGAACTGAAGAGCACGGCCCCCTGACGAAAAGCTCGGATGCAACCTACGTGGGCCACCAAATGCCTGCTGGCTAAGCAAAGGAACTTCCAAGTACAACAATAAGAAACCTTCTTGATCCATTTCACTGTAGCCATTGTTAAATGACAAATTTTAAAAAATACCATGAAAGAAAAAGGCATGCCATGCTGTGTACTGTAGCTAAGCCTGTGAGAGACTTCTCACCCACATGCTGCCATTTCCCGTCTGTGGTGACTGTTAGCTAAAATAAATATACATAAATATACAGTGGGGCCAGGAAAATGGACGTTCTTATGGGTTTCATTTCATTCCTTCAAGAGGTATGATATTGGCAAGTGCAACTGTAAAAACCAAATACGAGTGCTCCAATACATGCCAACATGGCACACCTGGATAGTATCCGTTCTGTCCTTCACGAAGTCCCACATGCTGTGGTCTGAAAAACTAGGCCGGGCAACCCATCGGATGGGACTCGTGTGATGATGAACACCACAGATTCTGCAAAAGGGGTTCAATTAGCATTCCTCACCAATATGAATCCCCTTTCATTTTCATGTAGAAAATGATCTTCTCCTTGTTCTAATTTTGCTTCCTTTATTCATTTCTGTACAGTGTTGATGATATACCCTGCTTTGGTCAGCAGGCGGTCGGCGCTCCTATACGAGAACCTGTGATCTGGCGGCGAGACGAGAACATCTCTTTCGTGCGGTTTTCATTGTTGCACAGATGCATTCCGCAAGAAGTTCAGTATCCTCTTCAAATGACAGCACCGCTGCCTTCTCTGGATTCTCCAGGAGCATTTTGGACGTTAGATATCCAGCGATCGTCCATGTCTGATAAAGACGCGCTTGCTTCCCGACAAATCTGCCCATTCGGGAGTCATAGTACTCGGGCCACTTGTCTTGCACAAGCCTCTTCTCAGCCATGTCGATTGCCTTTCTGGCTAAACCGGGCCTGCCCATCTTCATGCACGCTAAGGTGAACTGAAATGCATCAAGCAAAAGCAAATGATCAGATAGACTCATGCTTGATAAAACAGGCCACTTACAAATACACTCAAAGATGAATCCAACCGTACCTGCCATAGCAGCGTGGGCCATGATCCTCCATTGTGATATGACCAAGGGCTGCAAGAGGCATACTTCTTGGTTATTTTTTGATGCACAATCAGAGCACGAACATTTAAGTTTAGAGAAGAAACATAACTGCACCCTTTGTAGGGCACCAAGTTGCAGTTAACTCAAGCCCAACCCAACCCTAAGAAGAGTTGGCCCAAAGCTTGACCCAATCCTAAACCAACCCAAGCTTTCCATCCCAAGGTATTCAATACTCAATTTGAGTTAGGATCGGGTTCGACCAGGTTAACACCACCCAGTAGTTAATTAATGCATATAATCAAACGTTTAACTATCAAAAAACACGATTAAAGTAACAGTTGAAAGTTGTAACTCCAGAAATAACACTAGTAAAATAAAGTTTACAATCATGTTCATAAACAAGTAAAATTAAAGAAATGATTAAAAAACTCGGCATGTTGGACCGAAGTTATTCAAGTCATCAACCCTATTCCATGAATGGACGGTTCTGATCATGAATATATATCACAGAGTCCATAGCATGGACAGTCCCAATATGAACCCTATTTTCTATACAGGCCATGATTTTATGTTTATATGATGTATGTGAGTCATAATTCATGCAAATGTAACGCATATAAAGTTGGGTTTGGATTGGATCAGGTTGCCCGAGATCTCTACCCAAGCCCAACCCGACCTAAGGCTGGGTAAGGATTTTCAGCCCAAGCCCAACCTAACCTGACCTGACCTAGTTTGGGTTTAGCCCAACCCAAGTTGCAACCCTGGCCCCTACCTTCACTATAAATTCCATGGAATTATGTCCACCATATTAGACTAGTAATTGCAATCCACTTCGATACCCCATCCAAAACAAACCCAAATGATACTACAGCATTTTTCTTTGCAGAATCTATTTGATAGGTGGCCTACAAATGGCTCATCATCATCATTTCTCAATGAATCCTTTTTCACCAACAGCAAGATTTGAAACATGAATTCTCAAGAAACCGTCAAGAAGAAAATACAGTGACAATCCACATTCAATGGAAAAACAGCAAAATATCTAGTGGTCAGAAATAATGATCTCCCAATCTACAAGATTTCCATGCATTCCCCCATCCATGGAGGGTTGCATAAGATCAATGGTTTCATTGCCGAACCATGGTCCTCAGTAGGGGTGTACACGAACCGAGCTAGCTCAGTTAGCTCGCTTGACTCGGTTCGAAGCTGAGTTCAAGCCGAGTCGATCTGATTTTTTGAGCTCGAAAATGAGTTCGAGCAGGCCCCAGCTCGACTCGACTCGGATCGAATCCAGCTCGAATCGAACTCGGATCGTGGTTGAAGTAATTGTAAAGTGCCTCAATGGTTGACGATAAGTTTCACACGTTCAAAGTTGTATCGTGAAGTACGGAATCTATTAGGGAGTGTGAAAATTGGCGTTTTGTGAGCTAGTCGCATCTCGATGGCACGGACCAATGAGAAGCTACGGAACAGGATTTGCCTTTGCCTTCAACACAGACGATCCGCACTCTGTATTTGATTCCACACCTTCCCTCCGCGTCTGAACCATCGTCCCGCAAGAAATGAAAGGACGAGATGATCCGCCGAAAATCATGGGACACCATTCATCACTCCATCAAACTAACCCCATCTCAATCTTACCTCAAGCTTCCTTCAAATCCCACTCCGAAAACCACCTGCCATGATTCCTTCCAGCTCGAATCCAACTTTGCAGTTCAGGTGTTTGTGGAAATGCCTCAATGGCAACTCGGCTCGATCTTGGCTCGAACTCGGCCTGAGCTGGCCCAAGCTGCTGACCAAACCAAGCTGAGATGGCCAGTCAGGCTCGAGGACCGAGCTGAGCCGAGTTCAAGCTGAGGCCAGCCAGTGTTCGAGCTGAGGCCAGCTCGACTCGGTTTGACTCAATGTACACCCCTAGTCCTCAGTCCTCACATGTATGGAATACTGCATGCACAGTACTTTATAATTCCTAAAAAGAAACATCATCACAAAGTTCATGCAGCCTGGTAAAGAAAAAAAGACTCACGTGTTCTTTGGGTCACTGCCAGTAATTAGCCGCCACTCCTCTAATTCCAATGCAGGATAACATATTTTGAGAGGCATCATTCCAACAAGATCATCCCATTTGGCTTCAATTAAATTTAGAATATCCTCGGATTGTCTTGGAGTAGCCAAAGACGAAACTACCGACCATATATTGCCGAGTGAGAAGAACCTAAAATCCATGTGAGCTGGCTGAAGATTACCAATGAGGTAACCACCTCTATCAGGAATCCAATCCCCCAGCCAGGCAGGTATTTGCTCAGGATAAATATTGAACTTGTTAATAGCATCATTAGAGTATTCTTCTGTTTTGTAGCGGTATATCTCATTAATCTTCCTCATATCCACCCAATAGTACTCCCTGATGTGGAATGACAATGCATTGAGTCTGTTAATGATGGCCCGCACTAGATTCTTGGACCCGTCATTGACGGTGATCATTTCAAGGGAGCATCGTAAAGCTGAGTAGAATAGCGCCTGTGAAATGGAACTTGTCAGCCAGATGGGAAAACAAAACGAGGATAGAGAAATGATAAACACTGAAAGAAGATGCAAACTGAAAGTAACGAAGGAAATGACAAACAGGACCGAGAAACTATATGAATGTTCGAATATTGTAAACATGTGCAACTTGTTGGGAGATTTAAGTGCTTGATGACTAACATATGAGAGTACAGAACCATAAATCATTCTCCCAAGTTCTTCAGAATGAGCAAAAGAAATAATCCTTGAACCAAAAGAAACCTTCCATGGAGGAACCAACTGTGATCTAAGAAGCATTTATGCGGACCTTGATCATCATTACGGTGTATGAATGCCGGCAAATGTGGTGATCAGAGTAATTATCTATCACCACATTTGATGAAATATAATCTTAGCCATCCATTCAGACACAACGAATGAAGAAGAAATAATCTTGAGCAATGTAGATTGAATCCAGGAGGTTCAAACTTACACGGTGTAATGTGTTTTTTTCTTTTCTTTTCTTTTTTTTTTTTTTGGAATTTCCATATGATCGCCTGCCTTTTGGGCTATGGACCAAAAACCTCCTACTTTAAAACTATTTCCAAAAAACTGCCCAAAGTTTTTACCTTTAGACATGAAAACTCCTGCCACTAGTTATCTATATGAAAGCCTTTTTGTATTTTCGTGTTGACAAAATTGCCCCCACTTTACCACAGTTATCAAACTCACGATCACTGAAGTTGAAGGCCCACCAACCACAGTCACCACCCAAATATGGATTGCCTGTAACCCCGACCCCTGACCACAGGTGGGGCCCACCATGATGTTTGTGAGAAATCCACCCTGTCCATCTGTTTGCCACCTCATTTTAGGACATGAGACCAAACATGAGACAGATCCAAAACTCAAGTGGGCCACATGACAGGAACAGCGAGAAGGGAAATGCCTATACAGTTGAAACCTTTCTAGGGTGCACCGTGATGTTTATATGCCATCCAAACTGTTCATAAGGTCATTCTCGCTTGGATAAACTGAAAGCACAAAATATTAGCCTGATCCAAAACTTCTGTGGCCTCACGAATGTTTCAACAGTGGGCCTTCAATCACCACAGCTTCCTGTCGTGTGGCCCTCTTGAACTTTGGATCCGCCTCATTTTCCTCACACATCTTAAAATGAGGTGGCAAAAAGGATGGACGAGGTGGATTTCTCACAAAACTTCTGTGGCCCCATGAACGTTTCAATAGTGGGTGTTCAATCCCACTTTTTCCGTGAAACGTCTTACCGAGGGGTTGAACTAGGCGTTCTTCCAGTGCCATTTCAAAATGGCAGTGGCTCATCCACTGACATATATGGTTACGGCTATTCAGACAATCCAAACTGTGGGCCTGAGTTGTGGAGCATAGCCTAACAATCACAATGATCAGATGATCTCAACCATCTGACTTTACCTGTTGAGTTTAGGCTGCTAAGCAATTTGGCCATCGATTTGATAGCCTATGAAGCTTGGAAAGTGGATCTTATCAATAACGACAATATCACCGACTTTGGGGCACAGTACATCATTGTCTTGGATCGACATTTGTTTCCTTGTCTTTCCCCCCTCACTGAGTAGAAGACGATTTTAATTTTTTTCAAGGGACTGTTTGGTAATGTGGAAATCAATTTCATTCCCACGGATATGTTGTTTCCATTATTTCTGTTGTAAAAAGTAGATGTGGAAATTGACTGTCACGATTGAACTTTTCCTCAGAAAATATGAGTAAATTGATTTCATCTTAAACAGCTAATCAATGGCCATTTCCACAGTAATTTGAAATGCCTCTCGCTGTTGACCATTGACCTTTTAATTCCACAGAAATTTACCTGAAAAACAAACAACGGGCTAGGGTTGTCAATTGACTGGGCTTTCGGGCCTGGCCTACCTCACCATGCTCGAGCTTAAAATTCGGTTCTGCTTCTCAATTTGGTCGTGCTTAGATGGCGCATAACAGGCCATCAACCCGGCTCAGCCCATTAGGGTTTGCAAGGGTAAGTGAATTAGAAAAATATAATAATTTACATTCAATACCTTCTTCAAAAAAAAAAAAAAGGTTTTCAATGAGTTTCTTAACGGACAGAATGATGGACGGGGCCCACTGTAGTAATTATGTGAAACCCACACAAACCACCAGGTGCAACACCCCATGTTAGACCCAAGCCTAAAAATCAGCCCCATCCATGATTCATGTGGACCACACAATTGGCAAGTGTAAAGGGCAACCTTCACCCTCCAAATTGTTTCCTTTAGTATCGCCCACATGAATCACATACGGGCCTAGTTTTTTAGACCCATCCCTAAATTTTAATGTGGCATCTAATGGTTGGAGCAGATTTCATATGATCATCATGGTGGGCCTTGTAAAAATCAAGGGCAGACATCTCTCTCCCAATTGTTTCATTTGATGTGGTCCATATGAATCATAGGTCAGCCTGATTTTTTGTACTTGGGACTATTGTGGGATTACACATCTAACGGTCGGAGTGGATTTTAAATACACATCACAATGGGGGCCATAAAAAATATAGGGTGGCGTCCAACTCCCAATTGTTTCAAAAAACAGAGACTTCCACCCATATATTAATAAACCGAATTTTATGGGATGCCCATCATTGATTTTTGACGGGCCCACGCGATATGTACGTGAGATCCACTCTAGCCGTTACGTATAATCCACATTAGGCACACGTGCGTGTCTGTATCAGACTTGTAATGCATGTGGACTACACTAAAGGAAACAATTGGAAGAGAGACGTCTACCATTGATTTTTAAAGGGCCAACTGTAATGATTGTATGAAATCCACTCCAACCATTAGATGCCACAAAAATTTAGGCATGGGGCCCAAAAATCAGGCACATGTGATTCAGGTGGGCCATACCAAGGGAAACAGTTTGGAGTGTGAGTGTTTTCCTGTACACTATTTCTAATCGTATGGTCCATATGAATCATGGATGGGGTTGATATCTGGGCCTTGGGCCTAAAATGGGGCGATGCACCTGGTGGTCGAGGTGGATTTCACATAAACATTATGGTGGGGCCCACCTAAGCCTCTCTCTCTCTCTCTCTCTCTCTCTCTCTCTCTCTCTCTCTCTCTCTCTTCTTCCAAGCTCCAAAATATTCCTCTCTCATCTTTCAAGCTCTGATCTCTTCCTAACTTCCTCCAATCATTGCCTTCGGCCAAACTACTGGATTTTCGCCAGTATCTGCCTCAAATCTAACGCTATTCTCACCTTATAAATACCAAACAACTGGACCAACACATGCGGCCTCTCCAAACCAACCATGATGCAAGCCACGAACCTAGGCCAGGCTCGCGGCCAACCTAGGCCTATTGTAGGGCCTAATAAGATGTAGGCCCATAGCCAACCGTAGAGCCCAACATGTGCTAATTTTTTGGCTAATTATTTATAGATTTGGAGGCATATATTAAAGATTGTAATTTATTATTTTGGGGAGATATGGGAGACTGATTTGAAGATGTGGTCGATATGATTAAAGATATGGGCTGGTTTTAAAGATACGATTACTTTCCATGTTTGCTTTTTTATTATTGGGTTTTTACCATATTAAGAAGATTAGATTGGTTTGAAATAAATTATAATTGATTTATAATCAATCTCTTACTTGGGTGGATTTCAATTAAAGATTCATTTAAGATTTATAAAAATGGTGGTGGTGTAAGAGTTAGTCATTCAAATATTTTTCTAAGCATGAGTTTTCGTAAAGTTTTTATAAGAGAATGTAGATATCAATAAAGTTTTTTTTTTAATAATTTTTTTGCAATTTGCCTTTCATTATTTATTCGTTTATTTATTTTTATTTTTTTGCAATTTGGGTATCAAGATCTCATTGACTTGATAATTGGATTACACCATTTTGGTATCAGAGCAGGTCATCTTTCAAGATTTTCGATTCTACATCATCTTCGAAGCCATTCGAAGGGAGTGACCAAGGTGTTCCATAATGGAAACAGTGGCCATAACGGCCACCGCCGTTACCATTATGATACAGGTCATAACGGCTGTTACGACCTTTATTTATTTTAAAAAATATTTTTGGACCATTATAGGGCCGTTACGGACCTTTACGTTATCATTACGGCTAGTTTTTTTCTATAACAGCTGTTTCGGCCCCGTAATACGTAACGTTACAACTGTCACTGTTATGCAACTGATTTTGAATACCTTGGGGGTGACACAAGAAGAGTTTGTGTAGTTAACTCGATTAATCCGCACACTCACAGAGTGAGTAGATCAACTCACGCATACGGTAGGCAATCTCACTAATCAAGTGGGAGAGAGCTCTGACATAGAGGGAATCTGGAGACCAAAGTTGGAGCACGTAGACATATAAAGGGAGCTCCCCGCCAAGGTCCTAACCAACAACGAGATGCCATGGTTTATGAAAACACCAATGGTCAAATCTTTCAGTTGTTGGAAGATGACAGAGAATCGGAAATTAAAGTAGAAATTCTGAAAATGACAAAGATCCACGAAGTCAAAGGAAAAGTTGACATCTCAAGTGATCGATGCATTAACATTGGACCTACACTTGAATTTAGCAATGGATTAATTGATGGATCCAATGATATTGATAGTCACACTGATATGCATTCAAGTTGGTCTCAATAGTCAGATTGAAACATATTTGCAAAAGATGATTATGGCACGAAAAATGGGACAAATGTTTCAAGATCCACAGAACTTTAAAGTTACAATAAACAAGTTGGTACCCACAAAAGCGCAAGCAAAAAAGACATCATTTACAGTTGACTCCAACAAAGGTTGTGCCAAGCCGATGCTTATGGTTACACTATCAACTTCCACCAAAGAAGAACACGATTCATCGTAACAATATTACAAATCTAAAGGTTGAAACTGATTTCCAACTCAAAGATGAGTGCTTTCAAAGCCGGGGAAAATTGATGCAGGCCCGCAACCCAACTAGGCCCACCATAGGACCCGACAAGACGTAGGCCCATAGCCCACCGTAGAGCCTAACATGTGCTGATTTTTTGGCTAATTATTTACAGATTTGGGGGCCTAAATCAGGAACTGTAATTTACTATTTTGGAAGGTATGGGGGCCTGATTTGAAGATGTGATTGATATGATTAAAGATAAGGGTTCGTTTTAGAGATGATAATTACTTTCCATGTTTGCTTTTTAATATTAAGCTTTTACCATATTAAGAAAAATTAAATAGGTTTGAAATAAATTATGATTGGTTTAAAATCAATCTCTTAGTTGGGGGGATTTCAATTAAAGATTCATTTATGACCTAGGAGTTAGTCATTTGAATACTTTACCAAGTATGAGTTTTCTTAAAGTTTAAGAGAGTCATTTAAATATTTTACAAAGTGTAAGTTTTCTTAAAGTTTTTGGTAAGAGAACGTTGATATCAATAGAGTTCTCTCCCTCTTCTATTGTTCTCGTGAGTGTGTGTGTGTGTGTGTGTAACTTTTGCAATTTGGGTATCGAGATCCCATTGACTCGCTAACTAAGTTGGACCAAACGCACACGGCCTTGTGGCCATTACAACAATGAGCATTAAACAAGTCTCTTCCCCCCCCCCCCCCACTCTTTGGGAAACACTCAGGCTCGGGTCCAGCATAGTTATTACGGGCTAGGCTTGTCAAGCTGGACTATTTTGGCCCATCACAGGTCTAAACCGGACTCGGGCCTATGTTGCACAATGTGGGCCAAGCTCGAACAAAGCTTGGCCCGGCCCTAACCCAGCCTATTGACAGCCCTATTACTAGCCCTTTCGTCGTTTCCACTGTTTTCCCAGTTGCCAAGGGTGTTTTCCCAATTTCCAAGTTTAGGATTCACACTACCCAAACAGAAATCGGATTGCGTACTGAGTTACTCAGTACGCTTTTATCGTACTGAGTAAACTCAGTTGGGCCCACTGTTAATGTATGTGGTTTATCCACACCGTCCATCCATTTTTAATGATAATTTTAGGGATTGATACAAAAATTGAAGTGAATCCAAAGCTCAAGTGGACCATTACATAAGAAACAGTGTGGAATAATGATTTCCACTGTTAAAATCTTCCTAGGGTCCAAATTAATTTTTATTCGTCATCCAACCGGTTCATAAGATCACAAAGACATGGATGAAGATAAACCACAAACATCAGCTTGATCCAAAACTTCTTTGGCCTCCAATTTTCAATGGTAGAGGTTCAATCAAACTGTTTCCTGTTTACTTGAGATTCATTTTTGGTATCTAGTCCCTTTTAATATGGATTACAAATGACAGGGACCCCACACAGTTTACTCAGTACGCTAAGGGTACTGAGTTACTCAGTACGCAATCCGCTTCCACCCAAACAGGCCCTAATAATGAGGATTGAAATCCTACACAAGTAAATGATGAGAAATGAATGTATAAAGCATTCAATATGGTTCTAGATAAGGTCTACAATCTTTTAAGATTGGTTAATAATATATTAGATGGTAAAAAAAACTAGTTGAAAGTTACAGGACCAACGACCAGGAAGTGGACATGTAGAAAGGTCTAATTAGAAATAATTTATTCCATCAAAAGTCAACTTACTTGGATCTCGAGAGGGTGTCCATGGATGCCCATCCGTCGGTCTATCATGCAGGAACCATCAGTCACTAACAGGGAAGGAAACATGTCAAACCCATCAGACAAGCATAAGTTCAACACGAGTTTTATGCCTGTTTGGACATCCACCCTTTCTTGTAACGCATAATCACCAGTTATCTTTCCATAAGCTCTCAACAAGATAATCCACCATAACCCTGGAACAGTAAATGTATGAGTCGGCATTTTCAAGTTCAACATAGAAATAGAATCAAGGATTGTCTATAAAAGGAATCAGATGACCCTCAACTAGAGGTATGCATCATAACCTCAGGTTGAGTATCTACAGTTGACGATCATGGTTTGGTGATCCATTCTGTTGATCTGATGGACACTGATACTGATGGACAACGCCACAAAAGCAACCCGGATCGGAAATCCTAACCTTTTAATCAGTGTCCAGCTAATAGATAATTAAGACAAGAATGCAACAATGGGACACATTAAATGGAAAACAAAAAAGAGCCAAAGAATTGATTGCTAGGATTGATTTCTCAGAGAGATTGTTGGAGCAGGTCCATCAAAGGTAGGGCCCATCAGTTCAACAGTCTGGATACCCGAATCATTAGTTCCAGTTGTACAAGGCCCAAGGATGTGATACATGTCCTCCCATTAGAGATCATATAATTCATGTTGTAAATACAAAAACATCCTGCTACGGAGACCTGTTTGGAATGGGCATCCCAACTTTTTTGGACTTTTTATCCGAAAATGCTATCAAAAGAAGTGATTGCTTGGTTTATCCAAAATGTCCCATATGGAAGGGTGAAACATGTTTTAAAAGGTTGCCTTTTCCAACTTGCTTAGTCTCATCTTCTGCTTGAAAGGAAATCAATTCAGCTAACACAATCCAATATGATCAGAGCCACCCACATGCAAATGCACATTGCTGAATAATCACAGATTGCACTGAATACAGAATTACAGTATCATTACCAGAATCAACGGGTGCAACACGACCAATGGCTGATTCGCCAAAATCAGGATCCAAAATTTCCTCAAATGCCTCATTGCTGCCATCAAGAGGCACAGTTCTAACTTTGAAACTAGCCGGCATCAATCCTTGCCCTGGGCTGTAGCAATCGACAGTTTTTTCCCAACTCTGCACAAACATATCAAAATTGTGAAAAATAAATAAATAAATAAACTCACTGAATGGAATTCTTCTAAAAATTAAATGGTGGAATAAAAAGGTTTAAAATTATAAAAAGGAAAAAAATAGTTGCCACTTGCCGCCTTCATACATGGGTGAAAGACATCACATAGCTCACAAAATTCAATCCTTGATAAGAAATCCTTTAATTTTAAACATGAGGGTTTATTTTACCATTGAAAATTAAGTTATTAGGAAAAGCATTAGAGGTCTCTGAGTTTTTTTTTTTTAATTTTAAAGGTGAGAAACACAGGCACAATACCACCCCATGCACGCTTGGGTTTTGGAACCCTTGACCTCAAAGATGAGACACACAATGTTTACCACTGAGACAAGAGAAGACTCCGAGTCAGTTTATATATTTATATATATATATATATATATATATATATATATATATATATATATATATGGGGACATCACGCCCCCCCTACACACGTAAGCAAGGAGGAGGGCCCCACCATTGACATGGATCGATGACGACGTCTAGGGAGGGCCTCCTAGTTAGAGGACTGCGTTTTGGTTCGTTGGAGTGGACCCGATAATCATGTGAATCCCACCATGGGTTCTCATGTTCCTGGCCCATTATTCTAATTAATCTAGTACTTTGGATTTTGCTTATTATTGTTATTAGAAATAGCATGGACGATTTATATTGCTTGGATTAGTTGTTATTTTTTATTACTTCGTCTCCAAGTAATAGGTTGTGCACATGGCGCAAGTTTTGGAGTATAGGATTTTATTATAAATAGGCACCCCTTGTAGTCTTTTTTCTCATCGAACATTACTAAAATTTCTGCGGTTTTTTCCTGCTCCTCTAAACTTCTAAGTTGTGGAAATCCAATTGGGTGTGAAACTCTCCCTTCCTCGAAGGGCTGACTACCGTGGTGCAAAGCCACACCTATCCCAAATCGTCTCATCTCATACCTTCCATATTCACCTCTTCTTATAGTCATCTACGCTTCAAATTCACCCTCTATTGCAACCATTTTTCTCTCTACAGCAGATTTTCGGAATCTGGCCCCGCAGGGGGGCTGAAACTTCGGCGAAGCACCACGCACAGACCGATCGTCAGATCGTCGTGAAACTTGGGAGCTTTGTGCTCCACCCCTAGCCGACCAAAGCTAAGCTGGCCTTTTTCTGATTCATGGGCCCCACATACGTGCAGGCGAGATCACACGCACGTGTGTCTGGGCCATCGCTGCTGTCTATGCATGCGATGCTTCTCTGGTTCGACTGTCTTTCACCCAAAATCCTTAAACCTAACCCTAAATTATTCAAATCTTCAATTTTATGCCCTTTCTTCAACCTTAGGGTTCCCCGAATTGAAATCTGTGAATCCCTTGGATTGGGGAATTATTTCTGTGCATGTGTGGATGAATTTACCCTTCTCTAATTATTGTTTGGTCTATAATTTTGATTGATCCAGCCCTAACTTGTGTAGGCCTGGGCCTGCATAGATTCCCCTTGATTGAGTGCTTGAACTTTTGTGTGGGATATGGAATTTTGTGTAATTGTTTCTGAACTAGTGTAATCTAAAGCCTGAAAATCTTGCACATCATATTTGAATTTCATGTCCTACATCAAATTTAGTATCAGAGCACAAGGTTTTTATAGGGGAATGCATTGCATGTTTAGAGTTTAGTTTATTCATGTCCATTATACATCAAGTATCATCATATAGAGCTGTTTAGAGGTCCATAATTCCTGATATAAGCTACTGATTTTTCTGCTATCAGAAAATCCCCGTATCTCTTTACTGGATTTTCTGTTGATAGATACTTTAGGTAGATAGGTTGCTGGAAATTGAGTAGTATTGTGTCGTTTCCCCCATATAGAGTCCTATAGGAGCATGCAGAGTTGAAGAGACAGATTGATGAGCTCCTATAAAAGGGTTTCATTCGAGAGAGCATGAGCCCATGTGCCGTGCCCGCCCTTCTTGCACCTAAGAAGGATGGCACATGAAGGATGTGTATTGATACTAGGGCCATCAACAAAATCACAGTCAACTATCAATTTCTCATACCGCGCCTTGATGGCATGTTGGATATGATGATCAATGCTACTATCTTCTCGAAAATTGACCTCAAAAGTGGTTATTACCAAATCCGTGGACGCCCTGGTGATGAGTGGAAGATGGCGTTCAAGATGAAGGATGGGCTATACGAGTGGATAGTTATGCCTTTTGGGCTGACTAACGCTTCAAGCACTTTCATGCGTGTGATGACCCAAGTATTGAGGTCCTTCATGGGAAAGTTCCTGGTTGTATACTTTGATGATATCTTGATTTATAGTAAGACCAAGGAACAACACCTCAACCATTTGAGGCAAGTTTGTGAGATCCTTAGAGCCGAGAAATTGTACGCCAACCTAAAGAAGTGTGCATTTTGGTCTAGTAGTGTTATCTTCTTAGGTTTTGTTGTGTCAGTTGAGGGCATATCAGCGAATCCCAAAAAGGTCAAGGTCATCATTGATTGGCCTGAACCCCGCAATATTCATGAGATGCGCAGCTTTCACGGCTTAGCCACCTTCTATGGACGGTTCATTCGAGGCTTCAGTTCCATTATGGCTCCTATCACGGATTGCATAAAAAAGTGAGAGTTTTAATGGACAAAGGCAAGCCTCGAAGGCCTTCAAGGAGATAAAAGTCAAGATGAACGAAGCTCCAGTTACGCGACTTCCGGATTTTTTATAAGCTTTTGAAGTCGCATGTGACGCGTCAGGAGTCGGCATAGGAGGAGTACTTAGTCAGGAAGGGCACCCCGTTGCCTTTTTTAGTAAGAAACTAAATAAGGCGAAACAAAAATATTCCACCTATGACAGAGAATTCGTAGTGCAATCACTGTGCCATTGGTATCATTACCTATTGCCGCAAGAATTCGTCTTATTCTCAGATCACGAGGCCTTGAGATATCTGAACTCTCAGAAGAAATTAAACTTTAGCCACGCCGAGTGGGTACAATTCCTTCAAGAGTACACTTTTGTGCTCAAGCATAAAGCCGGTGTAAAGAATAAGCTTGTCGACACGTTGAATCGTCGAGTCGCGTTACTCAATTCCATAAGTGTAGAAGTCACAGGCCTCGAGCGCATCAAAGAAGATTATTATAAGTGTCCAAATTTTAGAGTTGTGTATGCATCGTTGTTAGAGAGTTTGTCAGAAGCTCGCAGTGAGTACTTAATTTTAGACGGATATTTGTTTAGGAGTAACTGCTTGTGCATACCTCGCACCACCCTCCGCGATTTTCTTGTCTGGGAGTTACATTCAGGAGGGGTCGCAGGTCATTTCGGTCGAGACAAAACCATTGCCCTAGCAGAGGATAGGTTTCATTGGCCAAGCCTCAAGTGAGACGCGGCCAAAATTATAGGGCAATGTCGAACTTGTTAACTGGCAAAGCAAAAAAAATAAAATACAGGATTATACACACCTTTGTCAGTTCCATTCATCCCTTGGCAGGACATCAATATGAACTTCGTGCTCGGACTCCCCAAGACTATTCGGAAACATGATTCCATATTTGTTGTCGTGGACTGTTTTTCTAAAATGGCCCACTTTATTCCTTGTTCTAAGACCTCCAACGCATCCCATGTTGCCAAGTTGTTCTTTAGTGAGGTCATCATACTACATGGGTTACCAAAAACCATAATGTCTAACCGTGAAGTGAGGTTCATAAATTACTTTTGGAAGATATTATGGCACATGATGAATACTAGGCTCCAATTTTCTTCTGCCTACCACCCTCAGACCAATTAGGGGTGCACACGGTCCGGTTTGGTCCGGTTTTGGGGTAAAACCGGAACCGAACCGTTACTAACGGTTCGGAATTTTCTAACCGGAATCCGAATCAGAAGCACATTAGAATCCAACCGAACCGACAGGGAGTTTGCCGTTGCTGTTTCCGTGGTTCCACGGAAAAGAACAAAAAAAAGGTGAAAAAAAATCCGCATTACTTTGCAATTTTCTCGGTGTGGCCCACTCCACATTCAAATCGTTAATCATACTGTTCATTGTTTACAGAAGGGAGATTTAACCCTTGGCAACGTGGCATTTTGAAACCATGCAGGCATTTGTAGAAGTATGACCGTTTAACATAAAATGGACGGCGGAGTAGATAAGCTCATGGGCCACGCTGATTTTCCTCCAAAAATACTCTATTCCTGATGATTTTTCGTCCTCAATCCCATGAACGGAATAGATTTTCCAAAAGACGTCAAATTGCTACCAAATTTTACATTCGAACTTACGTCGATTACGTTAACTCTGTTGAAAACAGAGCATCGGTGATTTTGTTGTGGGCCACCATCATGCAGGTAGAGATGGATCTGAACCGTTCATCAGGTAGAGGGGGTAGAACCCATCAAAACCATGTTGAGCTTTCTTAACCATGTACATCCTCGTGATCTTTACAACGATCGAAAGAAGGCCGTCTGACTGCTTTTAAGGCTTGATTATTCAGGTGGGCTATATCATCAAATGATCAAAGCTCACTCTTCACGGTCTAAATTCCAAAAGGAAGTCAATGGACGGTGTTAATCTAGGCTACGGTTTAACGGATCGGGTCCACGGTTCGGTTAACGGTTTGGTTCGGTTTACGTACCTTTGAATCAGAATCAACAGTATCCAACGGTTCTTACCATTTTGGGCCGGAACCGAATCAGTTGTTTTCAGAATCGACAAACCGACCGATCCAACGGTTACCCGCTTACTGCTTCTACCTAATGAATGTGCACCCCTAAGACCAATGGTCAGACTGAGGTGGTCAATAGGAGCATAGGGAGTTTACTCACATGTTTAGTGGGGGAGCACCCCAGGACGTGGGACACCGTACTATCTATAGTCGAGTTTGCGTTCAATAGTTCTGTCAATAGGTCCACAGGTCTAAGTCCTTTTGAAGTCGTTACTGGTTATAAGCATAGGAAGCCTATTGATCTTGTCCTTATGTCACTGTCCCATAGGCCATCAGAGTCTGCAAAGTCCTTTGCGCTTCACATTCATTCATTGCATCAAGAAATCAGAAAAAAGATTACTACTAGTAATGAACATTACAAATTTTCTGCAAATCAGCATAAACGTTTCAATGAATTCAATATAAGGGACTCTGTGATGGTCCACATTAGGCCCGAGCAGTATCCTCATGGGGCCGTTCATAAATTACACGGGCGTAGCGCTGGACCCTTGAAAATTATAAAACGAAACGGTCTTAATGCGTATGTGATAGATCTTCCACCTTCCATGGGAATTAGTTCCACATTCAATGTGGAGGATCTAGTTACTTTTTAGGGAACCACTAATACTTTGTTCGGCCCTTTGTCAAATCATCCTGATTCCCCAGACCTGTCCTTTGATCCATGGCCTCTTCTTGACCTTTTTTCCCAGCCTCTACCTCCCATACCTACCCTTCCCACACCCTGAGAGGAAATAGAGGATATTCTAGACCATCAGATAGTATCAACGTCGGACAGCGGGTTTCAGAAGTACCTGGTTAAGTAGAAGTCACACCTAGCTTCAGACAGTACGTGGTACACTGAGGAGCTTTAGAGACTTGATCCTGACATCTTGGAGCGGTTCAGGAGTTTTGTTTCGCCAATGGCGAAATCTTCGTAGCCGGGAAGAGTTAATGGGGACATCACGCGTACACGCACACCCCCCTACGCACGTACGCAAGGAGGAGGGCCTCACCATCAATCTGGATCGATGACGACGTCCAGGGAGGGCCTCCTAGTTAGAGGACTGCATTTTGGTTTATTGGAGTGAACCTGATAGTCATGTGAATCCCACCATGGGTTCTCATGATCGTGGCCCATTATTCTAATTAATCTGGTACTTTGGGCTTTGCTTATTATTGTTATTAGAAATATCATGGATGGTTTACATTACTTTGATTAGTTGTTATTTTCTATTACTTCGTCTCCAAGTAATAGATTGCGCACATGGCGCGAGTTTTGGGGTATAGGATTTTATTATAAATAGGCACCCCTTGTAGTTTTTTTTCTCATTGAAGATTACTAAAATTTATGTGGTTTTTTATGCTCCTCTAAATTTCTGAGTTGTGGAAATCCAATTGGGTGTGAAACCCTCCCTTCCTTGAAGGGTTGACTACCATGGTGCGAGGCCACACCTATCCCAAATCACCCCATCTCATACCTTCCATATTCACCTCTTCCTACAGTCATCTACGCTTCGAATCCACCCTCTATTGCAGCCGTTTTTCTCTCTACAGTGGATTTTCAGAATCTGGCCCTGCAAGGGGGCCGAAACTTCAGCGGAGCTCTACACACAGATTGATCTTCGGATCGTCGCAAAACTTGGGGGTTTTGTGCTCCACCCCTGGCCGACCAGAGCCAAGCTGGCCTTTTTCTGATCCATGGGCCCCACACACGTGCGGGCGGGATCATACGCAAGTGCGTCTGGGCCATCGCTGTTGTCCATGCTTGCGGTGCTTTTCTGGTTCATCTCTTTCCTCCCTTTTCACTCTTCTTTCACCCAAAATCCATAAACCTAACCCTAAATTATTCAAATCCCCAATTTTATATTATTTATTCAACCTTAGAGTTCCCCGAATTGAAATCTATGAATCTCTTAGATTGGAGAATTATTTTTGTGCATGTGTGGATGAATTTACCATTCTCTAATTATTGTTTGGTCTATAATTTTGATTGATCCAGCCCTAACTTGTGTAGGCCTGGGCCTGCATAGATTCCCCTTGATTGAGTGCTTGAACTTTTGTGTGGGATATGGATTTTTGTGTAATTGTTTCTAAACTAGTGTGATCTAAAGCCTAAAAATCTTGCATATCATATTTAAATTTCATGTCCTGCATATCATATATATATATATATATATATATATATATATATATATATATATATATATATATATATATATATTAAAGTTCTCTATTTTAGCAATTTTTATGAGCCACTTGAAAGGTTCTTGCATATTTATGTAGATACACTTCTCTATCACATGCTTCTCTATCTCACAATGATAAGTCTTTCACTAGCATTCTATATACATGCAGGCTTGTCCTCTGTCGAGTTTCCCATGGTCCTCAATTTCAAGTGTTGAACACCAACACGGGAAACGTGTCCACGATAGAGTCTAAGGAACTGGTTGGATTGGTGGAAATCAAAGGGTAGCCGTGGATTGGAAAACATCACATCTAAGGAAAATTGTGGAAAAGGAAACAGTTTCCTTTTCTTTAGGTCTGACTGATGAAAATGAAATGGCCATTTTCTGACGAAAAGGAAATTGATTTCCTCACCCTCTTGTGTATTTCAAACGTGAGGAACTGTTACATAAGAGGGAATCAATTCCCTTTCCTCAGTTAACTTTTTTCTTATTCCCACTAATCCAAACAGCCCATAACAGATAACAGAGAATGTTCATGTCATCTGCTATACAATGTTCATGTTATAATTGTTATCTGCCACTATCTTCATGTTTATTTCCACTAATCCAAACAGCTCCAAACAGATAACAGAGAATGTTCATGTCATCTGCCATATAATGTTCATGTTATAATTGTCCAGTTCATATTACAATTGTGTCTATACTAAGTACACAAAAACTACAATATCATAGTATGTGTAATCCTGACACCGTAAGGCCCTGTTCAGTTGCCACTTAAAAATGATTTTCATTTCATTTTAGTTCATGGTAATTAAGTATTAGAGATCATAGTTTTTATAAATTATGGGTTATCAAGACTAATCTCAATCCTCACACACATCTACTACATAATTACAGAACACTAAAATGAGACAAACTCATTTTAAGTGGCAACCAAACAGGTCAGAAGAATGTCCAAAAAACTCAGCTGAATCAACCAGAATGGCTGCCAACCTGCCTATTGGGTCCATAGTCCTTCAAATTAAAAAAGTGAAGCTGAGTCTTAGCTTTTGATCATTGCACTATTCATGAATATAAACAGATGAATACTATATGCATAAATGGCAATCAAATGCACGACTTGCAGACCAATCCATATAAAGCAAATCAAGCAATGTGATTTTATTTTTTTTTTGAAAGATATCATGCAATGCGCATACTAACACACATTCAAAATAACACTTAAAGACAATACTGCAATCAATAACTTAAGAGTGATTGTACAAAACTCTGGCAACATGAGACATCCACCAAACATGTGACATGCATGAACACAATCCAGCCTGTCCAAATTGTAGGACCCACTATAGATGAGGCATAGCCCAAAAGATCACACTAATGAGAAGATCCTAAACATCCAAGTAATGATCATCTTCCATTAAATTCAGATCACTGACCACTTCTCTTCACAAACTCACATGTTATGGTCACCAATCGAGCAGGTAAGATCATCTGATAAATGTGGCTTTTGCACTACAGGCTACAGCACATCTATATCAAGGCCCACAATTGAGACCTCATTACATGCACGCCATGCATATGCTGGATGTGCGCATGAATATGATACATTATCCTCTGCCAAGTCGTTGTACATTCCCAACTAGTGCCGTCAACAGGCCAGGCTTAGGTTGGTTTTGGCCTGGATTTTGAACTTCATGGGCCAGACCAAGGTTGGTTTTGGCCCGGCTTGTCCTGCAGCTGGCCCTATTCAAAAAATTGATTTTTGCTCAGGCGAGCCCCAGCCCGATTGGCATCCCAACTCTGAACAAACTGACCCAGAATGGGCAAATCGAATTTTTCTTTGGATTGATAGGTAAAATAAAAAATTATTACCAAAATTGAAATAGTGGCAATTCATAGTACAAAAAAAAAGGTAGAAAATCACCTGCAATTGCAATGTATGTAGAAGAAAATTCCTCACAATCTCGCTCTCTCCTTTGAGCAAAAAGGCAAGCGCCGACGGCACAAAATCCCGAATGAAAACCTGATCATAGTTCAACTGTTGCATCTCAGACGGGTCATTCGCTGCAACGGTTCCCACCGGATTCCCGCAGTAATTCACAACTGCTCTGCGGAGCAAATTCCACGCCTCCCACTCACCCCCCGACACCTCCTGCTTGTGGCATGGACCCACATTCACCTCATCTATACCCTCCAATTTCTTGTTAGAGGGACCCACGTCCGCCTCATCTATACCCTCCGATTTCTTGTTAGAGGGACCCACGTCCGCCTCATCTATACCCTCCGATCTATCGACACCTAAATCTAAGCCACTCTCATCGCTTCGGATCCTCTCAACAACGAGGGGCTTCACGCCCATTCCTTGAACATGCATCCGCTCAAAGCTCTTCTCACCGCCAACATTAGCCTCGACGGATGTCGAAAGATGCCTGACGTCAGACACGACACGGGAAACTACAAAAACACCCCTTTCTTTACCAAAACTACAACCGCCCGAAAAAACCCTAGATTCGCCCCAATTCAAATCGGACGAGCGAAAAGGGGTTGGGTTCGGATTAATCATGCGGCCGAAACCGAAGACACGAGGCGGATATCGGCCGGATCGCCGCTTGGGGAGCGATTTCAACCCATGATTTGCAGAATTAGCAGCGGTGGAAGAGGGGCATTTTGGGAACGGAAATCCGGAAAGCGCCGAATTTCTGCGACTGGCTAGAATTCTCCAACAGGATTTCATGGTTGAAAATCACATGAAACTGTCGGCGTTCTTATCAGGAAGGATCAAAGGAAAAGCTAAAATGGGAAATTTGAAATTTTCTATATAAACAGGGTTTTCTTGGAGAACAAGGGCAACATGGGAATTTTGTAAATAACAAGAGAAGGAAGGAAAGATGCAGAAGACCCAAGAAAGAGAGAATGAGCCCGGATCCTCGGTTTGCCAAAACCACGACTTTCTTCGCTGTACTCCTGAAAGAAATGCATATACGAATAGATATCGGGTTTTATAGAGGACGTGCGGTCCTATGGTACCGGTACCGTACCGGGATACTGTGGGTCCCACTTAAACTTTTCATACGATCCACTCCGTCCATTGGAGTTCATTATATTCCAGTATGAGGGGATAATATTTATTCCAAATAAAAATTCATTTTGGCCACACACAAGCAACGGTTGGGAGGGACGTCCAACCAATAAAAACCTGCCCCACTGTTTTTGGGGTTCATCTTGTTGTTTTATGCCATCTAATCCATTCATCAGACTCGTATCATTCGGATTACGTACAAAAGAAATAAAATAACCAATTGGACCCACCACATGAGTTTAGAGTCTTAGGCATGATTTCACATTGTTTCTTTTTTTTGGACCACAGTATTTTAAATGAATTATTTTTTATTTATTACGGTTATAATGATAATTGGAACATTATGGACGGTGTGGATCGAATTTAAATTTGACGTGGACCGCATAGCATCCTGATACTACCACAGGTTGTTGTGTACCGGCAACGTATAAGCGCACTTCTTTACGAATAAGGAAAAGCAGAGAACTCGCGCGAAGTGAGATTGAAGAAATGATTCGCGGAAAACGTGTTGAATTTCCATACGTGTACAAGATCCGAGATGTTCATCTGATCGTAGAGACATTTAAAAATCGGTGGCATGAATGATGTAATCGTGTCCTTATCAGATGCACCGTACTTGTCTTAAAAATACGGACGGTTGAAAGTGGATGACGAATGGTCCAGATTCAATATATGATTTTTCCTTTTATAATGATTTTATCTACTTTTAGAAATCTTCCCACCATAACAATGAACGAACATTATTCATTACACGTAGTCTAATTTGGTACGTGTTCCGCGAATCGCCCCTTCAGTTCACCGTTGAGTGAATCGCCGTTTATGAATAAAAGATGGCTGGACAGGAAACGGATTGGCGAGAAAATGACCACTGTAGACAAAACCTTTTATCCAGCGGTTTTTATGAAGGAATACAAACTTTAGTTACCAACTTAGACTAGCACGTGCGGACAGCGACTTTGAGGACGAAACTACCCCTCCTTTTCACTGCGAAGACGAGCGCCGACGCTGTACGAACGGCTTAAAAGAGATCAATGTTACATGGCCCCACAGCTATATATTTATTATATACACAACGTTCATCCATATTTCGAAATCATTTCGGAGCATTATACAAGAAAGAAAAAAAAAAATCATATCCAAAGATCAACCGGACAAACCACAAAGGGTAGCCGAGAAATTGACTTTGACCGTCAAAAATTTTGTAGGGCCCACCATAACATTTATTTTCCATCCAACCTCTTCATAAGGTCACAAAGGCCTGGATGAAGAGGAAAAACAAATTTCATAATGATCCAAAACTTCTGGAACCCCTAAAAGGGTTTCAATGGTAGACGTTCAATTCCCCACTGCCTTTTACAGTGCGGTCCACTTGATAGTTAGATCTGTCTTATTTTTTGTCTCAAGCCTTAATATGAGATCTTCAAATAGATGGATGGTTTAGATATAATATAGACCTCACCGTGGGGCCCATAGAAGCAATGAAAATTTCATTGAAAAAAAAAAAAACAGAATCTACCGTGAATCTCGGAATTCACGATTGATACCTGATTCAAACAAAAGACAGTAGCTATGGATTATAACTGTAGCTATGGTTGTATTCTGTGTACCTTTTTTTTATTTTTTTATTTTTTTAAAAACTTTTTTTTTACATTTAGAATTTTATTCTACGTACAATTTTTTCTAACACATATTTATATAAATACGTATATATAAGAAAAAAAAAATCTCTCCTTTTTTCATTTATTTCTTTATTCATATAACAAGAATATCTTCTAAACCAAAATTAGTTACTTGACGAAACATATATGATTTTAGGGTTGAAAGTTGGGCGGGTTCAACCCGACCAACCTGTGACCCACCTGACATTGGGTTGGGCTTGGGCAAGATGTATGGGGTTGGGCCACACAAACACCAACCCGATAAAACTTGGAAACAAAATCGTCGGGATTGACCATTAAATGCATGAAAATGACTATGGAGTGAAGGGGATTGACCGTGAAGTGCATCGAAATGACCGTGAATCTAAATGGAATCACCGGAATTGACCGTGAAATGCATGGAAATGACCGTGAAGTTAAGCGAATCGACCGTGAAATGCGTGAAAATGACCGTGAAGTGAAGGGAATTGACCGTGAAGTGCATCGAAATGACCGTGAATCTAAACGGAATCGCTTGAAATGACGTGAAATGAAGCGAATTGACTATGAAATGCATAGAAATAACCGTGAAGTGAAGGGAATTGACCATGAAGTGCATGGAAATTACCGTGAATCTAAACAGAATCGCCGGAATTGACCGTGAAATGCATGAAAATGACCGTGAAGTGAAGCGAATTGAACGTAAAATGCATGGAAATGACTGTGAAATGAAGGGAATTGACCGTGAAGTGCATCAAAATGACTGTGAATCTAAACGGAATCACTAGAAATGACCGCGAAATGTGTGAAAATGACCGTGAAGTTAAGTGAAATGCATGAAAATGACCGTAAAGTGAAGGGAATTTACTAAAAATTGAGCGGGGCAAACTGGGAATTGAGTGAGGGAACCTACAAATTCAGAGAGGGAAGCTAGGAAGTGAGCGAGGGAACCTAGGAATTGAGTGAAGCAAGCTTGGAATTGATCGAGGGAAGCTAGTAATTGAGCGAAGGAACCTACAAATTCAGCAAGGAAAGTTAGGAATTGAGCGAGGGAAGCTAGGGATTGAGCGAAGCAAGCTAGGAATTGAGCGAGGGAACCTACAAATTCAGCGAGGGAAGCTAGGAAGTGAGCGAGGGAAGCTAAGAATTGAGCGAGGGAACCTAAGGATTGAGCAAAGCAAGCTAGGAATTGAGCGAGGGAAGCTAGGAATTGAGCGAGGAAACCTACGAATTCAGCGAGGGAAGCTAGGAATTGAGCGAGGGAAGCTAGGAATTGAGCGAGGAAGGCTAGGAAATGAGCGAGGGAAGCTAGGAATTGAGCAAGGCAACCTATGAATTTAGTGAGGGAAGCTAAAAATTGAGCGAGAGAACCTAGGAAATAAGCGAGGGAACCTAGGGATTGAGCGAGACAAGTTAGGAATTGAGCGAGGGAACCTACAAATTCAACGAGGGAAGCTAGGAATTGAGCGAGGGAACCTAGGGATTGAGCGAAGCAAGCTAGGAATTAAGCGAGGGAACCTACAAATTCAGCGAGGGAAGCTAGGAAGTGAGCGAGGGAAGCTAGGAATTGAGCGAAGCAAGTTAGGAATTGAGCGAGGGAAGATAGAAATTGAGCGAGGGAACCTATAAATTGAGCGAGGGAAGCTAGGAATTGAGCAAGGGAAGCTAGGAATTGAGCGAGGCAACCTACAAATTTAGCGAGTGAAGCTAGAAATTGAGTAAGGGAACCTAGGAAATGAGTGAGGGAACCTAGGGATTGAGCGAGGGAAGCTAGGAATTGAGCGAGGGAACCTACAAATTCAGCGAGGGAAGCTAGGAATTGAGCGAGGGAACCTACGAATTAAGTGAGGCAACCTATGAATTTAGCGAGGGAAGCTAGAAATTGAGCGAGAGAACCTGGGAAATGAGCAAGGGAACCTAGGGATTGAGCGAGGCAAACTAGGAATTGAGCAAGGGAACCTACAAATTAAACGAGGCAACCTACGAATTGAGCGAGGGAACCTACAAATTCAACGAGGGAAGCTAAGAATTAAGCAAGGGAACCTAAGGATTGAGCGAAGCAAGCTAGGAATTGAGTGAGGGAAGCTAGGAATTTAGCGAGGGAAACTACAAATTCAGCAAGGGAAGCTAGGAATTGAGCGAGGGAAGCTAGGAATTGAGCAAGGGAACATAGGATTTGAGCGAGGGAACCTAGGGATTGAGCAAGGCAAGCTAGGAATTGGGCGAGGGAAGCTAGGAATTGAGCTAGGAAACCTATAAATTCAGCAAGGGAAGCTAGGATTGAGCAAGGGAAGTTAGGAATTGAGCGAGCAAACCTACAAATTAAGCGAGGCAACCTACAAATTTAGCGAGAGAAGCTAGAAATTGAGCGAGGGAACCTAGGAAATGAATGAGGGAACCTAGGGATTGAGCGAGGCAAGCTAGGAATTGAGCGAGGGAACCATTGCATTGCTTCGGCACATATTTCATGGATTTGGCGGTCCAAGTCTTCCCTTCAAGCATGGTGACATCTCCGGTGGCATGGAAGAGAATCGGGAGCGTCTCCGTCATCAAATTGATCATCTGCTTATACTTTAGGAGAGCATTTGACACCAAGCTATCGATAATAATGATCTCCCATTGTCTTGGATATAAGACCATCGAAAACCAATGACAGTTAGCATGGTTGACGGGTACATAAACCTGACCACTGTAGACAAAACCTTTTACCCAGTGGTTTTTATGAAGGAATACAAACTTAAGTTACCAACTTAGACTAGCACGTGCGGACAGTGAATTTGAGGACGAAACTACCCCTCCTTTTTACTGTCGTTGCTTCTGTCGTTGTTTTTCCTCTCCCTCCCTTCCCTCGCTCCATTTTCAAAAAAAAAAAAAGATGAAAACTCCACCACTACATCTGTTGCTTGGATCGCACCATGCTCTAGCTGGATCCCACCCTCTCTATTCATCAACATTATCTCGTTTTTCTGAAAATGGTCCCTCCACAAAAGAAAGTACGTACAACAGGTATGATATGCATTTACCTAAACGACGTAAATTTTTTGTGGGCCATTGAAATGCCGAATGAAGCTTGCATCTTGGTTTTCGGTTCATCTATGCAAAAATCATCCTATGAACATGATGGATTACAAGTAAAACATCATTGTGGTGGCATAACGAGGTTTCTACGATAGAACCACTGTTTCTTGTGGTGTGATCCACTTGATATTTCAATATGCCACCATTTTGGGTTGAAACCCTTACTTTAGATGGAAAAACGGATGAACGTCGTGGATAGTCCACATACATTCAAGGCGGGCCCAACTCAATATTTTTTATTTTTTTATATTTTACTATTATTATTTTATTATTTTTTTTTTTTTGGGGTTAACTTGTCAGTACACACCCATGTCAGTACACACACTCCATGTTGGGCCCGCCTTGAATGTATGTGGACTAATCTGTAGTATTCCTCGCTCAAATCCTAGGTTGTCTCGCTCAATTTCTAACTTCCCTCGCTCAATTCCTAGGTTGCCTCACTCAATTCCTACGTTGTCTCACTCAATTTCTAGGTTCCCTCGCTCAATTTATAGCTTTCTTCGCTCAAATCCTAGGCTGTCTCGCTCAAATCATAGGTTGCCTTGCTCAATTTCTAGCTTCCCTCACTCAATTCCTAGGTTGCCTTGCTCAATTCCTACGTTCCCTCGCTCAATTTCTAGCTTTCCTCGCTCAAATCCTAAGTTACCTCGCTCAATTCCTAGCTTCCCTCGCTCAGTTTCTACCTTCCCTCTCTCAATTCATAGGTTACCCCGCTGAATTCCTACGTTGTCTCGCTCAATTCCTATGTTTTCTCAGTAAGTTTCTAGGCCCCTCGCTCAATTTCTAGCTTTCCTCACTCAAATCCTACGTTGCCTCGCTCAATTTTTACCTTCCATTGCTCAATTCATAGGTTCCCTAGCTGAATTTCTAGCTTCCCTCACTCAATTCGTAGGCTATCTCGCTCAATTCCTAGCTTCCCTCACTCAATCCCTACGTTGCCTCGCTCAATTTATAGGTAGCCTCGCTCAATTCCTAGGTTCCCTCGCTCAATTTATAGGTTCCCTTGCTCAATTTCTAGCTTTCCTCGCTCAAATCTTAGGTTGCCTCGCTCAATTCCTAGCTTCCTTCGCTTAATTTCTACATTCCCTCGCTTAATTTCTAGCTTTCCTCGCTTAATTCCTAGGTTGCCTCGCTCAATTTCTACCTTCCCTCGCTCAATTTTTAGCTTTCCTCGCTGAATTCCTAGGATGCCTCACTCAATTTCTAAGTTCCCTCGCTCAATTCCTAGGTTGCCTCGCTCAATTCCTAGCTTCCCTCGCTTAGTTTCTACATTCCCTCGCTCAAATCCTAGGTTCCCCCGCTCAATTTCTAGCTTTCCTCGCTCAAATCCTAGGTTGCCTCACTCAATTCCTAGCTTCCCTCGCTCAATTTCTACCTTCCCTCGCTTAATTTTTAGCTTTCCTCGCTCAATTCCTAGGTTGCCTTACTCAATTTCTACCTTCCCTCGCTCAATTCCTAGGTTACCTCATTGAATTCCTACGTTGCCTCACTCAATTTCTAGGTTCCCTCGTTCAATTCCTAGGTTGCCTCGCTGAATTTTTAAGTTCCCTCGCTCATTGTCTCGGTTCCGTCGTTGAATTTCTTGGTTGCCTCGCTTAATTTCTAGGTTTTCCACTTAATTTCACCTTGCCTCGCTCAATTTTTAGGATGCCTCGCTCAGTTTCATCTTGCCTTGTTGAATTTAATGTTTGCCTTACTGAATTTCATGTTTCCCTCACTCATTTTTTAATTTGTCTAGCTAATTTTTAGTCTGCTTCGCTCGATTTCAACTATATTTAATTTTTTTTCGTTATGATTCTCTAAGTAGTGAAATTTGGTTTTAATATATTTTTCATTACATGTTTGTAGGTGATGATTTTTGTTCTCAATTCTCAAACCCATCATCTAAGTGTTCATTGAAATGGTGGTTCGACACGGTGAAGGGTGGATTAGAGAAGCATAATACTCGGTTACATCTATTCAAGCAATCTCTATTAGATATGTTTAATAAATTAGTTGACACCAATAAGTACGAGAATGTCTCGCTCAATTCGTAGGTTGCCTCACTCAATTCTTAGCTTCCCTCGCTCAATTTCTAGGTTCCCTCGCTCAATTCCTAGCTTCCCTCGCTCAATTCATAGGTTGCCTCACTCAATTTTTAGGTTGCCTCGCTGAATTTCTAGTTCTCTTGCTCAAATCCTATGTTCCCTCGCTCATTTCCTAAGTTGACTCGCTTAATTTGTAAGTTGTCTCGCTTAATTCCTAGGTTGCCTCGCTCAATTCCTAGGTTCCCTCGCTCAATTTCTATGTTCTCTCGCTCAATTTCTAGGTTGCCTCGCACAATACCTAGCTTCCCTCGCTCAATTAGAGGTTGCCTCACTCAATCCGTAGGTTCCCTCGCTCAATTCCTAGCTTCACTCGCTCAATTCTTAGGTTGCCTCCCTCAATCTGTAGGTTCCCTCGCTCAATTTCTAGCTTCCCTCACTCAATTCCTAACTTCCCTCGCTCAATTCGTAGGTTGCCTCGCTCAATCCGTAGGTTTCCTCGCTGAATTTCTAGCTTCCCTCGCTCAAATCCTATGTTCCCTCGCTCATTTCCTAGGTTCCCTCGCTGAATTTCTAGCTTCCATCGCTCAATTTGTAGGTTGCCTCGCTCAATTTCTAACTTCCCTCACTCAAATTTTAGGTTGCCTCGCTGAATTTCTAGCTTCCCTCGCTCAAATAATATGTTCCCTCGCTCAATTCGTAGGTTGCCTGGCTCAATTTCTAGTGTTCCTTGCTCAATTCGTAGGTTGCCTCGCTCAATTTTTAGGTTGCCTCGCTGAATTTCTAGCTTCCCTCACTCACGGTCAATTCGCTTCACTTCACAGTCATTTCCATGCATTTCATGGTCAATCCCGACGATTCCGTTTTGATTCACGATCATTTCCATGCATTTCACAGTCAATCCCGACGATTCCGTTTTGATTCACGATCATTTCCATGCATTTCACGGTCAATTCCCTTCACTTCACGGTCATTTCCATGCATTTCACGGGCAATCTCGGCGATTCCGTTTCATTTCACGGTATTTTCCATGCATTTCACAGTCATTTCCCTTCACTTCATGGTCATTTTCATGCATTTCATTGTCAACCAGCGCGATTCCGTTTCATTTCGAGGTCATTTCCATGCATTTCATGGTCATTTCCCTTCATTTCACGGTCATTTCCATACATTTCACGATCATTTCCATGCATTTCACGGTCATTTTCCTTCATTTCACGGTCATTTCATGCATTTCATGGTCATTTCCATGCATTTCATTGTCAATCCAGTGCGATTCCGTTTCATTTCGAGGTCATTTCCATGCATTTCATGGTCATTTCCCTTCATTTCACGGTCATTTCCATACATTTCACGATCATTTCCATGCATTTCACGGTCATTTCCCTTCATTTCACGGTCATTTTCATGCATTTTATGGTCATTTCCATGCATTTCCCAGTGATTCCCAAGACCTCAACCCGAGCCCAACCCAAGTTTTATCGAGTCGCTGTTTGTATGGCCCAACCCCAAGACCAAACCCGATACATCCTGACCAAGCCCAACCCAATGTCAGGTCGGTCACAAGTTGGTCGGGTTGAGTCCGCCCAACTTTCAGCCCTAAAATTATATATGGTACGTCAAGTAACTAAATTTGGTTTAGAAGATATTCTTGTTATGTGAATAAAGAAAGAAATGAAAAAAAAAAAAAGATGTGTTAGAGAAATAAAAAATTTGGTTTAAAAGATTTTTTTTCCTTGTAATATATATATGCTTATATTTACATATTTATATAAATATGTGTTAGAGAAAAATGTAGGTATAATAAAATTCTCTATGTAAAAAAAAAAGAAAAAAAAGAGTTATAGCTATGGTTATAATCCGTAGCCATAGATCGGGGTGGAATCACAAAATCCGCGATTGATCGTCAATCGGGACAGCGACTTGGGGTGGAATCGTGGGATCTGGGATTAATCGCCGAGCTATGGTTATGGCTACAGGTTATAAGTGTAGTTATATCTGTATCGCATACGCCATTACCATTTTACTTGAATGTCTACCGTTGAAACCCTTTTAAGGGCCATACAAGTTTTGGATCATTATGAAATTTGTTTTTCCTCTTCATCTTGGTCTTTGTGACCTTATGAATAGATTGGATGGAAAATAAATGTTATGGTGGGCCCTACAAAAGTTTCAACCGTGAAAATCAATTTTCCGTTGCTCTGTGTGGTGTGGCCCAGTTGATCTTTGGATATGATTTTTTTTTTTTGATAATGCTCCGAAATTATCTCCAAATATGGATGAACGTTGTGGATATAATAAATACATAGCTGTGGGGCCATGTAACTTTGATATTTTTTGAGCCGTTCGTACAACTCTCGGTTGGAAGAGCGTAAGAAAAGGAGGGGTAGTTTCGTCCTCAAAGTCACTGTCCGCACGTGCTAGTCTAAGTTGGTAATTTAAGTTTGTATTTCTTCATAAAAACCACTGGGTAAAAGGTTTTGTCTACAGTGGTCATTTTCTCCGGATTGGCTACTCCCCCTGCCACCAGCCCCGTGGGTGGTCGATGCTCTGTGGGCCCCAAAATCATATATTTGTTTCATCCATTCCGTTCATACATTTTTAAAGATAATTTTATGGCTCATTAGAAAAATGGGAAGGATAAAAATCTCAGTGGACCACACTACACGAAAACAATAATTATTGGATATCCACCATTTAAATCCTCCTAAGGCCCGCTGTACTGTTTATTTGACATAAAATATGTTTATTAGGTCATACAGACCCAGATTAAGGGAAAAAACAAATATTAGCTTGATCCAAAACTTTTACGGCCCCCAAAAAGTTTTTAATGGCCAACGCTCATTCAACACTGTTTCCTGTAATGTGGTCCACTTGAGATTTGGAATTAACTCATTTTCAGTTTACATCATAAAATGATCTATAAAAATATATGGACGGCATGGATGAAACACATACATTATGGTGGAGCCCATATAGCACCGAGCACCAGCCATTGGCTGGTGGCAGGGGGAGTAGCCAATACGTTTCCGGCTGGACCGCCGGAATCCACTGAGATGAGCCGGGTGGGCCACCGTGATTTTCTCTGACATCCGACCTGTCATGCAATCCCAAGCTCAGGTGGGCGACACCACTAGCCGTAGAAACCTTCGTGGTACACCGTACGTTGTTTCTATTTCATCGCAACCGTTGATCTGATGAGACACACGAGGATGAAGATACATACCAACAATACATGTGGTATAGAAATAAGGTGGGCCACAACGTGTGAATGTTGAAGGTTTTAGACAAGATTTAAAGGTGGACCAACACGTGTTTCAGTGGTGTGTGGACCGTGAGTTCCTGATGGAGCTGATTTTTGTGATGTACAATGAAAATGATGTGTCTCAACTGATGAATGGAGTGGTGATAAAATACGGGTAACGGTGGGCCACAAGGAGGTCTTGTGTTGCACGTGCTTTCCATGACAGGTGTTATAGGGACTTCCAGTCCGAACTTGGGCAACAAGGTATCTCAGGTATGGTATGCTTGGAGACGTATAGGGAATACCTAGAGACGTACGGTCCTGTCAGGGGCTCCGTGAGGCCAACATGCTGTATATGTTTTATCCACGCCGTCCATATATTTTGAAAGGTTATTTTAGAATGTGAAACCAGAAATAAGGGACATCCAATACTTAAATGGACCACACCACAGGAAGTAGTGGGAATTGAAAGCGTACCGTTGAAAACTTCCTAGGGACAAAGTCTTGGATCAAGCTGATATTTATTTTTTCCTTCATCTACGTCTATGCGACCTTAGGAACAGGTTGGATGGAAAATAAACATCATGGTAGGCCGTAGAAAGTTTTAAACAGTAGGAGTTTAATCCCTACTGCTTCTTATGGTGTGGTGTACTTTGAACTTAAATTCTGTCTTTGTTTTGAGCTCATGCCCTAAAATGATCATTTAAATTAGTTGAATGGAATGGATAAAACATGTATATCATGGTGGGCCCCACGAAGCCCCTAACAAGTCCGTCCGTCTCTAGCTACGTACGGTGGGGGTGGTACACAATCCACACCCGCTGGACGTAAAGGAAACGGATATCCACATCCGCTGGACCTGGACGTAATGGAAAACGGATTGGCTACTCCCCTGGTTGGTGATCGGTGCTCTGTGTGACCAATCATAATGTATTTGTTTCATCCATTCCATCCATCAATTTTTCCATATCATTTTATAATAGTAGACCAAAAATTAAATATATACCAGTTTCAAGTGGACCACGTTACAGGAAACAGTGTTGAATGAGCATTGACCATTAAAAACCTTTTGGCGGCCATAAAAGTTTTGGATCAAAATGATATTTGTTTTTTCCCTTCATATGGGCCTATATGACCTAATCAACAGATTGGATGTCAAATAAACGGTACAGTGGGCCTTAGGAGGATTTTAATGATGAATATCTAATCACTATTGTTTTCCTGTAGTGTGGTCCACCTGATATTTATATACCTCTCATTTTTGGGATAAATTCCTAAAATGATTTGTAAAAATGAATGAATGGAATGGATGAAACACATACATCATGGTGGAGCCCAGAGAGCACCGACCACCAGCCACCGGGCTGGTAGGAGGGGAGTAGCCAATCCGTTTCCGGACATAGCTGACGTGCCTTCATTAGCGAGCAGGAGCTATCAGAGTGGGCCATCAACTTTTATAGGTCGTGCGCGTAATTTACACTACTCAAGGCCCGGTGTAAGCAGATCCGTCATGTTTATTTTACGTTCAACTCGTTTGTAATATCAATTAGAACTTGGATGAAGGAAAAATACAGAGATTAGGTAGATCCTGAACATTCATGGCTTACAAAAAAAAAAAAAGCTTTTAATAGTCATTCACCACTTCTCCGATAGTATGGTTCACCGAAGATTTTAATTTATTTAAGTTTTGGGATAACATCCTTAAATGAGAAGAGAAAATGGAAAGGGGGTGTGGATATGAAACACCTTTATCGAGGTGGGCTCCACACGGCCATAAGGCCTACGTTGATGATACCTTGTATGTAACGCTCTCGATTTTTGTTAATAAAAATTAAATTTAAAATTTAAAGTTTTAAATTTTGAGTGGAAAAGAGATCCATCGATCTCATCATCCTTCCTCTTAGAAGAGTGAAAGTTCTAAAGAACTTAAGTAGGAAAAAGGATTTTTGGAATTCACTTATTTCGATAAGTATTTTATTTGATTTTTCTTTATTTTATTTATACTATAATTAATTTGGCATGATCTACATATTGGATGGATTGTATCAATCAAACATTCATTGTGTAGGTTTTATTTATTTATGTAATAAAGTATGCGCATGACTTTAAGGTTAAGGTATAGAATGTGAGATTTTAAGGTATGCGCATGGCTTTAAAGCTAACGTATAGAATGTGAGATTTTTTCATGATGGAAAGCAATTAGTGTGATCTGTACTGCTCATGAGTGTTATAAGACTTAATTATGTAATATTTTTAAGAATTAGACCAATTCGACACCTAAATGGACCCACTGATCATATATCTACTAATTTTCTTCTTTAATCAAACGAAATTGAAAAAAGAAAAAAAAAAAAGACGAAAGAGTAATTCGCTGCGCAAAATACAATTTAGCACAAAGAATTATATGACATAATTTGAAATGTGTGATTAAATCATCACCATTCATTAGTTCCTTAAGATTAAAATAAATTAAAATCTTAAATTCTAGACAGATTAGACCACTGAATGGGCAACATCGATATGAATAAATAATGAGTAATAAATCATACGTTTTATTCATTATATGTAATCGTAAGATTAAAGAAAAATCTTATTTATATGAGTTTAGGAAGTCTTAATTAAATTTAAATCATTGGTTCACGGAATCATCTCCACCATATTAAGATGAGTGATCCTGATGTGTTTCTCATCCATTAAGTTAAAATAGATGTTTATTTGATGTGTTGTATTATTATCTTGATTTAATTGTCATGATTTAGTTGCCGTGTACTCTTAATGATTTTAGATGACTGTGTAATTTTTGTATTAATATAATAATAATGATATGATTTGATTAATGTGTTAGACTATGTTGATTTAAATGTGATAATCGAAATAATCTATACAATACATGATTCATGATTACTTGATGCATCTATCAATTACACACAACACATGCTGGATTCCTGGGGTCCTCCCTGGATGATATATCCTGATAGAATCATTACCAAAAGCCCACTATACTAGTGGAAGCCTACTCAAGGAGTAAATGCGGGCCTTGCCTATGCCTATCAGACGGTAGAAGCCTGCCAAGGGGCAGATGCGGGTTGACGGGTTTCCAACTCAAGCAAGTGGACGAATTCCCACTTGATGCATTCATGCATTGCATTTGCATTTTTTTTAAAATTATATTGTGTATGATTATTAGCATTCTATTATAATTTGATGTAAATATCTATGTCGGGAATTCTCAGTAGACCTAGCCAGCTTATCTTTTATTGATGTAAAATCGTACAAATGTGAATAAGGGTAAGCCGGTAGCTCAAGAACAGGAATACGCGGCAGAGCCAGAAGAGGATTTAAGGGACATGTGACCCTACTTGGCAGTGGAAGAAGTTGCTGCCTTAGAGTAGCCAGGATTTTTTTTACTTTACTTATATTTAATTTTCTTAAACTGTTAATTAATTCTTTTAAGTTTTTAGATATGTTTATTTCATTTCATAAAACCTCGAATGGGAGGGTCCTTAACTATGTTTATGATTGATTATTGGAATAAATGGTTGTTTCTTGTTTTTTAGATGTTGTCGAGTATGAATGAAATGTAGGTCTACGGTAGAGCGACCGAGTAGATGAATAATTATATAATG
Source organism: Magnolia changhungtana (assembly GCA_030180095.1). NCBI lineage: Eukaryota > Viridiplantae > Streptophyta > Magnoliopsida > Magnoliales > Magnoliaceae > Magnolia > Magnolia changhungtana. The sequence continues at coordinate 1,110,516 of JASAUF010000540.1, read as the reverse complement.
GAATGAAATTAGTACACTTTGTGTATGAGTTACAACTCGAAACTCAAGTCTGAGGGTACACACTTTGTACTCGAATTTCGGGACATGACATTGTATATCCATTCCATCCATCCATTTTTCTAAACCAAATCCCAAGTGTACAACATCACAAGAAATAATGATGATTGAACACTCGCCATTAAAAACTTCCTAATGTTCATTACAATCAGATCCACAATTTTATTTGTCATCCAACCTATTAATAATGTCAATCAAAAATGGATAAATGGAAAATACAAGCTGCATCCAAAGCTTTTGTGAGAGGAAAAAAACTTTTAACGATCATCCATTAGTTTTTCCAGTGGCTTAATCTATTAAAAAATTGGATCTATTTAACTTTTAAGATAACGTCTTAGATGAGTTGAAAATATGAAAGTCGGATATGAAACAATTCATTAAGGTCGGCGCTGCACGGTAGCGGTCAGACATCATTGACCTCATCATCAATTTTTAAAATTCCCACCATGATGTATGTCT